>CM042545.1:5797206-6452206 GCA_023630585.1 Cranoglanis bouderius
ACATGTGGCTAGCATCAAATGCTACCACCACAAATGCTTCATTTGTGATTTAGTTCCTTGAAATGAATAGCTCCAAGCAGAGTGAGTGCACAGATGAACTACAAGAAGCTATCAGAAGAAGTGGAGCACATGTATAGTTGGGCTGGAGTAAACTACAAAATCTTTGTAAAAAAGAAAAGAAAACTGAGCTTGAGGCTTTAAGTGAGAGTGCACTGACCTAGAAAACCAGAGTCTTTTAAAGAATGTCTGCCTTTTATTTTGTTATTGTTAATTGAATTTACTGTATGTTAAATTAAGGATATGACATCTTACTGAAAAGCCACTCAGCTGTGTATAGGCCAACTACGGATTTATGCACCTAGTCATTCTTTCATCGGAAGGACAGACATAAGAAAATCGGTGCTGAAATAATTAGCGTAATATTATTTGTAGTCCAACAGTCTTTCTTACCTTTCACATTTGGTACCAGTTTTTATTTCTGACAGCAATCCTGCTTCTGATCTTTCAAAGTTCTGATCTTGTACTGCTTGTGAATAAGCTACATTAATATTTTCATTCATTCATTCATCTTCGGTAACCACTTTATCCTGGTCAGGGTTACGGTGGATCTGAATTTGCCCCAGATGGGACACCGGTCCATCTCAGGGCATAATGCAAACACACATTCACAACTAGGGGCAATCTGCCTACCTACATGGCTTTGGCCAGTGGGATGAAACTCACATGGACACGGGGAGAACATGTTAAACTCCACATAGACAGTAACTTGAGCTCAGGATTGAATCAGGGACCCCAGAGCTGTGAAGCCACAACACCACCCACTGCGCCACAATGCCCTGCCAGCCACATTAATAATACTAATACTATGAATACTAAGAATATGGCCAAAAATATGTGCACACCTGAGTATTGAACATCCCATTCCAAAACCATGGACATTAATATTGAGTTGTAGCCCCTTTGCTGTTACTGGGAAGGCATTCCACTAGATTTTGGAAGGCATTCCACTAGATTCTACTAGATACACATGGTTATGGGGATTTGTGCACATACAGCCACAAGACCTCAGCAGGATGGGCATTCATGTTGTGGTAAGGAGGCCTGGTGCACAGCCATTATTCCAATTTACCCCAAAGGTGTTCAGTTGGGTTGAGATCAGAGCTTTGTGCAGGCCACTCAGTTTCCTCCACACCAACCTTGGCAAACTGTGTCTTTATGGAGCTTGCTTTGTGCACAGGGATAATGCCATATTGGAGCATGTTTAGGCCCCTTAGTTCCAGTGAAGGGAAATATTACTGCTTCAGCATCCAAAGCCATTCTAGACAATTGTTTACTTCCACCTTTGTGGCAACAGTTTGGGGAAGAAGGTGAGTGTGAGGGTCAGGTGTCCACATACTTTTGCCCACAAACCTCACTATTGGCTTAGTAGATGGGTTGGTGTAGATCTTCAAAAAGGCAGTAGGAGTGTAGATGGAGATGACTGCACTCCACAACTGACTCAAAGTCCAAGCTGAGAAGACAGATTGGTTGTCAATTCATAGAGGGAGGAATCAGGCATGAACAATATATAATACCACACATTTTCTTAGCAGGGTGGTTTTGTGCCAAGACATGCTGATCCACATGAGTCCATGTGTGAGGTTTTAATGTAGGTGATGAGAATAGTGGGGAAGGAGTCATACTGGTATCCTATGTTTTGGGGAAGACTATGAAAGGTCATCTTGAAAGGATTTGCTCATCTTTTTAGATGTTGCGAAATCATGGGGCAGTGCACACAGAGTTATTGTGTGGCCATAATGATCAAAAATGGGAACTGCAACAAGTGCTAAAAGTGGTTAATTAGGGAAAAAATCTCACTGCCCTATGCTCAGGAGAGGAACAGAGAACATTATAGTTAATGGAGTTGCCTAGTTGGGCTAGATTAAAAATACCCCATGGCCACCAAGATCATGTTTTATTCTAAACATTCTAAATTAAATCTAATACATTTTTATAAAGTGTAAGTGCATACAGTGTTTCTACAGTATATCTGTCACTTTTTTCAATGCTCCCTAAATTCTTGGGGCTAGTTTTAGGTTATTCATGTAGCTTTTGAGATGTAGCTGGGCTTGAAATTTTTACTAAAACCTGGCAACCCTGGTTAGTACTATTAGCGCTTCTGTGTGAACCTCACAGGCAATGGGAAACACACTTGCTGTATCAAAAACAGCTGAACAGATGTACGTCTAAAACCATTCGAAACAAGCTGCTAGACTGCTGCTGGATGACTGTATGTTGTTGACTCTCAACTGCCTATTATGGGGTTACTCTAAAAATTCATTAGATAGTAGCCTGTAGCATAAGTCTAGTGTGATAACCTCTCGACTTAATTTAGTTCGAGGCGTTCATAATTTCCTCATTAATGTCATCCTGTGAAACCAAAATCTATGGTCATGAGCCGCTGCTGGCTAAATGTAATGTTAAAGCTACACTGATGCTACAAAACTACAGTGTACAGACTAGTATGAATCTGATTGAAGACTGAATATCAAAAGGTAAATATATATACACACAGTACTGTGCAAAAGTTTTAATACAAAAAAAAAAAACTATTTAGATTCCCAAACTAATGTTTGTGAATCTAAAATGTTTTTGTACTGACTTGATAATGTAGAAGTCATAAAATAAAAAACCTATAACAATGTTTGTACTAAAAAAAAGGGGGTGCCTAAAACCTTTGCACAGTACTGTATATATATTATTTATTTTTTTAGGCTTAAGCCTGTGAAGCCAGATGTAAGACTGAATATACAAGCATTAAACCTTTTACTTTCCCTTAGTCACAAAATGGTAATACAATGCACAACATGTACCATGTGGGTTATTTAATTAACATACAATATGGATACATGACCTTTTCAATTCTCATTTACTTTATATTACACAACAACATTTCATCAGAACACAAAGAACAACACAAAAGCAGAGGAAGTGTTTTGTTTTTCAAATGAATGCCTTGTAATAATAGAACCTATTCAATTTTAAAAAGGTTAATAAACTGAGTAAGTGGTTCTCAAAACCTACTGAACTTTTTGTCTGGGACACACAGCATGCTTGTTTATTATTTTTTACTGAGCAACATATGTTTCGTTATTCTTTTAATACTATATATATATATATATACTGTATATAGATTTCCCAGCTCCCAGTCTCTCACTGTTAAAATAAACCTACCATTAAAATTATAGACTGATCATTTCTTTGTCAGTAAGAAATCAGCAGAGGATCAAATACTTTTTTCCCCCACTGTGTGTGTGTGTGTGTGTGTGTGTGTGTGTGTATATATATATATATATATATATATATATATATATATATATATATATATATATATATATATATATATATATATATATATATATATATAGTACTGTGCAAATGTTTTAGGCACATGCAAAGAGATGCTGCAGAGCAAAGAATTTAAAAAATAAAATAAAAAATACCGTAAAGAGCAGTAAACAGTAGTAAATGAAACAAAGTCAATATATGGTGTGACAAAAAAATTAAAATAAAATAATAAAAATAGTAGTCTCCGGTACAACGTGTGCAGTTTTATAAGGAAATGAGCTGGTAAGTTTTATTGAGCATCTTGCAGAACCAGACACAGTTCTTCTGGAGACTTTGACTTTCGCACTCGCTTCTTATTTTTGCAGCAAAACCCAGCAGCCTTCATTGTGTTTTTTGTCTGAAAAGTGTCTCTTACGTAATATGCTGCTTTTTTTTTAATGACATATAAACATTTTTCTGTAACGTTTAATTTTGTGCTAGAAAACTAATGTTTGGGAATCTAAAATGTTTTTTGTACCGACTTGATAATGTTGAAGTCATAAAAAAAAAATCTATAACAAAGTTTGTACTAAAAAAAATAGGGTGCCTAAAACTTACTGTACTGCACAGTACTGTAAATCTTTGTGGAATGTATTAACAGGTCGCTCTCAGATCATAATGTTAAATGAGGCTTCTTTACACTACCCGATGAGTTTTTTGCATGCACAGTGTGTGAAATGATGTGAATAAAATCCTTGTCCAATTCTTTGTCAGACTAATTATACTCTTAAGATTCCACAATGCAGTAAACGAGAAACTTTCTGCTATTGATGTATTTTAGTCATGCATCATAGTAGAGATCACATTCCAATATTTTGGCCCAAAATGTCTTCATCTTTTCCGAATCTTTGGTCACAAAAAATGCTAAGTCTCTGTACTAAATACAATTACCAATTTTAACTCTCAAAAAAAGGGGATTCCTTTATGATTTGCCTGATTAAAATCATACAGTGTAAAGTAGCCCTTTGCTCAGTAATGTATGCTTATTGTGTATTCTACTTTACAATTTTAGTAATAATGACTGTTTTAATAATATTGAATAATAATAATAAAAAATAATAATAATAATAATGATGAATGTGCATTTGCATTGAGGCATATCACATTTAATCTCACTGAAACATCATTTAAATGCACTTATTTTAAAACATTTTTTTGGTGTTTAACAGACTAAATAGTCACATGCAAGGCCAGTCAAAAAAAGACAAACAAAAACCTGGAGTATTTCTTGTTTTATTAGAATTTAATCACTATTTTTGCCACAGACTCAGAGGAAAGTTCCATCCATCCATACATTTTCCACACTGCTTATCCTACACAGGGTCACAGGGGAGCCTGGACTCTATCCCAGGGTACTTGGGGCACAAGGCTGACACAACACGTTTCTCGATCAACGAATCATTAATTTTAAAAAATTTGTTCATTTGTATTGTTTGTGTTTAGCTAATATATAAAATACTGAAACCATGTCACTGCAGCTAAGATGACCTATTGAATATCAGTATATAGGCTATATAATGCTGGGGTTAGGAAAAAAAGACCGGCCCTCACAAGACTGGCCCACCAGGAAAATTCCCGATCTTCCCAATGGCCAGTCCGCACCTGGCGGAGGTGGGATTCCTACACCCAACCCCGGAGGTGCGAGGTAACGGTGCTGACCACTAAGCCACCGTGCCCCCCTGCCAGATGAAAACTGATTTGCTTAATGGTTTCTCTCTGGTATATGAAGAGATTTATTAGTGATTCTCAGTTGTGTTATTTAGCTAGCATTTTTTGTCACAAACATTTCTGATAAAATTCCTTAGGAGAAAATAGAACAAGACTTGAGATTTAAAGGAGTTAAAAGAGAGAGAAAGTGCCATGCTTGGCACTGAGAGGATTCAAACAGGATAAACACATTTCTGCAACACCACCTGGAAACTTGATAAAATAAATATTTTTCTTTTTATTGTTCACTGGTTAGTTTATTGAGTTAAATTTTTTCCCCAAGTGTTTGCCAAAGAGCTGTAGACATTGATTGAAGATTAAAATGATATTTGAGTAAAAAGAGATTGAAATCTTTTCTCCTAATACAATTTTAAATGCTTAAAGTATTCTGTAAAAAGATATATTCTGAACATAACCATATACTGGATCAAAACTTGTTATGGTTATGAAACAAGTTTTGTGGTTCTGAAAACCTTTTATATCATTTAATGTGGACAATAAATAAGTAGACCTGAGCATAATCTCTTCAAATTTACTTAGACACTTAGTGTACAGAAGTAAACTGTACATCTCTCTAAATATACAATAGTATGATTGTAGTAAACCTGTTTAAGTAAACTTGTACTGTATATTTGAATGAATTTGACATATTAAGATCTGAGCACAATCTATGACTGTTGAGATGTCTTCTGAAATACAAGAGGAGACACATGCTGATTACTGGGCTCTTTTGTCTCAAGAGAAACAAATCTGAGAGACAGAAGACTTGAACAAAACCTCAATTTGATCTCATTGCTGTCTCGGAGGTAACTATAGAGATAATAATGAGATCTAAATCTCTTTTTATTTTTTCATATAAGAAACATAATGATACAGAATAGCAATTAAAGGAAATGTCTGGGAATCTAAAATGTTTTTTGTACTGACTTGATAATGTAGAAGTCATAAAATAAAAAATCTACAACAAAGTTTGTACTAAAAAAATAGGGTGCCTAAAACTTACTGTACTGTACTGCACAGTACTGTAAATCTTTGTGGAATGTATTAACAGGTCGCTCTCAGATCATAATGTTAAATGAGTGTGTTAATAAGAGCATATGAATTTGGAGGATTAAACCTGTTAAGCCTATAATGTAGATAAAAGACACATGGAGAGTATTACCTGTAAAACATACATTTCTGGTGTGCTACAAGTACCTAATTAGAGTGATAAAGATGTTGGCCTTTTCCAATTAGAATATACAGTGGGGGAAAAAAGTATTTGATCCCCTGCTGATTTTGTACGTTTGCCCACTGACAAAGAAATGATCAGTCTATGATTTTAATGGTAGGTGTATTTTAACAGTGAGAGACAGAATAACAACAAAAAAAAAAATCCAGAAAAACTCATTTCAAAAAAGGTATAAATTGATTTGCATTTTAATGAGTGAAATAAGTATTTGACCCCTTCGACTTAGTACTTGGTGGCAAAACCCTTGTTGGCAATCACAGAGGTCAGACGTTTCTTATAGTTGGCCACCAGGTTTGCACACATCTCAGGAGGGATTTTGTCCCACTCCTCTTTGCAGATCCTCTCCAAGTCATTAAGGTCTCGCAGCTGACGTTTGGCAACTCGAACCTTCAGCTCCCTCCACAGATTTTCTATGGGATTAAGGTCTGGAGACTGGCTAGGCCACTCCAGGACCTTAATGTGCTTCTTCTTGAGCCACTTCTTTGTTCCCTTGGCTGTGTGTTTTGGGTCATTGTCATGCTGGAATACCCATCCACGACCCATTTTCAATGCCCTGGCTGAGGGAAGGAGGTCATCACCCAAGATTTGACGGTACATGGCCCCGTCCATCGTCCCTTTGATGTGGTGCAGTTGTCCTGTCCCCTTAGCAGAAAAACACCCCCAAAACATAACGTTCCCACCTCCATGTTTGACGGTGGGGATGGTGTTCTTGGGGTCATAGGCAGCACTCCTCCTCCTCCAAACAAGGCGAATTGAGTTGATGCCAAAGAGCTCGATTTTGGTCTCATCTGACCACAACACTTTCACCCAGTTCTCCTCTGAATCATTCAGGCAAACTTCAGACGGGCCTGTACATGTGCTTTCTTGAGCAGGGAGACCTTGCGGGCGCTGCAGGATTTCAGTCCTTCACGACATAGTGTGTTACCAATTGTTTTCTTGGTGACTATGGTCCCAGCTGCCTTGAGACCATTAACAAGACCCTCCCGTGTAGTTCTGGGCTGATTCCTCACCGTTCTCACAATCATTGAAACTCCACGAGGTGAGATCTTGCATGGAGCCCCAGACCGTGGGAGACTGACAGTTATTTTGTGTTTCTTCCATTTGCGAATAATCGCACCAACTGTTGTCACCTTCTCACCAAGCTGCTTGGCGATGGTCTTGTAGCCCATTCCAGCCTTGTGTAGGTCTACAATCTTGTCCCTGACATCCTTGGACAGCTCTTTGGTCTTGGCCATGGTGGAGAGTTTGGAATCTGATTGATTGATTGCTTCTGTGGACAGGTGTCTTTTATACAGGTAACAAGCTGAGATTAGGAGCACTCCCTTTAAGAGCGTGCTCCTAATCTCAGCTCGTTACCTGTGTAAAAGACACCTGGGAGCCAGAAATCTTGCTGATTGATAGGGGATCAAATACTTATTTCACTCATTAAAATGCAAATCAATTTATAACTTATTTGAAATGCTTTTTTCTGGATTTTTTTGTTGTTATTCTGTCTCTCACTGTTAAAATACACCTACCATTAAAATTATAGACTGATCATTTCTTTGTCAGTGGGCAAACGTACAAAATCAGCAGGGGCTCAAATCATTTTTTCCCTCACTGTACCTAGACTGTTCCAATAAAAACATTTTTAAACATTTCTCGGCTCACTAATACCTATTCATTGGTTAGATTTACAAACATCTAATGTATAATTGTTGAAAATGTAGTGTAAAATGAGGTCATTTAAACACAAACGCTAAAACCTTGGCTGGCAGTGTGTATTTAAGCTCTTATTGCTGTTCAGCAAAGCAACATCCTTTCAAGACATCTATGTCTATGTCAGTGATCAGCTGATTCACTGAAACGTGCAATTAAACGATACATTCTCATAAAAACATAACAGAGCTGTCATTAGATTTAATGCATCCCTGTTTTGCAGTATTGGAGTGTATAATTTATTCATGGTGCTATATTCTTTACTGTAGTAATCAAGCTGTCAGACCAATAATGAAATGTGACACACATAAATACAAATATACAGCTCACTGTACGTTCAACTTATCAAGGCAAAAAAGGTTGTTTATTTTGATGTATAATACAATTAATATACATGGCCAATCTGTGACTAATGTAATATAAATGCTAGATGAATACCAGCAGCAGTGGACGTTGTGATTTATCTCATGGTTTTACCTGTGTTTTTTTTTTATGTTAAAAAATTTATGCTAGCTTCATTAATGCTAGCTGGGTGTTTAATCTCTGTCCCTAAGACCTGAGTTAGCCATTAAAGTCTCCCCCTACTGTACAACATTGATTAGAGCAAAACATACTGATCAAGTATGGCCCACTGTGTCAAAGCAGGAAAAGTCACCTAACAAGCAGAGTGCTGTCAGAAGATCTGAAGTGGCAGAAATATTTGGTGGGATTTTAACTACAATCACTCAAGCCATAAACGGGGGCTGAGAGATAGTCATTAGTGAGCTGTGGCTATGAGGAGAGATAATTGGCTGCTGTCCACTGCTAGACAAATATAAAGATGGTTCTTAGTTAGTGCAGTCTCATGTCTGTCAGCGAGCCAATTAAGTGTGGTGGATTGAGTGCAAGACACCTCACAAGTATTGAAGGTCTCTTAAATATCTTTTGTGACGACTAGTCAAAGTGTTAGGCCAGGTGAATGCATGCATTGTAGTGAGCATGGAAGCTGTCTGCCTCAGTGTGATCAGATCTCGAACAGATTTATACTGCAATCTATACAGTGTGTTTGCACTAGGGAGAAGATACCTGCCCACAACCAGCAACATTATTCAATTATTCCAAAGAAACTTACAAATTCTGCTAGGAAAGCAAAAATGGACCAGAATTGTGGAGTGATATGATTAAGGATCTGGGAGCAATGCCAAAAAATATTAAAACAATTTAATGTGGCTTATCACAAAGCATAGAGAACTATTATAGCAGGCAGTCAAACGCATATGTCCAGTTCTTTACTAGCTTTGAAACATACTTTGAATTTAAATAAACTCATAACCAACTTGAATACATAGTCTGGAGAACTTAGATGTTGATAATTAATCATCCATCCATCCATTTTCTGTACTGCTTTTCACACAGTCACAGGGTTCCTAGAGCCTATCCCAGGGAACTCAGGGCACACCCTGGATGTGGTGCCAACCTGTTGCAGGGCACAATCACACACACACCCTTAAACGCAGTACAGACAATTTAGAGATGCCAATCATTCTACAACACATGTCTTTGGACTGGGGGAGGAAACCCCCGAAGTAAGAGGGGAACATGCAAACTCTGCACACGCAGGGCAGAGGTGGGAATCAAACTCCCAACCTTGGAGGTGCAAGGCAAACGTGCTAACCACTAAGCCACCATGCCCTCAATAACTAATAATCTCTTGTATTATTAAGTTCATTATCAATACAAATCGCTAACAAGGTGAGTCCATGATTAGGGTGCCATTTGTGTCCCACTGTAATTTACAACACTTACAAATTAGAGCAAACCTTTACTTGCAAAGTAAAGGTAAAACATTTTAAACATGGGTAAAGTGTCCTTCACAAGAACCAACATACATGTATCAGATAAATAACTGAATCAATCAATCATAAAACCCATAAAACACTGCATTTTTGACTGTCCTAACCCACTGTAATGACACATTACCTTGAAATATAATCTAACTTTAAAAATACTATGTTTGCATTAATGTTTGAATCCATTTAACATCTCATGCTTGAAGCATCCTTTTCCATGGGTCATTTACTATGGGTTATGAAAAATGGAAAACCCTTTCAACCCTGTTAACTGAATACATTACCCGCTATGAAATATTTGGAAAATTCCACATCAAAAGGAAATTGTGTAATCTGAACTTCCTTTTTTTCCAGATAGATTGTGGTATTGACTGACAAGATCTCTCTGATGATATAAACATGATACCCAAATTATAGAATGAAAGTAAATCATTAAAATGTCCTTCCACCCACCATCATGCATGGATGCTAGTTGTATTTGCTAATTCTATGATAAAATATCAACCTTATTGCATTGTCAGCAATGTAACCTTGTAAAAAATAAATTTTCTGAAATAATATATTGTCTGACAATAGCATTATTACTGTGAATGGCTAAATCACAAATTAGACTGTACTATTAGATACCATTTATACCTGAGACATTGGTAAGATACCCAATGCCACAATAGGCTAATGTTACACATTCAGAATATATGAAGCTCTGTCTTTATTGATTGGATGATGCTGGACACAGAGAGCTGGGCACTTGATAGTCCAGAAGGAACTGGCTATGGTATTGGTCTAAGCTGCCCTTCTATTTAGCCTGGAGGTTTGTGTATCGAGGGTGAAAAATGAGATCTGGTTCCATTGTGGAAAGAAACAAAACCAGTGTGAGATCAGATTATTTGTTATTCATGTATGTATTACATTTTAATATACCTATAGGCAAGCCTTTGCATTTTGGAATAAGCAGATAGGGCTTTAAAATTACAGTTTAGTCCTGATATAAAGTCTACGGTTGTGTCTATACTTACCCGTTTAAATTGAAGTGTTTAAGTTAACACACTTGCTGAACAAGAAAAGGCTGTTCCAAAACGCTGCTTTCACTTTCCCAAAGTGTCCGCTTTCATTACTTTACCTCCGTCCAAAGATCAACTGTTTACTACCTTCTCAATTGGTTCCTCTACTTTCTTTATCTGAGTTTTTTAAATCTTCTGGATGCAGGGCATTTTAGTATTTCAAGCTGCATACATAAACCTGCAATAAAACATCCTGTATACTCATGGCACAGCAAAACTGAAAAACTGAGCATTTGCTATATTTAGAATACAGTACTGCAGTTCATAAATAATATATTGCCAGCCATGCTTTTTGCCTATGTCTAGGCTCCCCTTCTAAGAAAGATAGTTCTGTAAAGTAAAAACCGCTTAATTCATGTTATTTCTGGGCTTCAATGACTTATTTCTGTCCTGAGCCTCATTAAGCCATGGGTATGTAGAGCTTCTAATCATTCCAGTGGAGAAATAATTTTGTCTTTGTATAAGATTCAAATTTAAAGTGTAGTTTGTGTACTTTTGCCCTCTAAATTGAGTACATATTCGACTTGTGTAGCTGGATGGTTGTAGTCCAAAAAGCACAATATGTGACTGCTCATCCAAGATCTCTAGACATTTCAAAAACATTCCTTTATTATAAATAAATTATTTGTATAAAAATCAGGCATGCTTCAACCATGGCATATACACACTTAACAAACCAGCGCTAACTGACCAGAGTAGCCGATACAAGAGACAAAGGCATTTTCCAATGCAGATCTCACACCGTGGGACAAGAATGAAAAATCTGAACAACCACAAAATACTTACAATTAGAATAACAACTAACATGGTTGACTCCAACATTTCCTTAATTTTCTTTGATTTTTTTTAAAATATGTATATATATATATATCTCCACCCCCCCACTTCAATGAAGTCCAATTTCCATGTGTTGCTATGTCAGCAGTGAGTGCTGTCCCAGTCACTCTGTTGTATGGCCAATATGTTTAACTGTTAGGAAAAAAAAAACAGGCAAAATTTGTCTCAGTACAACAAACACTCTCTTTATCATGAACAACATTGAAGTCTCATGCTTTAGTTCCAGTCAGTGCCAGTAATCCTTCCCAGAATCCTCTACTCAGGATGCATCTTCACATGGCATGATTGGTATAGCTGACATACGTTGTTTTGGTGGGTAATGCTGCAAAAGAGAAGAGGAGAACAGGTTTTTGTCCTGTGTAGAAAAACAGTGAGGCTTTATGATGATGCTTTGTAAGGAGTGAGAGAAATCTGGCTGCTATTTTTAACACAGACTTGTGGCATCACTTTCTGAAAGTGTGACTTTGAACCTCCAATATCACACTTCTCTATACCAAATTAGATTAACTCAAGGCTCAGTATGCTTCGTGCTCATTTGAGCTGTATGAGGACAAAGGAATTCCTACTCTTCATTCCTCATATTGTTCCTTTGAGAATTGCTTCAAGTTGATAAGATTGAATCAGTCAGTTTCTCGGTCAAGTGAAAGTAATTAAGAAATGATGAAAAGGCACGGGTCATAAATATAAACTCACTGTGTGGCTTTTGATTTGTAGGTCACATAGTATATAAACTTAAGATAACATACAGTGACATATGGTTCACAGGCCATAAACTGTGAGCATAATGAGAAATAGCCTGCTCATGAATGGCCATAAATATTAATATACTTAAATATTAAACATAAAGGCTTAGGAGTGGCACTCAGAAGACAAACTGGCACTGCATCAATATGCTTCTGTTGATGAGTCTGACTCTGCCTGCTTTCAACAGGGTGGATCTGTGCTGGTGTTGGGCCTTGAGTGTAAACTGATGGATAAAATCCAGCAAAAGATAATCATATGTCTTTTCCTTCTAAATGCCAAACTGCACACCCCATTACATAGCATTTATGTTACCAATTATGATTTGGCTCACTATCAGAGTCTCTTCTGGCACAGGAGGAAGAGCCTGAACATTTGCATTTACTCTAATCAAATGATGTGGGAAAGATACAATGCATCTTTTAATGATCACAACTCTAATCATATATAAAGGAATATCTTCCTCTATTGATTGGAATGTCCACATACCCTGTCCTGGTTTCATGAACAAACCAAATTGGCATTCAAGAGTACATCTAATGAATTAAGAATGATTCCTCTTTAACTGTGTTGGCTCTCAGTAGAGCCAAGGTTCACACTAAAAATATATCAGAAGCTGAGTGAATTAGACCATCATCAGTTCAAATATAAATTAAAAAATGTTTGAATAATAATAATAATAATAATAATAATAATAATAATAATAATAATAATAATAATAATAATAATAAAAACAAACAAACAAACCTGAACTGTTAGTAAAAAGTAGATTTTGTCCCATAATGGGAAATAAGTGTTATACGATATAAGCTGAACTGATTTTATACTGAAACATCCAAAACATCTGTCACAAGAGGTTGAGAAAGAAATGCGAACTATACTCACTGTTGTTGTCCACACTCTCACAGAGCTCAGTTTTCACCTCTCCGTTTGGCCTTTCACTGGCCAGTTGACTGAGCTTGCTGGACATGGTGGCAGCTGTGACAATAGCCTTGAAGCTGCGCTTGCGTTTGGGCACGTTTTGCTCAGGGTGAAAGATAATTATATAGACTTTTGGCATGTAGAGCATTCCCAGTGACACAGATGCACTCAGGCTCAGAGACATGGTCAGAGTGGTCGTCTGGATGTACATCTACGATAGAGAGAAGAAGAATATTAGCATATCAGCATCTTTTAAACGGTTATTGAACCAAGGTCTGGCTACTCTCTGAACAAAAACATTCTGATGTCTGGATGCCTGCTTAGGATCACTCCCAATTTCATATCAGCTGGTTTCAAAAATACAGAAAGATATACCTCTATCTCCTAAGCTGTATTTAGTTTATTAATACTACAGTCAACAGCAGTGTAGTTTTACCACACACTGTAGATTAATACAGATCTCTACATCTACAGGTGCATCTCAAGAAATTAGAATATTGTGGAAAAGTAATTTAATTCAAAAAGTGGAACTTTCATATATTCTAGATTCATTACACATAAAGTGAAATATTTCAAGCCTTTTTTTTGTTTTAATCTTGATGATTATGGCTTATAGCTCATGGAAATGAGATACTGGAAAAATCCAGTATCTCAAAAATATTATAAAGAATTTATAATACAGAATTATAAAGAATTTATAATACAGCAATGTCGACCTGAGAAGACTCTAATCAGCTAATTAACTCAAAACACCTTTTTACTCAAAACACACGCAGTCATTCGTGCAAAAGGAGCCCCGACCGAGTATTGAGTGCATAAATTAACATACTTTTCAGAAGGTCAACATTTCTGTATTATAAATTGTTTATTGTAATATTTTGAGATACTGGATTTTTGATTTCCATGAGCTGTAAGCCTTAATTATCAAGATTAAAACAAAAAAATGCTTGAAATATTTAACTTTATGTAATGAATCTAGAATATATGAAAGTTCTACTTTTTGAATTAAATTACGGAAAAAAATAACTTTTCCACGATATTCTAATTTGCACCTGCACATTAATAAGTAAAATTAAACCTTAACACATCGGATGTGGGTTGTGCTTTGGCTTTTAGGTCCCTTAGAAGGATCTAGGATGCTAGAAAATAAATAGCATATCTGATAAAGTAAGAATGTTACAAAACCCTGATGGTAAAAAAACAGCTCTACTTTAGAAGCAGCTGTAATAACCTGAAAAAATAGTAACTGCTACTTATAGCTGTTATTTTTTGACACATTTCAGCACTCTTAGAAAAAAAGGATTTGACAATGGCTCTTTGGATTGCTTATTGGTCCAGCTCTCTAAAGAGGGTTCCAGATGGAATCTTTGCTGAAACGAAGGTAGACGTCTACACAGAACCTTTAAGGGTTCCCCCAAAAGGAGGGACAAACCAAACCAACTCAATCAAACCAAATAATATTGTTCTTAAATTTGTTAGCTTTCATTATTTTATTCAAATGTGCAAACCCAGAATTAACCAGAAGTCGGGATCATATAATAATAAAGAGCTGAATTCACCTGAATAGAATTTTTCTGTTTGAATTGTGGTTCAGTCAATTCTGACATCATACACAGGATTATGGGATTGCTTCTATATTGCATTTTAGTGTTCTTAAAACACTTCCTGCCACATGTTTATTATAACTTGCAGACACACCTAATTAAACAGTGAGAAAGTACAGAACAGAGACTTTGTATAAAATCTACAGTTTTCTCGCATTCCCTTTCATTTTAGTCCTGTGATCTTATTATTCTGGTATCACACATACTACTCCACTGTGCAGAGAATTACTCAGGAGCTACAGCCGTGGTTTATGTAAAATGGTTGGCTGATTCTTTTGCCACTTCAAAACAAGGATTACAGAAAATTAATCAAATGAAAAGTAAATTGGCCTTATTAATAATATGCTTCAGTAAGCGCACTATACTGAAACTCTTCAGCTCAGTATCTCTATAATGCTCCACATTTCGGGCCAGACTTTGTAATAGATGTACTGTATTAAAAGAACATACTTATCAGCAGTCACAGCCAGCATGACCATGATAATGGTAAATCATTACCAGTGAAAAATATTCACAGCAAAAATCAGCCTGTATTATCAGAAACTAGATTCGCATTAAATATAATAATTTATCATACGCTGAAAGAATTCCAAGAAATCAGATGGTGTTGGAGCTCATTTTCTTTACACCATTTGATATTACGCTAATATAATGCTAAGACATTTTAATAGAACATCTGAGGCTAGACACAAACACAAACGCAATGAGGAATGAACAAGCAAAGATAGCTTTTTTTTTTTTAAAGAAAGTAGGTCAGATTAATATGCAGATCATACCTTTAATATTTAATTAAATACATAAGAAAGCATATTCTACACTAGCTATGAGAGGTCTTTCAATATGTCAGTGGATGCAGATGATCCAACTCCCCAGTAGATTTTCTTTTCCCTCTGGACATAAAATATATGATGTAATGTACACTGAGTAGTCCAAAGCATTACTATTACACACCAAATTAGCCCCTACTGAGAGTCTTAACTGGCACTGTGTATATACTGTATATCTTATTTTGGTGTTCTCCCTGAAAGGCAAATAGTGAAACATTGCCCTGCAGTTCTGCATGTACTAGAACACAGAGAGATGGAGTGAAGCTACATATAGCCACACTGCTCTGCCTCATTGCATCGCTTAATCTTCTGAAGAAGAAAAATAAAGGAAGGATAATCACAAAAGATGAAATATGTGTTGCTGATTTAATCCCACTGTCAGGGTGACCATACGTCCTCTTTTTCCCGGACATGTCCTCTTTTTTGGACCTTACAAAAGCGTCCAGCCAGGATTTCTAAATTTGAGAAAAATGTCTGGGATTCGGCTTTAGTTTCATTATGATGTGCTTATGGTCTAATACTGCATCAAGTGTGCACATATTTGCATTGCTTTAACCCCTCTCTGTAATTCCCGCCTTCTCGCACACCAATTCGATCGATTATAAAAGTCTTGCAGCAACGATTGGCCAAATTCCTGCCTTTCAACCATTAGCCTATGCGAAGGCGAAGTGCTGTTGTGTACGGCATCAAACAGTTGCTTGACCATAGCAGCAAATGACAGCTGTCCTGAGTCGAAACAATGCCCATGGCCATATAAGGTCATTTTTAATTTCATGTTATCGCATTGCTTCCTGTTACATGGCCATTCAGATGTGTAAATGATGGTAGAAGGTACACTTGGCATTGTTATTTTATTTACATGGCATCTAATATTTTATTTTATTCCATGGAAATTCAAAAAAAAAACTTCAAGGATATATATATATATATATATATATATATATATATATGTGTGTGTGTGTGTGTGTGTGTGTGTGTGTGTGTGTGTGTGTGTGTGTGTGTGTGTGATGCTAATAATGTGTTTTTGTCAGTGTATTAAAGTTTGCATTCGGAATATGGTGACCCTAGCCACTGTATCTCAGTGTATTGGCATTTTGTAGAAATGCACAAAAAGTTACAGATGTAAAGGAAATTATTTTCTCCCTTACATAACTTTATAAAATAATTTATTACAGTCTACAGAGTATGAGATGCTTCTCAAGTTATCCGTTTCCTTTGAGCCCTCTGAGGGGAGTGATACATAATTCTGGCTGTTATCTCATATTGATTTCTGACAAAAGGTTATGAGGATGACCTGTTTTGCAAAGCCAGTTCATTTGCTCCTTATAATAGCTTCATAATGGAATATTGGTGATTTAAATGAGACATGAAATGTAATCAATAATCATCAAATGTATTTAAAAAAAAATAGCTGAAAGGCCTACATCAATTAAGTATTAGGAAAAAAGTGAGGTGATGTTGGCTCAATTTATATTACATACAAAAACAGATGACACATTCTGTTTTATCTAACCTATATGCCCTTAATGACACTTTCATTGTTTAAATTATGTTGGTAATCCATTAAGGTTCCTGTAACTAATGAAAAAAAAAAAAGAATTCAGCGTTTATGTAGCCAAGTAAAACATGCTTCAGGTTTAAGGTAAGTAACGTTTATGTTTTGTAAAAAGCACTTTTAAGGTAGATAATGCAAAGGTAGATACTCCATTCCTGGGTTATCTGCATATTCGCTTTCATGGTTAGCATCTGCACACCCTCACAAGATCATGGAATGTGAGGTGAGAGAATTCATTCATTCATTAAATCATTCATTCATCTTCAGTATCTACACTATATGGCCAAAAGGTTGTGGACACCTGACCATCACACCCATATGTAAGCCTTCCCCAAATGGCTGCCACAAAGTTCAAAACACACTTGTACAGGATGTCTCTGTATGCTGCAGCATAAAGAATTCCCTCCACTGGAACTAAGTGGTCGAGCCCAAACCTATTCCACCATGACAATGCCCGTGTGCACAAACTGAGGTCCATAAAGACATGGTCTGCCAAGGTTGATGTGGAAGAACTTGAGTGGCCTGCACAGAACACACATTTGGGATGAACAGGAATGCCCACTGCAAGTCAGGCCTCCTCACCCAACATCTGTACTCAACCTCACTTATGCTCTTGTGGTTAAATGGGCAGACCCCCACATCAACGCTCCAAAATCTAGTGAACAGCCTTCCCAGAAGAGCAAAGGAGACTGACACCATATTAATGCCCATGGCTTTGGAAGTGGATGCCTAACCAGTATATATGGGTGTGATGGTCAGGTGTCCACATACTTTTGGCAATATAGCACACATTACTCTGGTTGGGGTGATTCAAGAGCCTATCCTAGGAATACTCCCTGAACAGGATGCCAGCCAATCACAGGACATCATGCACACATTCATACCAAAGAGCAATTTAGTGCAGCCCATCCTCCTACTGGCATGGTTTTAGGTGGTGGGGGGGGACCAGAAAACTCTGAGGAGTGAACATATGAAACATATGAACATATGAAACGCCACAGTAACCCAAGCTCAGGATCAAACCGGGGACCCTGGACCTGCTGCATCACCACGCCACCTGTAAACAAGTCTGGTCTATACCCTACCAAGCTGCACTAAAACTAATAATCTCTTACACATGACATTCATATCCAACTAAACTCACACAGCAACAAGTGTACCTTTGTGTAAGGTCTGTGTTAAAATATCCTGTCCTTCCAGGTCTGGCCTGTCTAACCTAGCAGTATACAGCATATTAGAAAGCAGAGTAAAATTCAGAGAGCCTGTGTTCATGTTCAGAGACTAATATCCGTTTGTGTGAACTGTATTACGTTAGCCACTGTTCTTTTTTGTCCCATATCTCTGTTATCAGTAACAAGATATCTCTCCTCTAGCAGAAGACAGCATATGCATCAAGCAACTGGAATTGTCTAAGGGAGAAAATAAACAATCAGCATGGATATTATTCAAGCAGAGACTGTGTAATGATGCGACTGGTTTATTCACAGACACAAAACAACTGCACTAATGAGTAGTAGGACAAAATATTGTGTGAGGGAAAAAAAAAAAAAGTTTATAGCCTTCCACTCATCAGCTGTAAAGATTCATCAGCTATAAAGTACTGTGGTAACATCTGACCAGGGAACACTTTTAATCCATCACAGATTTGTCAGTTTATATGTTTAACACAGTAGTTAGTTAATATGACATTTAGAAATTGAATTCTTATATTCGGTAGGAGTATGTACAGAATAAAATACAGCAAGGCGTGCCGGTATCAGGCTTCCAAACGATACAATTTTGATACTTGAGGCAACGGTTCGATATTTGACGATTTAGTAGCTTCTTATCGATAGGTGACCAACTTTGTTCAGAATCTGGGGTAGGCCTACGTTAATTTGTGCATGATGATGACATATGGAAGGACTATTTTAGATTTCAGAGTTACAGGCAAATTACCTTGCTATCCCATTTACACCTCAGTTTTAAATATGAATTATTTTTACACGAGTTGTCTGTACAATTGTTGGCTTGGTTCATTTCAATTGGTGCCTTTTCAATCAATGCATCGATCCTAATCGTCCAATTGTTACATCTCTAGTTGGTATGGGAAATGATCAACGCCGACTTGGTGTGATGTAGCCAGGCTCAAATACAGAACACTGTTACCACCCCAAAATTAGTGTTTTATTCCTCTTATAGCGTAGCAATTTGCCAATGATATAAAATGTTAATTTATTAAAGAATGACAGGTCATAAATTCCTGTTATCACTCGCATTATATAGCTACAACCAGTCGTTCCCTCACCAGCCTCTGCTCTTTCTCTCTTTTCAAGTTAATAAAACAAAAACACAGTTTGTCATGTTATCAAGACCCCACAACATTCTCTTTCCTAAAGAAAACTTACCAGCCATTACAGAGTGCTGACACCTGAGACTCCTTCCATAAATCTCCTTACAGAACATGTCACCATATCAATCCTTAATCATCTTTCTTACACATTTAAAAAAAAAAATGTTTACTAGCCCCAGATAATATGGAACCATCCAGGTTTTTATGTACAAGTTGTTACTATAGGAATGATATATCAGCACAAGCACATTAATATAAAGCTGTGAATTACAGCTGGAAATGCTGTAATCAATCAAACACTTTCAAACCATTCAGATTGAAGAATTCTGTGGTATAAATTGATTTTCTTTCTATGATGCAAGGATTGAACATGTGCAAATGTGATGTATACATTTGATTCTGACAATATGACAGTGAGTCTATATTTTATATGTTGTATACTATCAACCTTCACTAGCTGGGTATTCTGTTCATGTTTTCAAGCAAATTTCTTTTGAACTGATTAGGATGGTTGGAAGTTGTTTGTGTTGCTGTACACAGACTTGGGTTTGGGCATTTTGCATATATTAGAGCTAGTTGTTAGGTGGTCTGCTCTTATACTTGCCCCTCTTGGTCACATTCACAAAATTAGTTTTGTGCAATACTGTGTCAGTGAATAATTTAATTTACTGTGTCAGTGACTAATTTAATGAGTTATACTTTATTTATGGCAGTACTATATATGTAACAATGTAAGACCATTTAAGACCATTTTGAAAGAACATCCTATCTGTTTTTATTACTACTTATCCATTGGGTTAGTTTTGGGGCTGTTTGTCATATAGTCAGTAAAGCTGGCCAGGCTCTAATTTTATCTGAAACTTTATCATAAAAAAAAAAATAATAAAAAAATTAACTGAAATACACGTACTTGGGAATAAAATGAAAATTCTATCACTCAGAATTGAATTGAGATGGTATGGAAACATTCAGTCCCATCTCAGTCCCAACTTTTCCATCTCAGCCAAGAGTAATTCTATTATTGAGTTTTTTTTCCTAATTTCAGTTTTTATTTTCTTCATTTTTTTAAATGTGCAATTAAAAAAAAAAAATCATTAAAGGGGTAGATTGAAAAGTATAGCCTATACAGTATATCAAGAAAACTATGTAGGTATTTCTTGCCCATATTGTTCATACGTGTTTAAAAAGGATCAAAACAGGACACTCTTAAACTTTGAACTCACCCGTTCTGCAGATTGTGCCGTCCCAAAAAAGATTGGTATGAAGGCAAGCCAAATGATGCAGGTGGTGTACATAGTAAATCCAATGGGCTTGGCCTCATTGAAGGTCTCTGGTACTCCTCTGGTTTTGATGGCATAAACTGTGCATGTGACCATTAAGAGAATGCTATAGCCTAACGAACAGATGAGTGAGAGATCCGATATGTCGCATTTGAGTACGCCACGGGCATTTTCAGGGTCCTGCGTGCGCTGCTCACCATAATCCACAAAAGTGTGTGGCGGGTCAGCGACGAACCACACCAGCACACCCATGAGCTGCACTGAGATTAGGCTGAAGGTGATGAACAGCTGGGAGGCAGGGCTGATGAAACGCGGCGCCGCCACAGAGCGCTTGCCCTGCTCAAAGATGCGGTGAATGCGGTTGGTCTTGGTGAGCAGTGCGGCATAACTGAAGCACATGCCCAGGCCGAGGAAGAGCCTGCGGAAGGAGCACACAGCCACTTCGGGTGCTGCAATCATAGGAAATGTTGTGATGTAGCAGAGGAATATTCCTGTCAGCAGCACATAGCTCATCTCCCTGCCTGAGGCACGTACAATTGGTGTGTCATTGTAGCGTATGAAGGTAATTATCACAAATGTGGTGGCTATGATACCCAGAATGGCGATGAAAACAGGTACCACAGCCCAGGCAGAGTGCCACTCCAGTTTAATGATAGGGATGGGCTGGCAGCCAGTGCGGTTGTGGTCGGGCCGCTGCTCGTATGGACACAGCTGGCACATGAACTCGTTGGCCTGGTAGTGGTATCCCTCACAGCGCTCACAGTGCCAACAGCATGGCACGCCCTTCACCACCTTCTTTCGCTCCCCGGTCTGACAGGGCATGCTGCACACCGAGCCGGGCACAGATGAATCCCCACTCACCCACTGCATGACACCCATCTGGAGAGGTACACAAGTGTAATTATGGCTATCCATTCTAAATTAGGATGTGCTCTTAGTATGTTTTTTTTTCAAGATTTAATTAAATGGAATTCATTGGAATTAAATGGAACTGTTTGATTCTCATCATCCACACACTGACCGAGAATTCATTAAATGTATCAACATTATAATCATTTCTATGGTCATAAACATTTACTCTCATTGACCTTTCACTTAAATCAGGCAAACATATTAATTAAAATGCAACAGCACAAATGCCATTCCTCACATTTAAATGCAGCTGATCCGTCCAGTGCCCGATGACTTTGTACTCAGCAGAATCGTTAGTAATTTGATACTGGAAGATGTCGTATCGCCCAGGAGCGTCTCCATTCTCGTTGAATGTTACAGGGGTTTTAGCACTACCTGTTAAAAAGAGTTGAAAAAAAAAAGTCTATTAAAATTATTATGCCAATCCTTAGTTAATACAGAATTTGATATCCCTGTCTCCAGTGTAGAAGTGCAGCTTTACTTCTGGCATTAAGGCTAGCCTTAGAATAATCATTATCTATCCCTCATGATAATTAAAATCTATTTACCTAAAGCAGACTATATGATTATAATCAGAGTGGAATTGGTGTCCAGGGTTACATTGTACATGATATGCAGTTCACTAATCCTTCATAAAGCCTCAGCAAATGTTTCATCATTATCGTGTATTACAACTCCATCACTGTGAGCCATACTTAACTTTCTCCCAGGCCTTTTGGAATTTCAGATCAAGCATTTTAGGAGACAACAGCATGATTAGCGAGGACAGTAATACAAATGAGCATCTCAGGAGACCAGGATGTGATGCATCATTAAAACACCTGCAGATAGGCAGCTTGCACAGGAGCCATGGGCCTGCAGGACTCAAAGTCTACAAAATACAGTCCAGCCGGATTCAGTCATCTGTAAAAGCTCATGAGTACATGAAAACATTCACACAAGCATTATGTCTAAAGCACTTTATTGCACCATAACACCAGGCAACACAATTTACTGCTGAATCCCATTAAAACCTCCATATGTCTCCTCATCATAGCACACGGCTGTGACCATTTCTCAATTAGCCACATGATTTGCCTGCCTCGAACAAACACTGATTCAGTGATCGAATGACTACCAGACTCAGAAGATGTTGTGATTAAACAAGGCCATGCTTAATCACAGGTTAGAGCCATTTTGTGAACTCAATTAGAGAAAGCTGCTATTCAGAATGGGCTGCATAAAACCTGACAAGATAAAATGGATGTCTCAGTAATTATAAAATCAATCTATTAAAGATGGCAATTAAAGTCTCAACCTTTTGTAATTTAGGTTTAATGTATGTACACAAGTGTATCCACTTACTGCCTACGTTTCACCATAAGAACAGCTGCAATTTAAATCTTCTCCACAGGTAATGAACCACTAATCACCCGATGAATTATTATTATTATTATTTTTTTTTTTCAGATTTTTAACACTGAACCTGGATCAGTTCAAATGCTTTACACAGAATGAAGTCACATTTCTCTATAACTAAATTGACTTAATATTATTGAACAAGTAACAGAACACCAGAGCAAATAGCGCACAAACAGACAAATACAAAGTACACAGTGTCTTTAGTACTGTGCAGAAAGGATTTAACTTAATTCTAATGAAACATCCCCAACACTAGTCTGTCTTAATCATAAACAGTTTCCTTCCATTAAACTCACTAAGCACGACCTGATATTGTGTACAAAACAGCTTCTAAAACATATGGTCTAACACAGGAATTAGCATAGCTCATGTGCTATAATCAACTAAGACACTGCTGTTTAGAGCCATGCTCTTTTCTCAGCATCTCATAAAAATAAATGTGTGTATGAAGGCAATGGAGCGCCTGTGACTGCAGATGAGTTGGCAATTGCCCACAGGCAGCTGTAGTTTGCAGAGACTCAGAGCTGCATGATATTCTGGATTCATTTATTAGCTGCTTGTTTAGACTGTCCTCTTGTCAGTAAGACAGAACAATCAAAGCAAATTGTTGGTAAAAGTTCAATCAAACAATGCTGTACACTGAAATAGGATGTACTCTAAGGCATATACCAAAGATGTGTGATAAATGCACATCCTACAAGAAATATAATTACACACACATACAAAGTTCACCTGTTTGTTATATGTAAAAAATATTTGCTGGCCCTTGAATCGACTGTACTTTAGTGAAGCAGTGTTTTGCATGTAACCTTTTTGTCACAGATAAAGAGAATGTATACTGCATATAAGCCAAGCTGCAGCAGGGACGTATATTTATTTGAACAACCCTGCAGGCAAATTCTCTTATTATGCTTCAACTGCAACATACATCTGATTTAATAGTTATGTTTTCCTGATAGAATTTCCTTCAACAATAAAGCAATTTCCACCAGTACACTTTTACACTGGCAGTATTCTCAAGTGGAATGATTATCAGCTTTCCTTCAGTAAATACTAACCTATCTACACAAATACATGTCTCAAGCTACCAGATTACAGGATAAATGTGTTTCAAGGAATAGGGGGTGATTTCACAATTGGAGTGCCATGTAGGCCTTGTAACTTTTTTAAATGAAACTTTTTTCTTTTCTTTTTTTTAATATATATATATAATTTTCAACAAGGAAGCTGAGAATACATGCATTATCCATTCAAATATACACTAACCCAGATCAGCTCAGGCAATGATATCATTTTCTACAAGGTTTGACTGACAATTTATTTGCCTATTGCCTGTTGAGTAACAGCATTGAAAGTAATAGGGTTGAGTTTTTTCCCCCCATAGACTTAGTAAATATATAAAATGTGGTTAACTAGCATCCATACTGATGGTATGAAAATATTAAGAACATTCTACTGTTTTACATACTATATACAGAACTGTGCAAAAGTTTTAGGCACATGCCAAGAAATGCTGTAGAATGAAATGAAATGTTTTTACATTTTAAAAAACAACAACGTAAAGAGCAGTAAACAGTAGTAAATGAAACAAAGTCAATATTTTGTGTGACAAAAAAATATAAATATAAATAAAAATAAAAATACAGTAGCAGTCTCCGGTACAATTTGTGCAGTTTTATAAGGAAATGAGCTGGTAAGTTTTATTGAGCATCTTGCAGAACCAGCCACAGTTCTTCTGGACACTTTGACTTTCGCACTCGCTTCTTATTTTTGCAGCAAAACCCAGCAGCCTTCATTGTGTTTTTTGTCTGAAAAGTGTCTCTTATGTAATATGCTGCTTTCTTTAATGACATACAAACATTTTTCTGTAACATTTAATTTTGTGCTAGAAAACTAATATTTAGGAATCTAAAATGTTCTTTGTACTGACTTGATAATGTAGAAGTCATAAAATAAAAAAATCTATAACAAAGTAGGGTGCCTAAAACTTTTGCACAGTACTGTATATTTTGAATATATTTTAAATTAATAATTTACTTCTATAAATGATATTAAATACTTATTATCTAGTACTATTACTTCTAGTCTATAATTTGGGTAACAAGGTTAAACTTTTACTGACCTTGCCAATCAATATCACAATATAATTGAAATAAGAAAAAAAAATATTGAGAGAACATAATTTTCTTCTTCCCATTATCTTAAGGAAATTCAACTTCCTGTTCTGGAATATTCCAAATATTTCATACAAGTGTATGCGTTTCGGTAACAAGGTTGTGTGAATGTTGTGGAAATATAATATACAACTTTTCTAACCAATAATAGATGGCAGAAATATAATATTTTTATAGCTGTTTTTATACCTATACAATTTGTATTCATTTTTTATTAATGTTTTATGTTAGTTATCTAAAACATGCATATGCCATGTGGATGTGGTTGTGAAAAACACTTTTCCTATGTTTAAAATATATTTTACCTTGATATATTTAAAAATATAATTTCAGTGAGACACAAATGGCACAGCAATCATGGAATCACCCAAAGAAAAGAAAAGGAATTTATAGATGCTGCAGGGTGTCCTGTCCTCTAACCTCCATCTCATTGGGGACATTGTTCTTCACCAAAACTGTGGTTTCTCTCCCAGTGTTAAACTAGTCTATAGAATTGGTTTGGCAGCATTTCTATCCTGCCTTTGAAAAGGTTATCCCCATAGAAAATGTGGAGAACCTCCCTGAGGCATGACCTTCGACCTCATAAAGTCATTCAGAGTCTGGCAGTAATCCTTCACTCTGACAGGAGTTGATATTGGATGTTTTTTTCCTCAGATATGGGGAAAATATGACCAATAAAAAACGTGTAAGCAGAAGCAGGGAAGCATATGATTACGTCATGCTTACAGAGTCTCAAAAGAGCTCATGGTAATACATTTTTTTTAAATCCAATGTTGTGTGCACAAAATGACTGTACCTTAAAGCTACAACAAACATGTCAACCAAAAGCTCTGCATTATGTTATGTGGAGCTGATTAAGCATTTTGCTCTTGCACTGTGGACTCTGTTGTGGCTTGTCACACATCATTTTTTGCCTTTTAGCCCTGAAGTTAAACATAAAATACTGGGTCTAGTTGGGAAAAAATGAATATCAGACCTAGTGCCTGCAGCATGCCTCACAGTTCCTTGGAGCGACTTAGTGATATAGCCATTGCATTCTTGCAGTGAACACTCATTACAAGGCAATATCGCTGGCATGCTACATTACTGCCATCATTCATCATAATGACAGACTCTAGGACAAAATAAAGAAGGTCTTCTATAATCCACAACTAGCGACAAAAAGTTTTTTATTCTTGATCTTTCTCTCTTTGGAATTAACATTGGAAAGTTGAATTTCTTATGGTGTATAAGTTGTGTTATGAACTTACTACTGCACAGTATTTCAGACTAAACATGACAGAATGTCAGAGGCCAGACAGTTTCTTCATCAGGGGAACGTTTCTTTCCAAAATACTCCCAAAAGGTTAATTATCATGTCTGTGGACATGTGTGTGATAGAGAGAGAGAGACATGGACGGGGGGATATAAAAAAAAAGGTCTTGTAAGAGTTAGGATTAATGCCCTTTAATAAAGGTCACTGGACCCAGCATAGCTCATTTCATTTTGAAATGAAAACAGCTGAAATTTCTTAAGATACAATCGGAAAATGACACTGTATTGTGATATTGCCACAATGACACAAATAATGTATTACACAAAAATGACACACACACACACACACACACACACACACACACACACACACACACACACACAAAAAAAAAAAAACCCATTTCATCCGCTTAAAGTGACATGCAGGCCAATAGCTCATAGACCTAAACACAATGAAGGACCCTCTCGTGAATATGGAGTCAAAAGAAGATTCTGGACTGGATTAACTGCAATACCAGTCAACACTGAATAGCCAATAATTCTCCACTTGGAGCAGTTCATCACTACATAACTGAACATCAGTAAAGGAAGAGGGCAGTGTTGTGATCTTCGATCTTCAGTGAACGGAGTGTTGTAATTCATCTTTAGTGAATCGAGGCAAGACCAATCAGACAGGGCTTACAGGAGAACATTCATTGTGTTTTTTGTATGAAAAGTGTCTCTTACATAATATGCTGCTTCCTTTAATGACATACAAACATTTTTCTGTAACATTTAATTGTGTGCTAGAAAACTAATGTTTGGGAATCTAAAATGTTTTTGTACTGACTTGATAATGTAGAAGTCATAAAAAAAATCTATAACAAAGTTTGTACTAAAAAAAATAGGGTGCCTAAAACTTTTGCACAGTACTGTATATAACTTGAATCAATGAACTGATTTAATTTAATCTGATTAATTTCTACAGGCTCATGGGCGGTAGATCCCTCAGCGAGAACAAAATCTCTGCATAGTAATTGGAGCTAAGTCCCAAGATAAAGCCTTTAGCAGAAAAAGTCCTGCCTCACACATGGATAAAAGCACCATAAATGGCATTAAACAACATCTGTGCAATATGTTAGCTGCCTTTAGGTTACACGTTGTTAATGAAGCTAAATGCACTTCTCTGGGTGATATTCTGATGAATTAATGTTAAAGCTACAGTGATGGTAGGATGGTTTTTGTTTAAAAATCACAATTAATATTGTGTCATAGGACAAGAAATATTATATGATGGGAAATTAACAGAAATCACAAAAATTAACGCCAAATCAAGCAAACTCTGCAATATTCAGAGGAGCTTGCAATTTTTTCAAAATTACCGCAGATTTGGTCGTGTCATGTGACGTCATCGCAATGCGCATTCGGTCAAAGCTCTCTTCGATTCACGTGCGTCGAACATGAGTACAGCTAAAAAGTCTCATTTACCAAAAAACATCACTGCGAAAGACCATATAAAACAATTTCTTGCAATTTCACCAATTCAAATTGTTGTCTGCAAAAAAAAGCACAAAAAATGCGCCAACTGCATCGCAAATTTTGAAAAAGGCTGCAGCAAAATCAAGCATTTTTGGCTGCAACAATCTTAAAAAAAAACTCCACGAAATCCTGAACAGACAGATTAAACGTGTAGCTCCAGAAGCAAACTTAGAGACCAAACATCTCTAGACTGAATGAAAACATTTAGAGTAGTGAAAAAATATCATTTTGGGCTGAACTATTCCTTCAAGGATCATAAGTGAACAAGACACAGTAGTTGTGAAGAGACTAATTGTCCAATTAATTCAGTACATTCCACTGAATCAGCCCGAGACAATGATGGTGCTTAGTGAAATACAGACAGACAGCACTAATTAGTGCTGAGACCTAGCTGTCCGAGATCTTTACTTTATTGAGTGCATCACTGGGTATTGATCGCGCTCTTCTTTTAAAGCTAATCAGTACCCTACACACATGCTGTGAGGGCGGAGAGGATATATGCTCTAACTAGAATATATTCAGTGATTTTTCCACCTACTTAATCAATCACTTATGTCTTATCCGGTGGGTAACTGAGAGAATATCGATAGTGGGGAAGATAATGGAATGAAACGTTTCTGGGTCAGTGTTGGGCTCACAGCTGGGGGTGTCGTGCAAATTCTATCTTTATATATTGAATAAAGAGGTAATTTCTATATAACATCTTGTTAATCAGAGAAGGTTCTGTGCAAAACGTCGATAAAGTTTAACCCCGTTCTAATGAAAGCATAAACAATTTTATCCTATTAATCATTAGAACATTCCCGAAACGGGCTCTTCTTTAAACCTGAAAACATCACTGATATGGAAACATGGTGTTGTAGGTTCTATGTCCAAGAAAACCTTTAAGGGTTCCCCACATTATCTTTGATCTAAAGGCTTTATCTTTATGCTATGCTGACAAACATGTACAGCGTTTGGCTTTCAAACTTTTATCTAACTCAGCTCTAATGAAACATCCCTGGTACTTGCCTGTATTTATCATAAACAATTTCTTTCCATTTAACTCACTGAACATGACCTGATAGTATGTAAGGAATCCTTTTGAAAACCTATGGCGTAACACAGGAATTAGCATAACTCAAGTGCTATAATCAACAAAGACACTGCTGTTTAGAGCCATGCTCTTTTTTTTCAGCATCTCAACCCACATATAAAAATAAAGGTATGTATGCAGGTAGTGGAGATTGTACATGAGTTGGCAGTTGTCCACTGGCAGATGTAATTTTCAGAGATTCGGAGTTGGAAGCTGTGGGTTTGGTGCTATTCTGGCTGCATTTATTAGCTGCTTGATTACACTGTCCTCTTGTCCTACTATCATAAAATTCAGAACAGTGAAACCAAATTGCTGCTAATCCTCAAACATAAAGGTCAATCAAGCAACACTGTACATTGGTACAGAATAAAAACTATGATCAAAAACCAAAGTTGTTTGATATGAAATGTTGACTGTGCAAGCAGTGTTTTATGCACACATTAATCAAGACTATATAATAAAAACTTTCAGCAGACTAGTTGAGGGATATTATTTCACCACTGTGACATAATATGAAGCAATCACTATTACACTGGGCATAACCATCAACAATTTACTGAGATTTGTTGGAACACAGATTGCAGCATTAGCCCTGTGGTTACATCTATGCTTGATGGATGCATCTTCTTTTTTTCAGTGCCACAAACCTTTCAGATTGCATTTTCACATTTGTTAAGCTGAGCAATGCAATCAAGCACTGCTTTGAAAAGCCTGCAGAATCCTTCTCCCTATTTTGCTCTCACACCCTCCAAGGTGAGATAGGTATTCTAATCTTACTCTCAGATGTTGTTATGTGTGGGGAATAGAAGAGAAAAATGCATAATGAATCTGAGATGTGCAAATTTGCTCTAACATAGCAGTGCAAAACAGAACATAAGCAGCGGATGAGGAAAGCCTTTATGAAACCTTTGAAATTTTCTGCATGAATTTCTCACAATAGGTTTCAGTGAATAAACATTCCTGTCATTCAATAGCTTAACAGTGAAGGTCACTGATGGAATATATATGTGAACCGTAGTGAGGAGGGTGGATTTCGGGTTTGAACCCCTTCCTTCCTGAAATATTTTATGACAGATCCAAATGCTTATTCAGGGGTGGTGAACATAACACATGCAGCACAGTTGATTATATACATATGTGTCAAATAACATTGTTTTGCACCATAATTGTGATCAATAAAGTCATCATTACGGTTCTATATTCAGCAGTGCCAAACATCAAATGAACACATCCCTTAGTCTGTTTAATCAGATTTGTTTAATTTTATTGGCTAACAGTGCTATGGTGAGAGAGAGTATAAACGGTGTGCATTTTGTCTCGTTTCTGTTTGAAAGCCGGCTAGCTGCACTCTGAGCTCAGGGTCATCAAGGTGAAGCTGATGAAGTCATGGAGGTCTAATACAGGAGAATCAAAGGAAATGCAGATCTTTTAGGATTATTCCTTGCGTTATTTTAATCATTTTCAGTATATCTGTCTTAAAGGTATTTCATGGTAATGCTATTAATGTGGAAAGATTTGGTCGATGCTAAATCATCCCTTAAATGGTTAAATAACAAATCTGTCAAATCACAGCTCCTACTGCCTGGCATCCACCCAAAATGCATTAACACATCACACTTCTCAATTTAATTTGACAGATCACATGATGATTTTATTTTCTATATTTCCCCACCAGACCAAACTTAATTCCTGGCTACACCACAGTGGTTATTCAATTTTTGTAACGCTTTTGAGAAGTAGAGATTTGTAAGTATTACAAATGGAAGATAGGATAACTTAGTAAAACGTGATTAGCCATTAAAAAGTGTACTAAAACAGTGTGTACTAAATCTTAATATGGTAATATCACTTGCTGGCAAGTTGGCAACATTGACTCATGTAGTGTTAGTGAGAGCCAAGGCCAAAGCTGAGACAGGTATAGTAAAAATGTTGAAAATGTCAGTGTACGAATGCTTTGGATTTCTTTCATGTGGAAATTTGCAATAAAAATCAAATGCTGTCTAGGCAAAAAAACGTTGGTGATGAGAATAAACAAAAATAAAAACTAAGGCTGCGTGGATACAAATATTGGTATCTGGTATAACCGCCTGATACCATGCTCATTTAGTCATGAAAGATGTCCCAATACCGACAACCGATACCAGTTGATGCTATGTGACATAAGCCTAGTGTATGTTGCTGCACTAATGAACAGACAACGTGAAATTACAGCGATCTGAAGATATGTCACGATTAATGGTGGCAATCAAAGCAAAGCAGACTGCAAACTATGCTCTGTGAAAATATCAAGAGGAGGAATTACAGCATCTTCCTATAATACAACTAACCTGATAAAACATCTTAAACATAAAACTCAGCAAGAGGAGCTCATTGTGCAGCACGACAGCAAACGATGCAGGCTAGCTGAGAAAAAAAATATGTCTACAGGCTACCCTTGGTGAGGGAAAACAACTTTTACCTAGCATAATGTTTGGTCACTGACAACAAGGGATTCTGACACAATGTAAACAAAAACATACTGTTTTAAAAATGCTTTTCCGAAGTGAAAAACTTGCCCCTCTCCACTGCAGCACTACTCGAGCCAAGGTAACTAATGCAGCTAGCTAATAAAATTAATTTAAAATCAATTCACAAAGAACGCACCTTGTACTGTATGTGCATGGACACACACGTGTGCAACCATAACAGCGCAAAATAAAATGTTTAGTGATGCCCCCAATGAATACTAAAGACCTATTCACACCACATGTCAATGAAAACCACATTCGATTCCATTTCATTTATTTTTTTTAGTTTTTCTCCTCATGCCTAGCTCTCGAATTAGGCTTATTCCATTAATTATTAAACATAAAACAGCCCATAACTCCCTCAACACGAAATAAATCACAGTAAAATGCAAATTCACCTATTCATAACTCATAACTGAATGCTAGAGTTGCCAAAAGAGATTAAAATTGAAGTGTGTTGTCGCACACACAAACTACTCCTGCCAGTAGCTCATATGGAACGCAGCAGAGACACATCCAATATCAGTATGTGTGAGTACGAAAAAACATGTACACAATCTCATGCCCAGTCTAAATGAATAAAAATGAATAAAATATAAATATCCTGGCATACAGTCCATCTCAAGAATGAAAAAACTATTTTTTTTAGAAACATGACTTCATGCATATAGACACAGGATATCAACATAAATATTAAAACCTAGATTGCTTTGAAATGTAAGAATAATAACATGACAGGGTGTCCCAAAAGTCTCCATACATGGGGGAGACTAACACTTTTTAGCAAAATGTCTTCCAAAATTTATATATATATATGTATATATATATATATATATATATATATATATATATATATATATATATATATATATATATATATATATATATAGTGCCCTCCACTAATATTGGCACCCTTGGTAAATATGAGCAAAGAAGGCAGTGAAAAAAGTGAAAAATTGCCTTTATTGTTTAACAAAATTTATTTATTTACAAAATTTTGTTTAAAAAAAACTCACAAAAATTCTCTGCTCTCATGGATATCAAACAATTGCAAATAAAACACAGGTTTATAAAAAATACAGCCATGGCCAAAAGTTTTGAGAATGACACAAATATTAATTTTTACAAAGTCTGCTGCCTCAGTTTTTATGATGGCAATTTGCATATACTCTAGAATGTTGATGAGTGATCAGATGAATTGCAATTAATTTCAAAGTCCCTCTTTGCCATGAAAATGAACTTAATCCCAAAAAAACATGTCCACTGCATTTCAGCCCTTCCACAAAAGGACCAGCTGACATCATGTCAGTGATTCTCTCGTTAACACAGGTGAGAGTGTTAATGAGGACAAGGCTGGAGATCACTCTGTCATGCTGATTGAGTTAGAATAACAGACTGGAAGCTTTAAAAGGAGAGTGGTGCTTGAAATTATTGTTCTTCCTCTGTTAACTATGGTTACCTGCAAGGAAACACGTGCAGCCATCATTGCTTTGCACAAAAAGGGATTCACAGGCAAGGATATTGCTGCTAGTAAGATTGCACCTAAATCAACCATTTATCGGATCATCAAGACCTTCAAGGAGAGAGGTTCAACTGTTGTGAAGAAGGCTTCAGGGCACCCAAGAAAGTCCAGCAGGTGCCAGGACCGTCTCCTAAAGTTGATTCAGCTGCGGGATCAGGGCACCACCAGTGCAGAGCTTGCTCAGGAATGGCAGCAGGCAGGTGTGAGTGCGTCTGCACGCACAGTAAGGCGAAGACTTTTGGAGGATGGCCTGGTGTCAGGAAGGGCAGCAAAGAAGCCACTTCTCTCCAGGAAAAACATCAGGGACAGACTGCTATTCTGCAAAAAGTACAGGGATTGGACTGCTGAGGACTGGGGTAATGTCATTTTCTCTGATGAATCCCCTTTCCGATTGTTTGGGGCATCTGGAAAAAAGCTTGTCCGGAGAAGAAAAGGTGAGCGCTACCATCAGTCCTGTATCATGCCAACAGTAAAACATCCTGAGACCACTCATGTGTGGGGTTGCTTCTCAGCCAAGGGAGTGAGCTCACTCACAATTTTGCCTAAGAACACAGCCATGAATAAAGAATGGTACAAAAACATCCTCAGAGAGCAACTTCTCCCAACCATCCAAGAACAGTTTGGTGACGAGCAATACCTTTTACAGCATGATGGGGCACCTTGCCACAAGGCAAAAGTGATAACGAAGTGGCTCGGGGAACAAAACATCGACATTTTGGGTCCATGGCCAGGAAACTCCCCAGACCTTAATCCCATTGACAATTTGTGGTCAATCCTCAAGAGGCGGGTGGACAAACAAAAACCCACAAACTCTGACAAACTCCAAGCATTGATTATGCAAGAATGGGCTGCCATCAGTCAGGATGTGGCCCAGAAGTTGATTGACAGCATGCCAGGGCGAATTGCAGAGGTCTTGAAAAAGAAGGGTCAACACTGCAAATATTGACTCTTTGCATAAACTTCATGTAATTGTCAATAAAAGCCATTGACACTTATGAAATGCTTGTGATTATACTTCTGTAACAGTTAGTAACATCTGACAAAAAGATCTAAAAACACTGAAGCAGTAGACTTTGTGAAAATTAATATTTGTGTCATTCTCAAAACTTTTGGCCACGGGTGTATATAGGTGTGCAACAATTACTGGCACCCTTTTAGTCAATACTTTGTGCTACCTCCCTTTATAACAAGATAACAACTCTGAGTCTTCTCCTATAATGCCTGATGAGGTTGGAGAATACATGGCAAGGGATCTGAGACCATTCCTCCATATAGAATCTCTCCAGATTCTTCAAATTTCAAGGTCCATGCTGGTGGACTCTCCTCTTCAGTTCACCCCACAGGTTTTCTATGGGTTTCAAGTCAGGGGACTGGGATGGCCATGGCAGGACCTTGATTTTGTGGTCAGTAAACCATTTTTGTGCTGACTGTGATGTATGTTTTGGATCATTGTCCTGCTGGAAGATCCAACCACGGGCCATTTTAAGCTTTCTGGCAGAGGCAGTCAGGTTTTCATTTAATATCTGTTGATATTTGATAGAGTCCATGATGCCATGTATCCTAACTAAATGTCCAGGTCCTCTGGCAGAAAAACAGCCCCAAAACATTAAAGAGCCACCACCATATTTAACTGTGGGCATGAGGTACTTTTCCATATGGCTACCTCTTTGTGTGCACCAAAACCACCTCTGGTGTTTATTGCCAAAAAGCTTTATTATGGTTTCATCTGACCATAGAACCCGATCCCATTTGAAGTTCCAGTAGTGTCTGGCAAACTGAGGATGCTTGAGTTTGTTTGTGGATGAGAGTAGAAGCTTTTTTCTTGAAACCCTTCCAAACAACTTGTGGTGATGTAGGTTACTTCGGATTGTAGTTTTGGAGACTTTCTGACTCCAAGATGCAACTAACTTCTGCAATTCTCCAGCTGTGATCCTTGGAGATTTTTTGGCCACTCGAACCATCCTCTTCACAGTGCGTTGAGACAATATAGACACACATTCTCTTCCAGGTCGATTCATAACATTTCCAGTTGACTGGAACTTCTTAATTATTGCCGTGATGGTAATGATTGTGCTATTTTCTTATAGCCACTTCCCATTTTGTGACACTCAACAACCTTTTGCCGCACATCACAGCTATATTCCTTGGTCTTACCCACTGTTATGAATGACTGACGGAATTTGGCCTATGTGTTACCTCATATTTATACCCCTGTGAAACAGGAGGTCATGGATGAACAATTTCCTGTTCCTATTCACCCAGGTGTACTAAACAAATGTAAAATATCAATGGGAATACTTATATACTCCAAATATATTTTTCTCATATGAATTCATAGGGGTGCCAATAATTGTTGCAGTTTTTTTTTTTGATAAACCTGTGTGTTTGCAATTGTTTGATATCCATGAGAGCAGAGGATTTTTGTGAATTTTTTGAACAAAAGATCAAAAGATTAAACATATATATATATATATATATATATATATATATATATATATATATATATATATATATATATATATATATATGTAGAGTACTGTGCAAAAGTTTTAGACACCCTATTTTTTAGTACAAACTTTGTTATAGATTTTTTATTTTATGACTTCTACATTATCAAGTCAGTACAAAAAACATTTTAGATTCCCAAACATTAGTTTTCTAGCATAAAATTAAATGTTACAGAAAAATGTTAATTTTGTCATTATGTGTCATGTCATTATGTCATTAAAGAAAGCAGCATATTACGTAAGAGACACTTTTCAGACAAAAAACACAATGAAGGCTGCTGGGTTTTGCTGCAAAAACAAAGAGCAAGTGCAAGTCAAAGTTTCCAGAAGAACTGTGGCTGGTTCTGCAAGATGCTCAATAAAACATACCAGCTCATTTCCTTATAAAACTGCACAAATTGTACCGGAGACTACTATTTTTATTTTTATTTTAATTTTAATTTTTTTGTTACACCAAATATTGACTTTGTTTCATTTACTACTGTGTATTGCTCTTTACGGTATTTTTATTTTTAATGTAGAAACATTTAATTGTATTATTTTGAAGGCATCTTTGCTCTACGCCATTTCTTTGCATGTGCCTAAAACTTTTGCACAGTACTGTATATATATATATATATATATATATATATATATATATATATATATATATATATATATATATGTTTTTTTTTTTTTTTCAGATAGACTTTAAGAAGGCCTTTGATGTATTGAAACCATTCTCATGGCTGGATCGGGAAGCTGTCGCAAGGTTGCGATGGACTTTAACAGGAAACATGGCAAACACATCACACAGAACACTGTTGCCAAACTTATTTACAAATTCAAAAAGACTGGAAGTGTTGCGGACCAACCAAGAAGTGGACGTCCACGAATATCCACTGATGAAGACACAACCAACGTGGTGCTAGCAAACATAGTCCCCTCTGTATGGAGACTTTTGGGACACCCTGTAGAATATATCAAGGAAATGAAGAAAAATGTACAGTTAATGGAGCAAAGTTAATTTGAATGTTGCCCCAAGTGAACTCACTACCAAAATATTAGACAAGACCTAGTCAGAAATCACATCTTAAAAAGTTTGTAGATGTATATCTCTGCTAGCACTGCAAGAGCTATGAGAAGGTCTGAAATGAATGTTTCCAGGAGTCCACAGAATACACATGAATGAAACAGATGAAGAAAATAAGCAGGCAGAACTAAAAAGCAGCAAATATGAAAGAGGAAATGAATAGGGGGAAAAAAGAAAAAAACCCTGTTTTGCAGTAGTTTAAGTATGATCCACAGTAAAGGAAGATGAAATGGAGCAATGATGACTGCCAAGGAATTAAGTCATTACAAACATACGCACAATTCAGTTCTATAGAGAGCAAAAAGAAGGCTGTGTCGGCTGATTAGAATTTGTTGATAACCGTTAGAGAGGAATAAAGCATTAAAAAGAAGTCGTTAGGTGCCAGGCAAATGAATGGAACTGAAATGAAGGGTGTTTTTGTTCAAATACTGTACATCATCTCCTCTCTCTCATCACAAGAGGTGGGGAAATAGTTTATTAGCAGTAAAAGAAAGGAAGAAACTCACCGTTAAAGCTGACATTGCGGATGTAACCCAGCAGTTCCTTGCCGTCAATGTTGCTCATGCGAGAGCAGAGTCCTGGGCTTCCGGAGCACAAGTCTCTGTGCATGCGGTGAAGAGCATGAGCCATGGCATAAACTGCATCCATCACGAACTGCACTTTCCCCTCCTGCTCGAAGCTGGAGTCCCTGCCCACCTTCTCCAAGCCTAACAGCAAGCAGGATATACAGTTAGTTAAAACAACCATAAAAATACAGAGAAACAAAAGCCAAGGCAGAACAATAATGATGATTTAGCAGAAAAATGTGCAGAGAGGACTGGTATGAAGAAGGCTTGGCTGAAGAAATGAACAATTGTTGTTTTTAGCTCTGTTCATTTGGCACTGTTTATGCTGTGACATTTTCTTTAGGAATATACTGTATAACAAAATACAGTGCATAGACAGTCCTTCTCGAGTCTGAGACTATTTACCTGATAATTTATTCATTTTCCTAAGTTCTCACATCCTGCATCTACTGTTAAGGTTAGAATGGAAAAAAATCCTACAACCAAAACCACAACAAGAAAAAGTCTAGCACTAATAGAAATAGCACTAATCTGCTGTATATTTGTAATTGTTTAGCTTGTCTCTTGTTTCATTTCCAAACTGATTCTATTGTCATTATGTTTAATGATGAATTTCAGAAAATATTTGCATGCCGGTGTGTGTGTGTGTGTGTGTGTGTGTGTGTGTGTGTGTGTGTGTGTGTGTGTGTTAATCTGTCGTCTGAAGTAGAAATATTTTCTTGTATTCTATTAAGCTGATTTAATTTTATAAGGAGATTAGGCAAAACTTGCTTGTCAATCTTCTTTATTATTATTTTTTTTGCTGTCTTTTGCATAGAACCAGTGTGTTATTATGCAGAGCTTTTTAAAAAAAAATTTTTATTTATTTGTTATTCAGAGCATCTTTGAAATGACATACAAGACTTGAGTTTAAGAGTTAGACTGAGCCTAACTAAATTAAATTAAATTGGGGAAAAAATGAACTTTTCCATGATATTCTTTTTTTTAGATGCACCTGTATGTTTATATTAATGTGCTTGTTCTAATACATCATTATTTCTATAGTAACAATTCAGTCACAGAGACTTGAATGGCAGATGCTCCATTTAATCTAAGACTAATAATACACAATTAAAAAAAAAAAAAAAACATTTCGTATTTAACAAAGAAAACATCTAATTGATGAAGCTTTCTGAAAGGAGAAGTTTATTTAACATTTATAGAAGGAGTATCAGGTGTCAGCAATTTGTAACAGCCAGTAACTTTTCTGCCTTGGGAAATTTTCCAGACAGAGGAGTTTGTGCTTTGTGCAATTTGTATTTGTCTTATTAACTTTAAGAGAAGGCTAGAGATGGAAGGACTGTTTATAGCTTTATAGCATAAGTAATAACAGAACCAACTTATCTCATGGATATTTCACAACATTAAACATGACTATAAAGGCTTAAATGCATGACATTTGACATGACAATGCTGTGGTATAAGAGGAATAGAACGTTTTACGACATGTTGTTACAGGAAAATTATTACATTTCTATAACAGCACATCCCAAAGTGTTTTATTCCTTATTTATCCAAGCTGAGTTTTCTTACTCTGGCTTTATTTTACCCATAATCCTCAAGATTGAAAGAGAAAAGGGACTTTGTTCACCATGTCACTGTTTGAAAAATCAAACAAATAAGAAGTGTGAATAGGAGCTTCGTTCAAAGCCTATAGATTGAGGAATTTAATGGGAATGCCACTGTTAACACAATTAACATAACATTCTCCCATTCTCTCCTCTTCAACAGAAATATGTAAATGACAACACTTTGGCTTGTTTTACGGCATGTAAGGCTGTGGTCTACCAATAGTATGTAAGAGATACAAGATTTTTTCATTATCTTAGTGATGAGTGGTATAATGCATGACCGACAGCTTAATCAGTGAAACTTGGGGCTCAATTAGCCTTCACTTAGAGAGCTAAATTCAATTTGCCCTCACTGCTTTGTCTCTCACTGCTTCTTTTGTGGCAGAGCAGATGGACATTGCTCTGTTGCAATTTCATTAAAAAATTAGATAAATGACAAATTAATTAAAGAGATCATCCTTTATGATCAGATTAATAAAGGAAAAATGGGTCTGCTTTAGAGAACAGTGCTGAATATATATCCTTTAATGATGCCCCAGTTTTAAACCAATTGTTTATCACAAATGTTGGAAAGCTTGTCAGGCAGCATAATGGCGGCACAACATCCACCCATAACAGCCAATTGCTGGGTTGAGTTTGCTGATTTATTTTAAGATTAAAGCAGTGTTCACTGAAAAGCACTGATTTATTAATTTATGCTTAATAAATTCTAGTGCGTCAACAAAGTTATTGCCAAAACTAAGTAAACTAAAAGACAAAATTCTGTTGATGTTATGCATTCACTTATACACTGTATGTGGAGATGAATGCAAAATCAAGTAAATTCAGTGCATTACTTTTCACAGACTGTCAGATTTTCAAAAATTTCCTATAACCATTACATTAGTCATTCAATAAATTGTTTGCTAAAAGCTTTGAAATTGTCATATGAATCATAGTGCAGAAGGGTGTCAAGTACCCAAGTCCATGCATCTGCATTCAGCAAGATCTGTGGAGTACAGTCATTCTGAAATGACACAAACCCTCTGGCATTATCATGTGAGAGAATAAGCAGACACAATGACCCACTCAAAATGTACAAGAAAAAAATTCTCTTACTCAGCTTAAGAACACTTTAAGGAGCACATATTCAGTTTCAGTTTATTTGTATAGCGCTTTTAACAATGGTCATTGTCCCAAAACATATGAACTGAAAAAGAAAAGCCATCATTGTTTCACAGCACATCACTTGCGAGGAATTACTGCCGTTACAAAGAGTCGATTGGATGCAATCTTAAGCCGTTTACAAATCTAAATCATGCACCAGAATAGTAGTCAGAGCATCAAATCAAAACCAACAGCAAAAAGCTAATGCAAGCAAAGGAGATAGAGCACTCAATAAACAAGGCAGAGATCAATACCACAAAAACCAACAAAATAATAAAGCTAAGAAATGCACAAAGGGAAACACAATGGCAATGGCAAGCTTCATGAAGTGATGTGGTGAGAGTGGTTGTATTTATGTGGTGTGTATATATATATATATATATATATATATATATATATATATATATATATATATATATATATATATATATATATATATATATATATATATTTCTGAAAATGTCAGGCTTAACTGAACTGCATCTATCTTGCATTTTAAAGTCTGTTTAAACCAAATGTGAAAAGGGAGAATATTGTTGAAAAAACACTATTACTGTCAAATAGCAAAGAATTATAAGTTAACAGTGGGAAATATGTTTTCACTTTGATTATCTACATCAGGAGTTTTCAAGGTTGTCCACAAAGGGCTGGTGTAGCTGCAAGCTTTCATTCCAACCAGGTAGGCGTCACACCTATTTCCACTTGTTTAATCAGTACATCTTGGGCTCCAATCAACTATCAAGTGTGTCTCCTATTCGGCTGGAATGAAAGCCTGCAGACACACCGGCCCTTTGCGGATAAGATTGAAGACCCCTGATCTACATCATCCACATCAGTCTCTGTCTCATCACCATAGATAAAAGTCACTCACTGCATTTAAACACAAGCCTCATCATCGTCCCTTCACTCGACCGATCTCTGTTCACACTACTCTCGGTGGGGAAATAATCACTGATTAATGAACTCAGATCTGTTGGCTGTATTTCTTTTTTTATTCCTGTTGTTTTATTAGGTCGTTTAAACATTTCAAAACTGTTTCCGCTGTTGTCTATACAGAGTGTATAAGATGATGATATGATGGTTCTTGAACTCCATATGATGGAGTTTGTTCAAATGGCTGCTTGCTCAGTGTGATTTTTGCAGGAAGACACCAAGACAAGTTTATAAAGTAGCCTAAGTAAGGAATAACACAGCACAGACCATGTGTTTATGTAACCGGATGGTAAATGGTCTGTTTATTTTCTTTCTTTCCTTGCACTGTATGAAATCTATTTCATGTTCAGATTGATGTTTCCAGCTAAATATAAATGCAGGAAAAGCTGTTATTGCCTACGTTATCCTGGAGGTGTCAGTAAGTAGTGATGTTAGATACAAGTGAAGAGGCTATACGCGCAGTCACGTGCAGCTAGACAATACGGCAGTGGTGAAGATTTGTAGGGACGAGGTCGCCGAGGTTGTGGAGGCTGTGATCAGTGTGGGACTATCGGAAGGTTTTCAGTGTACCAGAGCGACAGTTACTGCACGGCCTGGTCCTTGTGAGATAGTTCCTACAGCCAAAGTTTTAGCTCTCAGGATTTCAGGTCTGCATCCAGGGCAATGTGCCAGCGCGAGGGTGTGCCAGAGGTACTGAAAGGACTGAGAGGACTGAAAGAGTTTTACACCAAAGACAGTGACTCTGAACTGAATTGATTTAACCTTCAGAAATTCCTATCCGATCTACTCTTGTAAAATGTCAGACTTGGATGAAATGCCTGTTGGGGGGGTACAAGCTCCCGTTGAGGTGGCTGTGGGTAATGATGTCATAGAGCAAATGAGAGGTCAAATTCAGGAGTTAAGGGATTGGAGAAATGATACCCTGACAAATAGGGCTACCGGTGGGGGAAATTCGACCCGCTCTTACATTTATGTTCCCTGAGAATGTCAGGTTCAACCTTTTAGTGGGGAGTACAGCAAAGATGGGAGGTCCGTAGAGGAGTTTATTGAGGAGCTGGAAAGGATTCTAAGAGCTAGAGATCAAAGTCAGGAAGAACAGTTGGACTTCATTGTCTCGCATTTGAGGGGCTCTGCTCTAGAAGAAGTGCATTCGTGTGTGGGAAATCAGTCCATGCAGGCCAGTGACCTCTTCACTTTCCTGCGTGAGGCATTTGGGGAACAGCGTAGTGGGACTCAATTATTGCAAACTTTTTACAATCGCGAACAATTAGAGGGTGAAAGCCTTCGAAATTACTCTCATGCACTTTCTTGCATTTTAAGCTCTGTTGTAAAACAATCCCTAGGAGGCTTGGCTAATGAGCAGGTGGTATTGCGCGATCAGTTTGTGGAGGGTGTGAGGGACACCGCTTTAAGGCGGGAACTGCGCAAGATCATCAGAGAAAAGCCCCATCTTACCCTGCTGGAGATTCGTAATGAGGCCATTCTTTGGTCCATGGAGGAGACCAGGCCTGCAAGGGCAGTGAGTAGCAGATCAGTATATTCAGAAGTGCTTGGTGAAACTGAGTGTTCTTTTGTTGGGGCCGAGAGCCAAACGTCTGCTGTGATAGATGATATTTTACATGTGATTTCCCGGCAGGATAAGCGAATAAGTGAGCAGGAACAGACTATCTCCGAGCTCACTAAAGCAGTTAAAGAGTTGACTTTACAACGGTCGCTGTCAGTTCCTCAGACTTATGCACCTTTGTCTAAGACCCCTCCAAGGTTTATGGAGGAGGGAGAACCTATCTGTTTCAGGTGCAATGGGGTTGGGCACATTGCTAGACGTTGCACCGTGAGGCGAGGCGGGCAACCCAAGAGTGCTGCCAAAACTACTGAGGAGCAGGGAAAACGAGATTCCTCAGTTGCTCTGAGCCAGGCAGCACAAGGGGTCATTTCTGGCCCACCACCAGAAGGAACTAGTCGAGACAGGTTCCTGGAATGGGCTTTTGGAACATGCCCGATGGTGGACCTGAAGATCAAGGGTGTACCTGTGTCATGCTTACTAGACACGGGTAGTCAGGTCAGTACTATTACTGAGGGCTTCTTCCACGAGCATTTATTCGGGGATGAAAGTGATGTGTTGTCTACATCTGGTTGGTTAAAGATCACTGCGGCTAATGGTTTGGATATTCCCTATTTAGGTTACCTGGAGTTGGATGTGAAGATTTTGGGGATGGCTTTAACTGAGTGTGGTTTCTTAATCGTTAAAGAAACCCCAATTCTATCACCCGCGTCAGTGCTCATTGACATGAACATTATTAGTAAATGCCGACAGATAGTGTACGCTGAATTTGATACCACTTTAAATGGGCGACTTGATTCAAACTGGCGGACAGCTTTCCAGACGGCACAGTCAGTTGAGTTAGTCAAACGGGTTTCCTTTGCTCGGGTCGCAGGTAAGACTGCTGAGTATGTGCCTGCTTGGTCTTCAGCCACAGTTATGGTTAAGAGGGTGGAAGTAGGAAAGAAGGATGGTTCTATATGGTTATTAGAACCAGCGAATACTCCTTTACCAGAAGGTTTGGTTGTAGTGCCTACATTAGTCATGTCTGAGTTACCTGTGTGTCTAGTCAGGGTGCTTAACCTGTCACAGGAAGACCTTTGGCTTCAACCTAGGGCTCGCCTGGGAGTAATGTTTGCCATAGACAGCTCCAGTATAGATACGTCCTGGGAGGTGAGGTTTCAGAGGATTTCTGCAGACACGGAGCAGGTCACCATAGGTGCAAATCACGGTTGTGAGTCCCCGGCCCAGTCACTTTTTGAGCAGGTCAATATGGGAGGTAAGCCTGAACAGCAGGTCCAGTTGAAAGCAGTGCTGGATAAGTATTCAAGCGTGTTTACCATGGAGGATGAGGATTTGGGCTATACCGATAAGGTTCAACATGAGATACATCTGACAGATGACATACCCATGAACCAGCCATACAGGAGAATTCCCCCTAACCAGTATCAGGAGGTTAGAGAGCACATTGCTAGGTTGTTGAAGAAGGGTGTTATTCAGGAGACTGTCAGTGCTTATTCCTCTCCAGTGGTGCTAGTGCGCAAAGCTGATGGTACGCTAAGGTTATGTGTGGATTACTGGAAGCTCAATGCCAAAACGAGGTGTGATGCATTTCCATTACCCAGAATTGATGAGAGCTTTGATGCCCTCAGGGGAGCTAAGTTCTTTTCAACTGTTGACTTGGCGTCCGGGTACCATCAGATTGCAGTGAGTGAGAGAGATAGGGCCAAGACGGCTTTTACTATGCCTTTTGGTTTATTTGAGTATAGGCGGATGCCATTTGGGGTATGTAATGGGGCATCGACTTTTCAGCGGCTCATGCAGGCCATTATGAGTGATTTGATCTTTCAAGTGTTGATAGTGTACTTGGATGATATTCTGGTGTTTTCGCAGACGTTTGAGGAACACTTTGAAAGATTAAAGATGGTGCTAAAACGGTTGACGGAGACTGGTTTAAAGGTCAAGCTGGGGAAATGTTTTCTTCAGGAGGCAGTAAAGTTTCTTGGTCATCAGGTGTCAGCAGAGGTGATTTCTCCTGATCCGAGCAAGGTTGCTGCTGTCAGTGAGTGGAAGACCCCTGAAACCGTCAGAGTTGAGGTCATTTCTAGGGTTTTGCAGCTACTATAGGAAGTTTATCGAGGGCTTCTCGAAGATAGCCGGGCCCTTGCATGACCTGGTGAATGCTTGCTTGCATGAAGGCAAGTGTATGAGAGCTAACTGCTGTTTTATTACCCGTTGGTCTGCTGAATGTCACAGTGCGTTCAACCAGTTGAAGTGGAAGCTTAAAACAGCACCTGTACTAGGTTTTGCTGACTTCACCTGTCCCTTCATCCTAGAAACGGATGCAAGCCAGAATGGTTTAGGAGCCATCGTGTACCAAAAGCAAGGTGATGAGAAGAGGGTCATTGTGTATGTGAGCAGGAGGTTGTGTAATGCTGAGAGAAATGACTGCAACTACAGTAGCATGAAATTGGAGCTATTGGCTCTCAAGTGGGCAGTAGTTGAGAAGTTTCGGGGATACTTACTTGGGCCTAGGTTCGAAGTGATCACAGACAATAATCCTCTCTGTCACTTGCAGACTGCTAAGCTAGGAGCTATCGAACAGAGATAAGTAGCGCAGTTATCAGTTTTTAACTTTGAGGTGAAATACAGGCCGGGCCGGAGTAATGCAGCCGCTGATGCTTTGTCTAGGCAGGAGTTTGCAGGGGAGCCCGAGCCTGATCCCGATGCTGACTGGGATGAGTGTGTAGCGGTTTGTAGCGTGTTTAGTAGAGGGACAATCTTGGAACCTGAACTTGCCTTAAAAGGTGTGGAGTGTTGTAGGTTAAGGCAGGTGCGAGCTTTTGAGGCTGGTGAAGAAGCTATCGCTAACATTCAAGGTAACACACACGCTTCCCGGCTATACCAAAGGACAGCTGGCTGAGTTTCAGAAAAATGACCCAGTTATCAGAGAATTCAGCAGGTTTTGGTATAATAATAAAAGACCAGATTATCCAGTAAGGAAGACTTTAGCAGGGCCAGTGAAGTGTCTTTTGAAGCACTGGAATCTCATAAGAGAAAGGGAAGGGTTGTTGTATCGGATTGTAGACGACCCTTCTGATGGGTGCTGCTGGCAGTTGTTGCTACCAAAGTGCTTGAAAGACCAAGTGTTGAGTAGTGTGCACGATGGTATGGGGCATCAGGGCATCGAACGCACTGTGAGTTTGCTGAGGCAGAGGTGTTTTTGGGTTGGTCTGCATGAAGATGTGGAGGAATGGATAAAGAAGTGCCAGCGTTGGATCCTCACCAAAATGCCTCACCCCAAGGTACGTGCCCCTGTGAAAGCATTTCTAGCTTCTAGGCCTCTAGAGGTAATTGCTGTGGACTTCACAGTCCTAGAACCTGCTTCTGATGGCCGTGAAAATGTTCTTGTTGTTACCGATGTGTTTACAAAGCTCACACAGGCATTCCCCACAAAAGATCAGAAGGCAGACACCACAGCAAAAATCTTGTTGAAAGAGTGGTTTATGAAGTATGGAGTTCCGGAAAGGCTGCACTCTGATCAAGGCAGAAACTTTGAAATCGAGCTTATTGCTGAACTGTGCAGACTCTATGGGGTGAAAAAGACTCATACAGCTCCTTATAGGCCTCAGGGAAATGCCCAATGTGAACGGTACAACCGAACCCTTCACAGTCTGTTACGCACATTGTCTCCAGAAAAGAAATGACGTTGGCCAGAGTACTTGCCCGAACTAGTCCACGCCTATAATGTGACTCCGCATGTGACTACGGGGTTTTCCCCTTATTATTTACTTTTTGGGGGTCAGCCACATCTGCCCATAGATGCGTTGTTGGGTAGGGAGGAGGTCTTAGAGGGGAAGCGGGATTGGTTGTCTGTTCATCAAGAGAGACTAAAATATGCCCATGAAAAGGCTAGGGAGTACTCGGAGGAAAAAGCTCTGGAGAGGGTGACCCGACAGAACGAAAAAACTTTTCGTCCCCATGTTGGTGTAGGGGAGTTGGTGTACCTGGGCCATCGGCTTGCAGGCCGGAATAAGATTCAAGATGTCTAGGGTCCGCTTGTATACAGTGTAGTGGACGTGTTAGGAACTACTTACACAGTGGAACCTTTGGAGGGGGGCCAATTAAACAGGTCCACAGGACAGAGTTGCGTCCGGGTGCCGTGCCCATTCCTAGGCCAAGAAGCAAGATAAAGCCACCTTTAGGTAGACCACCTGTCACTGCGGAAGGGCATGAGATGTCTGAGCCAGATTTTGTGGTGCTAGAGGAAGTCTTACAACCCTCTTTAAACTTGGCCTCAAACGTGCCAAGGGGATCAGAGGCTCAGGGTATTTTAGACGTTGACGATGACAACCTTGGTGGTGACCAGGTACAAGTACCTGTGGATACTGGTAGAGACTCTGAGAGTGTTGCCCTGAATGCAGAGGCTGCAGATGAGCAGGTTCAGTTACGGGAATTAGAGACTGGTGTCCTGGGTAAAACGGTCAGGGAAGATGTGCCAGCTCCAGCTGTGAGGAGAAGTACGCGAACAACTGCTGGTATTCACAAAAATCCTTTTCATCTACCCAGATCCGCTTGTAATGCAGTGAGTGTCAGCGCAGATATGGTGTCCCAAGTGTTAACCAGTATTGGTGCTGCCTTGTTCGAAAAGGCATTACAGGGTGCCATGAGTGCTGAAATGTGTTGAATGATTTAGTCATCGAGGGCGCTGACTTATTGCAGGGGAGAATGTAACCGGATGGTAAATGGTCTGTTTATTTTCTTTCTTTCCTTGCACTGTATGAAATCTATTTCATGTTCAGATTGATGTTTCCAGCTAAATATAAAGGCAGGAAAAGCTGTTATTGCCTACGTTATCCTGGAGGTGTCAGTAAGTAGTGATGTTAGATACAAGTGAAGAGGCTAGACGCGCACATGCACGCGCACATATACACATATGTTGATATGAGAGGAGAGAAGTGCGGGGGAGAGAAGTGTGCTCCTGGGTTTTTGGTGGATTTCATGTTGTCCAGTGGTAAATGTAACAGTTCATGACAATATTTTGGTTAAATACCACTTCTGGATGTATGTTGTCTTGTTTTATGACAAAGAAATACCATATTGAGAGAGTTATATCGCGTGTAATATCTGCGGTGCTATGACGCAACGCCATGCGGTGCAGGGCTATTTTTATTGATTTATTTTCCTTTGCTAATTCACGGTAATACACCTCACTTTAAATTGATTTCTGAGTATCTTATGTGATGTGTAATTTTCTGTGATTTTTTTTGTATACAGTGTACAACTAAAAGTTTGGGAGTTTCAACACCTGTGGATTTAAGGTATCATGTGGTACAGAAGCTCATAATTTTGTGTTATTTTATTTTTATTTCTTTCAAACCATGTAAGTGGGTAATATGAAGAATGTGTTAATTTGTTTTTTTCTTTTTTTAAATTAGTCCCACTGCCGTATTGTCATATCTAACTGATCTAAAAATTGGTTGCTCTGGCATAGTTAAATTTTGATTGCCACATCTGGTGGTGATATACCCTGTCTTAGGGTGCAACACATCTAAAGTGATACTATAAATTTGAAATACGGCTGTTAAAGTTAAAAGAAAGAGCTAACTGAGGGAGAAAGTAAGGGTTTTATTATTATGTTCTGTGAATTATTGTTCCAGATAAGAATGCTGTTTTTGCAAACTACATTTGTTAGCAACACTGTAGTCAAACAACTTTTCTAATCAATTTCTGAATAAACTCAAATCAAAGAACCCTTTAAATGTGTTCCTGGTGGTAAATCTAAATCCACGGTCACACTTATACAAAAATAATCCATGCCAGAGTACTGTGGGCCATCACCACTCCAAAGTGGAATATTTTCATATAACAGCACGGTCTAAAGTAGGTTATTCCACTGATACCACATCGATTTGTCAACAACACATGACATTTTTTAACAGTTTATAGTTACATTTAATGTTATGGAATGTCTGTGAGAAAAAAAGCAGTTATTAACAGTCTTTCCCATATCAGCCTCTCATTTTTTCTTTTGTTTGAAGTTAATAGCTTATCATGTTACAGAAGAGCAAAAAGCACAATTTCCTCTGCACTAAACACTCCCCTGTGCCGGGAAAGTGCTGACTGTTACAAAGCACAGACACCCGAGACTTCTGCCATAAATGTTAAATATACATCTAAATGTATAAAAAAAAAAAATTAAACAACAACAACAAATTTTTATTATTAGGCCTAATACATCCCTGTGTATGAGTTGTTACTATAGAAACAGTAACATTTTAGAACGAGCACATTAATACTGTATGAGTACCTAAAAAAAAATATATATATATATATATTGTGCAAAAGTTTTAGGCACCCAATTTTTTTAGTACAAACTTTGTTATAGATTTTTTTTATGATTTCTACATTATCAAGTCAGTACAAAAAACATTTTAGATTCCCAAACATTAGTTTTCTAGCATAAAATTAAATGTTACAGAAAAATGTTAACTGTGTCATGTCATAATTTTTTTTTTTTAACTGCATGACTTCGACGATATTTCCGTGTGTGTGTGTGTGTGTGTGTGTGTGTGTGTGTATATATATATATATATACACACACACACACACACACACACACACACACAGTACTGTGCAAAAGTTTTAGGCAGGTGTGAAGAAATGCTGTAAAGTAAGAATGCTTTCAAAAATAGACATTTTAATAGTTTATATTTCTTAATTAACAAAATGCAGTGAACAGAAGAAAAATCTACATCAAATCAATATTTGGTGTGACCACCCTTTGCCTTCAAAACAGCATCAATTCATCAATTCTTCAAGGAATACTTGCCCACAGTTTTTGAAGGAACTCGGCAGGTAGGTTGGCCCAAACATCTTGGATAACTAACCAGAGTTCTTCTGTAGATTTAGGCAGCCTCAGTTGCTTCTCTCTCTTCATGTAATCCCAGACAGGCTCCATGATGTTGAGATCAGGGCTCTGTGGGGGCCATACCATCACTTCCAGGAATCCTTGTTCTTCTTTACGCTGAAGATAGTTCTAAATGACTTTTGCTGTATGTTTGGGGTCATTGTCATACTGCAGAATAAATTTGGGGCCAATCAGATGCCTCCCTGATGGTACTGCATGATGGATAAGTATCTGCCTGTACTTCTCTGCATTGAGGAGACCATTAATTCTGACCAAATCCCCAACTCCATTTACAAAAATGCAGCCCCAAACTTGCAAGGAACCTCCACCATGCTTCACTGTTGCCTGCAAACATTCGTGTACCACTCTCCAGCCTTTCGGCAAACAAACTGCCTTCTGCTACAGCCAGATATGTCAAATTTTGATTCATCAGTCCAGAGCACCTGCTGCCATTTTTCTGCACCCCAGTTCCTGTATTTTCATGCATAGTTGAGTCGCTTGGCCTTTTTCCACGTCGGAGGTATGGCTTTTCGGCCACAAGTCTTCCATGAAGGCCACTTCTGACCAGACTTTTTCGGACAGTAGATGGGTGTACCAGGGTCCCACTGGTTTCTGCCAGGTCTGAGCTGATGGCACTGCTGGACAATTTCTGATTGCAAAGGGAAGTAGGCCTGATGTGTCTTTCATCTGCTGCAGTAAGTTTCCCATGCTGACCACTGTGTCTACGGTCCTCAACCTGCCCGTTTCTTTGTGCTTCTTCAAAAGAGCTTGGACAGCACATATGTCTGTCTGAAATGTTTGAAATTTCTGCCTGGGAGAGACCTTGCTCATGCAGTTTAACTACCTTCTGCCTTGTTGCTGTGCTCAGTCTTGCCATGGTGTATGACTTTGACAGTAAACTGTCTTCAGCAACCTCACCTTCTTAGCTGAGTTTGGCTGTTCCTCGCCCAGTTTTATTCCTCCTACACAGCAGTTTCTGTTTCAGTTAATTATTGTGTTTCAACCTACGTATTGAATTGATGATCATTAGCACCTGTTTGGTATAATTGTTTAATCATACACCTGCCTATATGCCTACAAAATCCTTGACTTTATGCAAGTGTACCTAGACGAATTGATGCTATTTTGAAGACAGTGTGGTCACACCAAATATTGATTTGATGTAGATTTGTCTTCTGTTCACTCACTTTGCATTTTGTTAATTCATAAATATAAACTATTAATATGTCTATTTTTGAAAGCATTCTTACTTTACAGCATTTTTTTGCAACTGCCTAAAACTTTTGCACAGTACTGTGTAAATATTGTATTGTGTAATTTGATTGGTCAGAAGGTGTGGATTCATTTTATATATATATATATATATATATATATATATATATATATATATATATATATATATATATATATATATATATATATATATACACACACACACACACACACACACCTTCTGACCAATTAAACTCAAGAATCCAACACGCTGTGGTATAAATAAATAAAAAATATTTTCATGTCATTTTGGTAAAATATATTTATTTTCTTAAAGTAAGGCAACGCATATCTTTGGACTGGGGGAGGAAACCAGAGTACCCGGAGTAAACCCCCGAAGCACAGGGAGAACATGCAAACTCTGAATCGAACCCCCAACCCCAGAGGTGCGAGGCAAACGTGCTAACTGCTAAGCCACACTAATCATATGCATATTTAATTTCACATGTTCAATCGTTCACCATTAAGCTCTTCTGCAAACCACAAAATTAAATTTCAGATGGTATGGTACAATTTCAAAATGATAACATTCAACTTCAGATTTCTGCATTTACATTCAAATTTCTAACTGAATGGTTCTAACTGTATAAATGAGGAACAGTTAATTGTGGTTTTTAGCTTGGTGCCTGGGAGCGGGATACCACCCGGACTGGAGTAGTAGCAGAACCAGACTGCAGCCAGTGAAGCGCTGGGCATGACAGTTGCATCTGTCAACTTATCTGTCAATAAGACTTGGACAGGGAACATTTCACCAGTTCAACAGAAAACGGTTGTGTATATGTGTGTGCAAAAGGGCATCGTATAATAGACTGCTGAGGCACTGCTGTGTTGACAGAAACAATGTTAATCATGGGAAACTGGTTGACATATTGTGTTTACTGCCTGCTTGGCTCCGGTTTATGGATCCTAACAATGTCTGTCAACCCAAAGAATCCTTTCATGGTCTCCCGAGTATGTCACTGACTCATTTGGGCTGACTTAGTTTTGTTAGCTTGATCTTTTGCCAATGTTGATCCTGATGCCTCTCACTCAGGCAGCTTCTTACTTGGGAATGCAGTAAATGACAATTTCTCTAAGCTCTCTTAATGACTTCCTCATTGCCTGCATTAAGAAATTAAACATTTATGGTAGCCATAAACAAACAAGTGCTCAATTATGAGAACGAGTGGCTGGTGATGCAGTGGGTTTAGAAGAGTTACTGTGGTGTCTATAGTACAGGATACAGGTGGAGGATGCTGTATTTTGTTCCTCCATGTGTATTTTTTTCCATCAGGCAATGTAAATTAGGCCACAAATTTGAATCATAATGAATATATTACCCTGTTTCCTGGCAGTATAGGGAGTCACTTAAAGGAAAAGTAACAGGACGGGGAAATATTTCTGGGGTAAGATGCATGACACAGCGGCCTTTTGTTTGACATTGCTTGAAGGCAGAAATACTCTCTCATCAAAACTTCATTATAAGGAGGTTCTGATAAAATGATACATTATATTACTGTAACGTGATTGTATCAGTCAGGAATATCATGTATCATCATTTTAGTCGAAAATGCAGGGTACGAATGTAATGATTATACATGAGTAATGTTTCTTGGGTTGGTAAACAGGGAAAATGGTAAACATTTTGCTCATTTCTCTTTCTATATTGAATCATTCCTGCAGGACAGGAGAGTTAAAAGAACAGGTGTTTCAGTCATTGTTTCACTTGACAGCATACATCCATTTCTGCATGGCTCAGTGTCTTGCGATAATACTAGGTGAGAGAGAAAGTAGAGAGTGAGCCATCAAATTCCACTGAAACTGAGAGAAGGCACTGACTGAACAAAAGATCATGCAATATTTATAGCAATTTTGTTATTTCCCCAAAAAGCATGGCTAGCGGTGTGCTTGACGAAATGCCTTAGAGTGCCCTTCACTTAGCAGTCATCTTTGGCTCACTAACAGTCCTTCCCTTGATACCCATTTTGCTCTCAAATAAAGGGCACAGAGCCATTAGAGGAAAGGCTAGTGGCCAGGACCAGAGTGAAAAAATCCACCGACAACAGGCAGGGGTTTTGTTTAGATGCCTATTGATATGGAAATGTTGTGAATCAGATTCACGCTAGCAAAAGAAAAAAAGAGTTGCACTAAATGGGTCACATATGCCAACAGTCAATGCAAACTTTCATGTGAATGCCAGAACTTTTCAGAGAATGTGCACAAATATTTCTGGCAATTAGCCTTAATGTGAAAACACTGAGTTAATAGCTTTTGAATAAAAGGCTACTATGCAGTGGAATAATAATGCTCAACAATGCATAAATCTCCAATCAAATATTTATAAACCCTGTCCAACTGTGCCTCTAGTGTATTGTCTCTCAGACATTGAATATGAATAGATATAAGCCATTTGTCCACTGTTTTATGAAGCAAGGCCACAGCCTCTGGCATTTTCCAAGTCTGGATGTGTTGTCTGCTCAATTACTGTGATGCATAAACAGTACAGGTCACTTATAAAATATCCACTCAACTGACTTAATGGAATTCTACTTTCTGACCTCACCTAACAGTGTCCTTGTGGTTCTGCTGGACAAGTCAGATGCAAATATTAAATTTTTCAGTTCTGTGAGGGCAGGAAGCACAAATTATTATGTACAGCATGGTATTTTACATTACTATATTTCTTTTTTGCTTAATTTTTCCTAGTCATATGCTCATTCTCTGAGCAAAGTCTGCCTAATTTCATGGCAGACTGAATGGTAAAAATCGATAAAACCAAGGAGGCTTGTTTTCTTTCTTATTTTGGTTAAAAGCAAAACATTTTGGAGTCAGATGTTGCCAGAAATATATGTGCAGATGGATCAAAACCACTCATGTCTGTCAGTAAGTATCTACTGAGTAGCAAAGGAATCTCTGTCATTTTATTGCTGCTACGTACCGGCAAAGAGTCTGATACCTGTTCTACAGTAAGCTATGTGCACACATGAGGACACTGAGGCTTATTTTCCACCACACGTGTGGAAACACTGAAACACAAAAGGATGAGCAATATTCATTCATAATAATTATTTGCTTGTGACCTCACTCCACTTATTTTTGCTCAAGTGTAGGTTTGCCTTAAAGAGTTATTGTTACTCAGCATGGTTTTACATGTAGTTGTATGCAAAACCTGGGCTCTGATATGTGGCCAATGACCCAAACTGACCGAATGGATAAATTACAGGGTATGAGAGAACTGACTGTAGAGAAAGTGTACTATACATTTACAAGTACATCTATTATAGACTTGGCATACTGTTTACTAAACTGACTGTAAGTGTGGCTCCTTCTAATCTTTCCAAATGCCCACTTAATCTATTGAATCCAAGCATATAGTTGAATCCAAGCATATAGTTGATATAGAGACTCTTGAATCCAAGTTCTTCCTTTTCACTATTTACTAAAAAAACTAAAAACTGTACAAAACAAAATAAAGGTCAAAGATTGGTGTGCTCCCACGTCTCAATATCTTCTTGAAATACCAAAGCGGAAGTGAAACTTATGGTCCTTAGTGTGTTACCCTATCAGAGGGGAGCAACTGCTTGAGGCAATCACCCGACACATCTATAATGTTCTACATGGGAAACAGACATACAACAAAACAAGGCACAAAAAAAAAATCACCAACACACAGCAACAACATATCAACAAAATACTCCTTTATTCTACTCAAAAGGCTCTTACACTGCCGAATATAAAATAACCATGAATTTGATGAATTTTCCTTTAAAACATGATGTGTTAAACAATGGGAGAAATGTGTAAGACTATATTTCAGGGTTTTCCTCATATAATTAAAAGTCCACATAGTACTGTAATGCACTTATTTTGCCCATAGTCATGGATTTTATGCCAAATTGCCTGCTCAATCTAGACATCAAATTCTTTGACATTGACCTTCAGTGGGAATTCTTAGAGGGAAATTTATTCTAGGTATCTTTAATATTTATATATATCAAACGGCACCAACATGACCTATCCAGTTTCTACACTGCTGATCTTTTCATCTTAAGTTTGCATTTCGAATTTTTTTGGCTCCACTTATTGCACTAAATAAAGCCTAATTAATTTATGTAATCTAAAACACTGCAGCTGACACTGAGGTTTTGCAGGGCTTCTGCTGTACAGTTCCTCTGCAGTCGTTCAGGAGGACCTGCTGTGCTGCAAGCCCCAGGCTTCCCATATTGCTGCTGTGTTATTAACTTTGTGTCATGGGGTTATACCTGCTCCTGAATGCAAACCATATCACTGCTCCCTATTATTTGCAACATCTTATATAATGTGCATACCAGTATCTCAGTCCATTGGACTCACATGCTTTATCGTATAAAATGATTTGCCCTCAAAATAATAATAATAATAATAATAATAATAATAATAATAATAATAATAATAATAATGTTCCAGTTTCTTGTCATGCACAACCCAGTTAACAAAGTCCATCCATTTTCTGTACTACTTATTCTACGCAGGGGTGTGGCGATCCTGGAGCCTATCACAGGGGACTCTGGGCACAAGGCGGGGACACCCTGGATGGGGTGCCAACTCATCGCAGGGCATAATCACTCACACACACACGCGCACACACACACACACACACAATGGTCAGTTTTGAGATGCCAATCAGCCTACAACACATGTCTTTGGACTGGGGGAGGAAACTGGAGTATCTGGAGGAAACCCACAAAGTACAGGGAGGACATGCAAACTCTGTGTACACAGGGCGGCAGTGGGATTTAAAACGCCCATCCCTGGAGGTGTGAATCAAATGTGCTAATCCCTAAGCCACTGTGCCCCCGTTAACAAAGTCTCTTTTTGTAAAATAAGAATACTTTAATAACATTGCCGGTAAAAATCAAATAAACCAAAATATAATCTATAAGTCATTCTGAGCTAATCGAAGTAGAGATTTGGAGCCTAACATAACACAGTTGGATTCAGCTGTTAGCTCTCCCACTCGCGGCTCCGCTACGGAGCAGCATATCTTCTGCATTCCACGGAGCGCATTCCTGCGCGATTCAAAGGAACTCTCTGGACTACGTCATGAACTCGGCGTTTGTTTATGTGGCCATGTGCCCTTTTGTTTTGTGTTGCGTCATGTCTCTGCCCCCGCTTCCTGATTGGTCCTAATGTGCTGATTATCATTTCCAGGTGTCGTGTGTCTAATCTTGTTTGCCTTTTGAATGAACTGCATTATTTAAACCCCGGTCTGTGTCCGCTTCGGCGCGGAGTATTGAGTTTCTGTTACTGAGGTTTTGTCAATGAGTTTTTGGTAATGAGTTTTGTTCGATGTTAAATTGTCTGATATTAGTATGTTGAGTCTGGATATCAAAGATAGCGAAGAAGCAAATTGTGACCGATGTTTTTTGTTAACCAGGCATCCCCTGGTTCCTGCCTTTTTTTAAATTTATGTTTTGTTTACCCGGCGTCCCCGGGTTTCTAGGATTCCAGCTTTGTTGCGTGATTTCGTGGACTGTGACCCTGTAAGTGATCGTATCTGTGTCTAACCCGTTTAAGAAAATTAACGTGCCTCTGTTTTTGGATTTGTGGTATTTTTGTCCCGTCACTTTTGAATGTGCCTTTTTTGTTCCTAATAAACTGACCACTTTTCCCCTGCAAGTGTATCCGACTTCCTTCCTATCCCCAGTGTCGTAACATCAGCACATTCATTACTGAATGTCAGGCAGCAAATAATGCTTACGTGAACGAATAACAGATGTTTGTGCTCTGTGCACACCCAGGTATATTCCATATGACAGTTAGTTTGTGAGATTTTTCTCTCATCATTAGGCTGACACATCTTATAAGATTTGCCCTATTTGCAGGCATCTGGCATATACAATATGTGAAGTAAAGTGCTGAGTGCAAGATGAATGCAACACTAAAGCAAAATCGCACTTCCTGCTCCCTGTCAGCTCTGTGGTTCAGCTCTGAAAACACATACCAGCATCTGACATTCCAATAACATCAATTTTCATATATTTGGGGTACTTGGAATGATAACTGGCACAGATGCATACAAATTTATATTCAGCACACCTACACATACACAGTGCTGTAAACCCAAGCACAAGCAAGTCACAAGTGTTGAACAGATGTTCAGAGGCTTTCTTTCTCTAATCTCTCTCTCTCGCTTGCTCTCTCTCTCTCTCTCTCTCGATCTCCCTATCTCTCTCAGGTGGTGATGAACCAGAGGTCTTGCTGAATCAGCTCTCTGTCCTGTTGTATGATTACTCCACAGACCTAGACAGGCTCTGATAAAAATGAATTTACCCAGTTCTCCCAAAACTCAATCTCAACCTGATAATACAATCATTTCGATCCACTGCTGCCTTCATTTTGCAGAGGCTTAGAGAAGTGTTAAAAAAAAAATCTTTCTTACTAGTTAAATCTAAGAAGTTGACTGTCATTTTAGTTTGGCTCACTTTGCCTTATTGACATTTTTTTAAAATCTAGTTGCTTAACATGTCTGGAGGATTTGCTAAAAGTAGCTGTGTCCTGAAAAAAAAAAATCCCAGAATCAGCTAGGATTATTTTCTTTTGTAGACTCGAGAACTCTGTAGTCAGCACATTATAGCACTCTGCAGACAACTGCTCAATGTATCGAAGTCTTCACTCTGTGTGTGTGTGTGTGTGTGTGTGTGTGTGTGTGTGTGTGTGTGTGTGTGTGTGTGTGTGTGTGTGTGTGTGTCCGCTGTATAGACTTTCTCACTGTCCGTTTGTGTTACATGACAAAAGAACATCTTTTTTCCACACTTTAATGATCTCCTCCCACTCACCTCCTTTAAAGAAAAGAAGATAATAATCAGAGTATCTGTCTGTGTGCTGCTGACAGAGGCATCCGTCTGCAATGGTGTGTTCTGAGCAGCTACATGTAGTTTGGAGAGAGAAATAGCAATAGAGAAATGAAAGAGAGAGAGAGAGAGAGAGAGAGAGAGAGAGAGAGAGAGAGAGAGAGAGAGAGAGAGAGAAATGGGGACAGCTGGGGACTGGTATGCTGCATCCACAGCTATGTAATTATTCTTGTTATGTCAAATAACCATGCCAGAACAATAACCACACAATCACAAAAGAGGCCCGGACTTTCATTGCTCTCTGCAGCGCTACTGATGCAAAAAGAACATCAAGGGAGAGGGAGAAAGGAAGCAATTCATGATTATAAAGAGCGAGAGCTCACGTCTCTGCCTGGTGTGTACACTGAGCTGCAGTATTTCCCTATTTAAACAAGAAGCACTGAAAAATGGTGTTCTTTCCTTTCAAAGCTTTTGTCCACACAAAATGGATGGCTCCTATATATATGACCTGTTTGTGCTGCCTAAATAGCAGAGAATATGCCAACAATGCAAAAAAAAAAAATTAAATTAAAAAAAAAAAAAAAAACCATACACACACTTACAGAATGTCCAATATTCAATGAAATATAAGAAAACAGCTTTACGAAAAGCAACCAACATTGTAATTCAGTAACATCTCACTTCTAGAAAAAATTATACTTGTAGGAGAACACAAAGAGTGCTTTATACTGTCAGCACAGTACATCCTCACCTGCTACTCTCAGAGAGAGAGACCTCACACACACACACACACTTACTATCCTTGACATAATCATTAATGCAGCTAATTAATGCTACATAATTCTAACCCCTTAAGTCTAACCTTAAACTCAGTAACCAAAATAAATCTTTTTGGCTTGTTTATTTTAACTGTTGTGTATAAATTATTGAAAACCATATGCAGACTCTTTAGATATTTTTTTTTATTACTTTCAATGTCATTTGAATTTGAACTTTTTCTAAATATCATATAAGTAAAAGGATTGCCCACCTGTAGGAATAGATCTGGGGGAAAAAATCTTCTAAAGTTCAGCTCTAAAACATTTTCTGTTGATGACCAAATTATAGAAATGATTATTTTTTTAAACAAAATATAGCCATATATATTTGGACTGTTGCACATTGCAGCTGATTTCAGACGTTTTAATTTGGAATTTTACTGTATGTAGAAGGTTTGTAAAGATATACCAGAAACACATTCCACTGAAAATGGCAAATAGTCCAGAGGGCAACAAAAATCACTATAATGATTTAATAATGATTTTATTAAATTACAGTAATGGTCTCAACTGATTTAAACAGCCTTAAACTGATTGTACATGCGTGTGAACACTATGCAAGAAAGGATTAAATAAAAGCTGCAGCTACTGAAAAAAAAAAAAAAAAAAAAAACAGTTCACGTGGGGACCAGCCAAATGTTCCCACAAGGTCAAAACTGTCAGATATTCCTATCCTTTGTGGTGACATTTGCTCCCTACCAAGATAAAAACATGCCCCCTGACACATACACCATCCTTATAGTTTTGTCTACATATATATCTATTTCTTCTTCTTCTTCTTTTTACTTCTTCTTCCTTATTAGTGTTGTACTTGATTTCTTTCTTTCTTCTAAAAAAAAATATTTTTAACTCTTCTTATTAGTTGTAGCAGTGCTTCCTTTTATGTTCATTTTCATTTGTTCACACACCGTGTAATACATCCATCCATCCACACACACTATGGATAATTTGGTAATGCAAATCAGCCTACAATGCATGTCTTGGATTGGGGGAGGAAACTCTCTCAGGTCGTAGCCCCCAAGGCATGAGGAGAACATGCAAGCTCCGCGCACACAGGGCGGAGGCAGGAATCCAGCCTCCAATCCCCGAGATGCGAGGCAAACTTGCTAACCACTAAGCCACCATGTCCCCCCACTCTGTAATACAAGCTTAGACAATACAAATGTGACAAGATGTAAAAGGAATGCACTTGAACTGAGCTGAAGATAATCCTACAATATTTTTCACATTTTCCTGTTAGTGGGTCTGTCTATAGTATAGAGGAGGTATGGAGGAGAATGTGTTCAGCCACAGCCTTCTCTCTTTGCTTTCAGGTATAACTCCCTAATTCCAGTTTATTCCTGCCTGCATCAGTTTTCTATCCTGTATTAAACTGCCGAATGCAGTCTGTCTACCTTTCACTATTTTTGTAGCTCTATTTTTTCCACACTGTGATAATAGATAAAAGGAATGGACTCTAACAATGGCTTATCAACTCATTGATAAGACAGATTGCAACTAGGTGTGCTGGCAACTTGAGGTGCATAAAGTGAAAGCAGTTCGATTTCAGTTTGACGGATTCCTGCTCTAACACCACTCCCTGTTTGCTGTGAACTATTGAGCCATCCCCATATACATCTATTAGACTAAGCATATTGACATTCAGATAGCATCCGTGATCCTGAAGACTTTTTGTTGTGTTGAGGCTGTGCAGTTTTTTTTTAGGGGAAAGCTATAAGAAGATGTTTTCCAAACAGTGCTATATACTTTTTAATGATGGCTGAAATTGAACTCCTGCCACTCAAACAAATAGTCTCATAAATCTGTAGCAGATCGAATTTCTTGTGTAACGTAAGATGGAAAAATGATGCAGACAAAACCTGCAATTACAGAGTGACTAAGCCTGAAAATAAAGAAATAATTATTTATGTACTCATTAGAGTCACTAGAGTAGTGCTTAGTCTAGTTCAGTTAGATCTCAGTGTGATGAACTTTCCTACCCTGAAGGATTCACACATAGAGAAAGAAGACTTCCGATCGATATTCTCATTTATAAGACAGAAGGCAAAGGCAGTAGTCTGCTCTTACCTGTGCACTTCTTGGGGCTTCCAGGGCGTTTGCCATGCATTCCCAACTTGCATCCAAAGTTCTCCTCCCAGAATTCAGCAAACCACACATTCCTCCTGTTGTTAGACAAGCTGCGACTTCTGAAATACCTGTCAAAAGCTGGGGAAGAGCATGAGGGATACTGGAACATATGAAAAAAAGACCCAACAACCATTTTTTACAGTGCTATGTTTACAGTATTTTGAGAGACATTAACAGAAATACTGCCCATTAAAAATATGACATTGATTACATTACATTACATTACATGCAAAAATATGACATTCATTTCTCATCTTGTAAACATGAAACATGCTTCCTAAACTAGTTAAAATCACAAAATGAAGGTTTATAAAAGTTTTAGTCATAATCTATGAAGTTCATAATTTCTATGATTAATCCAACATCATTGTACCTTCCACTGAAGCTCTTTTAGGCAGAATAGTAATGGCCCCCTCAGCCACTTTCTCCTGCTGATGCACAGGGGAGATCTTTGAGCCCCAGCTGTCTGAGCCCACCCAGAGAAAGTGATTTGTCTGATTGTTGCGCTTAGCAGCATCGAGAACACGTCTGAAAAGTAGACGACACAGGACTAATGTTTGCTATAGTTTAAGCAACTTTCAACATTTTTCTAAAAACACATTTAGAGTCCAAAAAAGAACACTCAAGAAATGCATTTATTACATCATTGATCTAATATACTGTATTAATTTATTGGAAAGCCAGTTTATTCAGTCATCTTCAGAAACCACTTTATTCTAGTCAGAGTTGCATTGGATCCAGACCCTATACAGTGAAAACTGGAATACAACACACACACACACACACACACACCCCACACACACACTCTAGGGGCAATTCAGTCACCAGTTCAACTACCAGTTCAACTATCGGAGGTTAGAGGAAACCGGAGAACCAAAGGAGATCATACCTAGGACTGTGGAGCTGTGAGGAGACAATCATACCCACTGCACCACCATGCTGCCCGATGTTTTATTCAATCAATACTGATTATTCAATATTATTTAAAATTTGGACAAGTATAAATTTTTGCTCAGTTACAAATTTTGTATTCAGTTTTTAAAAATTATATCAATCAGCCATAACATTAAAACCACTGACAGGTGAAGTGAATAGCATTGATTATCTTGTTACAGTTGGCACCTGTCAAGGGGTGGGATATATTAGGCAGCAAGTGAAAAGTCATTTCTTAAAGTTGATGTATTGGAAGCAGGAAAAATGGGCAAGCGTAAGGATCTGAGCAACTTTGACAAGGGCCAAAAAGTGATTTCTAGAAGACTGGGTCAGAGCATCTCCAAAACAGCAGGTCTTGTGGGATGTTCCCGATATGCAGTGGTTAGTACCTACCAAAAGTGGTCTAAGGAAGGACAACCGGTCAACCGATGACAGGGTCATGGGCACTCAAGGTACACTGATCCGTGTGGGGAGTGAAGGCTAGCTCGTCTATTCCAATCCCGCAGAAGAGCTACTATAGCACAAATTGCTGAAAAAGTTAATGCTGGCTATGGTAAAAGGTGTCAGAACACACAGTGCAGTTTGCTGTGTGTGGGGCTACGTAGCTGCAGACCAGTCAGAGTGCCCATGCTGACCCCTCTCCATCGCCACAATGGGAACGTGAGCATCAGAACTGCACCATAGAGCAATGGAAGAAGGTGGCCTGGTCTGATGAATCACGTTTACATCATGTGGATGGCTGGGTGTTTGGGGAAGAGATGGCACCAGGATGCACTATGGGAACAAAGCAAGGCAGTGTGATGCTCTGGGCAATGTTCTGCTGGGAAACCATGGGTCCTGGCTTTTATGTGGATGTTACTTTGACACATACCACCTACTTTAACAGTGTTGCAGAACAAGTACACCCCTTCATGGCAACAGTATTCCCTAATGGCAGTGGCCTCTTTCAGCAGGATAATGTTCCCTGCCATACTCCAAAAATTGTTCAGGAATGGTTTGAAGAAACTGACAGAGTTCAAGGTGTTGACTTGACTTTCAAATTCCCCGAGCATCTGTGGGATGTGCTGGACAAACAAGTTCGAACCATGGAGGCCCCACCTTGCAACTTACAGGACTTAAAGGATCTGCTGCTAACGTATTTGATGCCAGATACCACAGCACACCTTCAGAGGTCTTGTGGAGTCCATGCCTCAAAGGGTTAGAGCTGATTTGGTGCCACAAGGGGGACCTGCATAATATTAGGTAGCTGGTTTTAATTTTACGTTTAACTCTCGTGTTAATATTAAGTGTTGGATTCAGTTCTTGATAATTGTTTTTTTTGCCTGTAATGTCTTATGTTCCTCCACACACATCCCTGTCAGGGCCATGTGTATCTTTATTATTAAGATTTCAAATATTGAGCCCGCCTTGTTAACCATGTCTGCAGTGGATTGCTGCCCAATAACTGAAGCCAGATTTAAGGAAGGGGAATACTATAACTGAGAGGCGTACCTGATGTCATCTTCATTTGCGAACATGATAATGGCACGAGCATTGGGAGTCTCAAGCAGTCGTGAGATGATCTTGTCGAACTCTCCAGGTCTGGGTTCTCTGGGGATCTTCAGAGATTGTGCAATGCACACACCACCTGAGGGAAAAAGAGACAGAGGAGGTAGAGAGAGAGAGAGAGAGAGAGAGAGAGAGCGAGAGCGAGAGCGAGAGCGAGAGCGAGAGCGAGAGCGAGAGAGAGAGAGAGAATAGAACAGAAAGAGTGGGTAAATGAGAGAGAGTGATGTGCACAGGAAAGTGAGGGTGGAGGCAGACAGGAGGTTGTGAGGGAGTGTAGGAGGAAGAGAGAAGGAGAGATAATGGAATGTTGAGAATGAAATTGTGTAAGATGAGAGGCGTAGAGAGTGACAGCCACAGACAGGAAGAAAGGATGAAAGAGATATAGAAACAGGGACAGAGAAAGACAAAGAGACAGGAAGGAGATGTGAGATGAGAGCAAGAGGGAGAAAAAGGGGTAGGGACAACCTCAAAGTCAGATTCCATCATAACGAGGACACCAGGCATTCCAACTTAGATACAGAGAAAGATGAACAAATATGTATGGTGTTATCTTTGCTATCCAGAAAAAAATGTGTTTAGATCCAAATAACATCTGATAATGCCACCTTGCCCAAGGCATTTGGGAACATAACATTTTTAACTCCTAATTTACACAACATAATGCAATTCTGACAGACTGAAACTATAACTATAAAACATTTTAAGATACAGAGAACATTCTCAGATATCCTTCACAACATTTAAAGGCAGCATATCCATATCAATAAGGGTGTGACAAATCTCCCAGTTACTATACTTTTTTTTTTTTTTTTAATGTTTCAAACAAACAACTATATGGATGCTTATGTAAGGGAGTCATAATGTATTTCCCAAAAGTTAGAAAAGTAGCACTGTTATATCACTTTCCAATGACACTATATATGTACAAGATTGTGCTGCCCTTTGTTGAAAGATTTTTATACATTAATTTACATATATGATGCCACGTCCACCATGGAAAGTCCACCGCCAAGCCATAATCCTCCCAAATATTTTTTAACCTCTTCCTTTGTTGTCCCACTTATTACCTGCATTTGTGCACACCTGTCTTGTACTCCCCCTGATTAGTTCCCCTATAAAAACCTGCATGTGTACTCTTTTTGTGAAGAAAAAGTACATACTTTTGAGTGTGTAGTAAAAGAGTATGCAAGTACTGGGACATACTAACAGGTCGTATAACGGAAGAGAATGTTGTTGCCCGGAAGATAACTCTCCCTGCGTCCCAGTTGGCATACTATCCGTACTAAATAGTATCCGAGATGAAAATTAGTGTGTCCCAAATCATAGTATGTTGAAATGAGTATCCCAAAGGTACCCGGATGGTCTATTATTTCCAGCAGATTTTCGAAGTGTGGATCCGTGTACACTTTTTCGCTAATGTTGCTCACAACTCCTTGTGCAAGGGAGGAGGAGCTTTGTGATGGTTTGCTTCACCAAATACAAGGATGCATTTTAGAGAGTTGTAAATGAAATGTGGAAAAATAAATCAAGGGAATGATAAATTAAATTATATAGTATACAGAAAATTATATAAGGAATAACAAATGAAGAAAAGATTAAATGCATCAAGGAGTTTGTTTACAGTGACAGTCCCTGCATCCCAGTTGGCATACTTATATTATGTACTAAAAGTATGTACTCTATTTGTGAAGAAAAAGTACATACTTTTGAGTGTGTAGTAAAAGAGTATGCAAGTACTGGGACATACTAACACGTTGTGTAATGTCAGAAAGTCCTCAATCACAACTCCATACCTTTTAAACTCCACTGAAATATTAAATAGTAATTACCTCTTTTGAGTGGCCAATGATTTTTTAAAATGTTGCTATTTGATAGATATAAACCACTGATTTGTTGGCCTTTCTTGATGTTGTGCAAGCATTAGTTCCATAGAGTTATTATTACACCTAGTGGTACACCTTCCAGCCCACTGGGGCAGGAATCATGCTGCCCTATGCTCAGGGGAGCAACAGGGGAGAGGACTGCTAGTCCAGAGTTTCCAAATTAAGCTAGGCTTAAATAAATTCCATGGCCACTTACCACAATTTTCCCCAATATATATATATATATATGTGTGTGTGTGTGTGTGTGTGTATATGTGTGTGTGTATGTGTGTGTGTGTGTATCCTGTTTCCAATGCCCATTTTATTTGGGTTGGCTTCAGGTCTTTTGTGTGGTTTTTAAGATGAAGTTGGGCTGGAAATTGTGGTGAAACCTGGCAACACTGATTAATGTCATTGGGGACACACCTACTGTGTTGAACACAGCTGAACAAAGCTATGTCTAAAAATGCTTAAAACGAGCTGCTATATTGTATGCTGTCAACTCTCAACTGCCTATAATGGGGTTAATTTAAAAACTCACGTAACCTATAGCAACAGTCAAGTGTGATAGCCTCTTGCTGTTATGTTGTTATTGATGTTGTCCTGCCACAACAAAATCTATGGTCACGAACTTCTCCTGAGTAGAACTTAAGGAGCTTTACACATTATTTTATTATAACAAATACCCTTTGCTAGGTATACCGTACATCTCAACTTGTTTGTCAGTTGTTTAATCAGTTTTACTTTGCTGTTATGTTCTTCATCATTTTAGGTCCTGTCACCTGATGTGTTGTAATGTGTGTGTGCTTGTGCTTCTGACCGTCTGTTCTGTGGAATACACTGCAGTGAAGCCACGTGCATACACACCAGGTGGGGTGACAAACCTTTTGCCTAGAGCAGCAAAATGTCTGTGGCAAGGCTGTTCATACTCATACTTAGAGCCTTCTGTTTCCTGCTATATTCCCATTTAAACTTTAAACATTTACATGAGATTGTGATCATTTAAAAATTTACTTCATTTTTTCTTTTAAAGCTTGGATAATCAGAACCAGAACAATTACAAACCTGAACAAAAAAAATTGAGAAGTAGCTGTAAATTAAGATAAGTGGGATGTTGCTAGTCTAGGCCTATGCACCAATGTGGCTTGTGTTTGAAAATAAGATGGCCATGATGACAATAAAGCGCCATGTTGTGCATCAGTAGCAGCATATTATAGCCGATTATTAGTGTGTCAAAAAATAAAAATTACATTTTGTAATGAAAAATATTTTCAACTGATGCCCACTTAAAACAAAACAAAACAAAAAAAATCTAATGAAATAAAACAAAATCAGAGAAATCATTACCAGTTATAAAATATAGATACTGTCTGGAATATAAAATGTAGTTTGTTCTTACATTTATATTACTAATGGAAACACTCTCTTGCTCCTTCTTCTCCAGAAACAATCTCTTGCTCCTATTTATTACAATTTTTCTTTATTCCTTCCCTGATTTGGAGACAGGGCAATCTTCAGTGTTAAACAAGAGGCTACAGTAACTCTCCATCATCTCTCTAACACTCGATTACACCATTAGCTTTGCGCTGTCTGCTTTAAACACTCATCTCACAACTGAAGCCTATCTCTGCTTGTTACAAGTCCATTTAATGAACAGCTGTGAGCTCTTCATTCTTCCAGTGCAATTTTACTGCACCTTTAGTGGTTGCTTTTTCTCAGCCAGTGATTACGCTGAATAGATAGCCACCTTTCAAGGATAACAGCCAATCTGTGTGTCTATGCATGCTCATCTGCTGGTGTTATTCTTCTTTGTTTTTTGTCTCAGTCATCATTAAGCAAGAGGGTTGCTATTACAGCTGCAATGTTTGGTGAGCATAAAGCCAGTTAAGATGTGTGATATGGTATATTGGGATTTGTGCAAAAAAGAATTTGTATAATCCAGTTTGTATGAATGGACTGCTTGTGGACCAGTCCTCAGCTGCCCTTGGTAAGCTACTGCTACATGTCTCGCCCACTTATTTTAACTTGAAAGACACATCCCTAAGCCTGACTGTCACTCGTCACTGCTGTTATATCTGCTTATGTAACTAAAATGTGCACATGTAGCTGTAAGGCTCCAACACAATGCCATATGTCAGAGCAATATCAATGTCACAACATGTACAACAGTGCTGGAGGCATATTGTTCTTTATGAGCATGCATGCCACAGCCAACTATCTACAAACCCACCAAGAACCTACACAAAAATAGAACTAATCTTGGCGTCCTCAAGTCAAGCACGTATCTCCTAATTTCCCATGAGCCTGAACGAGCTGACAATGTCCACACTTGAGCACACAGTTGCAAGGTTTACAATTCAATGAGTTATGATTAATTCTAAATTTGATTAAGGGTCATGCAATTAGGAAACATGACTCATTCAGTGGTAGGCAAATAATTGTGCCTTATTTGAGAGTCAGGGTTGAAAAATACTTTAACTGATTACTCACTCCCACTCTTTCAGTAACCACTTCATCCTGGTCAGAGTCGAAGTGGATCTGGAGCCAATCCCAGGAACACTGGATGAAGGCCAGAGGGACACCAGTTCATCACTGAACACCATGCACACCTATATTTAGACACTCATTCACACCTAGGGGCAATTTAGCATAGACGATCTATCTACCAGTGAAGAAACCAGGAGGAAACAAGAGAACCCAGAGGAAACCCATGTGAACACAGAAGAACATGCACAGAAACTCACAGACAGTAACCCAAACTCAGAAGCAAACCCTGAACCTGGGAGCTGTGAGGTCGGCAATGTTTTCCACTGTGCCACCATTTAGTTTGATTAATATGCTGATACAGTGAGGGAAAAAATTATTTGATCCCCCGCTGATTTTGTACGTTTGCCCACTGACAAAGAAATGATCAGTCTATAATTTTAATGGTAGGTGTATTTTAACAGTGAGAGACAGAATAACAACAAAAGCATCCAGAAAAACGCATTTCAAAAAAGTTATAAATTGATTTGCATTTTAATGAGTGAAATAATATTTGATCCTCTATCAATCAGAAAGATTTCTGGCTCCCAGGTGTCTTTTACACAGGTAATGAGCTGAGATTAGGAGCACTCTCTTAAAGGGATCAATCAACCAATCAGATTCCAAACTCTCCACCATGGCCAAGAACAAAGAGCTGTCCAAGGATGTCAGGGACAAGGTTGTAGACCTACACAAGGCTGGAATGGGCTACAAGACCATCGCCAAGCAGCTTGGTGACAACAGTTGGTGCAATTATTCGCAAATGGAAGAAACACAAAATAACTGTCAGTCTCCCTCGGTCTGGGGCTCCATGCAAGATCTCACCTCGTGGAGTTTCAATGATCATGAGGACGATGAGGAATCAGCCCAGAACTACACAGGAGGATCTTGTTAATGATCTCAAGGCAGCTGGGACCATAGTCACCAAGAAAACAATTGGTAACACACTACACCGTGAAGGACTGATATCCTGCAGCGCCTGCAAGGTCCCCCTGCTCAAGAAAGCACATGTACAGGCCCGTCTGAAGTTTGCCAGTGAACATCTAAATGATTCAGAGGAAAACTGGGTGAAAGTGTTGTGGTCAGATGAGACCAAAATTGAGCTCGTTGGCATCAACTCAACTCGCCGTGTTTGGAGGAGGAGCAATGCTGCATATGACCCCAAGAACACCATCCCCACCGTCAAACATGGATGTGGGAACATTATGCTTTGGGGGTGTGTTTCTGCTAAGGGGACAGGACAACTGCACCGCATCAAAGGGACGATGGACGGGGCCATGTACTGTCAAATCTTGGGTGAGAATCTCCTTCCCGCAGCTAGGGCATTGAAAATGGGTCGTGGATGGGTATTCCAGCATGACAATGACCCAAAAAAACACAGCCAAGGCAACAAAGGAGTGGCTCAAGAAGAAGCACATTAAGGTCCTGGAGTGGCCTAGCCAGTCTCCAGACCTTAATCCCATAGAAAATCTGTGGAGGGAGCTGAAGGTTCGAGTTGCCAAACGTCAGCTGCGAGACCTTAATGACTTGGAGAGGATCTGCAAAGAGGAGTGGGACAAAATCCCTCCTGAGATGTGTGCAAACCTGGTGGCCAACTATAAGAAACGTCTGACCTCTGTGATTGCCAACAAGGGTTTTGCCACCAAGTACTAAGTCGAAGGGGTCAAATACTTATTTCACTCATTAAAATGCAAATCAATTTATAACTTTTTTGAAATGCGTTTTTCTGGATTTTTTTGTTGTTATTCTGTCTCTCACTGTTAAAATACACCCACCATTAAAATTACAGACTGATCATTTCTTTGTCAGTGGGCAAACGTACAAAATCAGCAGGGGTTCAAATACTTTCTTCCCTCACTGTATAATATATTTTATTATATCCTTTATTATTTAATCATCAAGCATTATTTACTGTGTAAATAACCCAATATCCATCCATCCATCCATTTTCTTCACCGCTTATCCTACACAGGGTCACGGGGAGCCTGGAGCCTATCCCAGGGGACCCAGGGCACAAGGTGGGGGACACCCTGGGCTGGGTGCCAACACATCTCAGGGCACAAACGCACACACATTCACACACTACAGACAATTTGGAAATGCCAATCATCCTACAATGCATGTCTTTGGACTTTGCACAGGGAGAACATGCTAGCTCCACGCACACAGGGTGGAGGCGGGATTCAAACCCCCAGCCCTGGAGGTGCAAGGAATAACCCAATATATAATATGAAATCTGAGTTATCAAACAGAGTCATAATAACACATACAGAGGCAAAGATGAGGAAAGCCATACAGATTTTTTTGTTTTTAATTACAAGAACGTGGTAATGTGCATTTGCGAATAGCTCACTGATTAATGACATGTATAGTAATCAAAATCATTTTAATGACTCACTGTGTGCAATGACAACCAGTACATTTGCTTTTTCCAATTTCTTAAAGTGAGTGTTTTATACTGTTGGTAGGAAATATTGAATTTTTGCCTTCAACAGACATAAATGATTCATGATGATTTCACGGGATACACAGAAGGGTCCTTGTTTTGCGTGATGCTGAAGGTCGTCAGATAAGAAGCCAAATATTTCAACACTATCGACCAAAACCCCACATCAATACATGTCACAGTGGCAAATGTCCGCCACTTATTCTGTTTCACCAAGCATGTTGTCTGCTTGTTTTTTTTTATAGTACAGTGTGGCAGAAACAAGACACATTTCTGGAAAAGCAATAAATGTGCTACAGGATGATCTCTTGTCTTTCTCAGGCACACACAAAATAGCCATCTTGCAAAAGCTTGTTAGGCAGCGTGGGAGCACAGGGCTTTGCGTTTAGCATGTAAACAGCAGCAACCATTCACTAGCGTAACCTGCACAAGCCAGCGCACAAACACGCTTACCACATCATGAATGCAACATTTAAAAAAACAAAACAAAACAAAACAAAACACACAAGCAGAGGCTCAAATGATTACGCAAACATTCCTGTGTTAAGTAGAACCATATTCCATATTGAAGAACATACCCACTCAATGCGTTACATGCAAATACAGCACACAAGATGTATGCAGTTACCGTTTCCAAGAAACAGGAGATTTTTAACTTTTTGTAAATTGTTAAATGATAACCAAAAGAACCATCGTATATATATATATAAAAAAAACAATTACATCCAGAACATATAGTATATAACAGAATAACAGAACTTAAGTAGTCTACTATTTTTTTTTTCCTCACTCAGAAAACTGAGCTATGTTTACAGTGGCACTGAAAAACTTTTCCAGCAAGGAAGTGACAGCATTTGCCATCATAAATCACAATGTTGCCTGAGGAAGACTGGCATCTTTGAAGTGGAGAGACAGCAAGTTAATGCCACAGTGAAGACGAACCTCTGCCTTCTTCTGCCTCAGATTAACCGCTCACACATAATTGCTGTGGAAAGATGTATTTGGTGTCGAAGAGACACACTGCTGTGGTGAAAAAGCATTTCTGTGATGGCATTTAGCATTTAGTTATTTAAATGGGACCAGTATTCAACAAGGAACCAGTAAAATATGCAGAATAAATTCTTCATATCACACATTGGTATTCAGACCTCAGGCATAACTACAGACACAAGCGTTATTCAGAGAGTTGTGTAAAGTTACACACTCAGGGTGGAGTTTGAGTCAAACAGAGCCATCTCTCAGTTACACCTGATTCTAACTTTGAGCTTAATTCTATTTTCTTATGTGATATCAACTCCCCTAGCTCAAGGGAGCAGCAGTATTAAATCCAGTGCTACTGTCAGATAGTTTGATGTAACCACAATATGTCCCACTGAAATGTATGTTTTGGGATCCAAATATACTCAAAATAATTATGTAATGCCATTCGAGGTCTACTGTACATTATAGTATATATGTCTGTAATATACTGTATATTATAGTATATATGTCTGTATATGTCACTATTTATTAGTTAATAAGTAGTCATCATAATCTTCCTTTAAAGTCAACAAAAAGTTTTTTGCACAGAATACATTGAAGGAGACAGCATCTTAATCGGAGTCATTGCTTATCTAAAGGACTGAATTTTTAATGGATAACATTATTAACTTTACTTATGCAATGTGAGCCAAAAGTGTAGCAGATGAGTGCTCGGTCAGATCAACCTTTAAATCATGGGCATGTTTTCATTAGTGCATCAGTGCATCAAATTAACATCACCATTTATTAAAAATCAATTCAACAATTCTAAATAGCAGAAGAAGTGTTATAAAATAGTCTACATCCTATAATTTCATGACCTCTATTTAGTGCCATGTGCTGGATCAAGAGGTATTGTATAAGCTGCCGAATAATGAGGATGGAAGCCATATTGTTAAGTTAAATCATTTTAAATGGTTAATGTGATGATTATTATTAGGACTATTCATGCATAAGTCTATTTATGCATCAGTGATTAAAGTCCAAAACATGTCAATAGTTATGTGGAGTATTTTACATGTGCTCAAACTTGGGTTATACAGCTGGTTAAGTCCATTTTCAGGGCACTCCTTTCAGAATACACTAATCACCTGCGTGTAGTTCAAGCTTCTGTGGTTGCAAGATTTTTCTTTGAGTAGAAGTCTCAGACAGGTTTTTTCAATAGCATCTAGACCTATTAGCAATATCAGCAGTATACTATATTAGCAATATACAGTACTATACTCCTATTACATGTTTATTTCACTGCTTGCCATATTTTCATTTATATATAATCATATTAGTTTTTTATTTTTTATTTTTTATTTATTTATTTTTAATCGCTTATATGTTACATCATATAAAAGAGAGAAAAAAAATTACCTTCTTCAGTACATATTGTCTAGCTCCAATGTTTTTTCAGGCTTAAAAGAAAGGGTGGATGATTAAAGGTGGTGCTAGACACTATTAAGAAACCCTGTCTCTGGCACTTCTATTCAAGAAAAATCTTCCAACCTTGAAGACATGAACTAGATGCAGGTAATCTGCATATTCTGGATGGATAGCCGTATAACAGAAATTTAAATATGTTAACTTTCCCGTGTAAATATCGACTTTGGTCACAGACTCTGAATACGGTGCATAGAATTCTTCTCATCAAAATATAAAACTAAACTAACTAAATTAAACTAAATTAAACTAAATCTACATAACATTACATCTTATATACTATTAAAATCTGTACTGTACTGTATTTAAAATCTACAGTATGAAAACCTGTGGGTTTTTTTTGTCCATGTTGCTCAGATATTAGATGCTAGAATATCTTATTGTAACCATTCTCAGGTGTCAAACCTGTGATTTAAAGTGTAGGATCAGAAAATGAGAGCTTTTGCTCTCATCTTCCGCAAGCGAGCCACAAGCTACCCTCTCCACATGTTTGGAAAAAAGCTAGCGATGTAATTGATCTCCATTACACATGCCCAGAAAATGTTTGAGTGGGTGTAGAGACAATTTTCACCCAGGACGGACTGCTTTCATAGCCTCAAAATGACAGAACATGCATTCATATCGCTAATGCAGAAATGGATGGCATTAATGTCTTGCCACATATTCATCATCTTTTTGTGTCCCTTATTTAGAGTAACAGCATGCATTAAATATTGACATCCTAAAAAGCAGAATTTTGCCTACTGCACATGCCTCTATTTGCATTCCAAACAGAGTACATCACTCTCAAATCACAAAAACAGGAGACCTGATTACATATGGTTAAAACAGAAGTATTTCCTTAGAATCCTTATCTAACATGATTGAACTCAAACATTGTTGTTGAGTTCCATCTTGACAGGAATGTCATATCTTCTGTAAGCCTTATTTTGACAAGGTCAGGAGAGATTAATAACTTCTGTCAAAACTACAATGCAAGAACAATTCTCTACCGTTTGTCACCACGAACATTTAATCAGTATATTAATTATCTCATATCTTTTTTAAGTCATTTCCATCTTTTTCAATTTTTTACTGTTAGCACCAAAATAAAAAGAAGCATATTGAAATAATTTCCTTTGGGGACATTTCATTTTGCTCTCTCAGTTCTTTGTCTTTTCTCTCTCTTACAATTTTAGTCAGTTTTAAACTGTATCATACTGTACTTATCACACCATACAAGACTCCAACAGAATGTGTGATAACGTTTTCTCCATGTCAGAATTTACAATGGAAATCCCCTAACGATAAACAATTACTATGTTGTGCTTACATCATCAATTAGCGAAATCCAGGCTTGTACAGAAAATGGGCTCACAGCAGAAACATTCTTCAAAGTGAGCTTTAAACATTTTTTTCTGTCTATTAGTGCTTTGTTTATGTTTCCCCATTGCCACTACCATGTTTGTAACTGTACCATCCCTGATGAAAAACAAAACAAAACAAAACAATACAATAGAAACCTTACTAGAATCTGCAGTGGTTTAATGGTTATAATTGGAATTGTATTGGTTGTAATGGAAACTGTAATGGTCCCTATGGGTCTCTACTGGTAATTTGTTGCCTTCTATTTGTGGCATGTTATGTCTATTGAATACCATTAAGGACCTACCTCCTTAATACTTCCTACTACGTAATGGAAACCATTTGGTAATGGTTATAATGGTTAACAGCTGATGGTTTGTAGTGGAAAACGTTAGAATTTCTGTGATGGTTTCTATTGTTTTTTTCAGCAAGGATGAGTTTCGTGTCGTCTCATGTCATCTTCCTGTTGATTGCTTTTTGACGAGCATTGTAGCAGAGGCTCTGAGATTTTAATAAAAATTTCCGACATTGCCAGAACTTTGTCGTCTTTGGCTGTCTTTGGGTGCAGTGGCACTAAATTCGGCCGAGGGTGAGCATGTCACATTAGGAGTTCTAAGATTGCCTTAACTCAATCTTAATTCATGACTAAAGAATTATTTTGCATTTTTTGTCTGTGTCAGAAAAAATGGGTCAAAACCCATAGAATATAAACAAGGCTTTACTGTATGCACAAGCGGATGGATTCCAAATGTAAGGTGATTTGATAAAAGCCTGAAGGTTTTACTGTTTCCTTGCCTATGATGCTGTGCTCAACTGTTCTTGGAATTCACTCAAATATGTCACTGTCACATTTTTTCTAAATGATCGGTGAAATGAAATCAAACTGAAATAAGTTTGCTGTCTGTGTAATTAAACTGTAATTAAACTTCTTCATTTATTGTTCTGTAGCACAGTGTAAATCTGTTAATATGCAGTGTGCTGCTACTGCTTTGTTTGCTTGATTGGCTCCAGTGATGCACAGCACATTTTATCTATTCGACTCACCCAGGTGCAACAAATTAGTGGCATAATGAAACCGGCATTCAGTCTGAGACAACAACGTGCCACCTGGTCATTCACATTTCAACTTCTCATTCAAATCATCTTGGATCCCAGATGTTTGCCAGACCAAGCAGAAAGACATCACAAATATTGGGTACGGAAAAGACGACAAGCATGTTTTTCATATTGCACCAGTTTAAGTGCGTAACTATTGTAGAAGATTTTTCCTTATGCTTAATGAACCTGTTTGGCACTCAAGCAGCTGCTCAGTGGTCTCACTGCTTTCACTCTTTAAGTAAACAATCTTTAAGTACCAAATAAAACAAAGAAAGTCCTTGCTGTGGGTTGTGTACGACTGCCACTGTGGTTTCAGGCCAAATATTCCATGAAGCATATTAGAAATTTCCCCTCTCCCACACACCACTGGGTCTGCTAGTCATTAATGAAACTGCACAAAGACTTATCATCTTGATTAAACATGTCAGCCCAGAACAACGATACAGTGTCATATATGCTGCCAGAGGGGCTTGTGAAGTGAGACAGGTAGACATTTCATACACGCAGAAACCATTAGCTCTGGATCTCTATTAGCTGAACGGACATTCCATTCCTGAATGAGTACAGCTCCTGACAAGCGTGCCGCCCAGATGTACCAGAGTACTGATGTCTTATTATTGTTTCCCATCTCCTATGTGTTCTGACTACCTAACAAGTATATCACAGACCCATATGCATAAAGAGTAAGGTGTAAAAGGTTAGCCATTCAGAATATTGATTTATTTCAAACGTACATGGTTATTTTAGATCGACTACCTTCATTATTATATCACACATAATGTCAGCATCTCGCCATTCATTCCATGTAGTGTTTAGCCTCCTCAACTGAAGGTTGAGAGCCAGGTTTGCATATACAGTACATGTCAAGAATTAGTAGTTGAGGCGGATGCAAGTGCAGGATTCGTTTATTTATAATGAAAATAAGGAAACACAAGGACTATGAAACATGAACAAGAGACAGTAAGGCTAAACAGCAAACATGATACACATAGTGAGACAACGGATAAAGACTGACAATGTGTGCTAGACAATACGTCACTTAAATTCTAGTGCTAATTAACATAAACGTGAATCAGGCGTAGTCATGTGATGTGTGTGTCATGATCATGTGAGGTGCAGTGGCTCATGGGACTCAGTCATGACAATACAAATAGGTAATAACATAATTAAATGTAAAATAAATAAATAAATAAATAAATAAATAAATAAATAAATAAATAAAATAACACCATTATAACTAAAAACAATAACTTTTTTTTTTTTTTTAAATCACAATCATATTGTTTAATGAATTGAATTCATTTTAATTTACAAAATTCTCTTTGGAAATGAATGAATCATGAGATGAAATGAATCAAATTCATTCACTGCAAATTCATTCACTGCAGCCCAAAAGCCCAACAAAACTGCGTTTAACAGCATTGCCTGACACAAAAATGTTTGAAATTATGAAACACTTTCTATTAAAACAGTACAAGGATTGGAAAAATCATATTTCCCTTTTCCTGAAATAAACTTGTGCTCTTTGGAGGTACACATACATCACTGAGAGTGATATCAACAATATTTGACATTATAACGTTTTGACACCAGGATAATGTGATTCTTCTTGGCTTTAACAAGCCTGATTTCTCTGGTTAAATTGTGTCTACAGGAAAAAACCTCACATTTTCCTCACCACCAAAATTAAAATGTCTGCAATAAACTCCAGCAGAGATATTGAGCTTTTCCAGCATGCCACCCAAGAATCATCACTTGGCTGAATGTGCGTACACACTTTCGCAATAAGCGGTTCACTATGGTTTAAAAAAAAAAAAAAAAAAAGTACTGCTGTAAAAAAATTACCAAAGAACATGTTTCATTCATCTTCAGTAACTGATTTATCCTGGTCAGGGTCATGATGGATCCAGAGCCAATCCTGGGAATTCCTGGGCAGGAATACATACTGAATAGGATGCCAGAACACCATGCTCTCACACACATTCAGACACTTATTCACAAATAGGGGCAATTCACTTCTCAGCATGTTTTTGAACAGTGAGAGTAAAGATGGAGAACCCAGAGGAAACCCCTGAGGACCCAGGGAGAACATGCAAATTCCACACAGACAGTAACCGAAGCTCAGTATCGGAGTACGGACCCACCATGCCCCCATGCGATCCAAAGGAACAATAAGCTACATTTCCTATATTTCCATGCTATGTTGGAAAAATATAAATCTATCCTGTAAATTTGTGCCAAATGCATTCCAAACCATGCACTATGTAATTTCATATGCTGGTAAAACTTTAGACTCTTTGGAGAAAAGTAATATATATTTGCCATGTAAACGAAAGTAGAAGAAATATTTTATTACTACACTGAAGTGGATTTTGGAGAAATTTCTACTTGACTCAAGTATAAATGATTGTGTGAAACTTTTGCTGTCATACATTTTCAAAAGCAAATGGCTATCTCCATTTAAAAATATCCTCAGACACCTAGGTTACTTACTGCACCTGTTTCCTGCCAGACCATTCAAATTTACGGAAAAAAAAAAATGAACACACACTGCTGGACTTTTTTGCAAACATAATGTAACATATTTTTTAAAAAGTTTGGTAATTGGCTGAGTTAAGAATAATGGTTGAAAATCACTGGAATTTTATTCAGAACTTGTTGAACCCATAGGAGACAGAAGAGAAGAACTTCAAGGGGATGAACTTGGGTACATTGTCACGTATATACCGGTAAAGGACTAGAGACTACAATTCCCGTCAGCCACTGCACCTCACCTGACCACATCACATGACTATCTGCACCTGATTCACGTTTTGGGACTAATTAACACCTGTATATAGAGCCACAATTTCACTGCACACATTTGCCTTTTGTTGTCTTTATTACCACAGTTTCATGTTTGATATTTTGGTCATTGGTTTATGTTTATTTTCTACCCCTGTGTGTTCTGGATTCCTCTTCTTTGTGTTTTGTTTTCACTTTTTATTAAACAAAAATCTGCACTTGCATCCTTGCATGCCTTTGCCTCTGTCTCTACCTAAACCCTGACATACATAAGTTGTTGGTTATTTGTTACTTTGATTCACCACTTTATTATGGCCAGGGTCATGGTAGACCCAAATCATATGGACATTGCAGGGCACCATGCACGCACTTCCGACTGCAGTTTAGTCTATGTGGGCCTTCCCCAAACTGTTCTAGTACAGAATTGTCTAGAATGTCTTTGTACAAACTGTAGTCCATAAAGACATCGTTTGTCAAGGTTGGTATGGAAGAACTCGAGTGGCCTGCACAGAGCCCTGACCTCAACCCCACAGAACACCTTTGCGGTGAACTGGAATGCCGAATACATGCCAAGCATCCTCGCCCGACATCAGTGCCTGACTTCACTTATACGCTTGTGGCTAAATGGGCGAATCCCCACATAACAGAAGAGGTTATTCTAACAGAAAAGGAGGGACTTAATCTGGAATTAAATGTTCAACAAGCATTTGCATTCAAAAAACTTTTGGATGTGATGTGGCCAGGTATCCACATACTTTTGGTCATATAGTGTATCTAGATGAGGAAACAGGTTAGATGTACTAACAGGCTATGTTTTAACAGATTAACTTTGAGATATTTGAACAACATTGCTATTGCTGGCTAAATATCTTTATTGGCTGAAAAAAATAGCAGCCAAGTTAATTAACTTACTGCTACCAGGAACTTAGCAAAATAATCTATGTTGAAGGATACAGTGTAATACATTATCCCACTGGGGGTTGTATTAAATTGGATGATTGAATTATATCTACTGTCGTAAAATTGTAATCTTCTGGGAAATCCTGTCGAGTTTCGTTTATGTTAGCAAGCTGGATAGCATAAGCTGCAACTGATGACTGCAGTTGGTGAGAGTGAAGTGAATAAGCTACTATTGCACCCACAAGTGTACTTTGTTAATATTACCACCGTTACATATGATCAGCTTGTACTGCATTAACTGAATGATTATTCCCCAGTCCATTTCAGAACAAATATCCAGAAAAGGTTTTGACAGAATATGTGTGGGACAAAAAAAATAACATGTAATTTCTTTTGCTACAGTCTCTATGATTATATGAACAATTTTTTGAATGTCCAATCAGTGGACTGATTGTGAGTAAGAACTGATAGCCAATGTAGCACAGGAGACAGGAATGGTTACAATATGCTGCATTAATGCCACAGTTTAGCTCACTGCCATGATTTAAAAAAATAATAATAACAATAAATAAATAAAATAAAGACTTCTAATTTTCATGTTGTTGTTGAGTATAATAGGACCAGGTATTCATATACAGTGCCCTCTAATAATATTGGCACCCTTGGTAAATATGAATTTAAAAAAAATAAGAAGAAGGCTGTGAAAAATTGTCTTTATTGTTTTTGTTAAAAAAAAAATTCACAAAAATACTCTGCTCTCATGGATATTAAACAATTGCAAACAAAACAGGTTTATCCAAATAAAAATATCTTTGTTAAATATAGATGTGCAACAATTATTGGCACCCCTATGAATTCATATGAGAAAAATATATTTGAAGTATATTCCCATTGATATTGACATTTTTTTGTACACCTGGGTGACTAGGAACAGGAAATTGTTCAACCATGACTTCCTGTTTCACAGAGGTATAAATATGAGGTCACACATAGGCCAAATTCCCTTAGTCATTCAAAACAATGGGTAAGACCAAGGAATATAGCTGTGATGTGCCGCAAAAAAGAAAATAGCACGAGCATTGAAAATGCCCATTTCCACCATCAGGGCAATAATTAAGAAGTTCCAGTCAACTGGAAATGTTATGAATCAACCTGGAATTGGCCGTGTGTCTATATTGTCTCAACGCACTGTAAAGAGGATGGTTTGAGTGGCCAAAAAATCTCCAAGGATCACAGATGGAGAACTGCAGAAGTTAGTTGCGTCTTGGGGTCAGAAAGTCTCCAAAACTACTATCCGAAGTCACCTACATCACAAGTTGTTTGGAAGGATTTCAAGAAAAAAAAGCCTCTACTCTCATCCAAAAACAAACTCAAGCTTCAGTTTGCCAGACACTACTGGAACTTTAAATGGGATCGGGTTCTATGGTCAGATGAAACCAAAATACAGCTTTTTGGCAATAAACACCAGAGGTGGTTTTGGTGCACACAGAGAGGTAGCCATATGGAAAAGTACCTCATGCCCATGGTTAAATATGGTGGTGGCTCTTTAATGTTTTGGGGCTGTTTTTCAACGAGAGGACCTGGACATTTTGTTAGGATACATGGCATCATGGCCTATCAACAGATATTAAATTAAAATTAAAATTTTGTGAATTTGTTGAACAAAAGATCAAACAATAAAGACAATTTTTCACAGCCTTCTTTGCTCATATATACCAAGGGTGTCAATATTAGTGGAGAGCACTGTATTTAACTCCTGTGTTCTCCTGCTATCCCAAATAGCCTATTATTACTAATATTCGCTAAATTACCTAGCTGACTAATTAATTACAATAGTTGCAGTTCAGTAGTTGCAAATTATACCTTAACACCCAATATTTTATTCAGTGGCTTTAGCTTGTACGTGTCACAGGTTTTGCATTGTTATTTGCTCAGTTAGTTATCAGCAATAGTGGAAAGAGTACAAAACACACAGACGAGTAAAAGTACTGCTGTTGTAATAGTAATTCACTTGATTAAAAATAAAAGACAAGACAATTACTCAAGTGAGAGTAAGTCATCTTGTGAAAAACTACTTGAGTAATTAATTTAAAAATAATACTTTGTCATATATACAGTGAACACAACTACTCTGAAAATGTTTTATATCTGAGAAATGCACTTTTGATGAAGAATAATGTTAACTAACCAACTTCTTTGCAGAAGTGAACACAGTACATACAGTCATGTGAAAAAATAAGTACACCCCATGGAAATTGTTGGCTTTTTCGACATATTTGGATGAGCAAACATTTGATCCTCTTTGAAACATTGCCTATTAATAAAGGTGATACACTATCAAATGACATATTGACATTTTCTAGTCATTTAAAAAAGTAAGTACACCCCTACATTTATCACATCTTCAAATCCATAAAATTAGAATCAGGTGTTCAAGATTGGGTGCCAGTTATTAGGTCCTGCTTAGGGAGTGCAGGTGGAATATGTCTTATTTATACCCCTCTCATATCTAGTGTCTGGTGTTCCCTTTGCTATTGAGGTGTGTGGTGACATCATGTAAAGATCTAAAGAGGCCTTTAGAAAAAACATTGTGGATGCCTATGAGTCTGGCAAGGGATTTAAAAAGAGCTCCAAATTATTTGAAATACATCATTCCACTGTAAGGAAAATAATCTACAAATGGTGCAGATTTCAAACAACTGCCAATTTGTCCAGGACTGGCCATCCCAGGAAATTCAGCCCAAGAGCAGACCATCTGATGCAAAAAGAAGTTTCCAAGAATCCCAAAATTTCATCTTAGGATCTGCTAGTAAGTCTTGCAACTGTTGGTGTCAAAGTGCACGCTTCTACAATCATAAAGAGATTGCACAAATTTGACCTGCATGGAGGTGTGCTTTGCAAGACTACAATTTGCCAGTGAGCATATAGGCAAAGACCAGGCCTTGTGGAATAATGTGCTCTAGACAGACGAATCAAAGATAGAGTTATTTGGCCACAGTAACAGCAGACATGTTTGGCACAGACCAAAGAGGGCTTTTCAGGAGAAGCACTGTTTTGGGGTTGCTTCGCTGCCTCGGGGACTGGACAGTTTGCATTCATTGATTCAACTATGAATTCTGCATCATATCAAAGAGTGTTTGAAGATAATGTGAGGACATCTGTCTGAAAGTTAAAGTTGAACTGAAAGTACACTAGCAAATCTACCAAGGGATGGCTCAAAAAGAAGAAATGGAGGGTTATGGCCTAGTCAAAGCCATTTGCAGTACATGTAAGAAAACCCTCGAACATCTTGCCACTGAAAGAATATTGCATGGAAGAGTGGTCAAAAATTCCAGCAAGCCTGGTGGACAATTATGCAAAACACCTACAAGTAGTTATTTCTGAGGCCAAGGGTATACTTACTTTTTCCACAGAAGAATATCACATCGCATCTATATCTATAATATAACTAATATATAATTTATAATAATACAGTGGGTATAGAAGAGAATCACCCCCCTTTAAAATAATCACATTTTGTTGCTTTTCAGCCTGAAATGAAGATGGACACAGTTTTTGTTTTATCCAGCTGTATTTACTCAGTGCAACCTATAACATCCAAGTGAAAGATATAACACCAACATGTCAGAATTTTTTTATTTTTTATTTTTTTAATTAAAAAACAGAATCACTGACTTGGAAAAAGGATCACCCCCTTGCTTTAATTTGCCTTAATTTTTTAATTACAGCCTTTAGTCTGTTGGGATATGTCTCTACTAACTTTGTAATATTTGCCCACTCTTCTTTGCAGATCTGCTCAAGTTCAGTTAAATTTGATGGTGACTGTTTGTGGACTGCAGTCTTCAAGTCATTCCACAGATTTTCAATGGGGTTTAAGTCTGGGCTCTGACTAGGCCATGCAATGATATTCACCTTTTTCTCCTTCAGCCACTGTGGAAGTTAAACCTTCTTCCCATTGACAACTTTCTGGCAGAGGGCAGCAGATTTTCCTCAAGAATTTGACAGTATTTTGCCCCATCCATTTTCCTTCATAAATTTGTGGAGAATTTGTGATATTGTTGTCACATGCACACAATGACCACTCTTTGTCATAAAATCCTGCAACTGCTTCAGAGTTGCTGTAGGCCTCTTGGTAGCCTCTCTGACCAGTTTCCTCCTGGCTCTTTCATCCAGTCTGGAGTCACATCCATGATCCAGGGAGGGTCTGTGTTGTACCAAATACCTTCCACTTTTTAATAGTAGACTTCACTGTGCTTCTAGGCATTGATATAATTTTTTATAGGAATTTTTTTGTATCCATCTCCTGACTTGTGCCTGTCCACAACTTTATCCCGGAGATCTTTTGACAGTACCTTGCCACCCATAGCTAATTGTTTGCTTCAGTTGCACTACAGAATGCTCCAGGACAGCTCTTTTCATGCTGAGCTAATCAAAATGACCACAGCTGATCACAGTTGAAAGTCAAATGGCTTTGTGTGCCATTGAGAAGGTGATTAGCTACACCTTATTGAGTTTACAAGTCACTTTTTGGAGGGGGTGATCCTTTTTCCAACTCAGTGATTCTGTTTTTTTTTTTTTTTTTAATTTCTGACATGTTGGTGTTATATCTTTCACTTGGATGTTATAAGTTGCACTGAGTAAATACAGCTGGATAAAACAAAAACTGTCAGTCTTCATTTCAGGCTGAAAAGCAACAAAATGTGTTTATTTTATAATATATATATATATATATATATATATATATATATATATATATATATATATATATATATATATATATATATATATAATACATTGCCAGAAAAGATTCTTTAGAGCAATGGCATAGAATAACCATTTTGGTTCCCTAAAATCCAAAATGACATTTTAGCCATTTCGGATTTATTTGGATTTATTCTGTTGCCAGAATAAACAGAAGAATCAGTTTCCACCACAAAGATAATACTACATAACATTTATATTGGAAAAGGTTATTAGTTAAAGCTCCATCAGAATATAAAGTGTTACTCTAAAGAACCTTTCCTGTCAGCATTATTTGTTTAAGTGTAGTTAACTAATGTAGCAAGCAAATTCAGTTTCAAGATGCAATATCATCCTCTAATGTCGAACATGATTGGTCCAAAGCCATAGAGCTTACTTAGCAACATTCATTGATTCATGTTCGGTAGGCACTTTATCCTTGTCAGAGTCACAGTGGATTTGGAGACTTTACCAGGAACACTGGGTGTAAGGCAGGAATATACCCATTGCTTATTTAGTAACATCACAAACAGAACTCATACATCATTTTCCATAAATTGTTTTATAGAAAGACAAGAAAGTCTCTTATTAAAAATGTAAAAATGTGATCTTTGCTCTGTGTTACTAACTGTTTTACCAAAACACCACAACATCTTTATAATTAGTCAGCCACAATCTTAGAATCACATTTTTTTGTTCAGCTGTACTGTGGGCTGCTTTCCTTTCCTTTATCAGGTAACTTTAACTTTTAGTTTATACATTATACAATCTTGCTGCATTGTTTCTGTAAAACTACACCGCATATTTAGCTCTTTTCCTGAGATAAACTCAAGGTCAGTTTCAGATAAATAGCTTGTGTTAGCACAGGTTTCAGTCACCTAGCATGATGACGGTGGTTGCTGAGCAACGATACAAGAGCGCGGTTGTAAGTTTGGTGTTCCAATTGTGCCAAACCAAAGTGTTATGAATGTGGCATTTAAATACAGTGCCCTCCACTATAATTGCCACCCTTGGTAAATATGAGCAAAGAAGGCTGTGAAAAATTTCCTTTATTGTTTAACCTTTTGATCTTTTGTTTAAAAAACTCACAAAAATACTCTGCTCTCATGATATCAAACAATTGCAAACACAACACAGGTTTGTATATAGGTGTGCAACAATTATTGGCACCCTTTTAGTCAATACTTTGTGTTACCTCCTTTTGCCAAGATAACAGCTCTGAGTCTTCTCCTATAATGCCTGATGAGGTTGGAGAATACATGGCAAGGGATCTGAGACCATTCCTCCATACAGAATCTCTCCAGATTCTTCAAATTTCGAGGTCCAAGCTGGTGGACTCTCCTCTTCAGTTCACCCCACAGGTTTTCTATGGGTTTCACGTCAGGGGACTGAGATGGCCATGGCAGGACCTTGATTTTGTGGTCAGTAAACCATTTTTGTGTTGATTTTGATGTATGTTTGGGATAGAGTCCATGATGCCATGTATCCTATCAAAATGTCCAGGTCCTCTAGCAGAAAAACAGCCTCAAAACATTAAAGAGCCACCACCATATTTGACCGTGCGCATGAGGTACTTTTCCATATGACTACCTCTCTGTGTGTGCCAAAACCACCTCTGGTGTTTATTGCCAAAAAGCTCTATTTTGGTTTAATCTGACCATAGAACCCGTTTGAAGTTCCAGTAGTGTCTGGCAAACTGAAGACACTTGAGTTTGTTTTTGGATAAGAGTAGAGGCATTTTTCTTGAAACTTGTGGTGATGTTGGTGACTTCAAATTGTAGTTTTGGAGACTTTCTGACCCCAAGATCCAACTAACTTCTGCAATTCTCCAGCTGTGATCCTTGGAGATTTTTTGGCCACTTGAACCATCCTCTTCACAGTGTGTTGAGACGATATAGACACATGTCCAATTCCAGGTTGATTCAGAACATTTCCAGTTGACTGAAAATTCTTAATTATTGTCCTGATGGTGGAAATGGGCATTTTCAATGCTTGTGCTATTTTCTTATAGCCACTTCCCATTTTGTGAAGCTCAACAACCTTTTGCCGCACATCACAGCTATATTCCTTGGTCTTACCCATTGTTATGAATGACTAAGTGAATTTGGCCTATGTGTTACCTCATATTTATACCCCTGTGAAACAGGAAGTCATGGTTGAACAATTTCCTGTTCCTAGTCACCCTGGTGTACTAAAAAAATTAAAATATCAATGGGAATATACTTCAAATATATTTTTCTCATGAATTCATGGGGTGCCAATAATTGTTGCACACCTATATTTAACAAAGTTTTTTTTTTGTTGATGAATCTGTGTTGTGTTTTCAATTGTTTGACATCCATAAGAGCAGAGTATTTTTGTGATTGTTTTTATCAAAAGATCAAAAGGTTAAAAAATAAAGGCAATTTTTCATAGCCTTCTTTGCTCATATTTACCAAGGGTGCCAATATTCGTGGAGGGCACTGTATAGTCAAAAGGTGCAAGTGAATGACACATAAAATGTACTGATTGTGAAGTTACAAAATACTTCTCTTTTGTCTTAAAATCTCACAGGAAGAATGTGGACAATCAGTTTTGATTTTTCTTGCTAAAAGAAGCTTAGAAATAAAATAAATTTAAATGAAATTAAATGAAAAATCTGTGTACATCAGAAAGAATCATATTTTTTAAAGATTTTGAACATATTTCCAAATTATGTCTTCTGAAATTATAATTAAAATATTTCATTTAATATCCTACTAAGAGTAAGCATTGTTATGGATGGTGACATTTGATATAAGTGAATGTTAGTCTAATGGGCACATTAGACTAACATTCAAATAATGAATAACATTTTTTCAAATAACAGGACTCAGTGAGATGCAAAAATATTTTGAGATTACAAGCAAGCCCTAAAAACTTTCTTCCCGTGCAACATTTTGCAATAATTATCTTACCACTTGTTATTTTGGATTGATTATTTTTATTGATAATTAATTATTATTCTTTTTTTGCAATACATTTTTGGCAATAATTTTTGCTTTTTGTATATATGTTTATTTGCAGTTCAGTATTTGTGCTTCTTTTCAAAACAGGTATGGACACAAATATTTTCACAGATAACTGGTGGTTTAATGATGGACATTTCACTGACTGTCAGTGGACCACATTTTTTATATTTTTGGGTAATATTTCTGAATGTTTTTTTTAGGCCAAACCGAGCTAAAATTTCCTGACCAGATTTACAAAAATTCAGTATTCAATTCTCTATGTATATCTATGCATATGTTGATGAATATCTATTACCTTTAATGTGTAATGTGTGTGCATACCACAGCTCATTTGCATTTAGTGACACCAACAAAACGCCATAAAAGGAAAAATTCACAGAGAGATGAAAGTGCAAATTAAGGATAAAATTCTCAAAGAACAGGAATTTCTCAGAGGCAGAAGTGGAAGTTATTTTGACCCACATCTATGCCAGTAAAAAAAAAAAAAAAAAAAAAAAAACATTTAACAGAGTAACAGCACCTGAAGAGGCCAAAATCTGGAGACAAATTACAGAATTAGATGTGAATTAAGTGAGGTGAAAATAATTTTTTTTTTTTTAAACTGAGAAAAATGATATCTACACTGTACCCAGATGATCATGGACACCAAGCACCGTACACAGCACCTCACATGCTGTGCTATTGTTTTAAGTGTGTTGGCGACTGTCAGCCAGAAGTCTCTCCCACCAGCACCCTCTTCAGCTTCTCAATCCCCAATGCACCCTCCCTGGTGCCATGCTGGAAGAGCAGGAGGGCATGTGTCATAAGGAAACCTTACGTATTCTGGATGCCCGATGATGGCACACAGCACACTAGGGAATATGTAGCACATTGCAGATTCAGACATACCAGATTGATCACTTATGGGTCACTTAGTGCTGGCTCTAAAGTATTGAGCAACATTGAGCGTATTTCTTTAATTAATGCTGTTAATATGAAGTGACTGGTTTTCAAAAAAAGTATTACATTTGCATATGTAAGTGAAATAAATAAGCTATATAACTTGACAGTGTATATAAAATTGCGGTAATTAATTACCAATTATATGATTTGAAGCCTATCAGTTGAGATTTACAACAGTGAGACTCCTTAATTTATACTAATTCAGGAGCTCTCACAGGATACAAACATTTTTCTGAACCTACAGGATTTTCATTAATACCGAATTTCTTGTGCAAATGCTCCTACGTACAATTTACAAATTAATTAATTCATATCCAACTTTATAAATGAGACCCGTTCTATACTGGTACCAACTATCCGCTCCACACCGACTATCCACTGTCAAGCTTAATTGCTTTGCAGTTGCATGCAGTGCATCAGTGTGCTGCTAGTTTTGAACTTTATCTAAGCTCATCACTTCCCACATGAGCACAAGATTTATTCATTTGGGGCTATGTAGTGTATTCTCTGAGTTAAAGTAATCTCACAGGTCATCTTACATTTTCTATAGTTAAATACTGATATAAATTAAAACCACATCCGTTTTTGCTGATAAACACTGTTTTGTGCACCAGTGCATTGTGTACTGGTGTGTTTAAGTGGGTGTTAAATAACATTGCATAATTGTGGTTTGGTGTTCACAATTCAGGTTTTTTCATCAAAAGCACACACACACACACACACACACACACACACACACACACACACACACACACACACACACACACACAAACGTTATATTAACTTGGAGGGAGACCATTTAATCATGTTCACTTTTTCTCTTTCAGCACTGATTAAGTCAATGTAATTGAGCTGCTTTTTATAGAGGAGTGTCCAAAGTGGTCACCCAGAGCCAATCCTTACAGTGACATGTTCTGTAATTTATATGAAACACATTGTTTTTTGGCCAACTTTTAAATGGTTATTGTTATTAGCAAGATGTGACATCAGTCTTAGATATAGTTTAAGTTAAACTCCTATTGCCATTTATCTTGTCATAGAGCTTTGAGCTGGGCTGTTGTTGCTTTTTTTTTTTTTTTTTTTTAAACACTGTGCCCTCATCCTCCCATGGAAACGTTGATAATTCCTGATCACTCCTGCAGTTATATTTATTTGGACCCCTCTGCAATATTTTCTACCAAATGTAACCAAAAAAAAAAGCATTTATACTGTAGTGATAAAACACTGAGTAGAATTACACTTGAGTACTACATATGTTGCTGAAAAAATCTACTTGAGTAATTCCTACACTTGTTTGTACGTCAGAATTATAGCTATAAATTTCTGAAAATATTCTTGAGTTGACTATAAATACTTGAAAAAACTGGCAATCAAGATTTCAGCCTTACCACAGAAAAATTAAGTTGTAAAGTAAAAATCTCTCATAATATCTTCTTTTTTTGTTAGATTTTTAAAAACAAATATTGCATTTTAAAGACAAATGAAATAATATTATTAATAACCACAATTAATATTTAATAGAAATGCAATCAAATGGTAATTTATAGTATATTTAATAGTATAGTATACATATGATAGTATATATAAATACTATGTTTGTTAAATTGCTATATTTGTCCAAATAGAGACTTGGTAGTAAATAAACATATGAACAAGCAGACACATATGATCTGATTAGACTAAACATTACACTTTTGGCCAAATCAGTATATTTGGTGAAAATAGGTTACTAGGTGGTAAATGAACACAGTAAAATGATAACAATCAATTATGTAATTATTCGGTTATTTAAAAGCTTATCTCTACACTTCTATATGCTCTCAATGTGACTGGCTGCTGCTTTATTTTGATTTAAGTTTATTTAATTCATCTAAATTATTTAAATATTACTTCTGATTAAGTGAGTTCAACATCACCTTCCAAGAACAACTAAAGCCACATGTGCCAACAATACCACACAGATGTCCAATGGTAAATTGTGACATTTTTGCCTAATTTTCTTAAAATTCCACTTATTTTTCAAATAGATTATTTCACACCTAGAAAATGTTGCCACAGTGTAGCAATCGCTGAATTCACATGGTGCACAGTTAACACCGCCATTTCACCAGGTTTTCTGCAGGTCCCTTCTGACCTGGCAATGTTCTAAGTGTAAATTATTTGACAGCATGGACTGAGGATCACACAGTATAAGACATAATCATTTACTATTTACAAGGCCATGGTTCCACTGCAATCATGGTTTATGAACCGTGACTGCTACAACACTTTAGTCTAGACAGATCATGGGTCTCTCCTGCAACTGTAATATATGTGCACTGTATCTGACTGGTGTACGAATATGTCAGTGGCAAATCTAACATAATTTACGGAAATAATTTATGTAATGGTTGTACCATGACATTAATACGGAGTACAAAGTGTTCATTCATACAAGAGTATAAAGTTTGCAATCCACAAGTATGAACTCACAAAAACAAAAACGACTTGAATAGAAGGAATACAGCTGGAGCTATAGAAATGTAGCAGCAGGGGCATGGTTGAGCATCAGCTGCAGAACAAGAAGTAGAGAAAATGAGCAATTAACAAGGAATGGTTAACACCCATGTGTTGTTAACAGCTACCTACTTAGGGTGCTTTCACACCTGGTGTTTTTTTCTACAGAAAAACTGCTGGCCTGAGCACCTTTTTTGCTGATTTGAAAACAGCAGATCACATGACATGTACGTTGTTATCGTAATGTTACCACCTATCCAGTACACGTTAACTACCCTAGAAGATGAAAGAAGAGGAGAAGAAGAAGAAGAAGAAGAAGAAGAAGAAGAAGAAGAAGAAGAAGAAATAATCATTTTCAACATTTAGTCTGAGTATGTTCTACTCAGAAATCTGCTCACATAACTCCAGTTTTTCGCCATTTGCATTGGCTTCCCATATCTGCCCGCATTCAGTTTAAACTCCTCATTTTAACATATAAAGCACTGCACGGTCTTGCTCCTGTCTGTCTTTCTGAACTTCTCCATCCCAACTCGCTCTCTCCCTCTTATGCTGGTCTTCTCGCTGTTCCTCGCACATTCACCCTCCATAGGTGACCGTTCTTTTAGTGCTGCTGCTCCCAAGCTCTGGAACGCCTTGCCTCAATACCTCCATTAATGTTCAACTCTTTCATTGTTTAAATCTAAACTTAAGATGCACCTATTCACATTACACTATCACACTGCCAGCTCTCAGTAGTTCCTTGTTCTACTCTGTTATATGTCTATGTATGTATGTGTATGTGTTTACGTGTTTTTACATGTACTTTTGTATACATGTGTTTATATATGGTGTGTATGTTTACTTATGTCTATATGTTTTCTCTCATGGATGTTTGTGTTTATGGGTATAATCATGTATTATTATTATTATTATTATTATTATTATTATTATTATTATTATTATTATTATGTTGAGCTGGAAAATGCTTACCTAGCAATATTTGGCTTGGGAGACAGAAATGTAAGAGAAGTGCTTGTGCAATTAGACAGCATTTAGACCACTGTAAGCTATTAAAATGGGACAAGCTGTGACATCAGATAATCATAGATAATCATCAGATAACATCAATAAACCTCTGACAAATAACTGTTGTCTTTAGTTGCAGTGCAACAGTAAAATATTGAAAATAGCTCAAATTGAACACATTGGTAACCTCGTATTTTTTTATTTAACATTTAAAAATCCCAGCTGTGTCACTCTCTCTTGTGCCCTTATTCCCTCACAAGTGATCCAGGGTTTTATAAAATCAAAATTAATGCTATGTCATTATCGTATTGTCAAGGTTGTCTAAGCGGAGTGAGTCAAGCTTGGAAGCAGTCATCATGGATGTTGGTACAAAAGCTTGATCGATAGTAACCTCTTTATTTCTTAGGAAAAGAATGAGTTAAATTTGAAGCATTTCCCCTTTTACCCAAATTGCGGACAAGACTAATGGCACAACGGATTTGCCTGATTAACAGCCTTTTTAAAAATAAGAATGGTTTTGGGACTGACAGGAAATGATAAACTGTGCACCCTATGCCAGTGAATGAAAAGGAACAGAAACAGTAAACTGTAGTGAAAATAATTAGTGGCAGCTTGTTCGTACAGTTTTTCTACATCTTGATAAATGCCAGAAAAGGCCTAGATTCCTGTCAACTAGATCAAACTATATTGCTACAGGCTACACGGTCCACCAGATTCAATTATCCTTTTTAATCATTTAACATAGTATACAAGCACACACAGCTTTTGCTAATGTACAGTAATGCCCATAGAGCGTGCAGATATTTAACTTAGATATGTATCCAAAATTATGCAGTTTATATACAGATGCAGTGTGCCAAGTAGGCCTATCGCTATCTTTTCCAATAGTAATATTTCAAATTTCTCCATTTCTACTCTGCATTCACCCAAACTGAGCTTTGTGATGGATGAGGTCCCTCATAATGTCACCATCTACTGAATATTTCAAGTAATGCGTGATGGAAATGCTCAGCAGTGGCTATAAGCGAGGACGGAACTGTGGTCTGTTTATGAGTTTTGAGCACCGTGATCCGGTCTGCTTGAACCTGACACATGACTCATATGTGTAAGACAACACTGCTCAGCGTTTGCTGCCCTGATCAGGTCAGCGGTTGTGTATATTTGTTGAATGCAGAGCAAAGTCATGCTGCAGGATGAGACACCTTTCCCTTCTTATAAAAATGGTAATGGTAAAATCTCATCATTGTCTCCGGTTCATTTTAAATGCATGCACAATAACACAAATGCAGTATTCATGAGACGGTTCGGCTAAGAGATGACTCTATTGTTGCACTACTGGAGAGATAAGCAGGATGGAAATAGCAAAAGCTTTGATAAAATTTGCCTTGTAGCAGAAAAAAGATAAGCCCGAATAATGATGTTGTCTCTTCTATCCACAGTTGTGATAGGTCTTAAGTTCTAAAGGAATTAATTTGTGCAGTTATATCTAGAACAAATTCATTCTAGCTGACACACTATGTGCAACCAACACTCACAATCCCATGAAAACAAAGCAGGAGACAGAGATGCTGAAACCTCCTATCAAAAGTGTCAGATTTACTCATTTCAACTTTTAGTCTAAATAATTCAGCTTGTGTGCAGAAAGAAAGGATTTTTTTTTTTTTTTTTTTTAATGTAAATTGCTTTCTTGACAAAAAAAATAGTTATGAGACCTTTCAGCCCTACACTGGAAAATAATCAATGTTTAATTTCTCCACCAAAATGTATTGACACAGAGATACTTTGGAGCAGTTCCAGTGAAATGAGATTGTGTTCTGTGTGAACAGATGTTTTCATTAGTGCTTTGTTTTTAACCTATCAATGTAAATTGATATTTCATGAAAATGTGTATTTTTCACAGTATTGGCAGATCAACATGCTAATGTAATGTGACAAAATGCTGAGGATATTTAATTATGATGGAATTGAAAGCAAAAAATAGCTGTAGCAGTTCATATTAGTTCTTATCACCCTCTCACCAATGACAAACTCACTGTAAAGCATGCCCTTGATTTGTTTATTGCTTTTTTAAAATGCTGACAAAAGCAATATGATCAAATCCACTGTTCATAAAAAATTCTTCCACCACACAATGTAGTCTTTTAACAATAAGCTTTGGTTGCTAGGCAACATAATGGACAAAGATTATGGCATTCTGTGAACAGAACAATGGTTTAAGTAGAACACTTTCACTGGTTTGAAACCTGGTGCATTAATACATAATTTGATTATTGTGATGCAGTCACAGGTGAGTGTATATTGGGGATTTTATAATGGTCTTGACTGCGGCTCAGCCAATCAGATTTCAGAACAGAAACTATCAATTTTATAACAGGAGTTGTTTTAAAAACAGATTTTCTTCAGAATCTTTTATATGTCAGATATTGTTTAAACACAAAATATCTACAAGGAGGCTAATAGATGTTTCCTTTCAATCTGAAGGTTAAGGTGTTTTTTTCCACATTTTTAATTGCCCATATGTCACAACACTATTACTCTGCTCCTTTATGAAAAGATTACCCCAAGTTTATAATTGCTTTCAAAAAGCTTACTATTCAGCACCTGCTTACCCCTAAAGTGCATTTATAGGTAACTGACAAGGTAAAACATCATTTCTGGGAACAATTTTTTTTACCCGACTCTCTTCAACCCACCCTTGATACGTGAGACTATATTGCTGTGCCACAAGCTGGGGTTGCATCCATCCACCAAACACATAACAAAATGGGAGTGTATTGCCATCCTTGGCTGCCTTCTTCTTTTATAGTGCCATTTCTCCAGCTTGCTGTGCCTCATAAAAAGTTGAGTCCTCATTCAAAAAAGCACTGCTCTGGTTCTGTGCTGCCTGCAAAGGTATAACAATGGCAATTTTTCTGTTTATGTGCACAGTTATAACAAAGCAGCCATTATCAAGCCTAAACTGAAACTGCAAGAACATCATGGAAGCCAAATTTCATCATTTGAACTAATAGAAAAGAAGATAGAAATGTTTCCGACATCAAATGTGATTCAATTAACATCACAGCATAAGCAGAGCAAACATTCTGTTCAAAGTAGAGAGTTGGCTGCTAGCCATAGCTGAATAAATGAGTAGCTTGTGTCGAGGATAAAAAGCCCATTGAAAGACTGACTGATGATCTCTCTAGAGAGTAAAGGTTAAGAGGGTTTAAGTGTTGAGTACAGATGGTTTGCCTATTAAGTTGTTTAACAACGCTTTCCATGGTAATCCAAATGCAGATGAGCGTGTGGTCAAATGTTCTAATAACATGATAGATTAAAATAGACAAAAGACTGTCTCACTCAGAGCTGCAGCTTGCATTCATTTACTGAGATCTATTTTTGATTCTGATCATATTAGTGTACATTTACAATATATCTTTCAACAGTTTCCCAGTTTGCTCCAGGTTTGATTAAACTGAGTCTTATAACAGGCAAAAGGGCAGGCAGCACGACGATGCAGTGTGGAGTTCCTGTGCATGTTCTCATGTCTGCATGGGTTTCCTTCAGGTTCTTACTGAAGACGAATGAATGAAAAAGCAAAAGTGATTTTTATCATCATAAAACAAAGTCAAAATAAACAATAAAAAAAGATAAGATAGCTAAACTACTCCTTCTAAGTACCTAATTATCTAAGTACCACTTATCTTTTTGTGCAAGTTTGCTTGTCCAATTGACCAGGACATTTTAGTTATTTGCATCACCGTTCATTTCTTCATACTTTTGTTCATGTCTTGTTTGGCTACAATTCATAAAATAATGATAAGAGGTAAGAACATTTATACATGTGGAAAATTGGAAACAACTCAGATAACATTATTATACTTCATTCACCTATGGGGCAATGGAGCACAAGGTAAGCCTCTTTTACTTTTCACCACTTCTCTGCTGAAGAGATAGAAACAAGAGAATATTCTTTTAGAAGAAGAAAAAGAAGCCAGTCAAGTGAAATTGCTACTGAAGGTTAGCACAATTTAAGGGTCTTTCCCAAATAATTCTTGGTTTTAAGAGAGAAAAATAAATACAACACATCTTCTGTGTTGATTACAGATATGCAGAGAAGCTAATTCATGGATTCCGATCTGAAAGTCTTGCATCATCTAGGAGTTTATTACCACTGACCAGTAGGTACCCTCCAGGATTTCACGATTTTGAGCTCGCAGAAATGAACGCAAAATCAAGCAAACTCCACAATATTCGGAAGAGCTTGCAATTTTTCAAAATTACCACAGATTTTCCACAGATTTGGGCCAAGATGCATCATATGATGTCATAACAACGTGCATTCAGCCAAAGTCCTCTTCAATTCATATGTATCGAACATGAGTACAGCTAAACAGCCTCATTTACCAACAAACATCACTGCGAAAGACTGTGCCAAAAAAATTTCGTGCAATTGCAATTTTGCCAATTCAAGTTGAAAAACTTGAAAAACTAATTTTGAAAAAAAAAGCTGCGGCAAAATCAAGCATTTTTGGCCACAGCAATGACATAAAAAAACTCTATAAAATCCAGTACGGACTGATAAACAATTTTGGTTAATTACGTCATGTGGTTATTAAGCTATTTTCCACCTCCAAATGAATCTATTAATCTGCTATTGAAGTGCTTTAATCTGAAGCATATCTCTCTGTGAGTAACATCCTCTGGAGAGACCTCACACTTCTGGCATGTCTGGACAGTTTCATTTAATAAAAAAATATGCCTGATCAGATCTTTTTGCTCAACGTCTCTACTTCCTTGCTCTAAAAGACTTCTGGGTCATCCACTGTTGAAAAGCACTTGAGAAAACAAGTGCAAACGCAGGACATGCAGAATGACTGGAAAACAAAATTAAAAAGTGCCCCGATTCCAAGACATTTTGCATTGATGCTGCCTTTTACTTGATTTTGACTGTGAATGCGGCACAGTTAGAACATGTCTGAGACCAATATGATATCAAATCTGAAAGATCCATGCTTTATCTAGGCAAAGGAAGATGCCAGAGAAATTAACCGAGCTTAAAAGTGCAAGTAGCTAATAAAGAAACTAATCCATCTACTCGAATGGGTGTTGAGAGGACCACAGAGGAACTCTACATAGACACAGGGAGAACTCGCCTAGAAACTTTGCACCAGAGCTCAGGACAGAACTGGTTACCCTGGAGCCATGAGACAGCAATACACTGCACCACTGTGCTGTCCTGTGCTGCCCACTTAAATGTTCAGCTGTTGATTTACCATATCAACCAAGGGAGAACTGACATTTGATTTAAAGCATGTATTTTCCCTTGAGACAAAATAAACAAATAAATCATAACCGGATAGACCCTACACACCACGAAATCCAATGTTACAGTCTTTCGAGGTTAGTTTGAACAAGAAGAGTACCATGTTATCCATTCTATTACATTTTCAAGCTGGTTATTAGAATGCAATTTTGTAACTGAAAATAATATTCTCTATTGCCGTGTGCCCACTACACAGTTTGTCTCATTAAATCTGCAACAACTTTAATCTCCAATCCATTTTCTGACCCTCTGGCTAAAAACAAAATGCGTCAATAAGACTTTCCAATGCTTGCATAGTAAAAACGAAAGTTTAATCTCTAGTTACACTATTTATGTAATTGTGGTGTTGGGCTAAATAAACAAACAAACAAACAAACAAATAGCAGTTACACTGTTAATCCACTGTGTTAATATCTAGATGACTATTTTTATCCCATAAAATTACTCAAGATTTTGGTAATTGTTTAATCATAAACAGAAAGGCTGTTTTTATATTTACAGTGAGGGAAAAAAGTATTTGATCCCCTGCTGATTTTGTACGTTTGCCCACTTACAAAGAAATGATCAGTCTATAATTTTAATGGTAGGTGTATTTTAACAGTGAGAGACAGAATAACAACAAGAAAATCCAGAAAAACGCATTTCAAAAAAGTTATAAATTGATTTTCATTTTAATGAGTGAAATAAGTATTTGAACCCCTATCAATCAGCAAGATTTCTGGCTCCCAGGTGTCTTTTACACAGGTAACGAACTGAGATTAGGAGCACTCTCTTAAAGGGAGTGCTCCTAATCTCAGTTTGTTACCTATATAAAAGACACCTGTCCACAGAAGCAATCAATCGATTAGATTCCAAACTCTCCACCATGGCCAAGACAAAAGAGCTGTCCAAGGATGTCAGGGACAAGACTGTAGACCTACACAAGGCTGGAATGGGCTACAAGACCATCGCCAAGCAGCTTGGTGAGAAGGTGACAACAGTTGGTGCGATTATTCGCAAATGGAAGAAACACAAAATAACTGTCAGTCTCCCTCGGTCTGGGGCTCCATGCAAGATCTCACCTCGTGGAGTTTCAATGATCATGAGAACGGTGAGGAATCAGCCCAGAACTACACGGGAGGATCTTGTTAATGATCTCAAGGCAGCTGGGACCATAGTCACCAAGAAAACAATTGGTAACACACTATGCCGTGAAGGACTGGAATCCTGCAGCGCCTGCAAGGTTCCCCTGCTCAAGAAAGCACATGTACAGGCCCGTCTGAAGTTTGCCTGAATGATTCAGAGGAGAACTGGGTGAAAGTGTTGTGGTCAGATGAGACCAAAATCGAGCTCTTTGGCATCAACTCAACTCGCCGTATTTGGAGGAGGAGGAATGCTGCCTATGACCCCAAGAACATCATCCCCACCATCAAACATGGAGGTGGGAACATTATGCTTTGGGGGTGTTTTTCTGCTAAGGGGACAGGACAACTGCACCGCATCAAAGGAACGATGGACGGGGCCTTGTACCGTCAAATCTTGGGTGAGAACCTCCTTCCCTCAGCCAGGGCATTGATAATGGGTCGTGGATGGGTATTCCAGCATGACAATGACCCAAAACACACAGCCAAGGCAACAAGGGAGTGGCTCAAGAAGAAGCACATTAAGGTCCTGGAGTGGCCTAGCCAGTCTCCAGACCTTAATCGCATAGAAAATCTGTGGAGGGAGCTGAAGGTTCGAGTTGCCAAATGTCAGCCTCGAGACCTTAATGACTTGGAGAGGATCTGCAAAGAGGAGTGGGACAAAATCCCTCCTGAGATGTGTGCAAACCTGGTGGCCAACTACAAGAAACGTCTGACCTCTGTGATTGCCAACAAGGGTTTTGCCACCAAGTACTAAGTCGAAGGGGTCAAATACTTATTTCCCTCATTAAAATGCAAATCAGTTTATAACTTTTTTGAAATGTGTTTTTCTGGATTTTTTTGTTGTTATTCTGTCTCTCACTGTTAAAATACACCTACCATTAAAATTATAGACTGATCATTTCTTTGTCAGTGGGCAAACGTACAAAATCAGCAGGTGATCAAATACTTTTTTCCCCCACTGTATATACAGCAGTGATGTACTGTAAAAACAACACGAAGATCTCAATATGTTGTGAAAAGTGAGTTTTTGTTAGTTTTTACAATTGTGGTATCGTCTTAAAATGAAAGCATACTCAACAATAAATGAAATTTGTAAAGTGAATGCTCCTTTAAAATCCTGGATAACGAATTAAGAGCTAATGTTGGAAAACATTTAAATCATTTAACATTCTATACACAGTAAACCATTCTGTTTACCTTTACATTCAATAAATCTCTTAAATAAACCAAGAGTGCGTCTTTTTATGTTTAAGCTTTTTAAGTGTGAAATACAGTGTACACTGAGGAAATTAGCTGCTGTTTTTCAGTACTCTGTGTGTTACCCTTATTGAATATTGACAACCTTTCATGGCTCTGGGCAGTGGTGATGTTAAGGCCAATTAATTAGCCTTTTATAAAGGAAGCAGAGACATGAAGTAGAAAAGAGAATATGCCACCTTCAAGACAAAAACAAAGTTAAAGGAACACAATAAACCACTCTTGTCTGTATGTACAAAAACTACAGTATCTCCCTTGGATAAAAGCACTTTCACGTGTTTTAATTTTTCTATTATATATTATTGACTTTATGTTTTTATATACGCACAACCCTTCAAGTGCTTCTTAACTTTATTTCAGCACATTTAGTTTTACCATTCTACAAACCAGTGATGCCGTTTACTTCCCCAGTCTTCCAAATAAATGACACCATCTTCAGGCTGATTCCGATATCCCTTGAAATTAAACAGGATTTTCACAGAGTGAGAAACTTGGCTGAGAATGGAAGAAGATTTTTCCCGTAAGCTTGCCCCAGATTTGCTGTTGCTTACTTACTGCATTCTTTTTGAACAGCATCCAAGGAGGCATGCACTAGCGATCAATTAGGGCAGAGCAATACTTCAGAGCATGAGCCCACGGACACATTAATTCTGCTGGCTGGCAGACAAAGCTTAAGACCATAAAATATTTAGTACAATCAGGATGCAATAAGATTGGGGAGTATTACCTCTTATCCGAAGGCATCCACAATGCAACCTAACCAGATTAATGGGTAGGTATGACCATATAGAAAAAAGCCAGAGTGTATTTCAAATGGCTGTAATGCTCAGAGCAATTGCTAAAATTACCAGGTGTCTGGTATAACAGTCAGAATGTTAAAAATAATTAATAAACAACTACTTACAAGATATTTTTTTTTATAAGACGCCACAAGTGAGTTAGCTCTGCTGCCTTGCTCTCCTCATTTTCTTGGTTACCATATCAAACTTTTTACAATTTTAAAATGCATGTGCAGTATCAACAGTGGCATACTTGAAAGCAAAATGGCAAACAGCAAAAGATATGCATCTGGCCTCCCCGCCTTTCACAGCCAACCTCAAAAGCATGTCATCTTTGAAATAAAGGCTTGTGCAGTTACTTTTGTATATTTTATTGCTACTGCAATGTTGGACTGTTATGTTACTGTTATGTTACTGTTATGTTATATAATGTTGTTAATGATGCATGTACTGTAGATCTTACATGACATTACTGATTTGGAAAATGTGCAGATGTGGGTCATTTGAGGGCAGAGGTCTGTTCACACTAATGACACATGGTTCACTAACCAACGCGAATGTGAACCATCAACACAGATATATGAGATCTGAGCAACTGGAAATTGACCATTAAGGCCTGCAATGTGAAGAGGCCTTATATTCATTTATTCATTCATTCATCTTCAGTAACTGCTTTAGCCTGATCAGGGTTGTGGGGGACCTGGAGCCTTGGTGCTGGTAACACTGACCTGGTATAACATCCCCCCTCCCCAGATGGCATACCAGTCCATTGCAGGGCACCACACACATATTCACAATTTAGCTTAACCAGTCTGGCTAGGTGCATGTTTTTGGACAGTGGGAGAAAACCGGAGAGACCTGGAGGGAACCCACAGAGATAGTAACTTGAGCTCAGGGTTGAGCCAGGGACCCTGGAGCTGTTAGGCAGCAATGCTACCTGCTACGCCACTGTGCCACCTTTATTTATATAATGGTGACTTATTCACTTTCATTAGTGAGTGTATTCAGACTAACTTCAGAATAATACCAGGATAGTAGAAACATGGGCATTTGATCACTGTTTCCTTTATTATACAGTATAGTTCATTGTAACTGCAATTGGATTTCTCCTTTGTTAAGCCATCCAGGTCTTAACATCTTTTATAGAGCTTTGTACAATGAACATTGTGTGCAATGTGTATAGCAAGTGATCACTGCGATGACTTCAAGCAGAATTGCTCTGCAGTCACCTGAAATGTTCACTGTTATCTACATTGTTACACAGTATGTCATGGCAATATGTAAATGGATATGAAAATTGCAAGTACTTTTATTCAAAACCATTTGTAATAACTGTGCCATTAAAGGTTATAGAAATCAGAGATCTGTCCAATCCTGTACTGACAGTCTCTCCAGCAGCGTTCTCTAACATAGCTGTCAGCCCGTCAGGTAAAAAAGCCCTCCTTTTGGATGAACTTTCCATACTGAACTTTAGTCAGCCGATCAGAAATGCTGACATCTACAAAGTGAAGAAAAGCACAGCAGGAAGTTGAGCCTTAGAGTGCACTAGCATGGAGAAGTGGATTAAACTCTACAAGAAGGAAGTGTTTCTGAGTAGAGATGAATGTGTCAGGTTTCATGAAAGCTCTATAATATCCAATATCCAGTGGTATAGCCACCTAAATCGTGTAATTCTTTCTGACAAAATTCTTTCTGCTTTGTGTTTGGGATTATTGTAATAACGTAGAACATCAATGTCTGATGAAGATGATTTAACTAGGGAATATAGTAGGACTGAACAATATGGACAAAATATGCAGAATGAAATAAAGTTGTTAAATATTGTAATAATGATGAGAAATACTATAAAATATGACTAAATTTGCTATTTTAATGTGTCTGTACAACTGAAAAGAATTGGCATTGCACTGTTGGCAAACCAGCCAGCAGTTCCTAAACAACATTAAAAAGAAGACTAGCCAAGTCTACTGTTGATGGACTGCAGTCTGCTCATCAAATATCAGACTTGTTCACATGATCACAGTAACTAATGTGAACTAATATGAAAATGGCTGACTGATGCCAACTGGTGGTTCTGACTGCATTCAATTTTTGGGTATACCAATATAAAAGCAGCAGCACACACACACACACACACGCACATGTGTGGTTAATGATCAAATACAAGCACAACATAGATATCTTAACACCTTAACTAAATATCCAACACAAATTCTTAAAAATAATAAACAGTTGAGTAAAACAAAATGTATTTATACATTATTTTATAGCACTTATTCAATGTCACTTATTGTTTCAGAGGAATTACTGTAATTTGAATGGGCAGATTGGACAAAAGTGACAAAATGCTTACATGAGTTTTTGCCACATTCTTTACATAAACAGGGGAAAGCTGAAAACCTTTTTAAAAATTCTGAGGATTGGACATGTGACACAAATCGGTTATTGTGTCATAAAATATCAGAGCCCATCAGGTTCAGTATGCAAATGCAGGTCAAACTATTTACAGAAGTGTAAACATAACCACTACAAGTAGGAACCTGAGTAGTTCTGAGCAACCACAAAGCGCAGCAGCAAGTGGGCTTAAACCGGTGTTACGAAACACAGACGTGTTGGTCGGAAGAGGGAGTCAGGATGCATGCGCTGGGGAGACGTCAGTGAATATAGAAAAGTTTATTAAACAAAAGAATCCATACTATGAGCAAAACAAATTGTAATCCAGGCTGTAGTAAACAAGATTAGTTATCTGGGAAACATCGGAACAAAGCGCACGGTTAAACACATCTAAATACTAACACATTGAACTATGAATAACAATACTATGAAAAACCAAGACTATGATTAACTATGACAAACTTATACTAAGAAAAACTAACTAAACTAATACTCCGCGCCGAAGCGGAAACGGAGTGGCGTATTTAAAGACACACAAATCATACACACCAAATCAAACACACCTGGAAACGATAATCACCTTAAACAGAGAACCAATGAGAACTAAGGAGGCGGAGACATGACACAACCGAAAACATGAGCACATGGCATAGGTAAACAACACGAGAGTCTTTGTGAATGAAATGTCCATCGGAGACTCGGAGAACGAAGGGAAACTCTAACAACCGGTAAATCTTTATTTTACTGAAAGGACTGAAAAGATTTATCTGAAAGGAGAGTATAACTACTGTCTGTATATCAGCCTATAGCTGAATGCTGAGGCTAATATAGTTTTATATTCAGACATTGAGCTGTATGGGAAAAAAATGTCACTGTTCATTCACTTCAAGGGTATAGCATCAGCTCAGGAATTTCTACAGTCAAATTATTACAGTCAAAGCTGAGCATTGCCGTTCTTTAACATTCCATATTTGTGATATTTGCAGGCATGCTTGTGACAAAACGTTAGCAGTAGCTAGCTGGTGCAGGTTAACTGGTGCAAAATTGACAATGCCTCACAGATGGCTCCTCACTCTCTATAAAATTGGTTTGCATAGAATATAAAACACTGGATTTTACAATAAAGATGAGTGACAAAGCACCAAAGTAGTTAGTTGTTTGTTTAGATGTAATTAGACTGCACATAAACTTGCATGTTGTGTACAGAACTGGTAAACGAGTATAAATGCCCAAACACACAAACTGCACTTCCCCCTCACAATGTGATGCATTAGAGGTAGGATCAAGCAAAAAATGTGATGTCAATGCAGCAAAAGGGCAAGGAAATGGAAAGTGCTGTGAATGAGAAAGTGAGTGTGTGCGTGATTGTGCCCTGTGATGGGTTGGCACCCCGTCCAGGGTATCCCCCGCCTTGTGCCCCAGGTCTCCTGGGATAGGCTCCACGCTCCCCATGATAAGCGGTACAGAAAATGGATGGATGGATGCAGGTCAGTGGCCATGCTGCCTATTATAAACATTATACTGCACATGTTGTAGTCTTACACAAAGTCATTCCAAGTTGAAGATCCTCATGTATGAAGCGCGGATCATACAGTGAAGTTGATGTTAGCATGTTATGTCGTTATACCAGTTTAGCAGGGGATTGGTGTGTTAGGCTTGGGGATAATTCCATTTTGGATATACAGAGAATCTGGGTTTTTTGATGTTAGGCAAGTTTCTGTGCCGACTTCTGCTGTCCAATGATTTTTTTTTTGTGGAACATCCATGTCAGGTAATTTTTATTGAATACAGAATATAATATGGTTTTTAAACACGTTTTGTGTGAATTAAAATGCCTTACTTGACCCAGGTTCCCCAGTTCCAGCGCTCTATTTGCTCACCATTCAGCCACCAGTTGTATGCTTTTACATGCTAAAACCCACTGACTGAAGTCAGTCTGCAGGTGTGAAATGTTGAATGGACCTAATTAAACTGTTCGCAATTTATTATTATTTTTTAAAATTCTGTAATCATGCATGGTGCACTGAAACTTTGTATTTCCTCACATAAAATAAAACAGGAAGCTGGGCATCCTAGAACAAGTGCATTACTTATCCAGATCATGTGACTTGTGAAAGATTTATGACCAATACCTAGTGTCAGCTCCCAGCGGCAAGCCATTCTTCTCATTACTGTGAACGTTGAGGTGGACCTACAATGGCCCGTTGACAGTCTCTTCAAATTCATTATATAGTTCTCATATTTTTCATGCTCCAGCAGGCATACTGTATAACAACTAAAGAAAAGCAGTTGCTCAGAGTAGCAGGCTCTATGCACCATGTAGCTCCTCAGCAAATATACACAGTTCAGTGCAGAATTCTCAGACTGTGCAAGGGTCAACAGTGTCTATTATAATCTGGACCTAATTAAAGGCTTGGTTCAGTAAAACAGCCAGCAAGTCATCTTTATTCATGCTGCAGTGCAGCTGCAGTGATATTGCACCTGATAAAGGAAGACGTAGTGAAAGCTTCTACTACCACTATCAGCTCGAGTTAATCCGTTGTGCAAAATGTAAGTGTGGGAGGCCCTGATTGCTGAGAGAGTCGATTTCAGCTCTGCATACATTATCAAACTATGAGAAACATGTTGCTTTTTCATCACACACAGCATATTGTCAGTAGATCTGCTGAGAATGGGTGAGCTTTCAGTTTTCCCCCCTCATACAGTTCTCCCTCTTTTGCTCTCCTTCTTATCTCTTTCCTTTGGTCTGATGTTGACTAAACAAATGCAGACAAGAGGATGAAAGAAAATGAGAGGAATATGAATGTGCTTTGATGGTAAATATCCACATGAATCTATCTGCAGAGATGCCATGACATGAGCTGTATATGCAGTCATGATGTGAGATAAGCAGCGAAACCTTTCAGTACCTGCTTCTTATATTGTTTTTATATATCACAATGCACTTGTCATGAAGTACTCAATCAGGAATTATTGCAGCTGACAGCTCAGTTTTTAATCCTGCCACAGGAGGCTTCAAAATCTCAACAGCCAAAACATAAAGCATCACGATAATAAAAACTTGATAGAAAGCATTTGTTCTGACATACTGTCTCAATTATAGAACATCACACCAGCATTTTTTATGCAACTGCAATTTTATGTGACAAAATTATCATTGTTTTATTTGGGGTTTTCAGGGAAGTATTTGCAAGTAAGAACTTGCCAAAAGGCCTCAAGGCCACACTTCCCTTAACAGCCAGTGAAAGGTATAAAGTAATCCATCTTCATCTAAAATTTATTTCCAACTACTCTGTGCTCTCACCAACACTGTCTGATGAATACTTAATGTTATAGCAATTTCAAACCATTCCAATTTAGAGGTTTACACAAGAAGTCATTGTTCTCATTAACAAGCAGTTTGGGTTGTGGGAGGTGTTGGTTGTTACAAAAACTTAGTACATATTGTCTAAGTAACTAAATGGTCTATTATGAAAAGCTGTAGCGCCCTTATTCCTGGGAATATATTTCAATCATTCGGCCAAACAACATCTCATAACTCATTTCATCTTCTACTTCAGGTGGTTTCAGGTGAAGAGGATTAGGTTAAATGTGAACTTTATGAGCAGCACTTATGCCTGGCCCAAATTACAAGATTTATACAATTCTAACTGATGTCAGTGTTCAATTATGCTCATGAATCAGAATCATGACTCTTGCAAACTGGGATCTTGTAGACTAAGCTTTCCCTTAGTAGTAGGATTGCTACTCTGTCTACACAGATAACATTATATGTTGCAGGCTTTCCTATGGTCAGGTCCTTTCCCCAACTCCTTGATCTGAACAAAGAGACTGAAGTTGCAGAAGGGTATCAACAAGGATATCACTGAGCATGGTACAACTAAATTGTCACCTACAGACCTGGCTCAATTGACAGGCTGACTATTTGTCAAGGCAGTTCAATGGCCCACTCAAAATGCAATGGGTGAAATCCATTGCCAATCCCACACAGTCCTGTATGAAACATTCACTATGTCCCTAATGCAGTGAGTACATACCTCATTTGGCTTCTTTGGATTCAATGCATTTTTAGGAAAAAGGGTTCCTCAATGGTTTTTTGAGGTTTACTGGTTCTAGCTTTCTAAAATGGTTCTGCTTAGAACTTTTCTACCACAAAGAGAAAACATTTATTGTAGAGCTCTGTGTAGAATCGTAAGTATTTCCCAAGAGGGACATCGAATAACTTTTTTTTTTTTTGTGGTCAGCAATCCTATCTGGTAGGCATCCCTTGTTAAGAAATAAATAGTAAATATGATACTATATTGTGAAACACATTTTTAGAAAAAAGGTTTAATTGAGAACATTAAGGGGTTTCTTCAGGTTGTCCTTCCAGGGGAACCCTTAGAGGTTCAGTGTAGAACCCCATTAACTAGGCATACTATGCTAACTTCAAATGCTTTGACACACATATGTTGTGCATCAGTAAATTTTTTTTAATTTAATGCAGGGAAGATGATATAGTACTGTAAGTGGACAAAATGAAGAGTGAATACAAGGATTTAAAGGGAACTTTTATCATACAACTACAGAAAACCCACCAGAGTTTCCAGTCTTACCAAATTATTTGGACTCAATCTTGTATAGGTCTCAACCCCATTTTACACCTGGGGTTTCATTTATCAAACCATGCATAGAACAAGTTTTAAATTAACAATAAGAACCATCAATATGCATAAAGAAAATATTTATCACATGTGCATACACACAGCTGTATGCAATAGAAGCTGATAAATCCCACACATTCTAAATTGATGTGCTTGTGCACATCCAAATATGGTAAACAATTTTCCTTTAAAAAGCCTAGTAGCCTGCTCATGGCACTGCTTGATATGAACCATATGGATCATGTCAAAATGTCTAAGATGAACTTCACTGACAATAAAGTAAAGATACTGCTGCACAGGGTAGAGCAAAACAAAAATGGTTTACTTTGTACTTTTTGAAGTGGTTTGTCTAAAATAAATACATTTAAATTATATTTCGAAACCCTGTGAAGGCACAAACATTCCTCATTTTTGCTGTCTTTCTGCTACCAGTTTTGGAAATGTAATGTACTGCAGTGTGAGCAATATGCATGCAGGTAAATGTGTCATTATTCAACTTGTAGTTGGTTGGGAAATGCCTGTCTCAAATTTCTCTTTGAAATGTGCCATGGCTAAAAACTCTCCTTAAAAACACATTCCTCCCTGCACAAAGCTGCATGAGCCAAATCTACACTTTGTTGTGAGCAATGAAATCAGTAATTACTCTCTCAATTATGCTGATATGACCGACATTAAGTGGGATGTAAGCTCTTTATAATCAGTTTACCCACTATAGCATTTTTTTTTTACCACTAGGAGTATCAGTGTACACATGATCAGGAGCATGCGTAACGATATGCACATCCTCACGCACAAAAAAAATTAAAAAATTAAAAATACCCAAACGTGTGTATTCACGGTTTACACACGAAACTATGCATACACACAGTTGATAAATGAGACACCTGGTTCTGACTCATAAGGTTGAATGTCTTGAACTCAGTAAAGGTGATCTTTTCCACAGTCCTACTGTAACCAAGCATGTGGCATTAGAATTTCATATTCCTTGGGGGCAAAATGGTCTTTCACACATAAAATAAAATGTAAAGCAGGGCTTCCAAGAATGTCACTTGTGGAAGATTTATGGACAACATGTAGATCCAACCCCCAGTGGCAAGCCCCTCTCCTCACTATGGGAAAGGTAGTATAGTTCTTATATGCATTCCCTCATGTTTTTATGTGCAAAAATATCTTCGTCAGGAAATATGTCAACTAGGAGGTCAGATCAAACTCTGTAGCAAGACTCTCATACAAGATCAGCAGATGAAGAGTTTTCAACATAGCTGGTTCTATGCACTGCCATTACTCTTGCTACATAGAATATTTGTCTTCATGTCAATGCATAGAATCCAGAGTGTGCAAGGGTCAACAGTGTCTATTATAATTTGGACCTAATTACAGGCTTGTTTCAGTAAAGCAGTCACTGACTCCTCTGTATTCATGCTGCAGTGCAGCTGCAGTGATATTGCACCTGATAGTGGTAGTGGAAGCTTTCACCACATCTTCCTTTATCAGCTTGAGTTAATCTGTTGTGCAGAACATAAGTGTGGGAGGCCCTGATTGCTGAGCGAGTCGATTTCAGCTCTGCATACATTATCAAACTATGAGAAACATGTTGCTTTTTCATCACCACAGGCATATTGTCAGTAGATCTGCTGAGAAACTAATGGGCAAGCTTTCAGGTTTTCCATTCAGTCATTTTCCTCTTACGCTCTTTTTTCCGCCTCCTTTTTTATCTATTTCCTTTTCTTTGATGTTGACTAAACAAATACAGGCAGTGTATAAAAAGAAAAGGAAGGAATATGAAAGAACTTTGAGGGCACGTCACTCCATGAAACTGTATGGGACAATATCACCACATGAGTTGTTCAAGCAGCTTTGATACTGGGTTGTGATTAATGTGATGAATATATATTTAAATGGGTCAGAGTCATAAAAAGCAGATATATTTACTGAAAGAGACAAGGAGAGAAGGTGTTTATTGCTGTTGCTTTAGCAGAACAGATAAATAAATTGGCCATATTTCATATATAATTAGGGGTATCAACTGCAAAATTGTAACACACTGGCCGATTTTTTTAAATCATACTCATAACTTGGTGGTGAATAAGGAGTACATTTACAGTACATAAACAGTTATTATAGAGTGGAATAAGCAGAGAACTTTTAGTACCTGCTTCTTAAATTACCTCTCTATTCGCCATCTCTGTTTGAAACATAAAACTGCAAGTTACTTGCAGAGTTATTTATTTTACGTGGGTTGTGCTTCGGCACTGATCCTCTGCACGGATGAATCTGATGGTTAGAGGTGTTTGTATGAGTTATATATTAGCTCCAATACTCGTTTTCTTGGAGCAGAGGTGAGTAGCTCTCACTCATAGCTAGCAGAAAATAAGTGCAATTTACTACACTGGCCATAGCAAAAAAAAATTTGGAAACTCTATGCCTAGCTGAATCAAGCAAACAAGTTTGCTAATGTTAGGTAGCTACCTACTGAGCCACTGAAATGTCTTACCTGTTCAACAGGGGGAAAAAAAAGCTATGTGTCAGTTTTCAATCCATTCAGATCTCAGAGTTGTCACCTTCTCTCAAATGCCATAACGATAGTTTATTATACTTTACATGCTAAAACGATACTCATTTTAGCACGGGCTCTGTCGCGTTCCTTTTTTGACTGCAGGATCTGTGAACTGTCTCAAGAAGACAACAATGTTTTATGCAACCGCAATTTTATATCAGAAAAACGTTCATAGAAATTCATTATTTGGGGTTTTCAAGAAAGTGTAAGTAGAAAGTACAGGTGCATCTCAATAAATTAGAATGTCGTGAAAAAGTTCATTTATTTCAGTAATTCAACTCAAATTGTGAAACTCGTGTATTAAATAAATTCAATGCACACAGACTGAAGTAGTTTAAGTCTTTGGTTCTTTTAATTGTGATGATTTTGGCTCACATTTAACAAAAACCCACCAATTCACTATCTCAACAAATTAGAATATGGTGACATGCTAAACAGCTAATCAACTCAAAACACCTGCAAATGTTTCCTGAGCCTTCAAAATGGTCTCTCAGTTTGGTTCACTAGGTAAGCCACAAACATTCATTGCCAAAGAAGCTGGCTGTTCACAGAGTGCTGTATCCAAGCATGTTAACAGAAAGTTGAGTGGAAGGAAAAAGTGTGGAAGAAAAAGATGCACAACCAACCGAGAGAACCGCAGCCTTATGAGGATTGTCAAGCAAAATCGATTCAAGAATTTGAGTGAACTTCACAAGGAATGGACTGAGGCTGGGGTCAAGGCATCAAGAGCCACCACAAACAGACGTGTCAAGGAATTTGACTACAGTTGTCGTATTCCTCTTGTTAAGCCACTCCTGAATCACAGACCACGTCAGAGGCGTCTTACCTGGGCTAAGGAGAAGAAGAACTGGACTGTTGCCCAGTGGTCCGAAGTCCTCTTTTCAGATGAGAGCAAGTTTTGTATTTCATTTGGAAACCAAGGTCCTAGAGTCTGGAGGAAGGGTGGAGAAGCTCATAGCCCAAGTTGCTTGAAGTCCAGTGTTAAGTTTCCACAGTCTGTGATGATTTGGGGTGCAATGTCATCTGCTGGTGTTGGTCCATTGTGTTTTTTGAAAACCAAAGTCACTGCATCCATTTACCAAGAAATTTTGGAGCACTTCATGCTTCCTTCTGCTGACCAGCTTTTTGAAGATGCTGATTTCATTTTCCAGCAGGATTTGGCACCTGCCCACACTGCCAAAAGCACCAAAAGTTGGTTAAATGACCATGGTGTTGGTGTGCTTGACTGGCCAGCAAACTCACCAGACCTGAACCCCATAGAAAATCTATGGGGTATTGTCAAGAGGAAAATGAGAAACAAGAGACCAACAAAATGCAGATGAGCTGAAGGCCACTGTCAAAGAAACCTGGGCTTCCATACCACCGTGCCACAAACTGATCACCTCCATGCCGCACTGAATTGAGGCAGTAATTAAAGCAAAAGGAGCCCCTACCAAGTATTGAGTACATGTACAGTAAATGAACATACTTTCCAGAAGGCCAACAATTCACTAAAAATGTTTTTTTATTGGTCTTATGAAATATTCTAATTTGTTGAGATAGTGAATTGGTGGGTTTTTGTTAAATGTGAGCCAAAATCATCACAATTAAAAGAACCAAAGACTTAAACTACTTCAGTCTGTGTGCATTGAATTTATTTAATACACGAGTTTCACAATTTGAGTTGAATTACTGAAATAAATGAACTTTTTCACGACATTCTAATTTATTGAGATGCACCTGTATATGGTTCTGTACTCATATAGTTTGAGGTCTTGCCAAATCTAAGGTTAAAAATAGATATTTCAGGAAAGTAACACTTCCCTTAACAACAAGAGAGGTATAAAGTAATCCATCTTCATCTAAAATTTATCTGCAACTACTCTCACCAACATCGTCTGATGAATACTTCATGTTATAGCAATTCCAAACCATTCCAATTCAGAGGTTTACACAAAAAGTCATGGTTCTCATTAATAGTGTATAGAAATAGAATTCCTGCTTTTTAGTTGGATTTACAAACATAATGACCTTAACACATCAAAGCAATTTTTCCGAGCACAAAATTGCATATGAACAAATCTGCATCTGTCAAACATCAAAACAAGTGAATCAGCTTCAACTGCATAGACACAAGCTCCCACCCACGAGTCCCTTTTACATATACAGTACAGTCCCTTCTGAAACTATTGGAACAGCAAGGCCAATTCAATTGTTTTTGCTGTAGACTGAATACATTTGGGTTTGAGATCAAAAGATAAATATAAGAAGAGAGTTTGGAATTTCAGCATTTATTTCCTGGTATTTATATGTAGATGTTTTAAACGACATAGAACATACAAAATGTGCTATCAGACCACCCAATTTGTAGGCGAGCAAAAATAAAAAATGGCACGTGACTAACAGGTGTTTCTTGTTACCCAGGTGTGTCCTGTTAGATTAATTGTTTAAACAATAAATAGCATTGAACATCTACTCTTGGTTTTAGCCTTCAGTTTCACCTGTGAAGACTACATTTGTTGTTAAAAAGGATAAGCCAACATGAACATCAGAGCGCTGCCTATGTGAGAAGCTGAAGAAGCTGAGAAAAGAGCTGAGAAAAGAGCGAAAATCAATCAGAGGCATTGCATAAACACTGGGCATAGCCAATACAACTATATGGAATCTCCTGAAAAAGAAAGAAACCACTGGTGTACTGAGCAACAGACACCAAATGGGTCAGCCAAGGAAAACAACAACAACAGCTGATGACAAACATAGTGAGAGCTGTGAAGAAACCCCCCCAAAAAACAACAGTCAGCGACATCACCAACAACCACCACAGGGCAGGGGTGAAGGTATCACAATCCACTGTTTAAAGATGACTTTGAGAGCAGAAATATAGAGGCCATACCACAAGATGCAACCACTCATCAGCAGTAAGAATTGGAAAGCCAGATTGGAATTCGCAAAGAAATACAGAGATGAGCCGTGAAAGTTCTGGAACCAAGATTAACCGCTACCAAAGTGATGGAAAGGTAAAGATGTGGAGAAAGAAAGGATCTGCTCATGATCCAAAACATACAAGCTCATCTGTGAAACATGGTGGAGGAAGTGCAATGGCTTGGGCTTGCATGGCTGCTTCTGGAACAGGTTCATTAATATTTATTGATGATGTAACTCATGATGGTAGCAACAGAATGAATTCAGAAGTTTACAGTAACATTTTGTCTGCCAATTTACAGAGAAATGCATCTAAATTAATCGGGAGGAACTTCATCATGCAGCAAGACAATGAGCCAAAACACACTGCCAACTCAACAAAGAACAGGGGGGGGAAAGTGAAAGGTTTTAGACTGGCCAAGTCAATCACCAGACCTTAACCCAACTGAGCATGCATTTCACCTCCTGAAGAGGAGACTGAAGGGAGAAACCCCCAAGAGCAAACAACATCTGAAAGAGGCTGCGGTAAAAGCCTGGAAAGGCAAAAGAAGAAACCAACAGTTTGGTGATGTCAATGAGTCACAGGCTTGATGCAAGGGATATGCAAGCAAATATTAAGTTTTATTTACTTTCATTTACTTCAAAACATCTGTTCCTATATTTTTGCTCACCTAAAAATTGAGTGGCCTGATACAAAAGTTTTATGTTTTATGTTGTTTAACACATCTAGATCTAAATACCCAGAAACAAAAGCTGAAATCCTAAACTCTTATATCCATCTTTTGATCTCAAACCCAAATGTCTTTGCTGTATAGCACAAATAAATGAATTAATCTTGCCTTTCCAGTAGTTTCAGAGGGAACTATACATGTAAAACATTTATATCAGACTGCATGCATATGGCACACCCCAATTTCCCCTTATATACAGCTAATTTGCATGAAACATGCCCTAATTAATGCACTTTTTAAATTAAGCACTGTGGCAGTGAGGCAATAATTGGAAAGTATTCAGTAGATAGTTAACCAAGATCAGAGAAAAGAAGTAAATCAAGCTGAGGAAAAAAATTCAGTGCAGCTGAATTAGGTGCTTGTGTCTGTGGTTCCTGAAAATATACAGTACTGTGCAAAGGTTTTAGGCACATGCAAAGAAATGCTGTAGAGCAAAGATGGCTTCAAAATAATGAAATTAAATTTTTCTACATTTAAAAAAAAAAAAATACCGTAAAGAGCAGTAAACAGTAGTAAATGAAAGTCAGTATTTGGTGTGACAAAAGAATAAACATTTAAATAAAAATAGTAGTCTCCAATACAATGTGTGCAGTTTTATAAGGAAATGAGCTGGTAAGTTTTATTGAGCATCTTACAGAACCAGACACAGTTCTTCTGAAGACTTTCACTTTCGCACTTGCTTCTTATTTTTGCAGCAAAACCCAGCAGCCTTCATTGTGTTTTCTGTGTAAAAAGTGGTCTCTTACGTAATATGCTGCTTTCTTTAATGAAGTACAAGTCATAAAATAAAAAATCTATAACTATATCTATAGTTTAAAAAAAAGGTGACTAAAACTCTTGCACAGTATTGTATTTTTTTTTTTTTTTTTTGCATCCCATCCAGGGTGCATTCCCATCTCGTGTCTAGGATAAACTCCAGATCAACTGTGAACCTGACCAGTAAAATGCTTCCTGAAGATGGATGAATGAATGAATCAAAATTAACTATTACTTTTACTTAAATTAATTGTATGATGTAGGTTTTTATTAATTTTTCATAAATATTCCACCAAAGAATTTTGATTATTAATGTTGTTTGAATTTTATTGTTATTACTTATACTACTCTACTTGCTATAAAAACAATACTGATTTTGATAATTAAACTGCAAATAAATCCTTGTTCAGGTTATTACAATGGTATGAACAAATTTGATGATACAGATACAGCAAAGATGAAACTGGTAAATAAGGAAACTGTAGAATTTGCATACACTCATTTTACGGTCAGATTTGACCTTACACCTCTTCAAAAATATTGTGTCTGTGGAAAAAAGAAAAAAAAAAACAAAAAAACAACAACTTTGGAGCCATAGTGCTCTCATTCCTATAAAGCCATTGTTTTGAGATACACAATCCTTACTATGATGTCTGTTGCTCTTCTTATTCAAGTGGTTTTACTCAAAGACGAACAGGTGACAAGAAAACCTGGTGAGCAACTTCAGTCAGCATAATCTGGAGCACATTTATCTATTTGCAGCCAACTCAGCAAACTGGCCTTTTACTCTTTTTATATTGCCACATGCTGATTGCTTATCGAAATGACACAGTGGAACATGAATCAGTCTGAAAGTATTCAAATGCAATTCAACTGCAAATGACACAATTAGCTTAAGTGTCATTTTATAAAAAATAAAAAGAGTAAATCTTCATGCTTTCCCTTCTAATTAACTTCTAATGCTGTATTGTGGTGTTTTCGAGAAGCATTAAAAAAGCTACTGTTCTTGTTTGAGCCCAGAGGTAGACCTACAGCCCCCTATAGCCTCAGAGCAGCTTTAAAGATTTCTGTGGGATAACAGTGACATGATTGCAATTTTCAGTTCATTTATTTGCTAGAATCATTAGTTTCGTTGTATTCAATCTCTGCCAGCATTGTAGTAATAGTCACATTTCATTAAGTTTTGGTTGCAATACGTCAATGATTCTCAACTCAATCACAGCCTACACATTAGCCAGCTTTGATTTACACTTTGACACATTTATCATGCAGCCAGATGCCACAAGTGAGCGGTGAGAAGATCAGCTAGGTCAGTGAACTAGCTAACTACAGCCGTGCATGTCCATTAAAACAGAAATGTAATTTACAAAAGTGCTGAAATGTCAGAAGTAGCACAGGCAAATTTGGTCATACATTTTCTGTCACTGGAGAAATATATAGAGATCATAGGAATGACACATCAACAGTACCATCAGCAGTTTTTACATTCCTACATAGTATTACAGGTTCTAAGTGACTTATTTTAGTGACACTAGCTGGAATGAACAATAAGAGAATGAGCAGTCTGGGTTGCCTTGTGTTGTTTGTGGTCCACTGGATGACTGGGATTTCCTAATGGTGATGTGAAATTGTTTTTCATACTGAATATTCATGAATATTCACAATTGAAATTCATTCAGTTGTCTTCTCGGCAGCCTAGAAAGGTCTAGAACTGAAAAGCATGGCTTATCACTATCTAATCTGTGCAGGGGGATTAGAGAACATATTTCATCAGCTTCAGAGTTAAAACATCATGAACAACAACAACAACAACAACAACAACAACACTCTGTGATCAGGCAAAGAAATCCTTAATTAAGATCAGGAGATTGTATCAGAAGTTGCTATTGGAAAATAATACTAATAACAAACTTTCTTTTAATTATATTGATAAGAAAATTGATAAACAATGACTAAAGTAACTGATTTTCATTTCATAATTCAAAGTAAATCCATGATTTACAAAATAAATAAAAATATAATAATAATAATAATAATAATAATAATAATAATAATAGATAGATAGATAGATAGATAGATAGATAGATAGATGTAAATATGTATAAAGGCACTGCTAAACAACCAATCAGCAAGCTCGATGGTACACAAAGCAGACATGGAAATGTCTAATGATCGGAATAACTGAATTTATAAAATGTTGTTTCCGGGAACTAACCAGGCCTACACTTTCCAAAGTGAGTGCTATTGAAATTGTTGTATGTCAGGGCATGTCACACTTCAAGAACTCTTTCTACCATATAATATGATTGACACTGAAAAACTCGTTTCAAGGTTTTAACGTTTTTTTTCAGCAACATCTGTGACAATTCTTACCTTGGCTGTCTAAAGCATAGATAATGGAAAACAAATGTGTATGATCACTGAGTCAGTGAGTCTGTGTCATAAACTGTGAGAGAAAAGACAACCTGTATTCCCTGCAGAAAGCAAAAGTCAAAGCCCTTTAGTCCTTTTGATGCCACACTAGCCTTTTTAAGTATACTTTGAGGGGGGAAAAAGTGTTACCCTTGGACCCTGGCTATTATAATAAGTAAATGATTAAGTAAGCATTCTGCATGGTACCTAAAGCAACTCTAGATTACAAATGATGTTAGATTTTTCTGTTGCAATGTGATACTGTATGTACAGAACTCATGCTCTACTTACACTAGTTTGAAAAGAGGTTAAAAAAAGTTTCTATATTCCTGTAGGCTAGAGCGAGAATCTAGTGGGGGCCAGTTAAGCCCATTAATAGCCACCAGTATTATAAACGGGCAGGTGCAATCTTGTCCAGCTCACTGGATGCTAAAGACAAATGGCCCTTACGGTAAGTGCTACAGTAAAACAGAGCGCATATGATTGCCATTTTACCTGGTTCTTTTATGCTTGAAGTGTAATGCAGTGACACTTAACAGGCTCATTGGTTTAATGGACCTCCGTCTGGCCCAATAAGACATCATTCACAGTGGATGGACCCTTAAAACACCCTGTAACACACTGAAACAAACCTGATATAGATGGCAATTTAGTGCTTTCCTGCAAAGGCACATATTTGAGTTGTGTCTCTGTAATACAAGGAGCTAAGAGAGCAAGATCAGGCCTTATACATCTTCCCATTATTCCCACATTACACTCTTATTTCTCTTCACCAATTTTAACATGTGCTCATCTCTTTTGTCTCTATACCCTTTCTCTCTAGTTGGATTCTTCTATTTAATTTTGCTCGATCTGTAGAAAGGCTAACACTGTTCTGTATACTAATACTAACAAGACCTTTTCAGGCACTGAAACTTTAGCTTGATGCAATACCTCCCATTTGCTGAGATCAGAACTGCAACTCTGCAATATCTGGCCTCTTTGTTTCACTTAACCAAAGTGGAGTGAGAGGGAAAAATCCTATATAGGAATTTAAATTGCACATCAGTGTTCCTGCTGCAGAGAAAAACTGTTGGAGCATTATAACCTGGTCAACTGCAGCATTTACCAAATGAAACCAACTCAGTATAAGAAAACATTAAGTATGTTTCATTTGGTGAATGCTGCAGTTGGAACTAAAACTGAGCATAATCTACCACAACAGTGTGACCCATTTTCAAACATCACCCACCAATATTATTATTATTATTATTATTATTATTATTATTATTATTATTATTATTATTATTATTTTAGATAATGCATTAATGAGAATTCTGTGTCCAAACTGGCAAAAATGCTTTACAAGAATACACAAAGTACATTTTTTGAAAGAATCTGCAGTTAATTATACAGCATAACATTAAAACCACCAGCCATAACATTAAAACCACTGACAGGTGAAGTAAATAACAGTGATTAACTTGTTACAATGGCACCTGTGACAGGGTGGGATATACAGTATTAGGCAGCAAGTGAACAATCAGTTCTCAAAGTTGATGTGGTGGAAGAAGGATGGAAATAGTGTAATGTTCTGCTGGGAAAGCTTGGGTCCTGGCATTCATGTGAATGTTACGTTTACATGTACCACCTACCTAAACATTGCAGACTAAGTACACCCCTTCATGGCAACGGTATTCCCTAATGGCAGTGGCCTCTATCAATAGGATAATGTGCCCTGCCTCACTGCAAAAATTATTCAGGAATGCTTTGAGGAACATGACAAAGAGTTCAAGATGTTGACTTGGCCTCCAAATTTCCCAGATCTCAATCCGATCGAGCATCTGTGGGATGTGCTGCACAAACAAGCACCGATCCGTGGAGGCCCCACCTCACTTCTTACAGGACTTAAAGGATCTGCTGCTAACATCTTGGTGCCAGATACCACAGCACACCTTCAGAGGTCTTGTGGAGTCCATGCCTCGACGGGGCAGAGCTATTTTTGTGGCACAAGGGGGACCTACACAATATTACGCATGTGGTTTTAATGTTATGGCTGATCAGTGTAAATCTATGAATCTGCATAAAAATCATTATTTAAAATTATATTTTAAATAAAGATAAATACAAAGGTTTGACTACCCTTACAAAAAGGTGAAGAAAGTCACATTTATTTCACCAACAAGACAATTAAATAATTTATGTCCACCCTTTGCTTTTATTACTGTCTCCATAAGTTTCTGTACTTTATCAGCTTTTAGATTCTCTCAGCTGTAGTATCTTTCGCAGTGAAATGTAAGACACACTGTAAGTCCTAAGTAGTCACAATAGCCCAAGCTAAACAAGTACAATAGTAATCTGGATTTAAAGACAACTTTAGAGCTACATAGTGTTCCTAATGTTCTCTGGAAAGCATCTCTCACCAGCTGAGCTGAGAGTGATCCTTAGGATTTACAGCAGGCCAGCCTCAGCTGAGCAAAGTGCTCAGAGTGGGTTACAGTGCTTCAGCATAGTACTGTCAACCTAATTATAATTCAAGGGAGGTGCTTTGTGAGTTTCTTTTGGTTTTCAGAAAGAATTATATTCTATTTTGAGATTGTTGCAGGAACCCTTTTCAGGAATTCAGGAATATTTCCAACAAAGAATTCAGGCCATAGTTCCAGGAACTATTTTTACATTTTTGGTTCCAGAGTGGAACAGAATCTCAAATGACATACCCATGTACTATTCTAGAGGATGCTGACTGTACATACTGTTGAGTGTCTTCACGCTAAAAAATACAAATTGTTGTACAGTAGAAATACCCAGGTGATGTACAAATAAAGTTTAAAGGATAAAAAACATAAACAACATTGCTACCAATGACGGCATTAAGAGTTTGTCTATGGTGCTGCTTCAGTCTCTGTCTCAAAATTGTACATGTTAATGAAGTTTCCATAAAAAAATATTGTTCTTTTAAGCAGCCCTAGAGCATTACTGAACCACCACCATGCATGACTATGGACAGAGTGTTCTTTCTTCATTCTTCTTTCTCCAGATATACCGCTGATCCATCATGCCGAAAAGATCCAGGTTTTTTTCCATCGCTCCACAGAACAGAATCCCCAAACTTCTGTGGCTTATTTATGATTTTGAGCCAACTTCTGGGTCAGTAGTGGTGTACATCTTGGAGTTCTGGCATGGAAACCTTCTGCGTTTAGTACGCACCATACTGTTCTCACTGACACCTCAGTGCCTGTTGCCACCAAGTTTTGCTGCAGGTCTTTTGCAGTCACTCAAGGGTTTTTCACAACCTGCCATCTCAGAAATCTGGTTGCAGCCGTTGATAGCTTCCTTTTTCTGCCCCGTCCAGGTATTTCATGTATTTTCTGCCACTAGCCAGTTCAGGTATTTCATGTGTTCCAGCTCAAGCACACCTGGTGCAACTAATGAAGCCCTTGATTAGTTGCATCAAATGTGCTTGAGACAGCACCTGTTTTGCATATTTGTGCTATTGTGAGGGATTCTATTCGGGGGGTTGAATAATTTTGAGTAATTATAAGTTGCATTTTCAGTTGAATTTGGGGAAACCACTTGAAGCATTTGTTGTGTTGAACTCTTTCAATTGCTTTTGTTTTATTTGTTCATTGCAAACAGCTGAAAGTCTGTAAATTTTGACAATAAACCTGATGTGCAATGGGGGTTGAATAATTTTGATGGCAACTGTACACACACAGCTTTGCTCATACATTTTGAAGGTTATCTCATTTAAGCCAACTAGGAACTGCAGGTGCCACAGTCTAAATCCTCCTCTTTTATATTCTCTCTCTTTTTATACAAATCTAGTAAATTGTTATACAATCTTTTAAAGATTTATACTGGACAGAATACAATTGTGTAAAGAACCTTTATAGAGAGTTTTACTTTTTACTTCCTGTGGTGTGATGCGTGTCATGCAACTACTTCCTGTTAATATTTATTACATTTTAATGTCGCTACCCTGTCTCAAAAGAAATGTATACTCAATTTTTTTTATTTTTGACAGATGAAAGAACAGATTCTTGGGGGGTTGAATTTTACCTTTTATTTGTTTTTGCTATAAAAATTCATACAAAAAAATGTATTTCATTCTGGCCGTAGGTATAAAATTCAAGGCAGTAGGTATGAATACACTGGTAACATATTTCTATAAAGAAACCATCCTCCATCTATTTCTCTAATAGCAGAAGTTGCTGAGTGCATGTTTTTTGCATATCAAATAGATAGATAGGTAGATTTTGATACTGAGCTATGTACTACGCACTTTAAAGCATAAATCTACATTTCTGCGATAGCTACAGAGTGATACTGTATACATCCCTACCACCTCTATGTGGTTAAGTAAGACAGCATCCTTTTTTCCCCAGAAATTGCTTTTTTTTTTTTTAAGCTTTCAAAGCAGTTCATTTAATTTAGCACATGGGAGGGGTTGTTACAGAAACTATTTGACTGGGAGTCAATCTCTACATGGAAAGGAAAGACAAGGTGCAAGCAACTAGATAAAAATACTTCAAAGGTAAAATGGGATGATGAAGAAAGTCTGAAATATTTCACCTAATAGGATTATTCTGCTCCAAAAATTATTATTTGCAGATGTCCCTCCTACATGGTAGTTAGCCGTTCTGCAAATTCAGAAAGAATGGAGGTTCAAATGAGGTGGTTCTGTGGCTGAGCTTCAAGACTGAGCTTCATCTTTCTATAACATTATGCAAATGCATTCTTAATCCATGACAGCTTATCCCAGCCAATGAGGTCAGTGCCTTTGCATCTAAGGGTAAGATTTCCACTCTACCAGTAGCTTTTTATGTGATTCTCCACAGAATATTCTATTACTGCCTCCCCCTGAATGGGACATAATTTCTTTCTAGCAGTTAAGGGCTCATTAAGTCTCTTAAACGGGAAGGGGGAGGCAGGGGGGGGTGAATTGAAGTCTCCTCCAGGTCTGTGGGGACTTTGAATGACACACACACTGTTCTCAGTTACCTGCGGTGATATTGCAGGTATGTCTAATTGATTCTGAGTCAGACATTTTGCAATAGCCACATGAGCCACAAGTAGGGGAGGGATATCCAGCTATGAGATTCAAGGCTATCTTGCAAGAGATATAGAGCTAAATGTGAACGGTAAAGCAAAGAACCATGGAGAGCATAATTGGAAAAAAATCAGTTTACATTTACTTCTAAGTGATACTTCATAAAAATTGGGTATAAAGGGATCAAGCTAACAATCATAGGAATTAGATCACATAACTTAAATTGGAGAAAATTTGGCAAGAAAGGTGCTGTGAATGTAGAAGGAGAGGCTGCTAATACTGTATACTGTATGCACCTCTGTCCTACAAATGTGAAATTCCACCCTCTGGTCATGCTGATCAAGTGGCTGAACACTCTCTTTACAGAAAGTTTGTTTATTTTATTATCTGTTCCAAAGACTAAATGCTTATGTATCTGTCCTCTAAGGCTGGATAGAAGACTACATGGTATTTAAAAGTTCTCCAAATAGCCAGCTAAACCAGAATGGTAGCATTTCCTCAATTTAGCTCAATTCACCATTTCCTCAATATGCATCATCCCTGGTATCCCTGTCTGTTAGGGGGCTATTTGCATGTTAGTTAGCCTCATAATCTTATGTATGAAGATCTGGTGCAGACATTAAGACTAATACTGAAATGAACAGACTTACTCAGGGAAATAGCTTACTGGATGGTACTTCCTCAATCCAAAACTGTATAACACTTGAAAGCAACACTGGCAAGTAGGAAAAAAATAGCACCTAGATAAATTTCACAAATTTTCCCATTATACAGGCAGGAAGTTGATTTGATTTTGAATTAAGAATATTATCCCAAAATTCCAAAAGTTTTGAGAATGGCACAAATATTAATTTTTACAAAGTCTACTGCCTCAGTTTTTATGATGGCAATTTGCATATACTCCAGAATGTTATGAAGAGTGATCAGATGAATTGCAATTAATTTCAAAGTCCCTCTTTGCCATGAAAATGAACTTAATCCCAAAAAAACATGTCCACTGCATTTCAGCCCTTCCACAAAAGGACCAGCTGACATCATGTCAGTGTTTCTCTCGTTAACACAGGTGAGAGTGTTAACGAGGACAAGGCTGGAGATCACTCTGTCATGCTGATTGAGTTAGAATAACAGACTGGAAGCTTTAAAAGGAGAGTGGTGCTTGAAATTATTGTTCTTCCTCTGTTAACTATGGTTACCTGCAAGGAAACACGTGCAGCCATCATTGCTTTGCACAAAAAGGGATTCACAGGCAAGGATATTGATTTAGATTGCACCTAAATCAACCATTTATTGGATCATCAAGACCTTCAAAGAGAGAGGTTCAACTGTTGTGAAGAAGGCTTCAGGGCGCCCAAGAAAGTCCAGCAAGCGCCAGGACCGTCTCCTAAAGTTGATTCAGCTGCGGGATCGGGGCACCACCAGTGCAGAGCTTGCTCAGGAATGGCAGCAGGCAGGTGTGAGTGCGTCTGCATGCACAGTAAGGCGAAGACTTTTGGAGGATGGCCTGGTATCAAGAAGGACAGCAAAGAAGCCACTTCTCTCCAGGAAAAACATCAGGGACAGACTGCTATTCTGCAAAAAGTACAGGGATTGGACTGCTGAGGACTGGGGTAATGTCATTTTCTCTGATGAATCCCCTTTCTGATTGTTTGGGGCATCTGGAAAAAAGCTTGTCAGGAGAAGAAAAGGTGAGCGCTACCATCAGTCCTGTGTCATGCCAACAGTAAAGCATCCTGAGACCACTCATGTGTGGGGTTGCTTCTCAGCCAAGGGAGTGAGCTCACTCACAATTTTGCCTAAGAACACAGCCATGAATAAAGAATGGTACAAAAACATCCTCAGAGAGCAACTTCTCCCAACCATCCAAGAACAGTTTGGTGATGAACAATGCCTTTTCCAGCATGATGGGTCACCTTGCCACAAGGCAAAAGTGATAAAGTGGCTCGGGGAACAAAACATCGACATTTTGGGTCCATGGCCAGGAAACTCCCCAGACCTTAATCCCATTGAGAATTTGTGGTCAATCCTCAAGAGGCGGGTGGACAAACAAAAACCCACAAACTCTGACAAACTCCAAGCATTGATTATGCAAGAATGGGCTGCCATCAGTCAGGATGTGGCCCAGAAGTTGATTGACAGCATGCCAGGGTGAATTGCAGAGGTCTTGAAAAAGAAGGGTCAACACTGCAAATATTAACTCTTTGCATAAACTTCATGTAATTGTCAATAAAAGCCACTGACACTTATGAAATGCTTGTGATTATACTTCAGTAACAGTTAGAGTAACTGTAACTGTCAACCATGTGACAAAAAGATCTAAAAACACTGAAGCAGTAGACTTTGTGAAAATTAATATTTGTGTCATTCTCGAAACTTTTGGCCACGGCTATATGTATGCATGTATGCATGCATGTATGTATGAAGCTCAGTCTGACACTCCAAAGATTCATAAATCAGAAACTGCCTTACTAGTATTGGACAAGTTATTAAGTAATTGCCTCCTAACTGTAGAAATGCAATTTAAAACTTTTTTTTATTTGACTGAACAGGAAAAAAAAAATTTAAAGTGTGAACAATTTCAACAAGTTGTTTTGATGAAGGACAAGCAACAGAAAAAGAGGAGAGACTTATAAACTATTGATCCTGTGCAAGGTCACAGTCTTATCACCGGCCGTCCAATACACTTTCCACCTTCCAGCCAAGAGTGTATCCTTGTACATAACACTCAAACAGAAGGATAGAACATTGCTACAAGCACATAATATGATAAATCATGCACATGTCACAACCTAGAATGACACATTGCACTTTTTATATCAGACCCACTTTCTGACGTGCTGGACAGGAATGACAATGCCTGAGGTTGCCAAATCTGCATAAGGCCAAATCTGTGTGACTTGCTCGACTTGTTCACTGGCCTGCAAAATCACCACAATCTAGAAAATGTATTTCAAATATCAAGTTAAAAAAAAAACCCACCAAATTATGCACCAAAGAATTTGACGTGAACCATACACTCAGTCAGTGGAATTGCTCCCCAGACAAAAAAAAAAAAAAAAGTTGTGTGTTAATAGGCCTCCCCTCACTTTAATAACAGGAACAATCCTGTCAGGAAATCCAAATTCCAAATAAAATAAAATAACATATCCCAGTGCTCCATCATACTCTTTGAACAAGTTGCATAAAGACTTGTCCCTGGGCGCATTTGGCCACTACAGCTGTCATCTGGAATTGAGCATTGAGATCAGTAAAGCAATCTAAAAGGTATATAGTTCATTAGATTACTTTAACTTATGCTTGAGTTCTGTTTAAATTTCCTAAATTAGAGTATAATAGATATGTGAAGCGCCACCAAACCAAGGACACTTGGTTGCAAGTGTGTAATTTCCTTTTGCCAACATTTACTTTGTTCACATACAGTATATTATGGTACTCCCACACCTGGAGATATCATTCATTCATTCATTCATTCATCTTTAGTAACCAATTTATTCTGGTCAGATTTGTGTTGAATCCAGAGCATATGACACATTTCACACACTCATTCATGTCATGTCTATGCCAAAATCGGCATCCAACTACAATTCCCAGAATACAGTGCGGCCTATAAACATGGCCACTAAGGACTACAACACCCAGTCAACACAGACTCTTTGCCCTCAACAGAATGGTCAAAAACTCACTGGAATAGCTGTAGGAAGCTATCACAGGAAACAGTGTGCTCTCCCCCTTGGTTCCATAGCCCATGCTAGCTCTTTATCCATTAGCAGTTTGATAAACTGGGCGATTTTGGTAGCCCCACTTGACCAGCGAAGTAAAGTGGGCACTGAAGCATGCTGATCTGCTGCTGCTGCTCTCCTATGAAACGTCCTGTGCCACTAGAGCATGGTGCCACTCGCCATGACCTGCTGCGTCCATGGGACGGCGAAGTATTCTGTCAGGATGCAGGTATGGATGCAAGTGCAGTTGTACAATGTTTTATTAAAAGTAGCAAACAAAACAGAGACATAATCCAAAGGCAGAGTCAGCATTCAGGCAAGCATCAGGCAATGAACAAACCATGTGAACTAGGGCAGGCAAGAACAAATGAGAAAACCAGAAACTAGATCAAAAACTAGTAAGACATTCAATCAATAAATGGCTTGGTATTGACTGGCACAAAGACACAGCACATATACTTTGAGGTGAGTGCATGGAGTCCTTTTATACTGTGAGTCTAGCTGTGATGGTAATTGAGTCCAGGTGTGTGTGATCAGTAATAAGGTGAGTGTGACCATGAAAGAGTCTGTGGTGACTGGGTGTTATAGTCTTCAGCAACCATGTTTGTAGACCCTACTGTATTCTGGGAATTGTAGCTGGATGCCGATTCCGGCGTAGACATGACAGTTTATCACAGGGGCAACTTTAGTGTCCTACTACAAGCATATGGTAGAACCCAGAGGAAACTCATGCAGACACTGTGAGAACATGCAAAACTCCACACAGACAGTAACCTGAGCTCAAGATTTAACTGACCTGCTGAACATTACCTGCTGATATGGAGATATGCTGTACTGTATGTTACATTTAAGAAGCCTTTGCATGATATTGACAGTGCTCCTGAACTGTCTGCAATAAAAAGTGCTTCTTTATATATATATATATATATATATATATATATATATATATATATATATATATATATATATATATATTTTTTTTTTTGTTTGTTTGTTTGTTTTTTGTTTTGTTTTTTAAAGGTATGGTATCTTTTTATAGCAAGTTTCATCATCAGAAGCAGTATGATAAATTCTACTCTTGAAGAAGAGTGGAAGCTCAGTTTCTAACTTAGAAAAACCTATTTTTGAGCAAAGCATGAAACCTCTTTCATGGAGCATGTCACATTATCCTTTGATGTACCTTTGATGAACACTGCAGATTTCACCAAAACAGATTTCAACACCTACACTAGATATACACACACATACACACACACACACACTTAATGAGCCTAGAGGTACAGTGAAAACTGTTAATCGCTCACATGGATGGCTCAGCTTATGAATTTTAATTCCATAATTACAACTTAATTAATGCACCAGCCTTGTGTCTACAAGAGTGCAAGTATGGTAACGACAATAATAAATCAATCACACAGCACAATGCGAGCATAATTTCATTACGATGACCTCTTTTGGCAAACAGTTGTGTATGCACAGGGGATTGGTTGGCAAGTCCATTTCCAAACCTGTCCCCATAATTATGTTCACATGCATCATTAAGGTCCTGTTTTTTGTTCCTAATAGATTACAATACTGTGTAAATGTGACAGGCCCTGGTCTTGTGCCAACTTCACTCTGATACACCATTTGAATGATGTGTACAACAAAAAAATCACTGATTAGTGAGAATGCATTTTAAAAACTAAAAAAGGAATAAAGAAGAGATTTTAGAGTTTTCGTTAGTAGAGCAAGATACCAAACTACATAGTTCACCCATTAAACTCCCAGGATCCATTGGCTTACATTCCTCATTCTACATCCAACCATTCCATTGTCCATTTATGTTACATGGGGAACCTGGAACCTGGGAGCCTATCCCAGGGAACTCAGGGCACACCCTGGATGGAGTGCCAACCCATCACAGAGCACAATCGCACACACAATCACACACCACGGACAATTTGGAAATGCCAGTCAGCCTACAGCACCAGGAGGAAACCCTTGAAGCACAGAGAGAACAAGCATGCAAGTGTGCTAGCCACTAAGCCACTATGCCCCCCCCCCCCCATTCTACATATCTGTCCTATTAGATTTAGTTTCTAAATACTTAGTTACTAAATAATTCATTGTCATTGTTGAATAATATGCTTCAAGATTAGGAATGATAATCTGGGATTTAATAGACTTTTTTGTTAGTACCATCCTGACAACTGTAGAAATGACACCATTAATTTTTCTCATTTTCTAAAATAGAAATATAATACAAGCACTATTTCAGATGAGCTAAGTTTGCATTTAACTTATGAGGCAGAGTGTTTTCACTTCACTTTAAGAATGGTTTCAGGGAATGCACACTGTATAAAGGTGCAGCTTTTCAGACATGCCCTTAAAGAGGGGTCTATGCATCACTCTAAAGTGTCTGACCTGACTTAAAAGTCAGCTCCCTGTCACCTCTTTGCATTTATTCAGTTTCTACAATCCCTTGTGTCAACACTGGTCACTGTCCAGCAAATATATACAATGTTGCCCACCATCAGATTCAAACCCAATCTACACCTAACAACTGATTTGAGGACACAGAGTCTGAAAGAAATTCTCATACCTGCATCAAACTGAAGCCTAATAATCAATTTCTAATGCAACCAAACTAACTCAATGTGATGTGACATTACAGCCATTCTGGAGCTGCTAATTTGACACCATGTCAGATAGCAAAGACATCTTGAACTTGTATGAACACATACAGTACATTCAGTAACTGCTTCACATACCAGTTTCACGGCTTATCTGGACAAAGGCCTCGACACCACTCTCGCCATAGTTGCCCTCTGAGGCCAGTGTGGAGACGTAGTTCCAGCCCATTGCCATAACAATGTCCAGCATAGCCTGGGCCTGGTAAGAGTCGGGCGGCACCACACGAGAGAAGAAGTCATAGCGGGTATTATCGCTCAGCTCTGGGGCAGTTGATGCATAGCTGATCTGAGGAATCTGTGAAGAAGTAAGACAGAGTTGTTAGAACTCTTGGTAACTTTGTAGGAGATATAGTGGTGGACCTCCAGTGCCAAAACCATAATGAAGTTTTACCAGGTCAAATTGAGAGACCTCTATCAAATACCAAATTTAAGTGAGCTATTGCTGCATTAGGAAACCAATACTTGCTGTCTTGTAGATAAAAATCAATTCTAATACTAAAATGTTCACTGTGTGGATGTTTGTGGATGTTTGAACTTGAATCCATCAGATACGTATAACATAGCAACACCATGTAAGTGAGAAGAGAGATGTAGCAGGTGGGGGGCTCTGGTGAGTAGTGAGGCAGGGTGGATAATGGCTCTTTGGAGGCAATTGACGGCCTGATTGATTTCTCCTCAGCCAAAAGGCCAGGCTGTCGGCCAGAGCCCTAGAGGCTGAGCTCATCGGCATTCGGTGAGAGAGAGACGCTCAGAGAGCCTGCCAGCAATACAAATGACACTCACTGCTGGTCGTGCAGGTACAGCGGTACTCTCTCAGCCTTGACTATGAATTGCAAGCTTTTGAATATAAATGGCAGAGATCAGCCTGTGAACTGTCAACCATGTGTGCATAGATCTGTTTGTGAATTTGAGGGTGGAATGGAAGGTGCTGGCATGTAGCGGAGAAGGTTGAGTTCTCCTGAAGATGTTGCAAATAAGATGTGCGAAGTGTACACTTGACATACACAGACCTTTCATTCAAATAAGAGTCAGTGGGATGAGGTAATTTAACAGGTGGGGAAAAATTTTTTACATTTATGGCAGCCTAAGTCAGAAAATGTTTGGTTCAGTGGAAATTACTGATGTATGTTTCCATGCAGTGATACACTAATTTGGATGGGTAGAAATGAATCTGTACTCACTGACAGTGCCTGTCAAACAGCCTGTCAGGCTTCATCAGTTATTTCTTATCTAAAAGAGAATGTCTAAGCTTGAGTGTTTAAGCTAAGTGAGCAATCATTGAAATCTCAATTTGCATTATTTTGCTTCATCTCAAGGACATTATAGTGCTTTTAGAGTCAAGAACAGTTATGGAAAACAAACCCTACAAGCAAAATAAGGCCATTAAATGCCAACAGTTCCAAACATACTGTATATTGCCCACTTACAATACAACTAATCACAATACTGTAGATCAAGAGAGGCTAATTACAGCAGCACAGAATATGTTGTGAAAAATTAGCCCATTATTAGCACCTGTGCAGATAAAACCACCTGACTCTAGTTTTGCTACTGTAGGACTGCAGTGAATATAGGTGATAAATCATGCACTAATTCTGCTAATGTGGCCATCCAGATGCCTTCATTCTGGGTGGTAAACAGAGGGTGGGGGTAAGATACTAGGAATGGTAGGAAAGATCCTTTAGTTTCAGAGGACATTTTTTACACTCATATAACTTACAATGTGAAGTTCAAGTCATAAAGTACATATAGCCCATTAAACATTTATATATTTCTATAACTTTATAGCCATCGCAGCAATTTTGAGCCTGTTTGAAAAACTAAGCTGCATATCCTCACTGTTTATGTCTTTGTTTACATGCTGGTATCTCTTTTGTCTTTACTCAAACGCTCGCATTTCTTTGTGTTTGTCCCCATAATAGAACTGTCAGATGTAGAAAAGCAACTCAATACCGATAGATTACATTAAGACAGTACTAATTAACCTCCCAGGCGGCCTTTATTTAAAAGACTACCTCCAAGAGGCAAGCACACAAACTGCTTTGCAAAGAGGGATATTTATACTCTTTCAATATTTCATTATTTCCCCCCCAACACCTCCCTTCATTAAAGGCTTAAGTTTGATATGGTAAAAAAATATAATTAATAAATAATATTTTTTAATAATAATAATAATAATAATAATAATAATAATAATAAGCGGAATTCAGTATTATATTGACAGACCAAATGAATCCAAACTTCTAAAAAAATAAAATAAAATAAAAATAACATTAATTCTTTATGAATATTTTATAAAGTAATATACAGGGTGTCGCAGAAGTATCCATACATAGGGGAAATTAATACTTTTTTTTTTTTTTTAGCAAAAAGTCTTCCAAAAAGTTTCATACTTAGTTTATATGATATATTTTTCCTGATAGCCTTTAAGAACGCAGAAATGACATGGTGCTGGAGTACATAGTCCCCAATCTATATAGACTTTTAGAACACACTGTAGATGCCTTCTGAGAATAGAGGAGAAGTGCACAGTGGTTACACATGTCTCTCTGCCACCATGTAGCTTGAATCTGGTTGTAATATATTAGTGCTTTTTTTGTAACATGTAATTAAATAAATCAGCTTCAGATGCAGCCACATATGAGTGTTGTCATTCATGCAGCATCAGCAAATGTGTCCCTGACCCCGGAGATTCATTCCTGTCTTGGCTGTTCCTACTTTGGTCCACCAAATGTGATGTCATTAAACTCTGTGTATAAATAGTCCTGTTTGTACCAGTGTCTGTGTTTCCAGTATTTACCAGTAGGCTTAGCTGTGTTCCCAGTTTCTCTAGTTTCCTGTTTCTTCATGTTCAAGCCTGATCATTTTTTTCTTTTGCCTTCTTGTCCAATTAAAATTTATATTATTTTTTATTTATTTTTATTACACAGTTAAGTGACCATAAAAGTGTTTTGAGCCCATTCTGTTTGTTAAGACAACAGAAAATGCCTTAATAAGCATATGTTAGGTTTGTATTCAACCAGATCTGTCTTCTAGGCATTGCAGCTATTTCCTTGGAGATCTTTTTCTTCCACAGCCGCTGCTTCAGTGTCCAACACTCAGGACTGGCTTAGATAAAGTGTCGAAAAAGCAAATGAGATGTGTCTTTAGCACATATGGGATAAAGTGTGGAAAAAGCAAATGAGGTGTTTCTTTTAGTCAAAGGCCTTGTTCTCTGAATGAAAAACACTGAATGTGGTGACTCATTTAGATAATTTCAAACTTCGACAATTAATCATCACAGATATAGAGCCATTGCCACCGCAATGAATTGTCTATTGACCTGATTTCTCTACAGTTTTGTAAGAAATACTCGTTCAGCCTGGTACTGCACTCCTCAACCACACTGCATGTGTGAACTGCCGCTGGTGTGCCATTTTCAACTTCACACCTTCATTTGAAAGCATGTGCACTCCGGAGGCTACTGTCTGAGCTGAAGTGTGGAACCATGCATTTGGTGCTATCTGTGTCTCTCACCTTCAATTCATATGGGAAACTTTGCACCTGCATTAGGCATCTGAGATAATTTTAGATGTTTTGCGGGTGTCTTGGGGGGAAAAAACTGACTTGATTAGTGATGTAAGTGGCATTTGCAGATGGAGCAAATATATCTGCTTACATCCTGTTTGAAGGGATAACGCTGCATTTCATGACAAATGTAATTCATGCTGGTTTATAAGATTAAGCAAGTTCATTTACTGACACAATCAGACATCATAAAACATAAACCCAAGCCGAAGAGAACACCTTGTCCTAGTCCTTTATTTGGGGGGGGGACACTCATTATTGGTGCCATTTACCTCTAAACCAGAAAAACGTTCTATGGAGGTATAATCTAATTATAATGTGTCTTCTCTTCACACATTTAGACTCTCACTAATATAACAAATACAGTAATCCCAAGGTTGTTGCTTGTTCTCTGTTTTTACTGAGGTCAATTTATTCGTGTTCATTATTTCTCAGTGATGAGAGCCCCTTTAGCATCTATGCTGCAGTAAGACTCACCAGGGCATCAGAGATAGAAGGTTTGAAGTCCTATATATATTCCACTCTTATGTGGTCATCAGACGAGCATTTCCCTGGCACAGACAGAAAAACTCCTAGCCCACATGTCTCCCACCCCAGCCAAGTCAGGTCTTTCAGTAGGTGTTTCACATTTGAAGTTCTTCTAATCAGCTACACAATAATCCATTTACAGTAAGCTGCTTTTGCCAACTCCATGTTCCCTCCTGCAGGGCATGGCCAAGGTAAATTTCAAAGTGTCACAGCTTGGAGAGTTGAATAATTATTTCTCTAATTTAAACATCAAACAAGACTACTGCAAATAATCACATCAAAGAATTGGGGTACAATTGGTTGATTAGTAGACATACTAATAATGCTAACCCAAATGTGGGAATGGGTTCGAAGATGGTGATAATAAGCCAAAGGCCTGAAGGATCAGTATATTTCACTGAGATTCTGTCAGCAGGAAGGAACAAACAAGATTTGCCTTTTTTCTCAAAGGCGAGGCTGGCGATTTAGAGATGGCATTAGCATAAGTCTCCCTGGCGGGCACAACAGACAGATATCTGCCAAGTCAAACTTTATTTTTTGGGTTGCCTGCAATAGACTGTATGCTGCGAACTGTGATGTAAGAGCCACAAAATGGTTCTTCATGGCTCTTAACTGGAAAAGCAAAGAGAATGGTGACATGGTATCTGATTAGATGAGTTATAGGCTATAACATGAACATGAACACTATCTATTCTCTCATTTAAATAATTCAAACATAATTTCAAGGGTTACATTTAAATGGGAACAAAGTATTTTTACTAAAGACTAAAAAAAATCTTTGGATATCGCCATAGCTTTAAGGAATTACATAAAACTTTTTTTTCTTCATTACAATGTTCATACAGTATATGCATTACTAATGCATAGTGTTTAGTATATCACTATATGTCATACAGAATATCATATATGCATAGTATGTAATATATCGGTGCTAATGGTGACATGATTTTTGTGTGCATGTCTATGGGTACCACTAATGTACTGTAAACACACACCACACTCTTAGGAAAAAAGGTACTAAAATGTGCATTTATGGTACCCTCAAGGATGCATATTTTGTATCTTTTGTATATACCTTTAAAGCTTTACTCTCAAAACCAATTAAAGGCATTACTGTGGTCCTTAAGGTTCAATTATGCAACTTAAATCATTTTAAAGGTAGTTCAAGTTCATTTCAAGGTAAACTACTTTTGTTTTTCAAGGTGACTGATAAATACTAAGGATACAAAATATGTAACCTTTTTACTTTAGTACCTTTTTTTCTAAGCATGTAAAGATCACTCCTTTTGCGCTTAATATGAATTTTCTTTTCTTTCTTTCTTTCTTTTTTTAAAGTCACTTCTCTACTTTGTTTGATTTGGCATATCTACTATAACTCTACTTTGTTTGGAAGAAATGAACTGCCCATTCCCAGCATGCACAGTGTGTCGGCTCACACAACCAAGCACTGACTAATTACTCAAGATAGTCTTAATCACAGGGAACGACATGGGTACATGTATAATTGGCAAGGCCAGAGAACAAAGCCCCAAGACAGCTGAGTGACAGACTATATCATTAGGGTGAGAAAGTGCTGATGCCTAAAGAAAACCCAAAAGACTATCCCTTACAATGCTATTTGATTCTCTAACTGCTAAACCAGTAGGTAGCATACATTCCAGAGAGATATGACTCATTACAGACAAACCCTATGTGAATTTCATATTGCTTTTGATTATAACTGTGATGGTGAAATCCTCCGTTGGGATTCTAGCATATGCAGCCTGTGCTGCCTCGATGCACTGTTCAGGTGTTAATCGCACCTATTACTGACACCGCAATGTTTCATCCACAAGAAAATTTCACTAAATGTCCGTCTCTGCACTATACATATATAACTTCTGCAGTCAGTGAATGGAACAACTCACTGTAGAGGTATTTTCTAGAAACCAAGGTAAAGCACTTTGTCACACCAGAAGTCCACTCAATGTGATCTAATGCCCCCTACCTTTAGAAGCCTAATGGAGGAGGATTTATGTTAGACATCTTGGCCTGAACAAATATTTTTTGTGCTAGTCAATGGCTCCCTGGCTCCCTTTAAGACAGACATTTATCTAACCTACACAGTTGAAAAATATTATGCTTCTCCACCTTCAATCACTTTCTAATTATCAGAATAGGGGGCCCCCGCTGCTACCTATACATCATGAGGAAAATCTGTGTGCTTCTACTAGCCCACAGTATATCCACAAGATCTCAGGGTAAGAGTCAACTGCCATCCTGAATAGCAGCTAAAGCACTGTATTAAAGCATCACCTTCACATTCTTTTCTTCACATTGTGTGAACCATAAATAATATACAAAAAAAGCAAATGCAAAATATGACTTATGCTTTAATGTCATAACACAAAAAAACTTGAGATAACAATGAGCTTGGTGCATTAACGACAAAAGAGGCACAGTGAACCTCACGCTTAGCTAGACAGACACTTGTGATATTTGGTTGGCATTTACACGTAGCCCCTGGATAAGGAACAGAGAAAGAAAAAAGAAGACAAAAATTAAGGTAACTATTAACCCCACTGCCTCCGTCAAATTCACACAGGGTTATGTAAAATGTGTAGGGCATGAGACGGTGGCATCCATCAGCAACCTCCAAATTATCACCACATTCTTACACATTCATTTGTTTGTAATAAGAAAAGTAAAGAGATTACATTCTCCTGTGCTACATATTAAGGAGGAGAAAGTCTACAATTTTAAAAAGGTCCACTGATAACAAACAAATCACTTTAATAACTCTGGCATTCATTCAACATGCACAAAGAGCACAGCACACCCTCACGTTTATGCTCAAGTGACAAATGTGAACATTAATGAAAAAATGATGAGGGGAAGAAGCATAAATGCAGTGTGTGTTTTCAGAAACAGTACTCTAAACAGCAGAGGATGCTGTGGATTTTATGTTAAAATAGAAACCACATTATAGCAGAGCATGAAAATATTCTGCTTCACAATTAAGCTACTTTATAAACCACTCCATGAAAGCTTTAATTGTATTTGTAGGTACATTCTGTTCATCTATACATGTTATAACATAGGTCCTCCCTAGCCTTAAGTCAAGGCATTTTCTGTAGTTGGTGACAGACACATCATAAACTATACAGCTGTTGATCTTCTGGTGTTTCTACAACAGCTGCAGCCTCCACACACACACATTCACACACAAACACACATTTTCACAGTGAGCCTAAGTGATATCCTAATTTGATCTGTACCTGAGAGGGCATCTAGTTGTCCACATGCATGAGTGTTAGTCTTGATAGATGGGCATAATGGAATCAGAGAACGGAGAAATGAGACAAGACGGAAAATGTCACAGTTAATCAGCGTATCACTGAGTGAGTGAAGTGTGCTGTCCTCTGGGAATAGCCTGTCACCCAATGACCAATCATATACAGTACTGTGCAAAAGTTTTAGGCACCCTATTTTTTTAGTACAAACTTTGTTATAGATTTTTTATTTTATGACTTCTACATTATCAAGTCAGTACAAAAAAAACATTTTAGTTTTCTAGCACAAAATTAAATGTTACAGAAAAATGTTTGTATGTCATTAAAGAAAGTTTATGTTTACATTAATATTATGTAAGAGACCACTTTTCAGACAAAAAACACAATGAAGGCTGCTGGGTTTTGCTGCAAAAATAAGAAGCGAGTGCGAAAGTCAAAGTCTCCAGAAGAACTGTGGCTGGTTCTGTAAGATGCTCAATAAAACTTACCAGCTCATTTCCTTATAAAACTGCACTAATTGTACCAGAGACTAATATTTTAATTTAAATTTTTATTTTTATTTTTTTGTCACACCAAATATTGACTTTGTTTCATTTATTACTGTTTACTGCTCTTTACAGTGTTTTTTTTTTTATGTAGAAACATTTAATTTCATTATTTTGAAGGCATCATTGCTCTACAGCATTTCTTTGCATGTGCCTACAACTTTTGCACAGTACTGTGTGTGTATATATATATATATATATATATATATATATATATATATATATATATATATATATATATATATATATATATATATTTATATATACAACCTTGAATACATTTCATGGTGCTAACTTCTTAACAGAAATAGTTTGGGGATTTATAAATATGTTTCATTTACATCACATGGATTAATATTAGAACCTGTCCGATTACTAAGCTCAAATATTGTGTGACATTAAAGCCTCAAAACCAGCCTCTAGAATTCAAATTAATCTTAAGAAGAGAAAATTCTGTCCAAAAAGAATTTGCCTGATGCATTGCAACGCAGATTAGCACAACACATTTTTAAGATTTTAGAGGTATGCATGTTGCCTCCTCTGTATTCCTCCATGAATTTACATTGCAATCACCCATTCTATTTCACACCTCCTAAACACCAGGGGTGGTGAGAATCATCTGGATACCTTCCTGTGCACCAAATTACTGCTGTCATACAGCCATCTTTACTTTCTTCTTTGTAGACATTAGGGATGTAACACTATGCCACATAATTACCTGTATCTGTTTATTGCTCAAAATATTTGAACCTTTATCTGTATTTGGATTTAAACCAGAAGTGGGTGTGGTCTAGACTGGAAGGTTGTTTTTTTTAATGAACCCTATCACGATGTCCATGGAATCACAAAACTAAATAAATAAACAAGACTACAGAAAAAAATTCACAAATTATAACAACAAGCAGCAAAACTTTATTCAACTGCCGAGCTTGAACAGTTCCCAGCTACTTCACTCGAAGTTAATAATAAGTCTCAACCAGACGTCCTGTGGAACTTTCTGGAAAGCATTCTCTAACGTGTAAATCTAATGTGACTGTGTAAGCCAGGGAACTATCTTTGAAAACAATGCTGTCTTTCCCAAATAAAAAAAAAACTATTGTCTATAGTTGACAACCTAATAATAATTTATCAGTTTCCTTCAGTCCTTGGGTTTGTTACATTACAAAAAGACAAGGTGGATTTATTTTGTTGTTAAGTAAGGCAGTAATTAGGTCAGACTACTGGAATGAACTACTGACAATAGACCAAAAAAAATATTCATAAATGAATGTTGTCTTTGTCCCACAAGCTTCATGCTAGCACCCTTAGTGAGTATGGAGTTTGAAATTATTCAAATTATATAAGTATGAAGGCAAAACCCTCCCACTCACATGACTTTTGTTGCATCCTGTGGGATTCCAGTCCCAATGCATGATGATCTCTAGTCTCAACCAGATGCCCTGTGAACCTTTTTACACTTACTATTTGTATCTGTATCTGTATTAATTTAGATTGAATTATTATTAAATTAGATTGAATACCCGTTCAATCTGAATAATGTATTCATATCTGCTTACATCCCTAGTACACTTAACCACTTAACAGCATGTGGCTACTGTTGGAGATACAGGAAGCCTCTCCTTTAAAGCTCGTACTGGGCTCCTATCATCTCTTGTGCCATGGGGAGTGTATTTTTACATTCTAGTGTTTTCAGGCAATTGTTGCACAACTCTGTGATGCCTGCTAGTTTTGAGTTGGTTTTCTCTCATTAGCATTGCTAATCATATTAGCCACCATTCACCTATCTGTTGTAAACAATGGAACATTTCATAGCTAACTCGTGGACAATGCCGAAGTGACTGATAATAAGGACAAAAAGTTAACAAGGGAACTCTAGTAAACATGTCCAGAATATTCCAAATGGCTCCAGAAACTATGAAGTACACTTAAAGCCGCAGTGGAGAGATGAAATGGGGTGACAGGTCTATCGAAAGGGAAATGAAAGCGAAACAGTGGTCGCATGAAAGTGGTGTTTTTATCACATATTATGTTATACAATTAATTTGTGACTTTGTTAAAGGTCTCAGAATGTCTGTACATGCGCACAAGAAGCTATCCATGTGGTATTCACCCTGGTGGAGGGGTGAAATAGAACTCCTTTTCAAAATATTTTTATGTTCATTTTGTCTTGTTACAGTATCCCTTACATTACATTTGTAAAATTTTTAATTCCATGTATCTTGTAAATAAATTGTAAAATAGGGGTACAATTGCTGTACTATAAGCAGTCGCATTTCATATTCCATACAAATTCGCAGAAGAGGCACAACAGAGAAATCTCAGTCAATTATATTCATAGCTTCATGAAAATCTTGTATTCAGTCTCATTTCCCTCACAAAACTGACTGTATTATTTTACTGTCACACAGCCTCCCCAGTCTCAAAAGGGAGAGTCTCAAATATGTTTGGATGCTTTTAAGGAGCATACTGTTTGCTATGGTTGTGCCTCATTAGGTTTGGCCATAGCTGTTGCCCATGTAATGGAGCCCCCTGGTGTGGTAATTGCTGGATTCCAGCCAGAACTGTCCAAGCCATCTGATGCTCCTATGCTTCAGTGCAGGTGCTGCCAATTGTGTCTAACTGTGGCTATCAAACCGTGGTGTGCTTTAAGCCCACCTGCCGTCAGGAAAGCACAACAGAGTGCATAATCATAATGCTGCAAAAATTGAATGTTTGCCTTAGGATTTCTGTTGACTATGATCTAGGATTAGAGCACATGACATATTGCAAAGTTATGCTCCGCTAATCCAGCATCTCTAACAATTCCCTGCATCCACTACATATCAGAGGCGCCAGAACACACTTTAATAAGTGCTCTGACAGCGGCTATTGCAGAGCTTGCTGCAATTATTTAGTAGTTACTTAGTCTAGAAATGAGTTGCCATCAAATCTCACAATAGTTGTACCTCATTGAAGCTTGGGCCTGTTTTATCTAAAAGTGCAGAAAGGAAAAACGACTTTAAGCGACTCAACAGCTTACGGTTACTTTTATAAGAGCTGTTGCTCTTTGTCAAACAAATGTACTTTTACCTGTCAGGCTCCAGGCTCACAGTGTTAGAAACAATTTTTCACTGCTCACTTGGCACTAGTCAGTGTGGCCTGTTTTACAATGGTGTAATCTGCTTGTTGAATTACTGCTAAGCTCCTAGCTTGGAGAATCCGTACAACATATCGATTCACACGGTGCCACATTTAAAACAAGCAATGTGTATCTTTTATCATTCAGTTATTTATATTTCCTACTCAAAAGATTATGCAAATACTAATAAATACAGGCATCAATTGCAGGAAAGTATAAGAACAATCAGTGCTGGTCTGTACTATATTTGTATAAATTATGTCTAATAGCTTGCTCATGCAAGTACTAAGACTTTTTCCTCTGAAAGTTTCTCAAATTAAACAGCTAGGTCACAACAGTGGTTCTATAATCTAAACATTTATTTATTCTCTATAGATATACAATTCTGAGAACCAGTATTTATTACTAGAATATTACTATTAGAATATCACTATTAACTTACACAAACATGTCTGTTTTATATCAAAGGCACATGGGTTTCAAAAAGTAATCACAAAATAATGTGCATGTTCCCAAATTACCAACAAAAAAAAAAGTAAATTATAGGAAATTTCCATTTCTGATTATAGGAAATGTTTATACTAGTTCAGTATGAAAGGGCAGCTACACTAGGCCATCAAATGGCTTTCAGTGCTCGGATCCTGAGCAGCCAGGTTGGTAATTTCCACCTGTGTGTGTCATAAACATAAAAAATATGTGGAGTGATGAACATCCAAAGTAGCTACTAAACACCAATTTAGAGGCCATCCTTCTGTTTATGTGAGGAGAAGCCTAATCACTATTAGGCAGCAGGTGAACAGTCAGTTCTCTAAATTGATGTGTTGGAAGCAGGTAAAATTGACAAGGATCTGAGCGACTTTGACAAGGGCCAAATTGTGATGTCAACTGGGTTAGAGCATCTCCAAAATGGCAGGTCTTGTGGGGTGTTTCCTGTATGCAGAGGTTAATACCTACCAAAAGTGGTCCAAGGAACCACAACCAGTAAACGGGCGACAGGGTCATGGGCCCATAAATTTTACATTATGCCAGTCTGGCATTGATCCAAGCTATATTAAAAAAAGTTACATTTTTATTACTTAGTATGAAGAAATTTTATATCTTAGCTCTGAGCTGAACTGTACAGGACGTATCAGTCTGTCAAGAAAAGTAACTGTCATTTTTACCACCCACTTCAGATATTTGACACTGGAAACCAAAGAAAGTGCTGGAAAATATTACGCTTCTCACCTCATCATTTATAACATCATTAGCTTTGGCACAGCAGTGGTGCTTGAAAATTTGTGAACCCTTTAGAATGATCATTTTATTCAATTCAAGTCAATTCAATTCAAAAATGCAATTTTTCATTTTATGTTTTAAGTCATAAATATGACTTACAACATAATCAGATTTTCTCAAAAGTCCTAAAAGTAGATAAAGAGACCCCAGTTAAACAAATGAGACAAAAATATTATTCTTGGTCATTTATTTATTGAGGAAAATGGGTTGAAGGAAGCCTGGAGCCTATCCCAGGGGACTTGGGGCACAAGGCAGCGGACACCCTTGACAGGGTAGGTCACACACCCATGCTTTCTTAAAAAAATAAAAAATAAAAATAAATAAATAAATAAATAAATAAAAACACTAATCATTAGTGTAGAGCTAAGTGTACACTACTGCACAGATTTCAGGTTTTGAACATGTAAGGGGAAAAAATAGTAGAAAAAACGTTTGGCTTAATTTTTTTTTCTCTCTTGGCACAAAATAGGTTTTTCACAAATATCTCCCACAGGAGTGGACAAATCCCACTGTTGTTTTCAAATGGATGTGGAGAATTGATGAACTTGCATATAGATGTAAAGAAGCACACTTATATGCGTGCATTTAGAAAAAACAAGTATGTGCTGGCTCTCCCCTTCTGGATTTCTTTGTCTTTTTTGAGTAAGTGTATTTTATTCTTCTATTAAAATAGCAGTAGAGCAAAATCTAAATGTAAATAAATTTACCTGGGTTGGTACCTATTTAGTAAAATTAGCGCATAGATTTAAGTAAGGTAATTAAATATAGTATTGCCATTGTCTATTCCATTAACTTATGGATGAACATTTCACCAGCAGATGACAGTAATGCACCTTATGGGATTCAAACTACTACACTAATAAGTAAAAGAAGTTTGCATTAGACACATTTCTATTTACCAGATTTAATATCCAACTTGATTCATATATCATAATAAGTGAAGGACATTGAAATAAGCACTATCTGTCCTTCACTTATTACGATATATGTGTATCAACCTTCACTAACACATTATTCATTTATCTGAATAAATGAAGGACAAACAAGGGTCTGACCAAGGGTCAAGGGTCTGACCAATCTACACAAATAATATTAATTAGTTTGAACAAGCTCTGGCCTTGATTTAGATTACTAACCTGAAAAAAAAATAAATTAAAACAGTTCTTACAAACTAGTAGTCTACCACTTAAACATGATGGTGCTTTTGTATGGTGCTTTTTGTTTTCTGTGAAAACGCCATTATTCTCCTTCTTTAAAATAAATGTACTGTTATTTGTAGGGCATTATCTCTGTTTTACTTCAGAAAGTCTTTCTTCTCTTTTCTCACCCCAGTGATTAACTGCTGGGGTCAGCCACAGCCTGTGTGAACTTGACTGCACTGTTTAAAACTTGATGATGAAGAATGAGGCTTTAAGATTTTCCTTCCCTAAAGACTTGAATCCCACTGTTTCTATTCATAAACATTATAGAAAGTATCCCTGAGAAAGGCTTGCATGATTGTGCTTGTTTATTTTTCTGGGGTGTAAATTAACGACTAAAAATGGTAATTAGTTCCTGTTAATGGCAATCTTTTTTGACTCTTGCATATTTAGAGTGCCTCTCCTGAGGATAGACCCTGTTCCATGAGACTTTAGGCCAAGCAGTGACCTTAATCTAATCATGTAGCACAGTTCAGACTGGGTCCGCAAAGGACATAACACCATGAAGACACTGTAAGTATGCATGGAACATTATGACACAGTTAACTGTTTATTTGCCATTACAACAAATAGGCTTGTGCTAAATTCATTTTTACGGTTTAGTACTGTGTAAATAGAGCCTTTGTGAAGATCATCATAGGCCAGGTAGGCACATATAAGATATATATAAATGGGCTGGTATAAATGGACTCAAAGGGTTAAGTACCGTATCTTTCAAAGTTAAAAACACATCAATTTCATTTTTGGCACTCACATTATATTATTTGCTGTTAACAAATAGCCCAAAAATAGATTATCTTGGACTTTCATGGACCCATGAGCAACCGCACCACCAGTGGTTGTAAGAATAATACACAGAATGGTGTGAAGAAGTGAGAATGGGGCTGGTTACTTTCCAGCCCATAGAGTAGATTCATACAGCCTGTCAGTGACAGTCATGCCAGGTGCTTACACAGAGTGAAATGCTCCCTAAATTTGATCTTCGTTTGGGCTGAGACTTTCAGTACATCACTGACACATCTGTAACACATTATTAATAATTGGAAAGGCATATGTGAAATGCAGTTGTTGGTGTAAAGAGTGCAAACAAGGTGGATTATTTACTCTATCATGATTTTTTCCCTAAAAATGCATTTGGAGGAGAAGCTAAAAGTCAGATGAGCTTGTCACAACCATACAGATATATGTGTTCTTCCTCTTTTAACACATCAAATTCCGTCTGTGAATGTCTTGGGAAATAGCTGATGAGTTGAATCAGATGTGTTAAATGAGGTAAAATGCTAGCCTGTGCATTGCTGTGGCCCTCCAGGACTGAAGTCTGACATGCTGCTCACCTTAATACTGCCTATACAGTAAAAGGGAGTAATGCAGTAAAATGGCAAGACCTCACAATCATAAAGTGGTAAACTGTAAGAAAATTAGAAGTGATGGTGACCGCTGAAGGTTGGTTCCAGCTTTGTCTGAAGGGCTTCTGCAAACTGACTGAAAAGGTGTCTGAGCTTGGTTTTACAGAACAGTTGGAGTTTGATAGCTATTTGTGAGCTGTCCATCAAGCAAAGAAGGTGGGGGTAGTAAACAGGATGAAATAGGCAAAAGTGCCCCCTTTATACATCACTGCTTGCCAATCACTGCATAGGTGCACAGCATGTTTGGAACGTTTTGTTAGGCTTGTTATCAAGCCTAAAAGGCTTTTCTAACCTTCCAAAGGCATCAGGAGCTTATTCAGAAGCAAATAGAAAAAGGAAATAGAAAAAGGCACGAATATAATGGGCAAATGTATGGTTATAATGTGGCTATTAACCCGAAGTTTAAAATTTTACATAATATAGCTCAGTGGTTAAGAAGTTGTGCTACTGATCAGAAGGTCGTGAGTTCAAATCCCAGCACCGCCACGCTGTCACTGTTGGGCACTTGAGCAAGGCTCTTAACCCTCAACTGCTCCCCGGGCGCCACAGCAAAAATGGCTGCCCACTGCTCCGGGTGTGTTCACAGTTTGTAGTGTGTGTGTTTACTACTCACAACTCCTAATGTGTGTGCACTAACTTGGATGGGTTAAATGCCAAGGATAAATTCCAAGTATGGGTTACCATACATTGGCCTTCACATGTCACTTTCACTTTCACTTTAATATGAAAGGAATGTCAAGGGAAAATAATTATTTACCTGATTATTTATTATCATAATAAATGATAGGGGTGGTGTGATACAGTTTGACAAGAATTGAGAATTCAACAGCATAATGGTATATAAATATACATATTTATGCTTTTGCTGCATGTAGTGTTAATTTTCTTAACAAAAACTAAATGTGAAGTGTCATAAATGTCATTTCATGACCTTTCTTCAAAACAAAAATGAAACAATAAGCAAATAAAAATGCAGGTCTTATAATCCAGGTCTTATGACAGTATAATAAAGGTCTTAAACCCATTATTATAAGGCACTTATAATGCACTATACAGGGAATATGGAGCCATTTTTGAGTTAGTTTTCACCCAACTTTCTATAGCTAATAACTAATACTGCTGTTAAAGGTTTAACATTGGTTGCATAAGCATGATGTCAGACTTCTAGAGTGATAGGTAACATTTGTAACCTTTGTCAACTGTATCAACATTATTTTTTGATAAAATGTTAAAATGTAATTTATTATTATCAAATTATCAAGTTATGGAATTTAATAAATGTGGTTACTACAGTAAGATTCTCAAATGTGCCTCTGAGAGAGCTGCACAGCTTTTACTAAGCCAAAAGTAGAGAAGTAGAAAGGCTTTGTAAAATCACTGATGGCAATGTGTAATATTAAAGCCTATTAGGTGCCCAATTTAAGGTCTAATTCTTTCATTCATCTTCAGTAACTACTTTATCCTGGTCAGGGTTATGGTGGATCTGGAGCCTATCAGGGAACACTGGTGTGAGGCAAAAATATATCTTAGACAGGGACACCAGTCCATCACAGGGCACCATGCACACACACCTTCACACAATCATTCACACCTATGGGGAATTTAGAGTAGTCAGTCCATCTACTGGCATGTTTTTGGGAGGTGGGAGGAAACTGGACAACTCAGAAGAAACCTACACAGATATGAGGGGAGAACATTCAGAGAAACAGTAACGCGACAAACAGTAACCTGAGCTCAGGAATGAACCAGGGACTACCACGGGCATACGAGATGACATTAGTTAAAATGGTAACGCGTTATTTTATTTTTTTTAATCTCTATTGCTCACTGGAAACTGGATGTAATTCATCTCATCCTAATGCTATTATGCATTCGTCTACAGTACTGTGCAAAATTATTAGGTACATGCAAAGAAAGGTAAAAATGCCTTCAAAAAGGTTCTATATATAAAGCACAGTAAACAGTAATAAACTAAACAAAGTCAGTATTTGGGGTGACAACCCTTTGCTTTAAAAAATAAAATAAAATAAAAAAGTAGACTCGGGTATAATTTGTGCAGTTTTATGAGGAAATTGGCTAATTTCCTAAGTTTTACTGGGTATCTTGGAGAATCTCCAACAGCTCTTCTGGAGACTTTCACTGTTGCACTTGCTGCTTTTTTACCCAGCAAAACCCAGAAGCCTTCATTATATGTGTGTGTGTGTGTGTGTGTGTGTTTTTTTTTTTTCCCATCTGAATGTGTTCTGTTATGTAATATGTAATATTTTATTTAATGACATACAAACATTTTTCTGTGACATTTAATTTTTTGTTGGAAAAGTAATGTTTGGGAATATAAAATGTTTTATACTGACTCAGTAATAAGTAAAGTCATAAAATAAACATATATAATAAAATCATGTGCCTATGACTGACTTTGGACAGTACAGTATGTTGCACAGTCAGGTGTAGACTCTGTTGCTTTAACGCCATACAAACCACTGCACAAACTGAAGAGTACTTCCAGATCTAATCATGGTTTAACCTTTAAAGTTTTGTTAATTAATGCTGCAATGTCTCAGTACACACAGGTCCAGAGTTGTTTGAAAAAACAAGAATCTTGAATCTCTTCTGAAGGCAAAGCATGGCTATCACATACTAGGTATGTGATATTAATATTTTGTTAGGTAATATTCATATTACTACTAAATTATACTAAATCCAATTACTCTCTTCAAAACAGTTCCTACATTTCAACATTAAAAAATCAACCAAGACTTTTTTTTCTGACAAAAAAAAAAAAAAAAGCATTTCTTTTCTGCAGCAGCTGGGGTTTTAGTGTGGGTGGTTTCCTGTTCATAGATGGTGTCACATGACTATAAGCAAACCAGCAATTTAAACACAAGCAAAAATAATATAGCTTAATGTTCTTTTAGGCAGCATGGTGGCACAGCTGGTAGTGATGTCACCTCAGAGCTCTGGGGTCCCCAGTTCAATCCTGAGCTCAAGTTACTGTCGGCGCGGGTTTCCTGCAGGTTCTCCAGTTTCCTCCCACCTCCTAAAAACATGCAGGTAGGTGGCTTGGCTATGCTAAATTTCTCCTCTGTGTGAATATGTGTTCATCCAAGCTATATTCCTGCCTCATGCCTGGTGTTCCCGGGATAGGCTCTGGATTCGATACGACCCTGACCTGGATAAAACACTTACTGAAGAATGACAAAAATTTGTGTGTGTGTGTGTGCATGTGCATGTGTGTTGTCGAACAGAAGGACGGAATGAGAGAAAAAGTTCTGGCTTGCTTAAATAACAGGTGACATATGCAATTCTATCTTTGTATGGTATTTCCACAATCCTGTGCACTAATGCGGCAAAATAATGCAACACCAACAACCACCTCTAACCCTAACCTTAACCTCGGTATGGAAATCATTTAGCTTATCCAAATGTTAGTAGAATGTCAAAATTATCACATAATTTGTTTATAATCCAGACATTTGTAGCCCATTAAGAGATAACACACACACACACACACACAATACAGTGAATGCAATCTCTGCTAGGTGAGGTGCGGGTATCGCAGACTATATATTATATCAGAGGGCAATACCAGTGTATTACGATCAAACAGCAAAGAGGTTCTTACAAACAGCTTAGCAAATGTACCACACACATACTTGGCACATGGCCAAGTGCACTGAAACAGGATGGATATAGACTCACCAGCTACTTTAATAGGAACACTTATGCACCTGCTTGTTCATGCAATTAATCAAAAACCCAATCATGTGGCAGCAGCACAATGCATAATATCTTGCAGTTAATGTTCACATCAAACATAAGAATGGGGGAAATGTTATTTCAGTGACTTTGACATTGGAATGTTTGTTGTGGCCGTTTCAAGTGTTTCAGATACTTGAGACTACACTGTATATGTGTTTTTCTGTGTTTGTATGTTAAATATTTGTTTACTTTTGTATTGTTTTAATGTTCTTGCCCACTGATTGCTGGTTGTGGCAGAGCTCCAGACCAAAGATTGAGCAGTGGATTTCCCCAGGCTTTGATAATCCACACATGATTAAAAAATGGCTAAATGTAGCTGCACTAAAGTCAAACTGACTTGGGAAGACATTTTAATTACCTTTCAGGATGTCTATACAAAATAAATACAACAAGTCAATGAACACCAATTCTTACTCACAATATATACAACATAAACCTAAATACAAAAATCATGATTTTCAAAATGGGGTTCAGTGAAAAATAGATAGGGTCTATGATTTTTTTAAACGCTACAGTTACAGTCATTTAAAGTTGTTTTAGTTATTATAGTTCAAAGGCTAATAATGTGCATGGGTTTTATATATATATATATATCAATAACTCAAAAGTCTAAAACAAAGAATTTAAATCATCTACTGTGGCAATGCTGTTACTATTAAACATACATTTTAACTCTGTGTACCTGGTTTGGGTACACTGCCTGTATGTTTGCCTAATGTGCCTTCATAATATTAATCTGTGTTTTCTTCAGAAGGGGGTCCATGGATTTTTTGTTTTTCCACTAGAAGGTGTCCCTGGATGCAAAAGGTTTGAGAACACCTGCTATACAGTATTCAAACAGTACCCAGTGGAATTGAGTGAATAAAATCAGTGGAATGTTCTCAAGCAAGACCTGGGATTTGCTTACACACTAATTTCACCCCAAGAGACAGAATATGTCAGTTCCTAATGATTACAAAACTGAACTAACAAGAACTTGTTATGGGTTACAACAAAAACTGCCATTCAGAGCTGTTTCTGAATTTTTGGGAGCCCTAAGTGACAACCTACTGGTGGCTCAGGAGACTGCTTATGCTGCTTCTAGCTAGAAATGCCCCTGCTACCATTGTAGCATGTTTCTTCAATCTGCACGTGATAAAAACCTGATCCATATGCATTCACATACACTGTTTAGGCTAAAGAATCATGATAGATAATTAAACATGTTTTAATTATCAACAATTAAACACTTAATAAACTTTACAACAGCCTGAACCTAATCTAATCAGCCTAATCTAATATTTTAATGGAAGTATCTTAAATATTCTTTTTCAGCATAATCATTATGGTAAATGTATGCTAACAAAATCAAGACGTGTATTCAGGGAAAATGGCACTGACCTTCTATAACCTCATTATGCACTTATTACGCAAATCTATTCAGTAACAGTTAGCATTCTATTCAATAGTTTTTCATTCTGTAAACATCTAAACAACAGCAGAATTTCACATTATGGCTAAATATAAAATTCAGAATGCAATCCAGATTATTATATATAAGAATGTTGTGCATGTCAGCTTAGAAGGCCATATGGGTACAATAACCAATCACTCTTTTAATTACCATTCAAGCAGTGGCAACATTATTTAGCATGTCACCAAGACAAATCTTGCATTTCTAATACTATGTCAAAATGCAAGACAGAATGAGTAAGAATGTCCACATGGACTGTATGGTAAGTGAGCAACGCAGAGAACTGCACTATGTCTATATGACAAATTATGTCATTTCTTTTCCCTGATTATATAACTTATTATCCCTTGGAAATGGAAAGTTTCTGCTAAAATCACCTCTGTCATTAAATTGTATGGTTGCAGGGACAAAGGCGTCAGTCATGATGAAGGGGGAAATGGACTATGCTCTTTGAAATTTTAAAAACTAATTTCTGCTTTGCTTAATCCCTCATTCACAGACCATCAGTCCTAAGCAAACATTTCAAATGATCCAGTTCCCGTAAGGCTTCTTTTATGAAGCAAGGAAAATGTCAGTAGTAGCATTAGTGGACACTGGACCCTCAAACAATCTGACTTCTACATTGTGTAAGGTATAGAGTAAGATAAAGTGGTCAAATGTAGATCTGCACATGGTGCCTCTGGTTTTCAGCGGAAAATAACTAAACACGGTTTAGTGGCTGATACCACAGTTTTTTATTGGCTAATACCAATGCTTGATTAGCTATACATTTAACACACAACCAAAAGAAAAAAGAATATCCATGTATTTGAAATATGCTCCTAACACAGTGTTAATTGTTGTTATAACACAGCACAGTTGAATTTTCAAATCACAAGGTGTGCAATGATTTTCTCTAACAGCAGCTCTGGCAGTATTTCCAACTGTGACATAAATGGTTTATAGTCATGTGCTTATTCTGATATGTTATAATTTCTATAGTAACATGTCATACACAGGGATTATATGGTGAACACTCCATATTAATCATAGTTTAACAAAGAAAAATATGTCATTACTGATGTGCTGAAGTTTTCTGTCAGGAGTCTCAGGTATCAGCACTTTACACTTAGGTGAACTACAGGTTATGTTTTTCTTCCTAGTGCTCCCAGCCAATCAAAACACAGTGTTGGTGTAGAATGTTGGAAACATATTTACAACCCCAATTCCAAAAAAGTTGGGACACTGTGTAAAATTTAATAAAAACAGAATGCAATGGTTTGCAAATCTCATAAACCCATATGTTATTCACAATAGAACATAGAAAACATGTCAAATGTTTAAACTGAGGAAATGTACCATTTTAAGAAAAAAAAAAAAAGGTAATTTTTAATTTGATGGCCGCAACATGTCTCAAAAAAGTTTGGACGGGGGCAACAAAAGGCTGGAAAAGTAAGTGTTACTAAAAAGAAACAACTGGAGGTTAATTGGCAACAGGTCAGTAACATGATTGGGTATAAAAAAGAGTATCTTAGGGAGGCAGAGTCTCTCAGAACTAAAGATGGGCAGAGGTTCACCAGTCTGCAAAAAACTGCGTCTACAAATTGTGAAACAATTTCAGAATAATGTTCCTCAATGTAAAATTGCAGAGACTTTGAATATCTCATCATCTACAGTACATAATATCATCAAAAGATTCAGAGAATCTGAAGAAATCTCTGTGAGCAAGGGACAAGGGTGAAAATCAATATTGCATGCCCGTGATCTTCGGGCCCTCAGGCGGCAATGCATTAAAAACAGGCATGATTCTGTAATGGAAATCACTGCATGGGCTCAGAAACACCTCCAGAACTTATTGTCTGTGAACACAGTTCGCCGTGCCATCCCCAAATGCATCCCCAAATGCAATTCTATCATGCAAAGAAGAAGCCATATGTGAACATGATCCAGAAACGCCGCCATCTTCCATCTTGGGCCAAAGCCCAAAATGGACTGAGGCAAAGTGGAAAACTGTTCTGTGGTCAGACGAATCGAAATTTGAAATTGTTTTTGGAAACCATGCATGCCACGTCCTCTGCACTAAAGGGAAGAGGGACCATCCAGCTTGTTATCAGCGCTCAGTTCAAAAGCCTGCATCTCTGATGGTATGGTGGTGCATTAGTGCCTATGGAATGGGCGGCTTGCACATCTGGAAAGGCACCATCAATGCTGAAAGGTATAGACAGGTTTTAGAGCAACATATGCTTCCATCCAGATGACGTCTTTTTCAGGGAAGGCCTTGCAGATTTCAGCAAGACAATGCTAAACCACATACTGCATCTGTTACAACAGCATGGCTTCATAGTAGAAGAGTCTGGGTGCTGAACTGGCCTGCCTGCAGTCCAGACCTTTCACCTATTGAAAACATTTGGCACATCATGAAACGAAAAATACGACAAAGAAGACCCAGGACTGTTGAACAGCTAGAATTCTGTATCAGACAGGAATGGGACAACATTCCTCTCCAAAAACTCCAGCAACTGGTCTCCTCAGTTCCCAGACGTATACAGACTGTTGTTAAGAGAAGAGGGTACATAGTGCTACATAGTGGTAAACACTGCCCTGTCCCAACTTTTTTGAGACATGTTGCTGCCATCAAATTCAAAATTACCTTATTTTTTCCTTAAAATGGTACATTTCCTCAGTTTAAACATTTGATATGTTTTCTATGTTCTATTGTGAATAACATATGGGTTTATGAGATGTGCAAATCATTGCATTCTGTTTTTATTTACATTTTACACAGTGTCCCAACTTTTTTTGGAATTGGGGTTGTAAATAAGAGGTTGCAGTAACATCTTATATAAAGAATAATAAAAATATTAGATTCATTTCAGAAAAGAGTGTGGTTTAGGTTTTGCTGCCAATGGAAAATAAGGAATTGCCCAAGAGAATGCAAGCCCATCACTCAGCAAGACAGATGCTCAAATATTAGTATTGATGGAGATGATGTATCTTAAAAGAGGCGCAATCCCAAGAGCATTGGAATTAAATTGACGAGGTCTGCCAGTGAAATCTCATTTATATATGCGTAAACATCCAAAGGCTTTTCAAATCAAGTGATCAATTTATTTGTTCAAGTGTTAGTCTTAGGGAAGAGCTGTATCTTGTATAATTTTTCATGCACTCGGTTTTACTAAACTATTGTCATACCTTTTGCAGTGCTTGACAATTAGAATCAGAAACTGCACTCATTAGCACAGACTCAGGGGATAAGTGTGGCTGGGAAAGATTGCCTCAGCGGATGTAATTAATTTTGCATGCTAATCCAGATTTTACATCCAAGAGGACTGACAATTTACAGAAGCACCTAAGTGTGCAACATCAGATACCTATGGTATATATGGTATATGGTATGGTAAGTTGCTCGGCCAGACCATTCCTTTAGAGTTGCTAATATCCACAATGTATAGGAGACATTAATTAAGGACTCTTATAATCTCAGCTCAACTTGCGTTATGAGTCAGACAATTGAGCAAGCTGATATGAACTGAAAGAAAATACCTTCTTTATTTTCTTATTATAGTGATAGATTTCACTCCTTTGTGTATTTTTCATTTTATTGCACATTTTATAGGCTTAAACTAAAATATAGGTATGACAATTTATAAGCTTGCACAAAGTCAATTTTTCCTAGACCTAACTTAAAATATGGCAATAAGACAGCGGTTTAGATGTGACATTACATTATGTGGTGATAAAAATGCCAGAAACAGTTTGCCTTTAATGCCTTAAAGTGACTGGTCAAGCGCTATATAAATCTCACAGCCTTGCTTCAAAACCATGAGGTTAAAAAAAATTACAAGGCCTTTGATACCACTGACACCCATCTATTGCTTAAATATTTTATCACACAACATAGTGAATGAAACGTGCCAGTGCAGTTCAGTATCTTATCAGTCATGCGACCTTTGCCAAATTCTCTGACTGGTTCAATTTCACTCAATAAGCCTTTTCTGTTAAGAGGATATTCTGTGACACTCGCCTTCCCAGGTCTGCCCTCCTGAGCTTGATGACACACAATTCACACAAAGGCTTGAGTTGTGCTACACTAAGCTATATACTTAAAAGTCATTCAAAATGCTTTGCAACATCGTTCTTTCAAATCGGTTTTACTGATTACAATTGGTATTCATTCATTCAGACCCTGCTGATCATATAAATCCAACAGAGGCCTCTGAATAGCCTGTGTTTTACCAGATCACCGTGTATTATTTTATCTCCTTATGATTATGTGAATAGAAGCATGTAAATAGAAGATACATGTAGACAATATGTTTTTTTAATAAAATGCACATGCTTCATTCACAGCTTCAGTAATATGGACAAACACGAGTTAACCTCTCCTTCCTTCCTACACTAGAGCTGAGGTGGTGTATCGATTAAGACTGCAATGCGACGCTTCATTCAATCCTGGGAAACTGGGAGTGGCAATAACACCCTGCTAGATAAATCCGGCAAATTGTCCCACTTTATGAAAAAGAGCACACAATAATGCATGCACTCTTCATGTAGCCTTATCTTTACCTCTTTATCATCTCATATTCTGATTCATAACTGCATCCTGTCTCAAGGTGTATGTTGTTTGTTCCAGTCTAATTTGCTTAAAAATAAACCATACAGGATGAATGACGTGGGCATTTCATCTGCCCCATCAGGTGAAGACTGGAACCATAGGGAGCATTACTGTTAGGTTTCCTCCCCTGCTCTCGCTACGCGGAAAAGTGTAGCGAGTGGCATACTTCCGCATTCCACTGCGCACATTCCAGCGGCATTCAAAAAATCTCCGTTGGACTTTTCCCTTCATTCATGGACTCACATTTTGTTTACCTCTGCCATGTGCGTTATGTTTTCGTTCACGTCATGTCTCCGCCTCCTGTGTTTCCCCATGTGCATATGTTTTGGTTTGTGTCATGTCTCTGCCCCGTTTTCTCAATGGTTCTTGTTTATCGTATAATTATTAGTTTCAGGTGTCATTAATTTGGGCAAGTGATTTCATTGTGTTTAAATAAAATCCGCTCCGTTTCCGCTTCGGGGTGGAGTATTAGTTTATCCTAGATGAGTTTAACCTTGCGCGTTTATCCCTTAGCTCTTTTGTCCGTGGTTTCCAGACCACATCCTAGCCGTGCACGTTTTTCCTTAGCTCTTTGTTCGTGGTTTCCAGACCACCTTTCTACCCTCGCGTACTTATCCCTTAGCTCGTAGCTCGTGGTTTCCAGACCATCTTTCTAGCCTTGCATGTTTATCCCTTAGCTCTTTGTTCGTGGTTTCCAGACCACCTTTCCAGCCTCACGTATTTGTCCCTTCGCTCGTGATTCGTGGTTCCCAGACCACCTCGATGCGTATGTTTCCCTGTGTTTTTTGGATAACTGCCTTTTTGTGGATTACTGTTCCCTTTTTGGATTACTGCCTCTACGGCCAAGTAAAGTATTATTTTGGATTACTGTTACCTTTTGTTTATGAATTTATGTTTGATGGCGTTTTTTATGTTCATTTATTTTTGAACTGTGCCTAATAAACTGACCACTTTCCCCTGCAAGTGCATCCTGCTTCCTTCTACCCCACGTGTCGTAACAGAATATTCCGCCAAAAAATGGATGCAGCGGGGAAAGCGAGGGCACGCCACGCCACGCCATGCCATGCCACACTTAAAATGCCTGCAATTAACTCCTCAGTGGACTTTCGTTCATCCCCCAGACGAGTATGATGGCTGTTCTACTTGGCCTCAATGCTACGCTTTGCAGGCCCAATTTTATTTTTTGAGTTTGGAGGACCCCAAACCCGACGAAGAAGAGTTTTTGGGGTTCCTCCTCTCTTGTCTGGTCGGCTCCGCTCGCCAATGGGCGGAGCTTCACCTTGCCAGTGGGTCCACACAGCTCAAAACAGTTTCGTGCTTTGTGGATCTACTGGTCCAGGTGTTCGGAAGCCCAGACTTCCAACCCGACCTCAGAACCTTTTTGGGGAAGGATTGTCTGGGCGACCGACCTAGTCAAACGTTTCTGGAGTACTATGAGAGTAAGCGGGCTAACGTGGCGGCCTACACCTCTCATCCCCTAACCCAGGAGTGTGCCACCGAGAGATGCACCCGAGCAGCCATCCTGCAGTGTCCCACCTGCAGGAACCAGGGAGTAAGGAGCAGCTACTTCTGCTCCCAAGGCTGTTTCAAGGGCAGCTGGCGGGTGCATAAGCGGCTCCACAGGAGGGCACCCTCAGAGCTCCAGCCGGAGACCCAGCAGGAAGTCTCCTCCACGGAGCTACAACTGGAGGTTAACATGGCGACCTCCAGCCCCGAGCTCCAGCAGGAGGCCCATCAGGAGGTCTCCTCAAGGGAGCTACACCTGGAGGTAAATGTGGCAACCTCCAGCCCCGAGCTCCAGCAGGAGGCCCAGCAGGAGGTCTCCTCAAGGGAGCTGCACCTGGAGGTTAACATGGCAACCTCCAGCCCCGAGCTCCAGCCGGAGACCCAGCAGGAAGTCTCCTCCACGGAGCTACCACTGGAGGTTAACATGGCGACCTCCAGCCCCGAGCTCCAGCAGGAGGCCCAGCAGGAGGTCTCCACAGCGGAGTTGCCCATGGAGGTTAACGTGGCGACCTCCAGCTCTGAGTTCCAGCCGGAGACCCAGCAGGAAGTCTCCTCCATGGAGCTACCACTGGAGGTTAACATGGCGACCTCCAGTTCCGAGCTCCAGCAGGAGGTCTCCACAGTGGAGCTGCTCATGGAGGTTAACATGGCAACCTCCAGCCCCGAGCTGCAGCCAGAGATTCAAGAGGAAACCTCCTCTCCTGGCCTGCTTATACCGGAGGTCCATGAGGAGACCTCTGCCCAAGCCATGTTCTCGCCAGAGGTTCGAGAAGAAACCTCCACTCCTGCCCTGTCCATGTCAGAGGTCCACGGGATGACCTCCTCCGAAGCCAAGTTCATGTCAGAGGCCCACGGGATGGCCTCTTCTCAAGCTCAGTCCATGTCCGAGGTCCAAGGGATGACCTCCGTTCCAAGTCCTAGCCCATGTTTTAGCACAAAATTGAGTCCATGTTCAGGTTCCTGTCCGAGTCCTAGTCCATGTCCCAGTCCATGTCCAGGTTCCTGCCCTAGTTCTAGTCCATGTCCAAGTCCATGTCCAGGTTCCTGCCCTAATCCTAGTCCATGTCCAAGTCCATGTCCAGGTTCCTGCCCTAATTCTAGTCCATGTCCAAGTCCATGTCCAGATTTTTGCCCTATTCCAAGGCCAATTTCTGACCCAGTTCCCAGTCAGGTTCCCAGTCCTGCTCCCAATCCTGTTCCCAGTCCTGCTCCTGTTCCCAGTTCCAGTCCAGTTCCTAGTCCAGTTCCTAGTCCAGTTCCTAGTTCAGTTCCATGTCCAAGTCCAGGTTCCGACCCGGTTCCTAGTCCAGTTCCTAGTTCAGTTCCATGTCCAAGTCCAGGTTCCGACCCGGTTCCTAGTCCAGTTCCTAGTTCAGTTCCATGTCTAAGTCCAGGTTCCGACCCTGTTTCTAGTCCAGTTCCTAGTCCAGTTCCTGATTTAGTTGCTAGCTACATTGGTTTAATTTCTGGATATGTTTTTGCTCTCCTTCTCAGTTCGGAGGCTGATTTAACTCCCAGCTCTGTTTCCGGCTCCGTTTCAGGCCCAGCTCACTCCACTGTCTCCTCTACTGTCTCTAATTACTTTTCTAGTTCAGCAGCCAGTCCAGTTTCAGAAGCTGTTTCTAATTCATTTTCCAGCTCTGGTTCCAGCCCTGTCTCCAGCCCTATCTCTAATTTAATTTCCAGCTCTGTTTCCAGCCCTGTCTCTAATTTAGTTGTCAGCTCTGTTTCCAAGCAAGTTTTTGATTCTGTTTATGGTTTTGGGTCTAACCTAGTTCTCTGTCCAGTTTCAAAGTCTGTTTCCAAGTCTGTCTTGAAGTCTGTCTCGAAGTCTGTTTCCAAGTCTGTCTCGAAGTCTGTTTCCAAGTCTGTCTCGAAGTCTGTTTCCAAGTCTGTCTCGAAGTCTGTTTCCAAGTCTGTCTCGAACTCTGTTTCCAAGTCTGTCTCTGATCCAGGTGCCAAAGCTGTCCCTGATCCAGGTGCCAAAGCTGTCCCTGATCCAGGTGCCAAAGCTGACTCCGATCCAGGTGCCAAAGCTGACTCCGAACCTGGTTCCAGGCCAAGCCTCAAGGCAAGCTCCAAGCCTAGCACCAAGTCAAGCACCAGATCAAGCACCAGATCAAGCACCAGATCAAGCACCATTCGAAGTTCTCGTCCAAGTTGTCATCCAAGTTCTCGTCCAAGTTCTTGTCCAAGTCTCAAAGGAAAACACGCTCTGCTCTGGTTTCGGGACACTGGACATAACCAGCCTCAGGTCCTGGAGGGCAGAGGTCAGGATCCTGCCCAGGGGTCCAGGTCCACCAAAGTGGATGGAAATTGTGGCACTTCGGGAGCCGCGCCTTGGGGGGGGCTCTGTTAGGTTTCCTCCCCTGCTCTCGCTACGCGGCAAAGTGTAGCGAGTGGCATACTTCCGCATTCCACTGTGCGCATTCCAGCGCCATTCAAAAAATCTCCGTTGGACTTTTCCCTTCATTCATGGACTCACGTTTTGTTTACCTCTGCCATGTGCGTTATGTTTTCGTTCACGTCATGTCTCCGCCTCCTGTGTTTCCCCATGTGCATATGTTTTGGTTTGTGTCATGTCTCTGCCCCGTTTTCTCATTGGTTCTTGTTTATCGTATAATTATTAGTTTCAGGTGTCATTAATTTGGGCATGTGATTTCGTTGTGTTTAAATACGCCGCTCCGTTTCCGCTTCGGGGCGGAGTATTAGTTTATCCTAGATGAGTTTAACCTTGCGCGTTTATCCCTTAGCTCTTTGTTCGTGGTTTCCAGACCACCTTTCCAGCCTCACGTATTTGTCCCTTCGATCGTAATTCGTGGTTCCCAGACCACCTCGATGCCTCGCGTATGTTTCCCTGTGTCTTTTGGATAACTGCCTTTTTGTGGATTACTGTTCCCTTTTTGGATTACTGCCTCTACGGCCAAGTAAAGTATTATTTTGGATTACTGTTACCTTTTGTTTATGAATTTATGTTTGATGGCGTTTTTTATGTTCGTTTATTTTTGAACGGTGCCTAATAAACTGACCACTTTCCCCTGCAAGTGCATCCTGCTTCCTTCTACCCCACGTGTCATAACAATTACAAATCTAAATGACCCTTGTTCTTTTCCTTTCCTCTCATTTCACATTTGTGACTTTTGCAGATTTAAAAATATAAATCTAAAATATAAATGGACCCAGAGACAGCTGGTCATGATTTTGAATGGGAGGACTAACAAATTCTACTACCTATCAGTAACTTGGCTTGGCTTTATGAAACCATTATGGTTGAGTCTTACAGCATGAGGTCTAATCATAGGCATAGAACTATTGCACATATTAACTGGAATTATAACCAAATATGAATGCATTATTTAAATTGAACAGGTAATATGTTCTAATATACCATATATAAGATAAATACAGATAAATACATTCTGTCATTTGTCCCTTCATGTCATTTGTACTTTGATTGGGCAATGTTTGCTTAGACTATTTACTTCTACTTACTCCTCCAAAAGCATTTTGAAAAATCAGTGATTGACAAAGTAATCCACCATTTGTGCTTATTAGACCTGCAACTATGTTTCGCATGCTCCTTCTCAATGACTTATGGTGACGTGTCATAGGCATGTCAGAGAAGTGGCCTTAAATATATTTAGCCCCAATGAACACACAATCTAGCAGGTATTTCACTCTGTGTAATCACTTGACATGACTTTCAGTGAAAGGCTGCATGAATCTACAGTCTGAGGTAGAAAGAAATCAGCCCCAGCCTCTACTTCATACCATACCTGTGCATGTTGCCTTATTATCGTTGGGAGTGCCGTTGTTCTTGGTTCCACAAACATCAAAATTAATCTCTATTTGAGCAGCAAACAAGACAATGTGGGTGCCGAAAAATTACCCTTATTTTCATGCATTTTTTTTTACTTGAAAGAGAGGGAGGCCTTAGTTTTGTTTTTACAACAATGTCATAAATGTTTTGTTATTTTGTGTGTGCATGTGTCCATGTTTTCTACCCTTAATTTATTTTAAACCATTATTTATGCTTTAATCAAACCAATTTGCCAATTTTGTCTTACTACTATGTAATAAGACCATGTGCTATACAGGTGTGTTTATATTACATGTCCAGATAAATTTTCATTTGACTAAATCTAGAATAATTTTGAACAATTTCAAATTGTTTCTATAATTTGCCATATTCTTTCTTATAGAGCATGTTTGATTTAGTTTACCCCTACGCGTTAATTAATACATTAACTAAGAAACATGTACTAATGTACTTAAGGTGGTCGTTATTCACGCATGAATTCATAAGACTTACATCATAGTTAAGGTTAGCTCTTCATTAGATTGTGATTAGTACATGCCTTAACTCATCATTAGTTCATATTTAAGTAAGTATTACTTCAGGTATTATGAATTATTCATGTACTGATTTTGTAAACTGTTACCGATAAAAAATAATAATAAATGATTTCTTAACATACTTTCAGACTGGGCCATAGTATGAATACCGCTTCATCACCTGGCAATAAATTACTATGTGCAGTTGAGAGCCAACAGCTTTTGAGAGCTTGATTTGCCAAAGGCTTTTATATGCTCAGTCTTTGCTTACTTTTGTGCAAATCAACCTTTGCAAATGGATAATGGTTGAGACATTTGAAGTGAAATCTAATTGAACCAATGGATACAACTCTCTAAGGAACTTCTAAAAATGAATAATTTGGTATATAAGCATGCATATTTCGGATTTCAAGATTAAAGCAATAGCAACAGCGAGGCTCAATGCCCTCAAGGATAAACTATATGTAGGTCTGAGACTTCTGAGAATTTGATAAATTGAAATTTGTCACATGCTCAGAACTGATATTTTCAGCTGACTGAATAAATGAAAGTAAAAGAAGCAGTTCCAAGCTCACAGCGTAGCTCATCAGAGAAGCTCTCCTCACTCCAGGCTTATCTGATTGGGTAAACCCACATTTCCATCTGAAAGATGGCACACTGCCAAAAATGTCTCGAGCAATTTAGAAATCAAATTACAAAAAGTAACCAGCAGCGTGCTGGTTACTGCATTATATGCAGTATGCATTATATCACCAACAAATGAAAAGTTTGTTTGGCATTTACTTTTTTACATTTACTCTTTTAAAAAATGTATATCTTGCACAACGTTCCATAAAATTGCTCCTTATATAAATATTGTACTTCATATAGAAATGTATAAGGATCATTTATTATAATACTAAACATTTTGGCCAGGTTATTATATGAAAATTAACACATTGCTGTCATGTAACGGAGGCAAAGTCGGATGCAAGTGCAGATTAAAGTTTAATAAAAGTGAAAACAAAACACAAAACAGGAACTCTAGAACACCAAGACTAGGAAACAAACATGGAACAAAGACCTAAACGTGGCAACAGAGGACAATGGCAAAATAAGGCAAATGAAAGACAATGAGTGCAGTGCAAAAACGTGACTTTTATACAAGTGCCCATTAACCCCAAACATGAATCAGGTGCAGACAGTCATGTGACGTGATCAGGTGAGGTGCAGTGGCTGATGGGAATTGTAGTCTCTATTCTTTTACCGGTATTTAATGACAGATCCCCCCCCTTTAACGCACGGCTCCCAAAGCGCGTACTCAGTTCAGGTGGGGGTCCTGGACACCCCGACCAGGAGCAACTCCAAGCTCACTTGCGCGTCATCCCTCGTGGGGCTGGAAAGAGGATGCTTGACGTGTTCTGTGAGGGTCCGATGTGGGGCGGTCTTTTCTGCACCGCAGAGAGATGACACGATACCCCCGGTCTGGCTTGGGCGTGGAGCGGCAGCTACCGCGCAGCCAAGGGGGGGAACGAAGCTCAAGGCGGAGCCCGAGGGAGGAGTGACGTTAGCCATGGAGCTAGAGGGGGGAGCGACGCTCTCCGCGAGGTCAGAGGGTGGAGCGAAGTTCTCCGCGAGGCCAGAGGAAGGAGCGATGCTCTCCGCGAAGCATGCGGGGGAGCGATGTCCTCCGTGGAGCGAGAAGGGGGAGTGACATGCGGCGCGAAGCAGAGAAAAGGAGCAACGTCTTCAGCAGAGAATAGAGGCAGAACAACCTCCTCAGCAGAGCAGGATGGCAGAGTGACGTCCTCAGCCGAGCAGGATGGAGGAGCAACGACCTCAGCTGAGCAGGAAGGTGGAGAGACGTCCTCAGTGGAGTAGGAAGGTGGAGCAATGTCCAAAGTGGAGCATGGTGTAGTGACGTCTGAGGTGGAGCAGGAAAGTAAAGCAGAGCTTTCGGCCGCACCGGGAGACGGAGCAACATTCTCAGCTGAACAGGGAGGCTGAGCGGTGTCCTCAGCTGAACAGGGAGGCTGAGCGACATTCTCAGTTGAATCGGTTGGCTGCACGATATCCGCAGTAGGGGAGGGAGGGTAGGTAAAGATCTTACGCATGGTTTTCAGCCATGCTTCTGTGGCCCTGATCCACGATTCCCTCCCCCGTGGTTCCATCTTCAGGGACTCCAAGATTTTCTCTTGGGTGGCGAAAAAATCTGCTGCATCCATTTTGAAGGTCTTTCGTTCTGTCATGTAATGGAAGCAAAGTCGGATGCAAGTGCAGATTAAAGTTTAATAAAAGTGAAAACAAATCACAAAACAGGAACTCTAGAACACCAAGACTAGGAAACAAACATGGAACAAAGACCTAAATGTGGCGACAGAGGACAATGGCAAAATAAGACAAATGAAAGACAATGAGTGCAGTGCAAAACATGACTTTTATACAAGTGCCCATTAACCCCAAACATGAATCAGGTGCAGACAATCATGTGACGTGATCAGGTGAGGGGCAGCGGCTGATGGGAATTGTAGTCTCTAGTCTTTTATCGGTATTTACATGACAATTGCTCGGTGTCTAGATGTGACCTGGGTCCATTTTTTGTGCACGTAACAGAACAAAAACCTTAAACGTTCATTTTGAATTTAATGTGTATAATAGTCAGAGTATCTCTCTATTTCAGTGCTGTGTTTAACCCACTGTCATTGACCTCATGGCTCGTAAGTAGACATAATCTTGCAGCATAGTGGGAGTGGGAGTGTATGACACAGAGCAGATACTCTGAATGCTCTTACTCTCAGTTAGTAGTAGTTATAATTTTCATTTTCAATCATATTAGATTGCTAACTAGCTGGTGCCCTAACTAAATAGAACTAAACAGAATAAAGCAATGAATTGGCATTGGCTGTCAAATGTAGATGAAATAGATAAAACCTAGTTTCAATGAGCCACTCAAGAGGTATGTTTTGTTTTCATAATTTATTCATTCATTCATCTTCAGTAACCTCTTTATCCCGGTCATTGTTGTGGTGGATCCTTCACAGAGCACCATACACACACACATTCACACCTAGTGGTAATTTAGCATAACCAATCCACCTACTGGCATGTTTTAGTGGAGGTGAGAGGAAACCAGAGAACCTGGAGGAAACCAATGGGGAGAACATGCAAAACTCCACACAGTTCAGGATCAAACCACGGACTCTGTAGCTGCAAGACAGCAATGCTACCACTGTGCCACTGTGCCGCCATGTATATTTTATTTCATTTTTTATTACTCTCGTTTGCATTTATAAAGTAAGGAACTCAGATTGCACTTCCTAATGACTTACTGCCAGGTTCTGCTCCTGAATTCTACAGTAATGTTCAATCAGTATCTCGGGTCCCCAAGGGCTCATCTAACAGATTTCACTTGAGGTAATAAAGTACTGCAATGGTGCTTAAAATGGCAGTGGGGATCCCCTAAGGGGAAATGGTGAGGTCAGTGTTGACAAAGTCATAATAAAGGCAGTATTAAAACACAACACACATCTACAAGCAAGCAGTAAAGAAATGCACAGTGTCCCAATGCCCCTTGTTCCTCCTGGCAAATAGACAGGTTTGTACACTGTTTGTTTCCTTATGCTACTTTCTCTTTTCAGAATCATTTTTCAGAATCATTTTTAGAATCAGATCAGAGCAACCAACTACCCAAGTACAACATAACTAATACTTCATAGTTAAATGTTCTGTTTAAATCAGTATACAATGTGTAAATATAGTAATTACAATTATTGCAACAAAAAAACTATCCATTTTCCATACCATTTATTTTCCATATCCTACACAGGGAACTCAGGGCACAAGGCAGGGGACACCCTGGACGGGGTGCCAACCCATAGCAGGGCACAATCGCACACACATTCACACACTACGGACAATCTGGAAATGCCAATCAGCCTACAACACGTCTTTGGTCTTTGGAAACCCCCAAAGCACGGGAAGAACTCCACGCCATATATACAGACTTGGGGAGAGTAAAAATGATACAGAGTGATTTGTGTTTTTGCTATAATATAAAGCAGCTTGAGGCAGAACAACACTGATTAAAATGTGAGCATCTCTGCTCCAATGGAAAGATGACTTGCTGGGCACAGAGTTGTTTCAGCCATTTCTATTCAGACACAACACTGTTTCTTCTTGTTATTCTCTGTCTATTCTCAGTCCTTATAAATGTAGCAGGAAACTGTTGTTGACTAAGTGCCAGAGATTTGTAATGCTTTTCAAAGGTTTTGTTGGAAAACATTTTTACAGTGATTTTCGAACGTTTGTGATATGATTCCAGAGTTTTGCTAAAAAAAAGTCTACATTATTTCATATTTTATGCTAGTGTTCTGCAGAAAGCTAAATTTCTGAAATTTCTGAAAAAATAAAGAAGATATTCCACTCTGACTTTATGTGTATTTGTAAAAAAGCCCGTAAACAGGCCGCCGGTAGAACTCCATTGATGCATGGTTTCACTGGCAACCTATGGCAGATTTACTTACATTGGATTGGGCAATAGGTTTTCAATACATCATTTTAGGTCTTGTCCTGATGCACAGTTTCACTGGGAGTCAATAAGAGTGTGGGTGGGTGGTTTTCGCATAGGAAAAAAAATATATTGGACAGTGCACTCTTTGCTTGTCCCGCCCAGATGCATGGTTTCTCCATATGATGACTGGGAGACCTCTCAAAGGCGCTGAACCTGAACATGACTGACATCACAAACTTATTAACTCAGAGCTCGGAGCTGCAGTAGTACACCCGTGGCCAAAAGTTTTGAGAATGACACAAATATTAATTTTCACAAAGTCTACTACTTCAGTGTTTTTAGATCTTTTTGTCAGATGTTACTAACTGTTACAGAAGTATAATCACAAACATTTCATAAGTGTCAATGGCTTTTATTGACAATTACATGAAGTTTATGCAAAGAGTTAATATTTGCAGTGTTAACCCTTCTTTTACAAGACCTCTGCAATTCGCCCTGGCATGCTGTCAATCAACTTCTGGGCCACATCCTGACTGATGGCAGCCCATTCTTGCATAATCAATGCTTGGAGTTTGTCAGAGTTTGTAGGTTTTTGTTTGTCCACCCGCCTCTTGAGGATTGACCACAAATTGTCAATGGGATTAAGGTCTGGGGAGTTTCCTGGCCATGGACCCAAAATGTCGATGTTTTGTTCCCCGAGCCACTTCGTTATCACTTTTGCCTTGTGGCAAGGTGCCCCATCATGCTGTAAAAGGTATTGCTCGTCACCAAACTGTTCTTGGATGGTTGGGAGAAGTTGCTCTCTGAGGATGTTTTTGTACCATTCTTTATTCATGGCTGTGTTCTTAGGCAAAATTGTGAGTGAGCCCACTCCCTTGGCTGAGAAGCAACCCCACACGAGTGGTCTCAGGATGTTTTACTGTTGGCATGATACAGGACTGATGGTAGCGCTCACCTTTTCTTCTCCGGACAAGCTTTTTTCCAGATACCCCAAACAATCGGAAAGGGGATTCATCAGAGAAAATGACATTACCCCAGTCCTCAGCAGTCCAATCCCTGTACTTTTTGCAGAATAGCAGTCTGTCCCTGATGTTTTTCCTGGAGAGAAGTGGCTTCTTTGCTGCCCTTCCTGACACCAGGCCATCCTCCAAAAGTCTTCGCCTTACTGTGCATGCAAACGCACTCACACCTGCCTGCTGCCATTCCTGAGCAAGCTCTGCACTGGTGGTGCCCTGATCCCGCAGCTGAATCAACTTTAGGAGACGGTCCTGGCACCTGCTGTGCCTTCTTCACAACAGTTGAACCTCTCTCCTTGAAGGTCTTGATGATCCGATAAATGGTTGATTTAGGTGCAATCTTACTAGCAGCAATATCCTTGCCTGTGAATCCCTTTTTGTTCAAAGCAATGATGGCTGCACGTGTTTCCTTGCAGGTAACCATAGTTAACAGAGGAAGAACAATAATTTCAAGCACCACCCTCCTTTTAAAGCTTCAAGTCTGTTATTCTAACTCAATCAGCATGACAGAGTGATCTCCAGCCTTGTCCTCATTAACACTCTCACCTGTGTTAACGAGAGAATCACTGACATGATGTCAGCTGGTCCTTTTGTGGAAGGGCTGAAATGCAGTGGACATGTTTTTTTGGGATTAAGTTCATTTTCATGGCAAAGAGGGACTTTGAAATTAATTGCAATTCATCTGATCACTCTTCATAACATTCTGGAGTATATGCAAATTTCCATCATAAAAACTGAGGCAGCAGACTTTGTAAAAATTAATATTTGTGTCATTCTCAAAACTTTTGGCCACGGCTGTAGTCAGTAGCCTAATCCATAACAGTTGTACACAACTAGTGTTGCTTTTTATTTTAGCTTTGTAATTGGTGAATATTGGAAATAAATTGTATAGAATTATAGAATTCTGTTTGATTCAATTTGTTTTCAATTTTTTGGTTTATTTATAGGTCTAGTTAGTGAGCTGTCACTACCTCCTTCAGTGAAATTTCGCTAGCTACTTAGCAGCTAAGCTGCTTTTTGGTATGACATGGCAGACACTACTGTTGCCTGATTTTAGAAAAGTGTTTTTTGATGCTATTACTTATGAGGAGCGAGTGAAAATTAAACAAAAGGCCAGATGAAACAGATAAAACAGAACACACAGATATGCACTTCAATAACACACACCTGTGCTTCCCCAATTTTTAAAACCACTAGCTGCCACTGGTTTTCACCCAGGGCATGTATGTATGAATTATTGATGCTATGTTCAAAGCTAGGTACAGCTGAGGATCAAACTGGTCATAAAATCTGCAAGATTGTGGTATTATCATCCACAAAATATGCAAGCTGCTACGCCAACTAATCCTAACATTATTCATATAAAAACTACCATCTATATAAACACTGGCTCAATATAGCACACAGTCATTTGTGTGTGTGTGTGTGTGTGTGTGTGTGTGTGTGTGTGTGTGTGTGTGTGTGTGTGTGTGTAGACCTGTACTCTTACGATGTAGTAAATAACAACTATTTAGTGGTTTAGTGAGTGCCTGTGAATACTCAGGTATGCTCCACCCCCTCACTGCCTGAACACCTATCTGTGTATCAAGAACAAAATAGTGCTACATTACTATAATGCCATTACATAGCGTAAAACTGGAACCTCACATTTAAACCAGAAATCTATATAAAGCCAAAACCGGATCTAATCTGTCTGATCTGAAAATGCACCACTGAAGCATGGGTTAATAAGAATCTAGAGATAAAGATAATTCAAACCTGCTGTAATGTATTCATAGTGTAATGCTTGAATTTTGGTATCTACTGTATTGTGAAGTTATTGTGACTCTAATATTCAGGCCTAAAGATCACCATTTATATTGACAGAGATGTACTTCTTTACCCAGAACCCAGCAACCATACTTGAGTAATAGTATAAGATACCTTACTGGGGAAAGTAGAAGTTAAAGTCCATCCATCCATTTTCTGTACCACTTATCCTACACAGGGACAGAGGAGCCTGGAGCCTGTCTGGAATCAGAGTACCCAGAGGAAATCCTCGAAGCACAGGGAGAACATGCAAACTCCGCGCACACTAAGCCACCATGCCCCCCAGAATTGAAAGTAAATCGTGTAAAAACTACCGTATTAGATTAATTAACATCAAAATACAGAGGGGAAAATAACGCTTCACAACAGACAAGCATTCATCTGCTCTCCTGTCCACGGAAGCCATAGCACAGAAAACTGTTGGACTTAGTCCAAATTACAACCATAATCCAGTCAAAGGACAAGCAGGTCTAATCAAGTTTTAGTCTGAGAGAACTGAATGTGCCTTTAGCTTTGTGCCTAAACACAGCAGTAACCAGGGACGTCACTATAGACCTATAGACTGGGGGGGCGGGGCTCTTTTAGGGGGGTCTGGGCATGTATATTAACAATAGGTGTAATCTATAGAAATAAGGTTATTATTAGGTCAAGGTATACCTGTTTCATAATTTGTGTTAGAGACCACTTTGTACCCATCCATCCAACACCAACAAAAGGCAAAAAAGGCTGTACTATGTAGCCAAAATACTTTTAGGATTTTATTTAGAGAGTGAGTGAGTGAGTGAGTGTTTGTTAATCACATTAACTACATTTACATGGGCAGTTATAATCGAGCTACTGTGTAGTCGAGCTACAGTCTTATTTGTCTGTCCGAGTATACATGACACGATGCGTAATCGAATGATTGATACGGGTGACTGTGTCATTCTGCGCTCTCGCTGCCCGTGTGTTAGTCTGCAGCAAGTGTGTGAGTGAGCAGCCGAACTGTAGCCGTGATAATGGTCAGCATAATTAATAAAACCAACGTAAAGTGTTTAAACAGTAAACTGTGTCGTGTGTGGATCATTCGCTGACCAACAGAAAAGTGTAGGCTTGATTAAAGTGTACACATGCTGGACGAAGTCGAGCTACAAGTCCGATTTTGGAAGTTCGATTTCAGTATGATTTCAGTCAGACTAAAGCGTTTACATGATATTAGCTCGATTGAACTCGAACTTTTAATGTGTATGTAAACGTGCTTACTGTCTGGAGGTCCGCCGAGGTACCCACGGTAAGCCGTTGGATGTGTGTCTGTCAACCGAAAAACACGCAGACAAATAGAAGTGAGCCCCACTTCCCAGATTTAGGGGAACCTGCTTGCTCCCTATAAAATCATGGTAATTAACTATTTATGAACTGCAATTCCTTTCCCACAGTTTGAAGTCTAGCGCGAAAGCTTTCCAGTATCTTTGCTCAGGCTACAAAGCTGCTAGACACTCACTGCCACAGGATCTCTCTTTGCTCACTGCTGGTGGATGTTTCTACAATGCTTACTTGGAATTGGTTACGGCTAATCAAAAGCGTTCTCCTTCATGAACCCTCCTGCTGATTGGCTAGACTTAACACGGCTACCTCACTCATTTGTGTTCATTTGAGCTTTGCTGAACTTGTAAAGCCAGAACTTTGGCAGAAATTCAAACTACAAGCAGAGTTATTGGAATGTCTTATAAGCAAGCTAGCCAACAAAGCTCTTGATAGGTGTTCTCTAAATTTAAAGAATAAATGTTGACTGATAATGTTGTGGTCTTTTCTAACACTATAACATTGCAGCAAGTGAGATCACCCACATAAATGTCAGTCATCCAGTCCACCAGGCAACTTAGGTATCATTTTCATTACTATTTCATCAGTTATTTGCATTAACTTTAGTTAGCAAGCTAAAGAGGAAAAGAACAAGTAGTAAAACAAGAGCAAGGGGTAGTAGTCTGATAAGTGTATAAATACAACATGTGTACTGTCCACACTCATTACAGTTCTCCCTAAAAATAGTTTTACTCCTTAATTACCATCCTGGCACTTGATTTCCAGAAGATGTAGTCGAATAGTTTAACTTGTAATGAGCTGAGCTTTTCAGACTAAAAAGCTTGGTGTGTAATTAGGCTATGAAAAATTTCACATGCATGAGGGAGGAGAAAAAATATTCCAGTGGATAATGAAAAAGTCAGTTTCATCTCATTCCTTTTTCCTGTTTACTTTTAGTTATCTCCTTTACATTTTAAAGTATAAAAAAAAAAAAAAAAAACATCAAAATGTCTGCTTGCGATAGTACAAACACAGAGCAGTGGAGGGAGGAGGTGAAATAAGTGGGATCAGAATGGAGTGGCCACACATGCAGAGAGCGAGAGAGAGAGAGAGAGAGAGAGAGAGAGAGAGAGAGAGAGAGAGAGAGAGAGTCCAACCAAGCACCAGGTGAGAGGCAGTCAAGGCAAAATAACTGACAAGTAGTCTGATAATTACCCCATGACCCCTTTTTCATTGCATATGACGACTCAGTGCTTGCTAGTCTGAGATAAACGACCTTTGTGGTGTTTTTTTCTCAACAGTAACTGATGTTAATCCATTCAAACCTCTCACATTTTAACATACTGTACTATGGCAGCTATAGAAAGAGGTGTGATATAATGTTCAAGCATGCACATAGAGCTGTGAGGCTTAATAATGTAATTTGTTACCCATGTCATTATATTTGGACAAAACTATCTAGCTATCTGTTAACATGTAGGCAAATATATTCTTTCATACATCCATTTTCCATACCACTTATCCTACACAGGGTCACAGGGGAGCCTGGAGCGTATCCCAGGGGACTCAGAGTACAAGGTGGGGGACACCCTGGACGGGGTGCCAACCCATCGCAGGACACAATCGCACACACATTCTGGACAATTTGGAAATGCCAATGTCTTTGGACTGGGGGAGGAAACCAGAGTACCTGGAGGAAGCCCGTGAAGCACGGGGAGAACATGCAAACTCCGCATGCACAGGGCAAAGGCAGGAATCAAACCCCCAACACTGGAGGTGCGAGGCAAGCGTTCTAACCACTAAGCCACCATGCCCCAATATAATCTTTCAATTAAAGATAAATAATGTTACAGTTTTTTTTAGACTCATCAATTCACTCTTTTAGGTCAACATTGCGAGATGACTCATTAGCTTTAAGTAACGAAGGAGCCTAGGGAAATTTATTGCAGCAAGAATATGCATTTTGAAAATGTAACAAGGTAAAAATGAAAGTTAACATAAACATTTTCACTTGTGAGTGACATAGAAATACACCCAGAACCTACTTTCTTCTACATTACTATACACCACTGTCCTTACTGGAGTTGTACTGTCTAGATATTATGCCAGCAGAGAGTTGCATCACAACCTATTCCAGTGAAGAGTCACTACTTTATACCACAGGAATGTTGAGAAAGGACAGTTTCAGTGTCACAAGTATTTGAACGTGAACAAGTTAATAAGATGATTTACAGCTAAACCCAGCATCACTTCAACACACGATAGCATTAATTCATATTGAGGATTTATGTTTCTCACCCACAAAGTGTTTGGCTTTACCATACTAATCTCTTCAGCACATGAAGTCATGGCAGTTTCAGATTTTTTTTCCTGATTAAATGGTGATTCCCTTCATCTGATAACTGCAACTCCTATTTTTTTTTATATCCAATTACAAGTCAGCTATATATAGTGTGTCTATCAGACACTCAATTATTAATGTGACAAGAAACAAGATAACTTGGAAACAAGATAAAGGAGCATTTTCAGACCCAAAGTGGGGAAAACGTTCAGTCTAGCCCCACAAAAATGGCTACTGTAAGTGAAGCATATCAAATTGTTAACTGGTACAAATGTACTTCATAGATCATCATTAGTGGAGTATGCTTCCTGTTCAGTGACTCAGAGTAACTGGATCAAAATAAAATTAATAATAATGGTAAATTACTGAACATTTTAAAACTCTAGCAGTGTAGAGTAAACTATTAATCTGCTCATCTTTTGTATGTAGAGCTGGCAATGAACAATCTGTGTTAACCAATGCTGTCTGTCTAAAGCAGTGCGTATACTGCGACTAGTCCACTCGCTGCCACAAATGCGTATAGACTTAATGGGAAAAGTCTGCATCCCACATGGTTTCTGGGTGAAAAAATGAAAATGTACCTGCAATTTACAATATTAACAATTTATCTACTACAGCATTCCAAGACGTTGGAGAGGAGGCCACTCAACTGCATAACTAATAGGGCAATGTGTGATCTATTAACTCACCTTAAACAGCCGCAGGATGTTGGCTACCATGATGGACACTGAGCTTGCAGATGCACCGATCACTCCCACAATTTTGTCGGGTTTAGCAAAGATAGGCGGCTCTCCACTGGCGCAGCGCACATCAGAGGGGTCACGCTCAATCAGTGCTTGCACAAAGGTGAGTGACTGCTCTAAAGCGTACGTGTCTCTTGAACATGTATCCAGGATGCGAGCACCCAGAGTGATATTGGGCAGCAGCTCAGGGTCCTTGTTAATGAGATCAATAGCAAAGAGCATGGCCTCCAAGCGATGAATGCCTTTCTCTTTCTTTAGCTCTCCACATGGAGCGCCACGCTCCCCTCGTGCATGAACTGGGAAGAGGCCCCCCAGGATGATGTCTCCATCTATTCTAATGGAATGAGCATATTCAGGAGCTGGGGGCATAAGTGGGTCCACTAGGCGCTGAGGTCCATAAGTGAAGGAGCAGCTTGCCACTGACAGCATAAAAAGGCAACCCTGCCATGTTGAGTACTTCGCCATGATAGTGTTGCGTTAATTAACTAAGCAGGCAAATAAATCGAGGTGGAGTTCTGTCAGGTGTGCAGCAGTTACTGTAGCAGGTGGGGAGAGGGGTGTATAAGGTGAAAGGAATCACCAGTACACCTCAGTGTTGAAGTAATGACCTGTGGAGCGACCATTCTCTGGTCCTCAGATTCCAGAACATAAGGTTAATCATGGGTATGTGACAGGGCAGTGGATGGAATACTGTGTGTTAGAAGGGGAATGATGCATTTACCAATCCTTCATAGTGATCTAGGCTGCAGATTTCACAGACTCCTGTGGACCCTGTATACGAAAGAGAAGAGCAGAGGAATGAGCAATCATCTTCTAAAAAATGCCCCCCCCCCCGCCCCCCAACCCCCCCAACCCCCCACACACAGACACAAACACACACAAACATTTGTCTTACTATCCTTGTGAGGACCTTCCAATGACATAATTATTAATGCGGCTAATGAATGCTATGTCTATACCTAAATCTAACCCTACCCTTAATTTTAGTAACCAAAAAGCCTCTCTTAGTTTCTCATAGTTTTAGTTTGTTTGTTTTTTGCAGTTTTTTGGCGAAGTTTTCCTCATGGAGACCAGCCAAAATGTCCCCACAAGGTTACAATTGTCAGATATTTGTATCCTTGTGAGGCAATTTGGTCCCCAAGAAGATATAAAAACAAGCCTACACACGCACACACACACACACACACACACACACACACACACACACACATACCGCAGGAAATCTCTTGTCTGTTCTTTAATCAAACATGGAATAGTTCTTTACATCTTTAATGTTACATATAAAGCAGATCTGAGTGTAAACAGTACAGTACGCATAACATTACAATGCAGTAGACTATTATAAAATCTGCTTTGCACACACACAGGCGCGCGCACGCAGAATTATACTACTAATTATTCTCACACCCGAAAATCATACATCCGTAATAACTTACTGTTGAAATCACTATTTATTTTGCTGTGTTGTTCCTATAGATCACTCAATTCAAACACACACACACACACACACACATATATATATATATATATGTATTTTTTTTTTTTTTTACAATAAATGTGCTTCCCTTCTTGAAGACTTGCCTGACAATTACAAGAGCTCCAATTTACGACAACGCGAGCGCACTGAAATATTAAAGCTTCCTCAAAGAATCAATCCATGGCTTTGGCAAAAAGCAAACCCCAACCCCAACCCCAGTCAGCAAACACATTATTTCCAAATTATAAGTGTAAATTAAAGCGGAGCCTCAGTGCAACATCTTAACCACATCCACGCGCCTTCTGGTTGTTATCATGAACAGTCAGAAGATGGGTTTCCTCGCTCGTAATGGATTTTAAGGCGACCGTCACTCCGGAAATCCTTTGCCCTGAGAGGGCTACGTTTGTATCTGACATTGCATCCTTCCTAAAACAAAGAGAGAGTGCACCTGAATCACTGCGTGTGTGTGGTGCATCAGCTGGAGGAAGAAACATCTGTCGCAGGCGCACACACCTCTACAGACTAACCAGAACTGACTCCAGCACATAAGCAAATCGAATCGAAATACAATGCAATACCTTTGAGCACTTAATAAAGCACGGTATAAATATATATATTTTTGTGTGTAAATGATAAAGGGATTACCTGGTGATGATGGTGCTCCGGTGACTGGCTGCTGTGCTGGAGGAGAGCGCGCGGACCAGGTTACAGCATCAGCTCTCCTCACACACACCAAACACAGTCATACTCACAGCTGTATGCCTCCTGTGAGGATAATTACTGTTTCCTTTCTCCTCACTAAGTCAAGGGCAAGACTAGCCGAGTCAGTTAACATATCTACACATCATGTCTGTGCGCAAAAATTGTTTATGCACGTGGAACGAGACAGCGTTAAAAGTGGAAAATGGAAGGCAAGCGCAACTTTTGGCTACAGCTGAGGTTAGTCTGTGAAATCGAGTATCATCTCCTGTGTTGCCTTCGCGCGTTAATAGTCTCCAACGTTATAATGAGACTGCTAGCGCAGAAGCTCAGAGCTGCAATTTGGTGCTCAGAGTGTAGCAGCTGCAATAAGCCTCATGTCGCATGGAGAAAATAATGTGCTTGCGCCATCTGGTGTTGATTCCTCGTTCGAGGTTCAAAAGCTAATACAAAGCACAGGTTCCCAGCCCTGGTCTTGGAGAACCCCCTGCACTGCACATTTTAGTGTTCCTGCTCTAACGCACCCCATTTCAACAAATACTGATTATTTGAATCAAGAACTGAGAAAATACTAAAATGTGCAGGACATGGGGTACTCCAAGATCAGGATTCGAGATTTGTTGCCTAGTGTCCGAATGAACACAAATCCCAACAGCCATGCTGCAAAATCTAGTAGAAAGCCTTCCCAAAAGAGTGGAGGTTGTTATAACAGCAAATGGGGACTAAACATGGAATGGGATGTTCAAAAAGCACATATGAGTGTGAGGGTCAGGTGTCCACAAACTTCTGGCCATATACTGTACACTCTTTAAAATAAAGGTTCTTCAATGGTTCTGTACAGCACCATGGGTTCTGCAAAGAAGCTTCTGCTTGTCAAGAACCATTTTTCAATGTATAGTTGTATATGGTCCTTTGGAGATTAAAGAAGTTCTTTATGTTTCATTATACAGTAGGTTCTTCAGAGCAGGGTATTGGGGCAGGGTATTGAGGTGGCTGTGGCTCAGGTGGTAGAGCGGGTTGTCCATTAATCGCAGAGTTGGAGGATCGATTCCTGGCCCACGTCTCCACATGCCGAAGTGTCCTTGGGCAAGTGACTGAACCACAAGTTACTCGCGATGGCAGGCTAGCATGTGGTGCAGTCTGTGAATAGGTGAATGAGAAACAGTGTAAAGCACTTTATAAAGGCACTATGTAAGTGCAGACCATTTACCATTGTATTCGTTCTTCAAGGTATCATCCCTTAACAAGTTAAAGTGATCCTTATAAGGTTCTTTGTGGGACTGGAAAAGGTTTTCCTGGCATCACTCTTAAGAACCTTACTTTGGTCAGTTAAAGCTCTAAGGGTTTTTAGAGAACTTATGATAACATGGTTCCTTGTAGCACTGCTGTGAAGAACTATTTCTGGGTTCTTTCAAGCACCAGCAAATAGATGGTTCTCTAAAGAACTTCAGAGTAAAAGGTTCTTTGTGCAACTTAAAATGGTTCTCCTATGGCATCAGGCTGAAACCCCCTTTTGATTTTAATTAGAACCTTTATTTTTAAGAGTGTGTAAAAGTTTAAGATTACTTTAAGATGCACTCTTAGAAAAAATGGTGCTGCATAGTTAAATGTTCTGGCTTCCTAAACTGGTTATACTTGGGTTTTTTTGTTTGTTTTTTGTTCGTGGGTTTCTGAAAGGGAAACCTGTAGTAGGGTTAGAATCTTTAAGGGTTGTCACAGCATGACAATCCCAAGATGGAAAATATTTTGAAGTGTGCATCACAAAGTAGTGATAGCCTACAAAATACAAGTGTTACAACCTTGATACATGATATTAACCCCAATAACCATAGATACAGGAATCATACAATACATCTTTGTTAACAACAATAATGGAATAATGTATAGTCTTACTGTCAGCAAGACTGATGATTAATGATTGTTGACTTCTGAAAGACCCGAGCATCTTACATCTTTCTACATATTGGCGGTGCCACAGTAGAAAGAGAAAGCAATTTGAAGTTCTTGGGCATGCATGTGTCCATCAAATTCATGTGGTCATTCAACACCTCGTCCTTAGTGAAGAAGGCACAAGAGCGCCTCTACTTTTTAAGAAGACTGAAGAGGGGACAGTATGTGCACACCCACTCTTAACTGTTTGAACAGGCTTGCCACAAAGAGCATCCTGACCTGTATATAACCGCTCCGTCTCAGACAAGAAAGCACTACAGCGAGTGGTGAAGACTGCCCATTACTGGGTCATGTTTTCATGCTATTATAGACATATACACCATGAATATGGAAGGTGTGCAGCATCAGGAAGGATCCCTCTCACCCCTACCATCGACTGTTTGCACTCCTCGCGCATCTGGAAGCATCTGGGCCGAGTGAGACAGATTCATGAACAGCCACTTCCCACAGACCATTAGACTCCTCAGCATATCAGTCTGATAGCCACCTCACCTCATTTCATTTCATTTCACTACACTTCATTTCATTACTATCACTGTACTCAGTCACTTTACAAGAGACATATTTAATAATCCATGCACAAGTCACTGCTCAGGACTATCAGCAGAGTTTACATTATCATTACTACTGTGCAGTAGTAATGTACAGTAGTACTGTATTGTTTGTTTACCGTATTGTCTACTGCATAGTCTATTCTCTGTATTTGTTGTATTGATTTTGCACTGTCTGTTACTGTGTTACTTTCCTGTCTGATATCTCTTGTTGTCCCATGATAATTGCAGCACTGTTATTTTGGGGGAACTATATTTAGTATGTACCTTTACAAACGGAGGAACCCCATACAGACACAGGAAGAACACGCACAGAAACGCAGCACAGACAGTAACCCGAGCTCAGGATCGAACCCGGGACCCTGGAGCTATCCACGGCCCATGTACTTAATTTATCTATTTATTACATTTATATTTATACATTTATAAAACTGCAGCAAAAGATTTTTTGCAGGAAAAAAAAGAGAAAATAATAATTGAATACAACAAAATGCGGTTTTAAAATCTTTATTTGAACAAAGTTATTTCTAGTGAAGCAGGGATAGGAATGCAAGTATTATGTATTTATATATACAGTACAAGTCTTGCCAATTACCTTTTAACATGTTATACCATATTTCAGAAAGGTACATAGTATCAAGCAGAAGCATTCCTTTTGCACGCCAAGACAGATTTGTACTTCATTTCACCCATTACGCTCGCTCAAATAGCTGTAATTAATATCATTACATACTACAGTAGGCAGAGGTAATTTTCAGGTCTAGATATATTCAACTGTTAGCTAATAAGAGCAACATAATACAAAACAGATGCAGTAGTATCTAATTAACCTTTTGATCACAGTTGCAACTTCTTATTAGATATTATCAAACAGTCATACTCCTTTAAAAAACTTGTCCTAGCACAACCTGAGCAGCACTGACTCATTAAAGGGAAGCAGAGACATGAGCACAAACAGTAGTTACAATGCGAAAGGATTAGCAGCATTTTCATTCATTGTGGAATGGCAGATATGGATTAAAGCTGCACTGTGCCGTTTTTTTTTTTTAAAACATAGGTTGAACTTTTTTTTGTACATTCTGACTGCTATCAATAATGTAGATTCTCTGAGAAAAAGTCTGAGACTGTCCCTGTAATCAAGAACTAAAATCACATTTGCACCAAACGTATCCATTTTAGATTGAGGCGACCCTTCGTGACTGTCAATCATTTTGCACATTCACATAAACATAGCGGTGCAGACCAAACACAGGGTCGTGGCAAACTTCTCACCTTATTCGTTTTTTCTACTAGCTGATGCTTCTAAGGTCTGTGAATTTGTAGGGGTGGAGTTCACTTAGATTAACACAGTGCAAAGCAAAATAAACAGCTTCCAAAAAACAAATGACTTTTTGTGATACGTTTTCATGTTATTTCTCACTCAAATGGATTGACTTCTTTCCCCAGGCAAAATTTTATTTGACTTCAGTCTGATCACTCCTAAGAAAATAGCTACAGGTTGTGCATGGAATCAATTGGTTGGTTACTTATTATTTTCAAATATATGAGCTTTTTAACTTTACTGTAATTCTGCAAATGTAAGCCATGCAACACTGATTTGCCAGAGGAAAGGTTTGGCGTGTGTAAGGTTAGGGGTCGAGGCACTCTTAAATAATGTGCATGCATGAATTTGGAGTGAGGGCATAAAGAAAGGGTGGATTCCACACCTATTTGTTACAGCTGTTATCTAGCATTTGCTAAGTAGAACTGCACAGTGCAGCTTTAATTTATTTTTTTTTTTTTATGTAAGCAGTCCTACTTATATATGCAATATTAACATATTAAAATGAGCTTAAGGAAAAATATTCATTCAAATATCTGCCCAAAGTTTTCGCAGAGTATTTACAGTTAAGCAAGCTTTTACATCTGAGCAGTGTAAACTAAAAGCAAACCAGTTACATGAAGAGACAAGTACTTCATCTGTTCTAGTATTCTGATCCATTTCAGCGAGAACAAGAAAAAATAGAAATGGACCTGAATGTACAATGTTTCATTTTTTTTTTTTACCAATTAGTTCATTAGGAAAATCTAATTAAAAATGTTATATAGGCTACATTTCTATGAAAGTCAGAGGGTTGACTAGTCAAAAAGCATAAAATAAATGTACTGTTAAGCTACTTTAAAGCATCAATTCAACTAGATTAGATACAGCAGGTCAAATGAGTTATCTCCAACTGTACAAGCAGAGTACTCTGATTCATATGAGCCATTTTCACTTTAAACCATCAACAGAATTTCACTGCAACTCCACATGTCAAAGGGAACACACTGATGTTTCATTGGTGACAATGCTCTCTATTTGACGTACTATTGGTCTACAGCGAAATTTGTGAGTTGGGATCAACAATGAAGATGACTAATTATATGTAACTAGGTAAAACTGTATTCTGCACAAATATACTTCATTAAAAGTTAAGTGTATTGTCAACAGACTACTAAAAAAAAAAAAAAAGAGATATCCTTCATGTAATTCAGTAACTGCAACTGGTTGAGAACAATCTATAACGTCTGTGTTAGAGGATAAGAAATGTTTGGTCGCAGCGCCCTCTGCAGTACAAAAACAGAACATTCAGTGCAGGTTCCTTTCCTCATGATTTGCATTGATCCTTCCTCTTAAAAGCCATTCTGTTTCAGGTAAAGCTTTCCATTACTATGCTGCTGCGTTTTATTTGCTGAAGATCTATACATTCCAGTGAGCATCTGTCATTTATATGGATGTGAATATCTAAAGAAAGAAAAAAAAAAGGGGGGGGGGGGGGTCACATCTTAAGTGCAATATTCACAAAGATTATAAAATATTATAAAAACTACACACAAATTATAAATGATGATGGAATTAAATGAACCAGTTCTTTTTATTCACATCTTCCTTGTAAAAACTGTAACCCAGTGATATAACACACTAACTAACATACAAACAATTTGATAGGCCTATTTGTATATTAGGATGGTAATTGTGCTGTGTTGTCCGAGATATGCGAGTTGAATGTATCATAATATGACCATGAAAACATCCTAATACATGTAAATGTATATGGCAAATAAAATGATTCTGATTTCCACACTTATGCACACTGCAGTCTATAGCCCTGGAAATTATGCATATCATTTGCATCTACTTCATAGAAGATGTAACACAGGTAATGCGAAATGAATTTATTGCTTACTAACTAAACTACTTACTGATGGAAATCATGCAGTTTCATCTATATACTCTGGATCTGTATTCTTACGGTCTTTCATTTTCTGCTCCATAGCCTACACTAAATGCACTATATGGCCTAAATATGTGGACACCTGACCATCACACTCATATGTGGTTCTTCCCCAAACTATTGGCACAAAGTTGGAAGCACACAATTGTACAGGATGTCTTTGTTTGCTGAAGTATTACAATTTCCTGGCACTAAGGGGTTTAGCCCAAACATGTTTCAGCATGGCAATTCCCCTGTGCACAAAGAAAGGTACATGAAGACACAATTTGCCAAAGGTTGGAGTGGAAGAACTCGAAAGTGGAAGTCCTGCACAGAGCCCTGACCTCAACCTCACTGAACACCTTTGGGATGAACTGGAACGCTGACTGCATGGCAAGCCTCCTCACCCAACATCAGTGTCTGACATGTTCTTGTGGCTGAATGGACAAATCCCCACAGTCACACTCCAAAATACAGTGGGAAGCCATCCCAGAAATGTGGAGGCTGTTACAACAGCAAAGGGGGACTAAACCTGGAATGGGATGGTCAAAAAGCACAAGCGTTACAGTCAGGTGTCCACATACTTTTGGCCATATAGTGTGTTCCTAGGATAAAGTGCAATTTGCAACCTGTGTGAACTAACTAAACTAATACTTTTTAATTACACACATCTAAACTCCACCGCCACAGTTCCAAAAATCACACCTTTTCATTATGTACCACATTCTGACATGGGTATATGACAAGCTATTCATGAGTAATTTCATTAATTTGAGGTGAAAGATTAAAATGGATCAAGAGTAAGAATAAAACCTTGGGGAAATGGCAATGCATGACTGATGTTTGCAGGATTTTAAATTGATGGGTGTGTGATAACTGCATCCTCAATAAACCTCAATTAACTGCTCTGATCCAATAATTTGGGACAAACCTATTTCTAAGCATGAACATAATCTGAGGAAATGGGTACAGTTCTGTTTATGTAAATCATGCACTGCAGAGCTTCCACTGGAAAGTTTAAAATAAAGTTTATTAGGTCTATTCCAAAATATATGTGCATAATTATTCATCACAGAGTAAAATAATCATTATCGTTTTAGCCATTTTTGTTCAGCTCTAGCTCAAAGGGAATTTTATTCATATTAATGTTATTCATATTAATAGGCTGCAGAAAAAAAAGTCAATTGTAGAGGGCACTCATTTGAATTCTATAAAAGAGTGACTCACCATATCAGCGCCTTTGACCGAGTACTCCTTCCCTGTACTTTAGTGCCTCCAGTTGGGGTATTGACACTGGTCTTATGGCTTCGTCTGTGCGTCTCAAGGAAAACCTTCTTGGCAAATGCCCGACTGCACATGTCACATCCATGCAGAGAAAAGTTCTTAGTAACCCTCACCTCTGTGCTAGACTCCTGGCTTCTAGTGATGGGAGGTCCTCTCGTGGGTTTGTGGCTCCGGGTAACATGTGGATTCTTTGGCTCTTGAGGTTTCTTATCTTGTTTACATACTTTGGCGGACTGTGAATATTCCTGATCATGATTCGCAGTGTTAAGAGATGTGAGGGCAGAATTCTTACGAGTATTCGGGTAGACTGAGGACTCGCTTTTCTTTACACCAGGCGACCAGGAGGAGTTTTGCTGACTCATTTTGGATGGAGTTGCTTGGTCTGAAGTTGTTAGCGTGCTGGATGATGGACCGTGGTGCTTTCCAGAGATGTCCTCTTTTGAAGACACACTCTTCCCACTACTATTTAGCACAACCTCAGCTGGTTTCTTCACCGCACGACTCTCCAGGATCGGCATGATCTTGGCCAGGTAGCGAGAGGACTTCTTGTGAACCACAGTAATGTGACGGATGACATCCCGCTTCCGCCGCGACTCGTATCTGCAGATAGGACACCCATAAAACTTGATGTAGATACTGTCATTACCATCCATGTGTAGCTCAGTGATGTGCTTGCTCAGGTTCTGACTGGAGCTGAACTGTCGCTTGCATAGCCAACAGTACATCTGCTTGAAGTCAAAGCTTAATGGGAGGTTCCCACTGTCCTCTGTGACTTTAGGCTTTGATGCCAAGCTCTTATCTGCATTAGCTGAAGAAGATGCACTGGAAGGAAGACTACCTTTTTCAGAGCAAACCTCTTCAGCAGGTTCGGTCTTCATTTTGTTTTTTCTGGTGAAGAGAGCGCGGCTGGCGGAAGAGCCTTTTTCCAACGTGTGAACCTTATGGACAATGCGCATATGCCTCCTCAACATGATTTGTGAGCTGTATTTCCTTCTACACAGCCTGCACCGAGAGGTTGTAATGCTGACCTCTTGCTGGTCTTGCTTTGTAAAGGGGCTGGGTTGTTTTGGAGTAACTGGTGAGCCCTCAAGCAAAAGCGGTTGGCCAGGTCGGGTGGCAATGTCAGGTGTAATGCAGTCTCGCTTCAATCCTCGGTGCACCTCATCAAAGTGCCGACGGACATTAGCCTTGGTAGCGAAGGACTTTTGGCAGACGGGGCAACTCTTGCCAGTGGCTGGAGGAGGATCTTCTGCACGCTTGGTCTTTACCATAGACAGCAAGCTGATGGGCACTGTGCGTGTTTCGGTGAACTTGCACAACTCCTCCAGCTTCTGCCGGTGCATCTTACGGCAGTGACGGCGGATGCTGCTCCTAGAGCTGAAGTCCTTTCGACATAGGCAGCAAGATATCCTTGTTTCCTTCATCTCAGGGGCAGCTTCCTCTTCATTTTCCACCCTCTTATCCTGCTCTGTGTTGCCCATTTCTTCTGATTTTGCATCTTCTCTATCTGGAGATTTGTCAGATGCTGTATCCATGTCGTCATCTGTGTCCTCTATGTCTTGTTGTTCAATCTTTTTCGGGGCTACAGAAGACTTGCGGCGATGCTGTTTCTGTGGTCCAGGGTCTGGCTGATGGGAATTAGTGGACATGGTCACATTCTCATTCTCATAGATCTCGACAGACAGGTGTTGGAACACAGCATTGGGGTTGGTCTCTATTGTCTCGAGCTGAATCACGTGTTCCTGTTTGTCTCTTTGTGGATAGATTGCCTCAAGAAGCTCTTTGACAGCCTGGTTCTGCTTGTTTGGTTCAGAAGAATCTGTAAAGTAAAATCACCTTAAATGATACGCTGTAAATTACACTTAAAGCACAACTCAAGGCATAGTAAATGGGATTTCATGGCATTAACAAAAAAAAGTACCAAGTAAAAGAAGTGGAAATACCACACAGATTTAAAAGACGGGATAAATTCTGTATAAAATCAGGTTTAACTGGGCCTGGCTACAGAAACAGGCTGTAATAAAGAAATAGTTGCAGTGTCATGGGAGGTTAATAGAGCTGACAGAGATGTGGAATACAAGACAATACAGACCATCTTGCTCATGATGTCCAGAAAAGCAGTAGAACTCTTTGTGTGTGACCAGATTGGGTAGACCACGGAAAAGACTTCGGCAAAGTCTGCACTCAAAGATGGTATCAACTTCCTTCAACAACATGTGCCTGAGCTGGGTCGTACCTGCAAAATCATCAACACAGTAGAAGGTCTAACAGGAAGGTCTTTTGAGGATTTCTCTCATTTCAGATCAACTTGTAATCAGGAGAGAAAAAGAATGAAAAACTTTTAATACTGATGTACCTGAGCGAAAGCACTCAATTATTTGTTGAATTCCTGACTTAGAAGTCTGGAGCTGCTGTTGAAGTAGAGGCGGGTCTCCTGGCTCAATAATATGCACTAGAAAAGATGCCAAAGAGTATTATATAAAGCTTTATATCAAGGGCCAGGTTTGCAGATCAGAACTTTCATAACATACATAGACATGTGTTCAATTGCCTTTCCCCCCCCACTGTGCTTAAAATACAAATACCAATAATATCAAAGAAACCTATTAATTATTGGGCTCTTTGCCAAGATGCCATAACTATGGTTTGACAATGCTGAAGCTAACATAATAACTTAAAATAAGTTGAAAATTACCAGAGCCTAGATTTGGTCTGACCAAGATTTGAGTCGGCCTATAAAATCAGCTGATACTAAGGTTCCATGACTTAACTGGCATTGGTGGAAATCACAACAACAAAGCACCAATAATGTGTTTTTAAATGTTATGTAGAGGGCTCCTGAGTGGCACAACAGAAAAGCGTTGTCTTATCATTGGGAGATCTCAAGTTCCAATCCAGAAGTTGCCACATCCATCCGTGGCCGGGAGTCTCTCTGGCTGAGAGGGAAGGCATACTCTCTCGCCCCTGTCAGTCAGGGCAACACTAGCCAATTGTGGGTGTCTGTGAGCTCATGTATGAAGAAGAGAGCGGACAGTGTTTTCTTCCAAGTGTGTTACTGTGCTCTGTGACACAGCATGTTCAGCAGTTCGAAAAGATGCGTCTGGTTGGATTCAAGTGTGTCTTCCCCAGTTGGTAGCTAGCTATGACGGGGAGAGCTACAGTGGGGGAAAATAGTATTTGATCCCCTGCTGATTTTGTACGTTTGCCCACTGACAAAGAAATGATCAGTCTATAAGTTTAATGGTAGGTGTATTTTAACAGTGAGAGACAGAATAACAACAAAAAAAATCCAGAAAAACTCATTTCAAAACAGTTATAAATTGATTTGCATTTTAATGAGGGAAATAAGTATTTGACCCCTTCGACTTCGTTTTGATGGCAAAACCCTTGTTGGCAATCACGGAGGTCAGACGTTTCTTATAGTTGGCCACCAGGTTCGCACACATCTCAGGAGGGATTTTGTCCCACTCCTCTTTGCAGATCCTCTCCAAGTCATTAAGGTCATTTTCAATGCCCTGGCTGAGGGAAGGAGGTTCTCACCCAAGATTTGGCGGTACATGGCCCCGTCCATCGTCCCTTTGATGCGGTGCAGTTGTCTTGTCCCCTTAGCAGAAAAACACCCTCAAAGCATAATGTTCCCACCTCCATGTTTGACGGTGGGGATGGTGTTATGACTTGTGGTCATAGGCAGCATTCCTCCTCCTCCAAACACGGCGAGTTGAGTTGATGCCAAAGAGATCTGACCACACCTGACCACAACACTTTCACCCAGTTCTCCCTGACTCATTCAGGCAAACTTCAGACGGGCCTATACATGTGCTTTCTTGAGCAGGGGGACCTTGCGGGCGCTGCAGGATTTCAGTCCTTCACGACATAGTGTGTTACCAATTGTTTTCTTGGTGAGTATGGTCCCAGCTGCCTTGAGATCATTAACAAGATCCTCCTGTGTAGTTCTGGGCTGATTCCTCACCGTTCTCATGATCATTGAAACTCCATGAGGTGAGATCTTGCATGGAGCCCCAGGCCGAGGGAGACTGACAGTTTCTTCCATTTGCGAATAATTGCACCAACTGTTGTTACCTTCTCACCAAGCTGCTTGGCGATGGTCTTGTAGCCCATTCCAGCCTTGTGTAGGTCTACAATCTTGTCCCTGACATCCTTGGACAGCTCTTTGGTCTTGGCCATGGTGGAGAGTTTGGAATCTGATTGATTGATTGCTTCTGTGGACAGGAGTCTTTTACAGGTAACAAACTGAGATTAGGAGCACTCCCTTTAAGAGAGTGCTCCTAATCTCAGCTCATTACCTGTGTAAAAGACACCTGGGAGCTCGAAATCTTGCTGATTGATAGGAGATCAAATACATATTTCACTCATTAAAATGCAAATCAATTTATAACTTTTTTGAAATGAGTTTTTCTGGATTTTTTTGTTGTTATTCTGTCTCTCACTGTTAAAATACACCTACCATTAAAATCATAGACTGATCATTTCTTTGTCAGTGGGCAAACGTACAAAATCAGCAGGGGATCAAATACTTTTTTCCCCCCACTGTATCTGGTGGGTGGGATTCAATTTGGCAGGTAACCAAATTGGAAAGAAAAAAGGTGGAAAATTTAGATAAAGCACGCTAATGAATGCCATGCTATTTTAAACCAATAAACATGCTGTATGGTGTTGTGTGTGGACAGTTTATTTGCAAGATGCCTTTATGTTCTCTTTATGGATTGATCTCTTGATGATAGGATGAAACCTTCACCACGTTTCTATCCAGCAGAGTCCAGTATTGTTAAGGTTAATGCTATTTACTTTGTTTAAATTTAGAACTACATGTATTTAAAAGTAACTTGTTTTTAACAGGTGCTATTAGCCATTTAATGGTGGATCATGTATTTCCATGGATTCATCACAGATATCTAAGACACAATACTTCACATACTAATGAAATGCTACTAGATAAAATAAGCATTAAATTTTTTTTTTTTTTTTTTTTTTAAGAGCTTTGTGGGTTTTTTTTTAAAGAACAATTCTGTGCGCACCTACTATCACCACCACCTGCACCCCTTTGTAGATACCCCCTTTCATTATGGAATTACACTTACAATTCTCTTAGAAATAATGATACGTATGTATGGCAGCCTTCACATGGGGAAATATTGATATTTTGTATTACATGAAGATCTGAAAACTACAGGTCTTCCTAAACTATGTTTCTCTTTGGTATGTATCTATAACAAGTATAGCATTTTAAAGTCTGGTTACCTCCGAAAGTGATGAGGGAAAAAGTGTATTTTAAAGTCCAATGAAAACACCAACACACGGATTGTCTTAATGCAAATTTCTATTTAATTTGCATTTAATGTAATATGTAATTAAATTCTATTTAGAAATCCCATCCATCCAGTAGTGTTTAATAATAATAATAATAATAATTATTATTATTATTATTATTATAACTTTCTTTTTTTAATGGGCAAATAAACTGTATAGATTATTCAAATTCATTATATTTACATTCTGAACTAGATTTGGAGTCCTCAATTACACTGTTGTCATCTCTACTTTCTCTCTTATCTTTGCTTTACTATTAGCTGATATTATTTGCTGATATAATTAGCTGATATTAAGCAAACCACATGCCTCCTTCTACATTTGCAACCTATTCTATGTAAGATACATATCATACTGTCATGTACACACCAAATGAACTGTATTAAAAGTAGAGTGTGTGTACCTTGTGGTTGGTCACAGCCCTCTTGTTGTGAAGCCGGCTGGCAACTGCAGTGCCACAGTGGTTCGGTCTGACAGCACTTGTCGTTGTTTGGGGTCACTTCAGTGCCAGATTCCTCCATCTTGCACACCTCTAGAAACATACGCCCATCTATTAATTGCTACTGTATTTGACAATTAAATCTCTCATAGTAATTCTGAAAAAAAGGAGAATGAACAGTTTATATAATGTTCACTATAAGAGAGCACTAGAGGGAGACAATTTAAGGCATTTGCAGAGGAAATCAAACTTAGGTTCAAACACAGTTCTAAGTTTATTCTACCAGTCACTGGCAAATAACAATGTCCAAATAACACCAAACTTCCTTTTTGTTTTTTCATAGGATGCTGCTAGTGTAATCACCAATATTAAAGCTAAAATGATTGATGGTGACAATCATGCTAAGTTCTGCCAGACCTAGCCATTAAAGGCATCCATCCCTTCTCTCCTGTCCCACATCCTCTATACACATTAACAGGCACAGTCCAATGGTGTTATTATGTAGCATCATAATCAAGAAAGTGCTGGTGAAGGAAGGAATGTCATTTGGGTATCTGGAGTGTCAGTTTTCCCCATGCTTTAAATTAATTATAACAATGTATTACAGTCTTCATTTATTGGGCATTACATTAAAATTGATGTCTGAATTCAAAAATTGCTGTGAGCCTACTGTTGCTAGGCAATAAGACAGCAAATTCAGTAGGCATATGAACAGTAGGCATATGAAGCATGCAGTATGTAACTTAGATAGTTTCAGCAATAAAACACTGTACACAAAAGGACTTGGAAGATATTTCCACCTTGCTCCTTAAGTACAAGGGTTCATTAACATTTGCAGTTTCTATAATTAAATGTGTGAAGGCTATTGGTGCTAGATTTGGCTTTGCTGTCAAGGTATTTGACTGTTACTGATGTTTTGGTGCAGTTTTGGTTCAACTCAGCAGTCTATCTGGACATCCTTAGTGTTACTGATTTACATAACAGAACCTGGCATGTTGATTCAGCTGTCTGTAACGTAAGAATGAATCAAAGTGTCTTGTTGATGGCTGCTTCATGGGTAGGAACTGGTGGCATGATGTCACCATTGGTGTTGCCACACCTTAAGGTTTGGTGGTTTACAACGACTGTCTATACCTACATTTGTTCCATGAAAGTAGCTGCACACATGATATCAGATCAATTAATGCTGCCATGCCTACATTGACAAAATTTGTAGAATTAGCTGGATGTGCAACTGCCAAGAGGGTCTGCTCTGTAGCCTAGATCAATAACAATACACAAAATTCTAATTCAATACAATACATTTTCAATACAGCAAAAATAAGCATTGCCTCAATAATTGAAAATATAATAATGACAGTGTTTGCATTATCCATTCAGACTTTCAGGCACTGGAAAAGGGAGTCGCAGTTTTCTTCTTTTCTACATCTTGGTGTTGGAAACAAGTTCACTTTAGTGCCCAAGCGTTTCTCATTTGATGTTTTAAAACTAGCCCAATTTGGCATAAAAATCACAAACTTGCGGGTTTAACTCTGAAGGGGGCGTATCTGAAGAGCGAATCTGAATGTGAATTTCTGAATGTAAATTTCCCAGTCATAATTCCTTTATCCCAGGCTGAATCAGCTGAATTAGCTAAACCTAGCTAATATAAATTAGCTTAGCTAAATATCTAACTAGTTTAGCTTGCTAACAATATGTAATCTTAATATTTGCATTGTAAACATGACTTAAGCAGATGTTTGAAAGGTTTCAAAATGACCACTTCCTTATTGTCAGATCACTAGACACCATGCTGTTTGGAGTGCAGTACAAAACTGTATAGCCTAGATCAGGATGTCAACGTCAAATTCTGCCCTGGCCACACCATTATTATTTTGAGCCTGTAAAACATCATGAACTGAGGTTATTATTTTTTTTACTATCTATTCTATCGATTAACACCAATAGAAAGTCTAACAGAAACTACTCAGCTGCCTGCACTATTAGGTGATGTTGTTTATTATGCTGATTAAAGGTTTTTTAAAACGTGTTAGGGGTTACATAGACTAGTAGATTAGATTAATGCATTCACTAGTTACCACTATGGGGACTTTAACTATTCAGAGCAGTGGGGAGAAAACCAGCGAGGCAGACAGTAATGAAATGCAGGCATCTTGTTAATAAAAAAATAATAATTTAATTTAAAGAAATAATAAAAAAAAAACCTGTATAAATGTAATGTTTCAGATCAGATGAAGTAAATTATACAATCAACTGCACATTATGTAAGATAATGCTGAGACTTAATAATGCACTACTTTTTCTGAATTACTGGTCAGTTAGAAAAAAAAAAAAAATTACTAACCACTGTGTACTGCCATATACACTACATGTCCAAAGGTATGTGGATACCTGTCTATCATACCGATATGTGGGCTTTCCTCACAAAGCTGGAAGCACTTGAAGTATAGGATGCCTTTGTATGCAGTAGCATTATAATTCTCCTTCACTACGGTACTACATGTTCCAGCATGACGATGCAAGTGTGTACAAAGCGCGGTCCATAGAGACATGGTTTGCCAAGGTTGGTGTAGAAGAACTCAAGTGGCCTGCACAGAGCCCTGACCTCAACCCCACTATTCACCTTTATGTTGGATGAACTGGAATGCCAACTATGTGGGAGGCCTTTTTGCCCAACATCAGTACCTGACCTCACTAATGCTCTTGTGGTTGAATGAGTAAATCCCCACAGCCATGCTCCAAATTCTAGCTGAAAGCCTTCCCAGAAGAGTGAAGGTTATTATAATAGAAAAACGGAGGTTCAATCTGAAATGGGATGTTCAAAAAGCACATATGGGTGTGATGGTCATGTGTCCACAAACCTTTGGACATACAATGTGTATATATATTAGATTTCGGGATATAGATATATTACAGTCAATTACTGAATCAAACTAAAGGCTAACATCCAACACATATCTGAATCAAACGCAGCAGATTTACCAAGAATTTCAGCACTGTGAGATGTGAGCCCATGTGCACTGTACAGTGGCAGTCACTATACTATGGGTCTGTTGTGAATTGTAGATAGTGTGAAAATGATGAGTAGTGGTGGACTATGGGCTGATTCAGTATTATTTTCTGTATGTTCATGCAGGCTGAATAAAACGAGGCAGTTAGGCCATATTTGGCCCACAGACATTTTGTTTGATGCATGTGGCCTAGATCATAGAATATGATGGGTTTTTTGTTCATTGTGTTTTTTATATTACTTTTCATTCGGAAGATACACATTGTGAAGTGTAGTTTGATTTGAAGAACTACGTATGTGAACTATGACCATGTTTATTAAAAGATCCTATAGTAAAATTTCTTCTTGCTGAGTATTTGGATAGTGTGTTACATTGTTACATACATCTCATGTGAGGGTGTCAAATTTGTGAGGCACTTTGTGAATGAGGAGATAATGGCAAAAGAATTAAGCAGATTTTCCTCTCTTATTCAGAACCTTTACAGCCTTGCAAACTACACTTCACATGTGTATCTTCCAAATAAAAAGTAACATAAAAAGCATAATGAACAAAAAACCCCTTAACGGCTTCATAGTTTGTACAACACTCACTACCTCACCCTGATGTCACACAGCATATATCGCACAAGCAGCTGGACATTTTATGCAAAATAGTCATACTGTTTCTGCCACCGAACTTTGTATCCTTTATATCATATTTTTATATTTTTCTTTCCTACCTGTATAGAAGTAAATTCTGGTTTATGTAAATTCGAATTCGAAAAAAGTATTTTACTACACGTCATACTGTGTATGGTTGTGTGTGTGACCAATAAAATTTGAATTTAAATTTTATATTAGTGCACTTCAAGGCAAGATAACACAGCTACTGTACCTTTTAAACTGGAATGGAAAAGAAACAGGCAAATAGGGGGCTAAATTCAGACTAATAAAACAGAGACTGAGCCCAGATTCTTCTCCATCAAAAAACTTTTTAAAATGTACTTCCAAATAGACTATTTCCATGCAATTTTTTCTTGCGTGTGAGGGCTAATTGCTTTAAAAAAAAAAAAGTGAAAATTGGATAAATTTTGGCTATCTAACATGAGACTAAGCTACTTTGGTGTCGCTAGCCAAGGAGAGGCACAACTAAGCTATCACTGTATGGGTTTAGCTGCTACAGTGCCATGCAGAGTACGTTATCTGTCCTCACGCTCTGCTCATATCATATTCATTTAACTTGGAATTCATATAGACATTTAGACACCATGTTTTCCTGCTCAGCGTGAGAGAATAGTAGTTTTTCAGTTTCAAACCCTTTACTGGTATTAAAATAAATAAATAAATAAATAAATAAAGCAGCGTATATTAGGGGTGTGAATCTTTGGGCTGACAGTGAATCGATTCAATTCACTGGTTTTCGATCCGATTCAGAAGTGATTTTTGGAAAATTCAGAACGTTTCAATTCGATTCGATTCACTTAACAACAATTTGATTCAGCAATTCAATTCGGTAACTTTTTAAAATGTATTATTCACAGTATTTAACTTCAAATGTATCTCGACCAAGAAAAAGAATAAAAAACTACTTTATACTGTTAATTGCACCAAGTATTTATTGTAGGAAAAGTAAACATTGCCTACATTTCCTGAACATATTGGCAAGCAGGAATACAAAGTGCAATAAAAAAAATTAAAAAAAACTGTCCGCACTGCAGCGCGATGATGTATTGGATTAGATCTGCTACGTACTGGCTGTTGTAACACGCATGTGCCGACGGCAGACACAGTATGTTGCTAAGTTATTCATCTACGATTATGGTTAGGGTTAGAACATCCAGTACATAGTGGAACTAATCCAATACATCATTGTGCTACAGGCTGCAGTGAGGACACACTCAAATCAACTGTAGGAATTAACAAAAGTGCATTTAAAACAGCTCGCAGATATCATACGGGGCACATATCCATGCATATAAACCTGGCAATGGATGCAGTTATAGCTTGAGCTCGAGTGGAGATTTTGGGAAGATTCAGACCAAATAGGTTAGGCAGATTAGACCTTACCAAATCCGAACTTGAACTAGCGACTGCCGCATTTGCTTCTCCAGATATCTCTGTCATAATACCATGGCGACTGCGCAAATGGTTGCTGAGATTTGTCGTATTAGCGAAGTACTTCAACTCAAATTTACAATGTCTGCAAACTGTGACTGACTTGTCCAGATTTCCATCTCTTTTGTGAATACCAAAGTGTTCCCAAACTTTTGATTTCATATTAGCTGGCGCCTTGCAGATTTCTGGCTAACCATTGGTACTGCCTCCATGGTAGCACTCCACCCGCGCAATGATGTAATACACTGCGCCTGCCATTCGCACTGGTTTGCTAAGATAACCTACAGAAATAATTTGTTTAAATATTGTAACTAACAATCACGAGGCATTCGATTTTGAGCTTTTTAAATCGATATTTGTCCAGCACTAACGATTATTGAATCAAAAATCATACTTAAGATCGATGCATCATAAGATCGATGCATATGCATCGGCAGGATGCATTGAGAAAAAAGAGTGAATCGTAACACCCCTAGCATACAACCATTATTTCCCCTCACACTAGCTGACTGTGTGAGCTAGCGTTTGGCAGAATTGAGACCCGTTAGCCAATAAGACACAAGTATTTCCATGTATTTTCCTGTAAACCCTGTCTGATTGGACTTACTTCCATTCACTGAAGGTACAAATAATTAAACACTGCTGTCTTCTTTTACCGAAGTTACATAGTGACAACCCGCTCCAAGTGAAGAATTATTTGGGGCTAAAAAAAAAATCTTTGAGGCTACAGCCCCAAATGCCCAGGCCAGGTTACATACCTGTAATGAAATAATTAAGAAATGCAAGAGTTCCTCCACATGATTACAACTGTACTCCAGTTGTGTCTAGTAGCAGTGTGTAGTTCTTTGAAATAAAGTCAAACTAGTATGGACAAAAATTTTCATTAATAACCTCTAATTAAATTCATTAAATTTATGATTAATTACTCTGCCTAAATTTGGGAAAGAGGTATTTTTGACTAAACTAAATTGAAAATTTCCTTTGGACCTCAGTCACCCCATCTTGGCTCCCACACTTAAGTAAGACTGCTAGTGAGTCATTTGTCTCCCGGTGTTGTATCCAAAAGCACACAAACCTGAGATTAGGTCTAACATGGTGGTAACACCAAAATAAGTTGTAGACCATTCACCATGGGCCCTGCTGTAATGAGTACCAATTTCCCCTAAAAACAGAAGGATTAATTCATTTGCTGTTCAGAGCACCAGTGATCTCTTACCCTCTTTTTCAACGAAATGATCAGAATAATTAAATTTGTTACAGCTGGTTTGCATCATTCAAATCTCTGAGCCACTGATTCATTCAAATTCAACATAAAAACATCTTTAAATAATCTAATCACTCTACGTTCTTCCAAAAGCCACAGGTAACTTGTGGCCTTAGTATTACAGGGTTCTATCTGGCATTTTGGTCGTGTAGGTTCAGCATGTAAGCTTTGTCGTGTTCGTTTTAGTTTAGTTTAATCCAAGTTAAAAGGAAACATCTTGTAGCTGTGACCAATCAAAGTGCACCTTCGAAATTTATGACACCTGAAACATCTTTCCAGTTATTTCATATACGTTGAAAGCACTGTTGAAGTGTAGGCCCTATTGACCTGTAAATGCCATGAACACTTCCTTACAGTTAAGACATCAATGACTGTCAATATCTCAAAACCACTGTTCGCTCAGACAGAATCTTGAAATACTATGGTCACAAACTGCTAAGCTCATCAGATCAGTAAAAGTCATTTTGAGACTAATAGCAAGAAAACTCATGTAATCACAAGACAAAACTGATATACAGTAAATCATCTTCAAGCTGGTGAGTTGTTGAGTCTTTGGGAATTTAATGGATTTTAAAAGCATCCACTAAATTAATAATTATACTGTAAACATAAAAATCAATTGAATTTGAGTTTTCATGTGTCAGTTATTAATAAATCAGGAAAGAAATCTGTTATAATCAGAGTAACATCAGGCCCAATCAATGAGCCAGTGAGAAGAGTCTTTCTGGACAACCAACACACATACATACATATACACACATACACACACACCAATGCATCTCTATATCTCCAGATATACACTGACTTGCTTGCTCACACACACTGGCTGGAAACAGTGTGTATATGGAACCATATGGGCCCTCCACAAAACCTAATCAGTCATATTCATAAATCTAACAGGTTCTGAACTAGCAGGTGCATGCCATAGAGTTAGTGGTGTGTGGTTGCTGTGCACTGAAGGCTCTTCCAAAGAACTGGCAAGCTTATTTTTCCTTTTCTTTATTTACCTGCAAGGAGAAAGCTTTAGCTGGAGGAGGCCTTTTTGTCCCTTTTTTCTAGCAATTGACCGGCTGCTAATGTTATGCTAAAACGTCAATGGAAGCAAACCAAGAGTAACACACAATCACACCAACACACCCCAATTCCAGCAGATGTAAAATCCAAGCGTGACATAAATGATCGACTGGTCATAAATACCTAGACTTTGAAAGTAAATGTATTTAAGAAAAACATAGTGTTCCATTTTTTTTTAGGAAAAGATATGCTCCCTACCCTGACTGTGACCCTGCCTAGCATCCCCCTGCCATCCAAACGCCTGTCCATCAACAATTCTGCGAGTTCTTAGGTCCGTGGCTAAAACTCTGAAGCCCCTGATGCAGAACATCTGAAGTGAGGACCTTGTTATGATTCTTGTCATGAGGCACCTATTTGTGTTTAGAGGCCTGCATTGACACTCACTCAGAATAGGATATTCCACAGTAATACCGGTAAAAGCAATGAGGATCACCCTTGTCACAGATGTTTTGTGACATCAAACATGGGACTTCTACTTTGCAATCACAATGAAAAAGTTGTGTTTAATATGAAAAACCTTATTAGTGATGAGGATATGTCCCAAGCTGCCCTCTACTGCACACTTTAAACAATATTACAGTAAGCAATGCAATAAACAGTGTTCAAAGTAAAGTAAAATACTAAACAAATTTCTAAAAATAAAAAAAACACAACAACAACAACAACACACAACATGTTGGTTACATAAGTGACATTATAATAACTGCATATCCAGCTGAATTTAAATAGGATGCACCTGCACTGTCTTTAGTCCATAATGTTTCAAGAATCAGCTTCATGAGAAATGGGCTATTCAAGATCATAATGCAGTGATCTGAGCCTTAAAACAAACTAAAGAAACACGTGCAACAACTTCAATAGGCACCTAAACTTGACAAGGTCCATCGCGGTGTGTGAGTGGGTGGCTGCTTTGAAAATGGAAATCTTCCGTGCAGCCTACATCATTGTCTAAGCTCTTATAGAAGACACTGACAACGGCAAGCTGAAGCCATGTCCTGCGCCCAAAACAGCGCCTATGCCTAAAGCTGAGTACTTTTCTATACTAAATAGTGGATCAGAATAGCAGGCTAGCATGGAGGCACTGTATTCACAAGCTTACATTAGTAAGAGTGTTTGGAAGAATTCGCACCCGCTCGAGTCACATGACCGGAAAATCATTTAAAACGGTAGACCCGCGACCGGCTGCCTGGATACAACACATTCGTAATTGATTAAACGAGACTGTAAGATCTAAATAGGCTCATAGATGAGGCTCTCCACCTACCACCAGGCATAAACTTTCAGTCTAAACCATGCCAGTCTTTTCCGTCTTTGTCAAAAAATGTCAACTAGGCTACAATCATGCCGAATTCAGCAATAACAATGTTGAAAAAGCTGCGCCACTAATCTGTTAGTGCTCGGACGAATCTGACAAGTTAATAAGTGTAATGTTGACGGATGTCGCCGAGTGGCCATAAGGCATATCCATCGCTTAAAATCCTCAAAAAGTGCTTTTGGGCGTCGGAGTAACAGAGTTTCCCAGTTGTGTGTGCCAACGGCTAGCGACGCCTACGCCGCGGATGACCATGTGCGGGTTTGTGTGCGATAACGCATGAAGCCCCGACAACTTCCACATCGCCAACTCCGCGACCGCGTAGCTACACAATAAACACGCGGCCAGGACAAGACCACGTTACGCTACGCGTAGGAGGAATCGTGTGTACGTTTCCGCATTAGACAGGTTGTTCGGCTATATCGCCGAGGCTAAAAACCTGCCGGGTAAGGTGGCGTGCACCATTTGCGTTGATGGCCGTTCTGCGCAACACGGGAGCCATCGAGGCGCAGGCACGAAACACAAGCCCGAGTTAGCAACTTTTTTTTTTGTCGCCTGCTGCACGAGATTTCGTGTACAACTGTTAACGTTCCCAGATAATGCTTCATCCGATCAATCTCTTTGCACTGATATAGCCTACTACGGCCCAAATCTGCCCTGTTCCAGGCCACGACGTGAGCCAGATTATCTTTGATCAAGGGAGAGTCCATCTTTTTCAGAATGGTGTACAGAGGCTTGAGAAGCCTACAAGCTCAAGAGCTGACGCTTCCCAGCGAGTGCAGCGTAAAGGCGGGCTGAACCGACAAGCCGATACAAAGACCGAACACACCATCCATCCATCAACCTGCGCGGTTTTCAGCTCTTTTCGCGTGTCTATACGATTTAAAACGAAATACACTGGGGCGGAGTGTGTTCTAATGTAGGACACGTCTGTTTGTGCAAGTGCTGCGCTTTTGCGGTGCTGTGCCACATCTTCCCTGAAGAAGCTTTGGCGCACAGGTCTGGTGACCCTTCCGGCTTTACGCGTCCTTCTCGGCGTACTTATTTCGACGCGAGGCCCTGTAATACGGTCTGCATATATTTCTAGCTTGAATCCGCCTAGAGATATCATCAGGACGCTTGAAATTGAACCGGGGAGTTAACGTGAGCTTCGGGAATAAGTGCGTTTTCCCCCGGCCGCACAGCCAGCACGCTCGGTGACGCCATTTTTTTCTGCTCAGAGCAGCCACGCTCGGTGAGGAAGCGAAGCCACTCGGGTCCGCTACGCGATGTCGGGCCCAAAGTAGAAAACCGGCGGTTAAAATGATTGTATAATGTGTCGTTGGGTGGCTCTTACCTTTCTTAAAAGGCTCTACTTAGCCTCGGCCTTCGCGAGGTACAACTTTGGAGTTCCGGCGGAGGATTTAGCCGAGTGGATGTGGAGACGGTTTCTGTGGCTGTATGGCTGCTCTCTCTCCGGCGCTGTCTTTGTGCACTGACCGGACTCCTCCAAACGAGGCGGCTGTTGCGCAAAGGCGCAGTTTGAACGCTCGCGACCGCACAAACGTGAGCGTGTTCTCAGTTACCGTTTTGGACGGACTTATAGCCGAGTCCCCAAATCACTTAAATGAAATATTTTTGTCGTTTTAAAAGCGCGTTTATTTATTACATTTGCTTCCATTCCAGTAAGCCAAGCAAACTCTTCCCGGAGTTTGGAGTTTAGCACAGAAAACACCTTAAACTTCGTCATAAATAATACGGAAAACCGCAAAGTTGAACCACTTTCAGCAACAAACTAGCTAATTAATTTCACTTACAGTTGTTCAACTTTTTTCATTGAATTTTATGAGTGAAATGTTGTCGATTAGCCTAGCAATTATTAAAAGTCTTTCAGTGAGACGAGTTATTTCTCTGTCTATATATAAACACCCTCAGATAGTTGTTAAAGTGTATGATGGTCTCTCCACCTAGCACCGGACATTAGCTTGTGAGTCGTGTTCTTAAAGACAATCTTAAGTCTGTCAAAAAAAAAAATGATGCCGAATAAAACAATAACATCAAATCATCCGAGACAAAACGGCTACTGAAAAGTTAGTAAGTTTAATACTAGCGAATGTTGCCGAGTAGTTACACCGCTTATCCGTTGTTTTAAGAGCGTTTCTTTTGAACAATTGCATTGCACAGTAAACTGCAGGTGAAATGGTCTGCCTGCTGAACATTAGCATTTAGCTTGTCCCATTAAACTCTAGTGTTATTTTAGAAAAGCTCGACCATGCATATTACTCATCATGAGACTTGGGTGTAATGATGGATATCAATGTGATTCGAGATTAGAAATGGCTACTAGAACATTGATGAGCCCTCGTCTCAGCTACAGCTGGACCACTTGTAGCTAAAAAAAATTGAAATGCTGCACAAATATTAGACATGGCTGGTTCATTTAGACAACATAGCTAATCAACAAATATGACATGTTTGCAACTGTTGTGGAGTGTTCTTGTTTATGTAGGAATTTATACGTCCTCAAAAACACTTATCAACTGGATTTACACTCCTCATTAGACTACTTGAAGATATGTTTAACAAAGTAATTATATGAAGTTATTTAAACATTTCACATTTCCAAAAAAAAAAAAGAAAAAATTCTCAATAGCTTAATTTTTATTCAAAAGCTAATTCTGACTAATGTATTAAGACCTAGTATATTACTACAGTTGAGGTTTACATACGCCTTGCAGAATCTGTGAAAATGTTTTTTTTTTTTGTTTTTGTTTTTTTTAAAAGAAGAAAATGGTAATTTAAAAAAGAATAAGAAGGATCATAAAAATTGCATTTAGTTTTTATTTAGTTCAGCCCTCAAGTTATTTCACATAACAGATGTTTACATATAGTCCACAAGACACAATAATAACTGAATTTGCACAAATGAACCAGTTCAAAGGTTTACATGTGCTTAATTCTAAATAATGTGTGTTGTTACCTGGATGATCAGCGACTGTTTTTATGTATTGTGATAGTTGTTCATGAGTCCCTTGTTTGTCCTGAGCAGTCAAACTGCCCACTGTTCTTCAGAAAAATCCTCCAGGTCCTGCACATTCTTTGCTTTTCCAACATCTTCTGCATATTTGACCCCTTTCCAACAGCGGCTATATGATGGTGAGATCCATCTTTTCACACTGAGGACAACTGAGGGACTCGTACACAACTTACAAAAGGAGAAAACATTCACTGATGCCCAAGAAGGCAACATGAAGAGCTGGGGGGATGTAAACTTTTGAACAGGATGATCAGTGTAAATTATTTTGTTTAAAGATCTTTTTTTTTTTTTTTTTTTTTTTCATTTAGTTCTGCCCTTCAGAACCTACATAAGATATTTATGAAAAACAAAATCCCCGTATTTTAGATTTTAAATATTAGCCAACTAGCAATTAGAATGCATGGATAGCTCACACAGAGCCATGCTCTTGATTAGATTATTAGATGATCAATGAGATGCCTGTTTCAAAATAAATGTGAACAGGGCCATTAGTACTAGTTCAACAAAGTGACCACAGTTTTTGTTTTCTAAAACAGTAATGTTAGACAACATAATACAACACGTTGATTACACTTTTAGTTAATTGAATCAGCCATGAGGATTTTTTTTTAATATATTACTCTTTCATGTAACATATATGATTGGCATTACAATGTCAGTGTATTCAGTATACACCTATTCAAGTGGACTGGCATCTTGTCCAGGGTGCAGTCTTGCCTTTTGTCCAATATTCCATGGACTGGCTTCAGATACAGGACCCTGATCAGGATAAAGCAGTTACTGAAGGTGTACAAATTAATCAAGCGATGGATCATCCTAACATCTGAGTGATGTTCTCTCCACTACCTCATAGTGACATTAGGATATTGCAGTCTCAGAGAATTCAGAAGAATTTAGTACACATTTTCTTGTGTATTAGAAAGTGAATTAGAGAAATATGCATAGTACATGCCTCAAAAATTTTGCATGTTAAAGATGTTATTTTTGTGAAGTGGCATTTAAAGAAGCATCTGGTCGAACTGGAGCTCTAGTGGTTACAAGGTGAAGCACAAGTTGTTTACTCAACCCAATCGCACAGGCATACCCATGTACACAAAGTGTGCTTCCGATCTATATGGTGTCCAGTGGACTTTAGTTTAGTTTAGACATTAGTTAGGTTGCTAGCTAATTTTCAATACATACAATTTACAGAACTTTGTTAACACAGCTTGGTCAGTTGAACGCACCCAAGCCTTTCATTATCTTAGCTTCTTTTTTGTGAAATGGCCTTCGATAGCATTGTTACCAGCGTTAGTTGACCTAGCTAGCTACACACTCAGTTAGTCAAGTCTGTCTCAGTTAGCCAAGTTACCACACCTCACTTAAGCCTAGCTAATTATCCTACAAGCTCCATAAAAATCCAAATCACAACAGTCTCTGTAAACATGCCACCTATTTATCATTGTTTCATCTGGCTAGCTGATTAAATCATGAGTGGTGCAAACTGTTTCTTCACATAAAGATAGCCAGTGAATCAAAATTTAATTTGTAACATTACTGATTGCATGTGTAAGAGGTCTAAGATGGAGTGAATATAACAAATCCAAAGAGCCTCTCACAGAGGCTTTTTTTTTTTTTTTTTTTACCTATTTTAACAAATAGGTTTACTCATTATTTTGGTACACTTGCTTTGAGTGTACATGGTTTATTTTCAATGTGATCTGTATTTAATTATTATTATTATTTTATTTAAAAAAAAAAATTAAATATGAGGTGGTATTGAAGTGTTACTGCCTCATAGAGTTAGGGTCCCTGGTTTGATCCTGAGCTTGGGTTATTGTTGGTGTGGAGTTTCAAATGTATTTCCAGTGTCTGCATGGGTTTCTTTCAGGTTCTCCTGTTTCCTTCCACCTCCCAAAAATATGTCAGCAAGTGGATTGGTGAATCTAAACTGCCTCTAGTGTGTGATTATGTACTATGTGTGTTCAAGGTGTTCTGCGATGGACTGTCATTCCATCCAGGGTATATTCCTGCCTCATGCTGACTGAGATACGACCAAGATAAAGTGGTTACTGAAGATGAATGAATAAATAAAAATATGAACTCTTGGAGCTTTATTTATAATTGTAATATAGATGTATACTATTTTGGTAACCGACTGTAGATCCTGAAAAGGCAAAAAAAAAAAAAAGACTATTCTAAACAATAGAATACCAGTTAAAAAGCAGAATATCTAAGCTCTCAAATTGCTTGCCGTACATGTCCCACAATGTCTACAGAATAATAAGCCATTCTATTATATTTGACAATGGCTTCAGGTAATTGAGCAAAGCATCACTTATCAAATGCAGCCAAATTCAAAGAACACTGATATCAAACATCAGAAGTATATGAATACAGAACTGCTTTCTTTCAACATTTAAACTCCTGTTAAATAAGATTCATTGTAGATGATCAACAAAGTGTTATATGCAACATCCTGAGAATCTGACAGATTGTTAAAATACATGGTTTTACAAATTGGATTATTTTTGTCTGGACAATAATGTAGTATTTATTGTACTTCAATATTTATTGGAGCATTTTACATGTTGAATGATCACAGTTAAAATGGTTTCTAAGCATCAGTGATATAACATTTCACCCTTATTACCCAGGCAGACATAAGCTCAGTGAGGAAGTGGGAAGTTTGTTAGGGCTCTCTTGGAAATGAAGATGTTGCAGCTGGCAGCAAAACTGTATTCCAGTGGAGTGGAGCTCATGGAGAAAATTGACTGGCCCTGTGCCTTTCTTTGTCTAGCTATGTATCTCCAGCAGTTTCTGTCTGTAGTATACACAGCAGACATGGTGTACGTTTTTGTTCTATCTACAGGGCCATGGTCAGCCTCAGAAATGTCATGTTCCCCGACCAACACTTTGGAGCTGATCTTACACTTGCACATCCTGCAGAAAAACAGTCCTTTCATCAACAGTATGTGATCTGTGTTCCTTCAGCACCCTTCCACTTTTTTTGTTGTTGTTTGTTTTTTTTGTTTGTTTTTTTTTTTGCTGTAAATGTGCTACCTCTTGAATGGATGGTCTTCTTTAACATGAGTTAAACTAGGCTGGTGGAGGGATTCAGGTAAAGTCACAATGAACAGACTTCCTGGTAAAGGCCTCATTCCTTGCACAACACTTCTCACCAGCAGATGACAGTGGTTCCTCACAGACTGCTGCATTTTTCTTGGCTTTGTTTGTAGACAAACAAATGTTATGGTCAGTGTTCTTGTGTCTCCTCAGCAGTGTTTGAGAAATGAACATCCACTCACATTGCAGCAAACACCTTAGGGAAACCTCCTCCTTATTTCTCTCTTTGTCCAAGCTTACCACTCAGTACAGGATAAACATAGTTTACAGGGATCAGACTCAGATCCTGCAGTCCATGGATACAGAAAATAATTTTCTGATTGTATACAGTGTAATAACCTTTGGAGGTCATTTTCTACTTCACATTTGAGAGTGCCACTTTATCTGCTCATGGCTCTCTTGGGAACCTGGATCTGCATTATGAGGTATAGTATTTGTCTTTTCTTCAATGTGTGTGTGTGTGTGTGTGTGTGTATGGTTATATATGTATATATAGTACTGTGCAAAAGTTTTAGGCAGCCTATTTTTTTAGTACAAACTTTGTTATAGATTTTTTATTTTATGACTTCTACATTATCAAGTCAGTACAAAAAAAAAATGTAGATTCCCAAACATTCGTTTTCTAGCACAAAATTAAATGTTACAGAAAAATTTTTGTATGTCATTAAAGAAAGCAGCATATTACGTAAGAGACACTTTTCAGCCAAAAAACACAATGAAGGCTGCTGGGTTTTGCTGCAAAAATAAGAAGCAAAGTGCGACAGTTAAAAGTCTCCAGAAGAACTGTGTCTGGTTCTGCAAGATGCTCAATAAAACTTACCAGCTCATTTCCTTATAAAACTGCACAAACTGTACTGGAGACTACTATTTCTATTTATTTATTTATTTATTTATTTTTGTCACACCAAATATTGGCTTTGTTTCATTTACTACTGTTTACTGCTCTTTATGTTTTTTATTTTTATTTTGTTTGTTTGTTTTTTAAAGTCAAAACATTTAATTTCATTATTTTGAAGGCATTTTTGCAGCATTTCTTTGCATGTGCCTAAAACTTTTGCACAGTACTCTATAACCATAGCAAACTACATTAATAAACTATGTGCATCATAAGTTTTCTGTGTCTAACAAATATCCAATATTCACTTACCAGCCCCTTTAATGGGAACAACTGCTCATTCGTGCAATTATTCAGTCAGCCAATCATTGCATAAAATCATGCACCTACAGGTCAAGAGCTTCAGTTAATGTTCGCATCAAACTTCAAAATGGGGGAAAAAACGTGATCTCAGTTACTTTTGACCGTGGCATGTTTGTTTGTCCCCGTTGAGTTGGTTTGAGTCCATCTGCTACAAGGTTCGACGCATTGTGTGTTCCAAGATGCTTTTCTGCTCACCATGGTTGCAAAGAGTGGTTATTTGAATTACCGTAGCCTTCCTGTCAGCTCGAACCAGTCTGGACATTCTCCTCTGATCTCTCTCATCAACAGGACATTCTACTCACAGAACTGCTGCTCATTGGATGTTTTTTTGTTTTTGCACCAGTCTGTGTTCTACAGAATGTTGTGTGAAAATCCCAGAAGATCAGCAGTTTCTGAAACACTCAAACCAGCCCATCTAGCACCAACAACCATGACACCATCGCAATCCCTGAGATCTCATTTTCTCTATTATGATATTTGATGTGAACATTGACTGAAGCTCTTGACCTGTATCTGAATTATTTTTATGCATTGCACTGTTGTCTCATGGTTGGCTTATTGTATGAATGGGCAGGTGTACAGATGTTCCTAATAAAGTGGCCAGTGAATGTATACTAATTAATGCTTCCTTGAGGAAAAACAGGCAATGATTTCCAGTAATAGTGATGTATTATGGTTGTGAAAGTAGGGGTAAGAAAAATCAAATCCCATATGAAGATATGGTCCCCAGAAAATGCTAGCACAGCTAACTACAGTGCTGTGAAAAAGTATTTATTCTAAGTGATTTATTCTGTTTTTGTGTATATATCATGCTAAATTGTTTCAGAAATTAAAACAAAATCTAAGATAAAACAAAGGCAACCTGAGTAAACACAAAATACAGTTTTTTAAATGATAATGTTATTTATTGAAGCAAAAAAATAATCCAATACCAACTGGGCCTGTGTGAAAATGTATTTGCCCCCGTAGTTACTAATTCCCCAAACCTATGAAACTGCATTCATAATGGGGTTCAGCTGGACTAGACTCAACCAGACCTGATTACTGCAAACCCTGTTCAATCAAATCATCACTTAAATAGAACTTTTTCTGCAGTAAATGTAGGTTAAAAGGTCTTACCCAGTAACACACTATGCCAGAGTTGAAAGAAATTCCAGAAATCATGAGGAAGAAGGTGATTGAAATACATCAGTCTGGGAAGGGTTACAAAGCTATTTCAAAGGCTCTGGGACTCCAAAGAACCGCAGTGAGAGCCATTATCTCCAAATGGAGAGTAGTGAATCTTCCCAGAAGTGCCAGCCTTCCAAAATTCCTCCAAGAGCACAGCAACTACTCATCTAGGTAGTCACAAAAGAGCCAAGGACAACATCGAGGGAACTACAGGCCTCTCTTGCATCAATAAAGGTCACTGTTCATCACTCCACTATCATAAAGACACTGGGCAAAAATGGCATCAATGGAAGAGTGGCAGGGTGAAAACCACTGCTAATCCAGAAGAACATCAAGAATTTTGCCAAAACACACCTTGATGATTCTCAAACCTTTTGGGAGAATGTTCTGTGGATTGATGTGTCAAAAGTGGAACTGTATGGAAGACAGGGGCCCCTTTACATCTGTCGTAAATCAAACACCGAATTCCACAAAAAGAACATCATACCTACGGTCAAGCATGGTGGTGGCAGTGTGATGGTGTGTGGATGCTTTGCTGCTTCAGGGCCTGGGTAACTTGCAGTTAGAGGGAAACATGAATTCTGCTCTCTACAAGAAAATCCTTATGGAGAATGTCTTAAGTCTTCAGTCCGTAAGTTGAAACTCAAGCGCAACTGGATTATGCAGCAAGACAATGATCCAAAGCATAGGAGTAAATTCACTTCTGAATGGTTTAAAACAAGTTTAGGAGTGGCCTTGTAAAAACCCTGACTTGAACCAATTGAGATGCTGTGGCAGGACCTTAAACGGGCATTTCATGCTCGAAAAGAACCCGATTTTGAGTTTAAGGGGGCAATTAGTTTTTCACATTGGTGATAGTTGTTGGATAACTTTTTTTGCTTCAATAAAAAATGAATAAATAAAAAATGTATTTGCCTTTGTTTTATGTTGTATTTCGTTTGAAGATCTAAAACTATTTAGTATGTGATATACACAAAAAGAGAAGAAATCAGGATGTCAGGCAAATACTTTTTCATAGCACTGTAGGTGTTTCTAGATAATTCTAAATCTTTTTCCAAATTGCCCCGGATTACTGTCTAGACGTTTTGGGCAACTCTGTATGCACATTTCATTGTTTTTCTTGAATATTAGCCTTCAGATCTTATGTGCCCCCTTACATACAGGCCAGGGTTATGCAGAGATCTCTATAGGTTGAATGAGGCTTCTTCACTCCTCTCGTAAACATTGTAGTTCCTTCAAAGTGAAGAATGGAATATCTGTGTCCTGTCTCGTCTCCTTGTTCAAGCATAACGTTTCAAAGAAAGTGTCCAGCTGGTTTGTTACACCTTACAGACAGGTGACAAATTAAAGTAAAAACCAACATAAAGTGTCATAGGTGTTGGGCCACCACAAGCTGAACACCTTCAGTGCATCTTGGCATAAATTCTACAAGTCTCTGGAACTCTGGATGGACCATTATTCTGAAAGATATTCCTACAATTGGTGTTTTGATGATAGTGGTGGAATGCGCTGTCTAACATGTCCATCCAAAATCTCCCATAGGTGTTCAGTTGGGTTGAAATCTGGTGACTGCAAAGGCCATGGACATAACTTGCGTCATTGACATACTCATGAAACCATTCAGTCAGCCCTCATGCCCTGTGGATGGGGACATTTTCACCCTAGAAGAGACCACTTCCATCAGGATAGAAATGTTTCATCACAAGATGAAACAAGGTGATCATTCAGGAGAACTTTGTATTGATTTGAAGCGACCTTTCCCTTTAACCAGACAAGAGGGTCCAAACTATCCCAAACCATTCCAGCCAAATGTCCAGAGCACAACATAGCCACTGGTGTTTCATTTAATTTGTCACTCATCTGGGGTGCATTTTTCCAAAAGGTTTGTAATACTAAGTACTTCCTTAATGCCATCTTAATAACATTCTTAAATTAATGAGCATTTCCCAAAACTTAACTTTTTTTTGCATACTAAAGTAGTATGCAAACTTGTATGTAAATTATTGAGTGATCTTGGCCACTCATTTAATCACTAAGTACTTGTTTTATGAGTCTTGCATGAAGTTCAACCACAAAAAGTCAGAGGCTGCTAATTTAGGTACAAAAAAACTCAGATACATTGCCCAAACTTAGGTTTATTATTGTTGCTGTTGTTGTTGTTTGTTTTTTCACTCTTCACTCTTCTTTACAAATTTAGCTCACATGTTGAACATTGAAATAAAAAATATTGGAATCCAAATGTTGATGATGATGATGATGATGATTGTGCACCAGCAATAGAGACTGTGGAGTCCATCAAGTGAAGTTTTTTGTCCTCATTCTGTGATGCAACCAAATAAACCCAAATCTCAGTCAGCATGCAGTCGTGCGATGCTTATTAGTCTTATTAGAATATTTGATTTGTTCCTTGGTGCACAATAAATGGCCATAACATTACTGTACTACCCTGATATCAAATGAGCAATGGCCCACAGATGAACTGCACTAACCACTTCATCTGTCCCACATATCCCTGAAGAATGACAGCGATGAATTAATCAGAATCTGGCTCCCATTACGCAGCCATAACTCTTCCTTGCTGAGACCGTATGTTTACAACTGGGCCACTTTTGGCAAGAAAGAAATAAAAATTTAGGCCATTTTTGGTCCACATTACAAATGTGGCTGCTTAACTTTGGGCATCTTTTGGCCCACAATACACTTGCCATTGCTATAAACAGCCCTTATGTGCTTAAAGTCAATCATGTTCGGCCCAGATGTCTTTACTATAGTTTCTCTATTGTTTCAAATGCACTGTGGTATTGTAGGTATTGGTCAAAATGCCTACAATGTGACACTGATTATTTAAATCAACTTGAGCTATGATTCATTACATCTGCATGCATTGTATATACACAATAGATCACTCAAATTTGTGATTTGAACTCATGGTTGTGGAGGTACCAGGGCTTAAATCAAAATTAAAGCTAGCTCCCAGTGATCCCATATGGCCACGCCCCTGATGGCATGTTAATAAAGATACATTTGACAGGGTACAGGAGAAACCTGCAGAACTGTTGCCCTGAAAGTGTGTGCTGTGTGCTATGGCACAGTGACCCTAATGTGGAAGGGTGGGGGTATGAAGACATAGAACTGCAACAGCTGAACATTGCACTTCATGACCAGGAGAGTGAGAGGGGCAATGCCATGCTGTAGTGGAAGCAAAACCAAGAGAAGTTCTCATGCAATTTGCAATCTTTGGTTAAAATAGGCAACCCACTGTTTATTTATTTGAATACACGCTGACATTTTACACTCGCTTTGTTCATTATGCAGGAAAGTTGCTACCATTATTGAAGACCGTTTAATGTTGTTCCTCTAAAAGCTGGTCTGTGCATAATATTAGTGTTAATTTTCCTCATTGCTCCCTTATGGCTGTTAAAACTTCCCTTTTCTATTAGCACCCAGTTGCCATAGTTTTGTGTAAATCACTGTTTGATTGTACATGGTGCACCCACATCTCTGTTCAGTGTCATCCCTTTATTCTTTTTTTCCTGCATGCCATGCCACGAGATTTAGAAATCAATGCAACTAGTTCTATCTCTTCCAACAGTTAATTTCTGATTTCAGGAGGTAATTTATGTTGTAAATTGTTGATAAAACATTCAATATCATCTGCCATTTAAAACCATCAATCAGCATATATTTATTCTGTTTCAGTCGCTGATCCAAATAATTTACCACCAGACCATTGATCGATTGTTTAATTATCAGCTGCATATAGCCAGACACTCAGGCTAGGATGAAGTCAACAAAAGATTCTTAGAACTTTATTTTATTTAAGTTTAAGTTTATTTAAATCTCTGTTAATGAAAGCTTTTGAGAAACACTTACAAAATATGCTCATATGTAACACCCTTTGTTAAGTCGTTTGCTATGTTTAACCATGGCTATGTATGGTAGTTCATGGCAACCATAACACTAATATGGTACTTCACGGTAACTATGGTGCCACTATGTTACTTCATGGTAACTACGATGCTACCCTGGTTTAATTATGGTACATTCTGGTAACCCTGAGGCTACCATTGTTTTATTATGGTACTTCACAATAACTATAATAATACCATGGTTTAACTATGGTACTTTATGGTAACTATGATACTACCATGGTTTTACTATTGAAGTTCATGGTAATCAGGGTAAGTATGCTTATTACATATTTAACAAGGTCAACTATGATTTTACTATGGTGCCTAATTATAACTATGTATATTACATATTTGTAGTAAGAAAATGAAACGTAATCATTATGAATATACATTATAACCTGTGCGTATAAAGTGAAGTAAGTGTGAGTGTGCCACTTGAAGGTTTTGTAGTGTAAATCAGCTGTTATAGTGCAAAGACTTTAGAACTGGAGAGAGTTTGGTGTAAATAAAAAATAAGTTGAAGGTGGATGTTAATGGGTGGAGAGGGAGCAAACTTGGCTGTGCTCTCTGGCCCATAATTCTGGATGAGAGGGATGGCATACTCTCGCCGATGTCAATCACTAGCAAATCATGGGTGTCAAATCAAATCAACGTGTGTATTTCCTCATTCAAAATACGACAAAAATACTATAAGATAACATTTTCACTAGTATTTTCTGCATTGTATGTTCTGTATTCTGCAGGCTAGGTATCTTATAAAACCAAACATTCATTCAACAGTTGTGTTCTTGGCTAATAACATCTAACATAAATAACATCTAGCTAGTTCACTAACAGTATTTACAGTGTTACCAACAGTAATGAAAAATATGTATATATAAAACCATCTTGCCATGACATTCTAACTTCACATGATCAAGGTTGCCAACATAAATAAGTAAATATTTGAATATAGCACTTTTTGCACGAATACTGCATATACATTCCATAACCTTCTTTCCCTTCAATCAGATTCTTGTGAAGAAAGAAAACAGACATATAAAACATGTAAATCATCTTCAGACAATGCAGAGTTAATGAACAGGAAACGGATACTGAAGCTAAATGTTCACTGCAACAATTTGCCTTCAAAACTATATGACATAATCTGAGGAGCAAGTAAGGAAGCTGAAAGAGAAGTGAGAACACACATCTGGTAAGTTTCCATATGCAAACATATCTTACACAATATGTACTGCACAATTTCAAACAACCTGTATGTGTCGTTTTTCTTGCAGTTTTGTGTGATAGTTTGTGTACACATAGTAAGATGATGTGATTGCTGCTTTTGACTAAGCTATGAGGAAGAATCTGGAAAATGTATGCTGATGTAGGTATTGTTATTGATTTTGCAGGGTACAGGAATAAGCCTTGGTTGTCCCAGATCACATCTTTGCATATTTGTCTTGTGTTTAATAGCTCATTGTGTTTTGGTTTGTATATGACAGGTTCACTGTCTTACAGTGAAAACATTAATCACCAGAGGGCTTTAAATAAGCTGAAAGCTCTGCAAAACCCTGTTCAAGTTCAAGAGTGTATCAACATTGCACAATTTTTGTCTACCACATCTATCACTCGCCTCTTCTTTCTCTCTTCCTCCGCCTTCCACTGCCTTCTTTCTCATATACATGTAACCTGGAAACAGTGTTTCCCTAAGGTCTTGCCTGGCCCCACTGCTCTGCTTATCTTTTTTTATTTATTTTTTTTAATTTAAACATTAAAATATTTTGCCTGTTTAATAATTCACTTGAAAAATATTACATGGTTATATCATAGTAACCGTGGGAAAACCAAGGTATGAAAAACACACCTAATTAATTTTCCTACAGGCATTCCTACAGTACTCATAATTAAACTGTCCCCAGTGGGACATCTAAGCACACAAATATTGATCTTTACTTCTTTCCTGATTTATATCATTGTTTTACTTTATCTGCCATGTCTGTAATGCTCTTTCGTATTCATTTTCAGAGTTGTCCTTCAGATTCACAATTATTCAAGCAATAATGATTGTAAAACAATAACATTAAAATGAATTTTTTCAAAAGTACTTGAAATTAATTTTGTAATTAATTTTGTGATTACTTTGTAATTAAAGTGAAATAATTCTTATAACTCTCAAACAAAGAGTTTGCTCCTATTCCGACAGAGAAAAACGGGGTTTCCAATTAGCCAGCTAGCAAAACATCAGCTTGCAGGGCTGCTTAGTTGGCAAAATTAAACACTGCTGCTTTGGAGGCCCTGCTTTTCTTACCTACATATTCACAAGAAATAGTGTATATTTCCCATTTAAATCTTAAACGTGGTAAAAGACATACCACTTATACATAAAGCACATGCTGAAGCAACAGTGGTGCTTTTTATTCTGTGATATCAAAAACAGTCAAGAGAAACATAGTGGTGTACACAACCACCTACTATACTGGAGTACAGAGAGAACAGTATACTGTATGAAAGGTCATGCAGTCAGCCTAAGATAGAGATAAGATAACTATCTTATGTTTAATACTGCTTTAACTAAGAAAAACTACTATACTGTAGCTTTTAATTGATCTCTGTGGTTTTTGTGTATTCCCCATTATCATATACCAGATTTAAACCCAGAAACGTTTCAGTTCATATTTCCAGATTTTTATTTTTTAACTTTCTCTAAAAGCTCCTGAATCTTGGTGGGAAAATGTTTGCTGTGAAAGGGCATCCTGGGGCATGTAAACTGGACTGTCCAAACCTCATGGAAAAGCCATTCGGACTTACACAGAGAACTGCTAAACAAGATTCAACTACATCGTCCAGAAAATGTTTAGCATCACATGCCAAGTGAGGAATCAGTAATGCCCTGCTAGGAATCGTACTTCTTCTTCTACTTTGTTAATCAGCATAGACCTACAGTACTTTAACTGAAGCCAAATCCAACTCCATTCACTCCTAACAGCCCATACGATGGCGATTGTGTCCATTGTGAGTCTTAACCAACTTCAGAAAGGTTGTATTTTGATGAGTTCTGACTTTTTAAACTTTTCACACACAGAACAGTGTAAAATTTGTGACTTCTTCTGGGGAAAATTGGGAAATATTTCAGAATAGCGATTCAAAATGCATTTAATTATAATACATGACAAAGATATAGCAACAAAAAGTCATTGGGAAATATGGATCCATAGCTTAACAGGGGAACACTGGGACTGAGGCAGAAATATACCCTGGATGAGCTGGAAGTCAATCGCAGGGTACCATGCACACACTCTTTCACACCTAGGGACAATTTAGCATTTTTGGGAGGATGGGGGGGGAAACCAAAGAACCCGGTGGAAACCCGAACAGATATGAGATCATGCATAGAAACTTCACACAGACAGTAACGTTGTCAGGATTGAACTGGGGACCCCAGCACCTCTGTAAATAGTACAGTTCAGTCTAAAGGTTTGTAGCCTCTATGGATTTTGAATGGAAAGTGAGGAAATGAACAATTCATGAGCAGGTACTGAGGATTGTATATTACAATTATTGGATCCAAAAGATACTTTCAGTATTTACTACTTTAAACACTGACACAGCATTAAATTAGGCTTGAAAAATAATTAGGCAGTAAGAATGGTTAAATAATTACATCTGGAATGTGGCTGCATTTTTCAGAAGGCACTCCTTCCTAAAAAAAAAAAAGAAAAGAAAAGAAAAATACAATAAAAGTTTCTTATTATCATAATGTTCTGCAAGGATCAGAAAATGAAAAGCTTGATATTATACTATACTACCATAAACCAGTTTCACAACACTCCCAATGCTCCAGTGCATAAGCACTCTTATTCAGATTACACAGATTTAGCAAGTCCCACTAATATGCATTTTAATACTGAAATAATAACTCCTTGAAAAGGTTGCCGTTTTATGGATGTATTTCTTCCACATGAAAAATGATGAAAAATTTGATTATTTTGAATTATATACGAATAAATGTAAGATAATGTGACCATCTGAATATATCTGATCTATATATATCTGATCTATATAGATCATAAATTGCTCAGCTCATATCATTTCTCACGTAACCGTCCATAAAGCAGGAGTGAATAGTGCAAAACACTTACACTTCTCGTTTGAATGTCTCATGTGATATCCTGTCATTTCCGAGACCCTCAGGACATTCATTGAAATGCTGGATACCAAGTGTCTTCAGTGCTACAAAGATGCACATCTCACTTACTTTAACAATCCTTCCATCCATCCATTTTCCATACCACTATATATATATATATATATATATATACCTAATATCCTAATAACCTAATATCCATAAAACTGTCCGTCCTTTTTAAGTAATCTAGATGATATATAAAATTAATATTTATGTTATTTTTAGCACACAGGGTGATATCCTTACCCTCTCTATATTGGTTGTAAGAGATGTACCCTTGATTTGTAGGATCTAAGATACCACACACTGCATCCAGGTTGGAATCATCAAACAAACATGGACTAGCAGCTGCCTGAAGTTTAGATGCGTGCATTTGTTCAAGTTGGGAAATCAGGAATTCCCTTGGCTGTTCTGAAAAACAAAAACACAATGATTATGGTTACATAGATACATAGATAGATGGTTTATATATAGATAGACATCCCATAGTGAGAACAATCACGCACAACTATATCAAAGGAGACACTGATGCTTTTTCCGTTCACACATCTTTATTCAGGAATTTTGACAAGTCTCAGTTTAACACTACCAAGACTACAACGGTGCTTTTCACACACTGGGCTTTTTTAAAGAGTTTATTAATTAAGCGAATAAATTAATTGTTGTTGCTGACATCTTTTTTTTTTTTTTTTCAAAAAAGATCAGAGAACTGTACAGCTAGTACAAGATTTGTCAAGTTTACGTTACAACTGCGATACATAACATGACATAAAAAGGTCAGAGATGTATCACCTGGTCTGTAGTAGAAGAGCATGCTAGTTAAGTTGTTCATTAGTTCTAAGATTTTGTGATTTTCGAGGTATTTTGCTGCCTCTTGTTCCCGCGGTGTTGACATGATCGCGCTTCATTAGCACTGCTCAGACCTCCGCTTCCACAGTGTTTGGAGTGGTTGCTATGATACCTACAGCGCGCGCTCGAGCCAACGGAGTGTTCAAACTGCAGTGCGCGTATATTCGGGTTTTTACCGTAATGACCAGGAAGCGACTGAAAAAAAATGTAGTTGCGGTGAAAAGTAGGCACTACGAAGGTTTATACGTCCACCTTTTCTCATTTGTTTAGCGTCCCTGAATGGACTGTGCTCACTGACTATTTCTGTCTCCCTAACGTAACATACGTTACCTACATTAATGCTTTCGATGATGTCAATGTGTACTTACGTCTCTACATTACTAAAATCAGACCTGCTACAGCGCCCCCTGCTGAGTACAATAAAACCCCGAATATGCGTGCAGTGTGTGTGTGTGTGTGGGTGTGTGGGTGTGTGTTGTTTGCAGCTCCTGTTGTTACATGAGTAGGCAATATATATATATACATAATAAAAACAAATGTGTGTGTACAATCGTGTATAACTTCTAACAGGTAGCAAGTCAGTAGCACAAATCATACACTCGTAGGGAATAAATAAATAAATAATAGCGTAATAAAACTACAGAAAAACAGCATAAAACTGACACTGACAGCATTACACTATTGTCATGTAAATTGATTAAAGTATGTTGTTAATGTGCAATGGTTTTATTATAAAGCAGAGGAGGTACAAATGCAGTAGCCTATGTAGTACTATCACAGTGGTGAATGTTAGAATCATACTGACTGTTAAAGTAGTAATATTAATAAACAAGTAACAGTACTAAATAACAGCAATGATACTGCTGCTGCTACTGATCACTAGGATATAATGCAAGAGAAGCTTAGTGTTGATAAACTTGTTTGCAACATATAACTTATAGTTACTACTGTTTATCAATGAAGTGGGTTGATGTGATTGAAGGGTTTGTTTGTTTGTTTGTTTGTTTGTTTGTTTGAAGTAGGAGATGCAGTTCCAGTGGGTCAGTGTGACTCATTACAGTGATTGTCCTGAAGGGAAAATGTATCTCACTCTGGTGGTGAGTGGATGTCCCTGTAGCCTACTGCCCTCTGGATAGCAAGTGTCAGTGGGATATATATGCTTTTTGCTTGGTGAAGGCACCATGACTTGTAACAACAACAACAACAACACAAGATTTCAAGGGTGAGTTCTAATTGGTTAAGTAAATGAACTACTTCATTATAAGTTGCATAAAAATAGGAAAGGCCAGGCACCACAGGGTTATGGTTAGGTAATTACATACTGTAATCCACCATATGGAATGAGAGACTTGCAACAGTTATAAATACTTTATTGTACCTTATTTGTCCCAACTCTGTCCTACACCTAGACATTTTGGTGCATTCTTGTTTTCTAGGTTACCGACCATATGTTTATCTGACTTTTTTTCTTCTAAAATGATCTGTTTCATGTGGGAATTTCTTTTAACTTTAAAAAGTAGTGGGGCGTTTAAGAAATAATAAGGGGATATCTACATTAACAGAAATATTGAGGGGTAATCGGGGTACAGATTGCTTTAAAGTGCTTTAAAATTGTATCATTTTCCTGGTGGGTTTAAATGAATGATTCATCTTAGCTTTAATTCAACACAGTAATTTATTATAACAGAGTAGGCTGTTATTTTTGTGACTTTTTGGTGATTTTTCTTCTTTTAGTCTACTTGCCGAACCGAGTGCACTTGACGTAATCAATAAGCGACAAAATACTTCGCGCGGCCCAGTCTCACAGTTTCTTTTGCGCATGCGTAAAGCAAGGAGTCCTTGGCTGCGTTGGCTGCTGTAGGTGAACCGCACTGTTTCGGGACACTGTCAAAATGCAGACCTGGAATCAGCTTTATCGTACCCTTGCAACGGTAACTATCGTATATGTAACCGTATCAAGCTCCACTGAATGTGTATACAGTAGTTTATAGACAGAAATCAAGCAATACGTTGTTTCGTCGCCCAAATTGTTTCTCTTTAAGGCCCAGTTAGCTCAGTAGCTTGTCAAGTAACATTAGCGTAGTTTACTTAGCTTCTAACTAAACCAACGGGAGTAACGGGAGTTTGTCATGCACTTAGCAGACAAAATACTTACTTTCGGACTTGGTCAAGCACGTGTCTTAATATTGAATTCAAGTGTACAAGTTGCTTAGTAGTAGATGAGTTTGCATTAATGACATTACTAGCTAACAGCAATCAGCTTCTTATAATGCTGCCACTAACTCGCGTATGTGTCTAAATGAATTTTTCACAGCACCCTTTTTTGTTTACCTCGTTTCAAAGACATTTTCTTTACTTTTTAAGTGGGTTGGTGAAGTTCTACTATGTAATACAAGCTAATAATGACTTGTCTCTTTCTGACTTATTAAATGGCTATGTTTAAAGGCTCCTCGTGCATGAAGAGTTTGTTTTGAGTTAGTCTTGGATTATCAGTTTTTGTTTGGATTTTTTATTCATTTATTTTTTTTCCATACAGCGCGGTCAACACCTGCCCTGCAAACTGCATGGAGCTACAGCGTTCTCTCTGAGAACGTATGCCGACAAAGCAGCAAGTAAGACCGCTGAACTTCTTTAGATGATCAGTGCTACCATAATCAGTAAACCTTCCTGTTCATTAACCTCTACTTTTAAGGCACTGAGTTCAGCTGACGTGCATTGCTTTCTTCTAGTTGATGCTGATGTCACGGTGGTGGGCTCTGGCCCTGGAGGGTATGTCGCTGCCATCAAAGCTGCACAGCTTGGTTTCAAGGTGAGGTAACAGTGTTCTTGGTGATCGCAAAAGAGCCTTTTCTGGGGTTTTTCCCCATTGATTAACATCGCTTCCTTCTGCAGACAGTGTGTGTGGAAAAGAACGACACCCTTGGAGGCACTTGCTTAAACGTGGGCTGCATCCCATCAAAGGTATTTTATACCTTTTTTATACTAACTGGCTGGACCAGCCATAACAAACATTTTTGTATTTGCAGCACTTTTCTGATAACTGTATTGTATTTTCAAGGCCCTGTTAAACAACTCTCATCTGTATCACTTGGCACATGGAAAGGATTTTGAAAGCAGAGGTATTGAAAGTAAGTAAAATCTCACATTTGACATTTCTCATATCAGAGCTACAGGTACTGCTTTAATCCTGACATCCTCTTAGTAACCTAGTCAAATCTCTCCATGCTTTTTTTGCCAAGTTATGCAAAACATCAGTGGCATGATGAAAGTGTGTTTTAAGACCTGTATCCCATGTTTATGATTCCAATTTTCAGTATCGGACAGCCCAACAGCAATATAGTAACTGCCATGTCATCTGTCCTACTAACATAGGGATTGACAAATTAACTGAACATTTGAAACTCAAGCTTGTTTCAAAATGCAGATGAATTATTAATTTTTTTTTTTTTTTTAATTTTTAGTCCAAGGGATTTCGCTGAACTTGGAGAAGATGATGGCTCAGAAGAGTGGTGCTGTCAAAGCTTTGACAGGAGGCATTGCACACTTATTTAAACAGAATAAGGTATGTTTGTAAACATAAACATTTCTTTTAGAGGGGCACAAATTGAAAAGACAAGCACAATGAGTTGTTATTTACTACTGCTGTGGTGTTTAATGTCCCCGTGAAGTGCCTTGAAACGTGCAGCGTTATTTGATGTGTTGACGCAATTTCCACTGACACAGGAAGTAAGGGCGGGATATATTGAGTGGCTCCTCACCTTTTTTAAATAGCCAGTAGCGTTTAGCTTACCTCACAGTCCGTCTAAACCATACTTGACCGTTAGTATCATGGATTTTTATAATGTTGGGGGCGGGACACTTGTCACTTGATGAGAACCTGAAGTGCAGAATGATGTCGTCAAAATTGTTGATCCGTATTGGTGGTAGAGGGAGACTTTTGAATGCATATATCTTCTAAATGTGAATTTTGTCATTGTTTTGGAGCACACTGGCTTATAGATAACCTTAAGACTAGCATATTCGTACTAAACTTCAATTTTGATTTCATGGAGACTTTAATTCTTTTAAAGGTTACCCATGTCAATGGGTTTGGAACTGTAACCGGGAAAAATCAGGTCACTGCAAAGACAGCTGATGGCGGTGAGCAAGTCATTAACACCAAAAACATCCTCATTGCTACAGGATCAGAGGTCACTCCATTCCCAGGCATTGAGGTGTGATTTCACACATTTACTCTAGCTTTGTATGTCAAAATGTGCATATTACTAATAGTTACAAATTATTTCAACAAGCGTCTAGAAAATGCAGCTTCAACCTTTAACGCTTTGGTTTTCAAAAGTCATTTTAGTTTGGTTTCAACTTGTAACTTACCATTTGTGTTGGCAGATCGATGAAGACACTATAGTATCCTCTACAGGGGCTCTGTCCCTTAAGAAGGTCCCCGAGGAGCTGATTGTTATTGGAGCTGGAGTTATTGGAGTGGAGTTGGTGAGTACATGTACATAAAGTCTCTATGTTGCTCATGGACTTCTCTACATTCTGTATTTTATATGTTTCAGGGCTCAGTGTGGCACAGACTGGGCTCCAAAGTGACAGCAGTGGAATTCCTGGGCCATGTCGGTGGGATGGGCATTGATATGGAGATTTCCAAGAATTTCCAACGTATTCTCCAGAAACAGGGCATGAAATTCAAGCTGGGTACCAAAGTCCTGGGTGCCACCAGGAGGCCTGATGGCAAGATCGATGTGGCGTAAGTTTAAACTTCACTTAAACTGTTTTTGTAGTCTCTTACATTAGTCAAAACAAGTGCATCTTGTTATGTTAAATAAAAAGTAAACAGATCCATGCTACTGTGTGCAGAAGTTTACACTCATGCCCCATATTAATGTAATTATATTGCATTTTTGAAAAAATCCTGGTGTAGAATTAGATCCATAATGAGCAGGTCGGAGGTGGCAATGCCGAGGAAAATATCTCTGAGGTGCCATGAGAGAGAACGCTTGAGAGGAACCAGACTCAGAAGGAACCCAACCTCTTCTGGGTGACACCGGATTGTGGGACTATAACTCATTACAGTGTAGAGTTAGAAGAGTAAAGGCAAAAGATTCCATGTGTATTGAAAGGGTGTACTGAAGGAGTTCCTAAACATTTTGTGTGAAAAGCATCAAATGGACATTATGAATTTTCTGCAACCCCAAGCCTTGACCACCCTACATTTTTATTATGGATTTATACTGTAGGACTTCAGTAAGTGATTTGGAATATTTTTATGTTTGTTTTCTACACTTCTGTTCAGAGTCACTGACTACATTTACATGCACATCAAATTCTGTTTAAGATCTATTTGTGTTGCAGCCATATTCCGAATGCGATGTTTATATGTGTACAGGCATCAGAATATTCCTGTATAAGTGGTTGTTGTAAGTATGCCTGAGTTGAGATTCCTAAATACCAAGCCTACAGCTAAGCATCTGTTAGCACCACAATTCCTTGCAGAGTGAGCATGTGCATATATCTCCTTTCAGTGGATTTTCTGAATAAGGTGCATGCACCAACATGCAACACATTTCCATTTAAAACAGGGATATTCCAAGGTTGGGAATATTGTCTTAATCTGAATTGGGCAAATGGATTGTGGTGTTTACATGACTCTACTAATTCGAATATTGCCCAATTCTGATTAATATCAGAATATTGATGTGCATGTAAATGCACTCTGTTGTCAAGGAACTAGCAGAGAGTTAGATTGATATTCGTAATATTAATTATGAATTAAATAAATTATGAATTATTAATTAAAATAAATGAATAAAACAGAGAGGAGATTTTGAGTTTGTTTCATGGCCCAGCATGTGTAAATCCAGTGACCCCTTTTTGTGAACCCCTGATGAACTCTATGAGCATACTGTAGATAGGAGTCCTCTGGGATGACAGGCTTTATGATTACAGCAGCAGTTCTTAGAGAGTACATTAGTCTCCAGCATGATCTCTCTGCCCTGATTTATCTAGCTCAGTTTCTTTTATCAGGGTTGAAGTGGCTAGAGTTCATCTGCTTTTAATGATGAATTTTAAGTCTGTGTGAATAATGGTGAGACTTTGTGTAATATTCACTGAAAGTATAGTTATGGGAAAAGAGCAGTGATGACAGTGTTTTGTGTTTTCAGAGTGGAGGCTGCTGCTGGAGGGAAGAATGAGGCGCTCACTTGCGATGTGCTGCTGGTGTGTATCGGCCGTCGCCCTTACACAAATGGCCTTGGTCTTGAGAACGTTGGTATTGAGCTGGACAACCGTGGCAGGATACCCGTCAACAACCGGTTCCAGACCAAAGTGCCCAGGTACTACAAATTTAATGAAAATTAAATCATTTTGCTTGTGAGCAAAACAGTATTGACTGATAAAACATGCAGAATGTCACTGATGTTTTTGCAATTCTCTAAAGCTATTCTTTATTAAAGAACAGACAGACTGTACAGAGGCAGGATCCAAAATGTAGAGTTGTGTGAGGATTTGCTATAGCCAGTTGTGTACTATTGAAGATTTTGACAGCAGTCGAGTCATCTTTAGTTATAAAAACTTGCTTTGTGAGGCTTGCTGGATTTTTAAAAAAATTTAGAGTCACTACAGCCATGAGGTTTAAATTACTTGTTTGATTTAGCCTGTTTCTAATATATGTTTCCCATTCAGGATAAAAATTAGCATACCCTTACCTACACATTTTATTGTGATTTAAAGTGAACCACAACTACACTGCCATTAAGCCATTTGATATGATGTATATAATCTAACAGTTTCTGCCACTGGGAAATTAGATTGGCTAATTATTTACCTATTCACATATTCTGTTGACTAATTGAGTAATGTTTAGCTAGAGCTGTCAGGCTTGGGGTTTTGTGCTATATTGGCATACACAGATGACGGCCAAGGTCACAGAAAACATTTTCACTTTCACAGTTTGTTTTCGGGTTGTCCGTCCATTCGTGCGAACCATCAGAGATTTGCATTATTGTTCTCAAGAACAAGTGGTTAAATGTTTATAGGATTTATATGGAGTTATCATTGTAACCAGCAAACAAACTAATTATACTTTGCAATCAATCCAAACACAGTAAAGGTCACAGCAAGGCATACAAATTAGTAAGAAGAAGGACTAGGCTTGTTGGCGTGCAGAGGCATCCCTGTAGAGTTCTACTTGTTTATCTGTAAAACCTGAATTGTATTCATTTGCTGTGCACATTGTGAGTAATTTGATTACTAAGAATGAACAGTCCTCTGGTTATGGCATGTTTTCAGCCAGTGTGCTTTTCTGAATGCAGTGTTTATGCCATTGGTGACGTGGTGGCTGGTCCCATGCTGGCACACAAAGCAGAGGACGAAGGCATAATATGTGTTGAAGGAATGGCGGGAGGAGCCGTTCACATAGACTACAACTGTGTTCCATCAGTCATCTACACACACCCTGAAGTTGCATGGGTCGGCAAGAATGAGGAGCAACTTAAGGAAGAAGTGAGATCTTTTTGTCATTTAGTTTAATTCAGTTCAGTGAGCTCCCCAACCCTGGCATTATTTAAACTTACTTTGCCTCTTTGAACATGTTTCCCTCAGGGTGTCCCATACAAAATTGGCAAATTCCCCTTCGCTGCTAACAGCAGAGCAAAGACTAATGCTGATACAGACGGCCTGGTGAAGATCCTGAGTCACAAAGAGACAGACAGAATGCTGGGAGCACACATCCTTGGCTCAGTGAGTTGGACTAGAACTGCATGGCTAATTTCAGTATTCTTAGTGTAATTAAGTTTTTATTGTTTGTTTAATTGAGATTTCACACAATATGTTTGCAGAAACTGCAGAATTAATACTTTTGGTTTGTTTGCTATTTGGTCTGGTTTACTTTCACACTGTACATAGTTAAATCAGCTAAAAAGCAAAGAAGCATTGGCTGGGTGGGGGGATTTGTGCAGTTGTAAAACTATTTCACGGATTGGTCAGAAATGCAGCAACAGAAAAAGGTAAACAAACCTCTGCCACGTGTGCATCTAAATCACAAAAATAATCCCATGCACATCTGGCACTCAATTACAAGGTAATTATATAAATAACTAGTTAACTAATAACATTTTGTGGATGTATCCACAAAATAGTTGTGGATTTATTTGTTTGTTTCTCGTGGCTCAATTTAGCAGCTTGCATGTACAAAAAAATGCTGCAACCCAGAATACACAACATCTTTGGTTCACATCCTGCAGTATGAGTCCATGTCGAATCGCTTTCTCACCTGTACCCCACTAGTGTTCGCTTCATATGGTCTCAGATCAGTTGGTTTGACCAACTGAAAAGAACGCACCATTCATTCAAACTGGACAAACACTGCACCCTTAATAATGTACACCTCTGCAGATTATATTGATTTCATATTGGTATTAGTTGAAAGAGTGTGCTTTGTTGTGCAGGGAGCTGGTGAGATGATCAATGAGGCTGCACTAGCAATGGAATATGGAGCATCGTCTGAGGATATTGCAAGGGTCTGCCATGCCCACCCTGTAAGTATTGCCAAAAAAACGGTGAAAGGCATAATTGCAAAACACTACAATTAATTAAACAAATCTCTGTTTCCCTACAAGTGTCAAGGCAGTTTTATTTAGAATTTGAGTTGAAGACTAATTGTTTTTGTAAGTGATTCAGAAAATCATGTATTTTATATGGACCCTATAATTTTCCTTAAAAAAAAAATATATATATATATATATATATATATATATATATATATATATATATATATATATATATATATATATATATATATATAAAAAATATAGAAAAGCTGTCCTACACTATTCTATACCATCATTAAATGTAATCATACTGGGCAACACTGATAATTAACTTAACTGATAATTAAGGGTTGATTCTTCTACCAGACCTGTTCAGATTTGTTGACACAAAGTTTTCTTCCTTTCCAGACTGTTTCAGAGGCCTTCAGAGAAGCCAATCTTGCTGCTTCATTTGGAAAAGCTATTAATTTCTAGATTAAAAGTTACATGTATATAATTGTCTGCTTCATATCTGGTTTCAGTACTTCAGTACGGCGCACAATTGAGATCCTGAACCTTTAGTTTTCAGGAGAAGGTGTCATGCAAAACTACAGTAAAACTGTATTCCATTTAGTATGTTATTTAAATGTTCTAATAAAAGGGTTGGGTTGTGTAATGGTCTAAAATTGTGTAAGTCCCATATGAGTGCAATATACTTGTGGTGTTAACACTCCTAAACAAAGCAGGAGCCACACAACACTATAGGGATGAATTGGAACTGCAGATCAATTGATTTCAAATACGCATACGTAGGTAGGTGGAATTAAGGAAATGAAAAGTTTCTTGAGTGTGGAATTTTTTCTGTGATCAATTTACTAAGTACAGTATGCAAATGCAGTAGTGTGTTGTGCTGATTTTGAGTTGGGAATTCACAAATGGTATGAAGATTGTTGTTAAGATTTTAAATCCTCTCACCTCCAAACTGTTATACTTAGGCTCTTGAGCATGGACCTTATCCCTCTCTGCTCCAGAAGCACTACATCTTGGCTCACCCAGTGTTCTGACCCCAGCTCTTTCCAAGCTATGATTTGAAAAGAAAAACATTCATTGTACTGCAAATGTATAATGGCAATAAAGGATGTCTTTCTAATCAGATGATTAATAACAGGATACAAGTTATTCAGTTTAAAAATGTTTAATAATAACACTAGTCTCTAGTGTTTATCCATTTGAAAATGACCATATCATTCTGAAATTGGTTTTCATTCTGTATAGCCTACACTACAGCTACTGCATTAAAACAAACTCAAGACAAACTGGGCTTTATGACCACATGAGTACGTGAATACATTACATGGTGTATTTTCGATATTTGGAATGAAGCAGGAAGGAAACCCAACATGATTGAGCTGATCAGGTTGGTAGTACCTGTGTTTTTAGTTCATTTGGGATATTTATTTACTTAATATTCTTTTCATTTTGGAACTGATTTGGAACAGTTTTCAAAAATATTTGCAGTAGTTATTTGGGAATAACTCCTCTTACATGGATTCCTTCTCAGGTTCATTTGTAGGTTATTCACTTTTAGTTTAGTGCTACTGTTTTTTTTTATTTTTGTTTTTTTTGCTGTAATAAGTACCATAAATGTACTATACCTAATGTACTATAACTGAACTCGTAAGAGCCATTAACTTGTTTAGAGGTGTGTTGAAGTTAAGTGTTAAGGAATAGTGTTACACTATTTAGACCTGGTGGTGGCACCATAGGAGTGTTTTTATGGAGGTGAAGTGTAATATATTTGAAAAAAGGTTGGATATTTATTCATCTGGCTTCCCAAAGTGTCAAATATCAATTTGAGGGGGGAAAAACATAAGCATTTTACAACCGATGTTTACATTTTTGAGGCCATTTTGAAACAACTTCCAAAGCACAGGCTACTGTTACATTCATGAAAAGTTTGCAAATGTAAAGGTGCATCTCAAAACATTAGAATATTGTGGAAAAGTTCATTTTTTTAATTTAATAAAAGTGGAACTTTCATATATTCTATATATAGTTCATGGAAATCAAAAATCCAGTATCTCAAAATATTAGAATAAAGAATTTATAATACAGAAATGTCGACCTTCTGAAAAGTTAATTTATGCACTCAATACTTGGTCTGGGCTTCTTTTGCACGAATTATTGTGGCGTGGCATGGAGGCAATCAGCCTGTGGCACTGCTGAGGTGTTATGGAAGCCCAGGTTGCTTTGATAGCGGCCTTCAGGTCAGGTGAGTTGACTGGACAATCAAGCACAGTAATACCATGGTCAGCAAACCAGTTACTAGTAGTTTTGGCACTGTGGGCAGGTACCAAGTCCTGCTGGAAAAGGAAATCAGCATCTCCATAAAGCTTGTCAGCAGATGGAAGCATGAAGTGCTCTAAAATCTGGTAGATGCTGCATTGACTCTCGACTTGAGAAAACACAGTGGACCAACACCAGCAGATGACATGGCACCCCAAATCATCACTGACTGTGGAAACTTCACACTGGGCTTCAAGCAACTTGGATTCTGTGCCTCTCCACTCTTCCTCCAGACTCTGGGACCTTGATTTCCAAATGAAATGCAAAATTTACTTTCATCTGAAAAGAGGACTTTGGACCACTGAGCAACGGTCCAGTTTTTTTTCTCCTTAGCCCAGGTAAGACACTTCTGACGTTGTCTCAGGTTCAGGAGTGGCTTGACATTAGAAATGACTAGGGCGACAGCCCATTTCCTGGACACGCCTGTGCGTGGTGGCTCTTGATGCACTGACTCCAGCCTCAGTCCGCTCCATGTGAAGCTCCCCCAAGTTCTTGAATCAGCTTTGCTTGACAATCCTCTCAAGGCTGCCATCTGAACTAGACTGAGCGATTAAAGTCTCAGGAAACCTTTGCTCTTCTCTTGTTGATATTTTTGTATTATAAATTATTTATGCTAATATTTTGCAATGCTGGATTTTTGATTTCCATGAGCTTTAAGCCGGAATCATCAAGATTAAAACAAAAAAAGGCTCGAAATATTTCACTTTGTGTAATGAATTTGGAATATATGAAAGTTCCACTTTTTGAATTAAATTATGGAAAAAATGAACTTTTCCACAATATTCTATGTCTATGTGTGTGTGTGTGTATATATATATATATATATAATTTTCCCTTTTAATAAATAATATTTGGTTTTGCTTGTTATGACCATTTATAAAATTTTGATATCCAATAAATTCAGCAGCAGGCCATAAGTTTCTGTATTGTGATGTACTTATTTAGATAAAACTAAGCAATACATAACAACAGGATTCTTAGTATAGGTAAATGCATTTTATTTTGCTAAGAAACATTATTGCAACTACCATCCAGGGATGGGTGTCAGTAGAAAGATCCCAAAACTTGTGAATGGGGTTTTTAAGTGAATGCGACATCACAAGGGAGAACATGCCTCAGCATGCTAGAAAGAAGTTGGCCAGGTGCTGAAATTCATTTCCAGCAGACATTTTTTTAAATAAAGTTCTTTTGTCTTTTCTCTTCAGCTTGCTCATATTCTATTAAATATAGTAACATAAACATACTGTGAAAAATAAGTTACAATAACAAGTTACAATAACCTGCTTGCATAACCTTTTTTAATTGGGTATGTGGCTGTGTTCAGAATGAACCAATCACATTCAATCTCATGTTCAAAAGTAATTATCATACAGCTGTTATCAATTAAATTATTTTGATCAACCCCAAATAAATATCAGCTGTTTCTCTAGGATTTTCTTGACATCATCTTGGTTTCATCTTACTGCTAAAGCCATGGTCTGCAAAGAGCTTACAAAACATGAACAGTATCTTACTTGTTGCAAGGTATCAATCAGGAGAGGGGTATAAAAGAATTTCCTAACATTCAATTTATCATGGAACACTGTAAAGGCCATCATCAACAAGTGGAGAAAATGGGGTACCACAGTGGCATCACCAAGAACAGGACGTCCATGCACAATTTATAAAAGGACAAGACAAAAGCTTACAATAGAGGCTGCCATGAGACCAACAGAAACATTAAAGGAGCTGCAGGAATATCTGACAAGTACTGATTTCTCTCTGCATGTGACAACAATCTGTCATATTCTTCAAATATCTGGGCTATGGGGTAGTGTGGCTAGACGGAAGCCCTTTCTCACAAAAAACATCCAAGCCCAACAAAAATAACTTCAAACCATGTGGCAATATGGTATTCCAAATGTTTGGCGCAAAAAAAAAACACCACCAGAAGATCAGCATACCCACAGTGCAGCATGGTGGTGGCAGCATCATGCTTTTGGGTTGCTTTTTTTCAGCCTGAACTGGGGCTTTTATCACGGTGGAGGGAATCATGAATAGCTACAAATACCAGTTGATTTTAGTGCAAAACTTTCAGGCATCTGCTAGTCAGCTGAAGATGAAAAGGAATTCCACCTTTCAGCATGACAGTGACCTAACGCATACATCCAAATCAACAAAGGAATGGCTTAAGCAAAAGAAGATCAAGGTTTTTGAATGGCCTAGCCAGAGCCCAGATCTAATCTAACTAAAACTCTGTGGGGTGACCTGAAGCGGGCTGTGCACAGCAGATGCTCTCACAATGTTTTTCCAAGAAGTCAAGATGTGCCATGCTGATAGATTCTTACCCAAAAAGACTGAGTAGTGTAATAAAATCAAAAGGTGCTTCAACAAAGTATAAGTTTAGGCACGTATAGACTTATGCAACTAGGTTATTGTAGCTTTTTTTTTATTTTTCCCCTAAAAAAGTTATTTTTCACTTGATTTGTAAACTTTGCAATTTCACAGTAAGGTGGGAAAATTTCTGACATGATTTATTTTACTTTCTTTTACTTCACATTTCTTTTACTTAAACCTGCCATTTTAACAGGGGTGTGTATATTTTTATATCCACTGTACATATAAGGACTGTATAGGGCATGATGAATGTTTTCTTTATAAACATATCCTTTGCAAATAATAGACTTCATTCCGTTGCAATAAATGCAGCTATGACTAGTATATTAGTAAAAAAATAAATATAAATTAAAAAAAAAAAAAAAAAAAGGAGTAAAATGTAGCAGCACTGATACATTCTCTTTGAGCAGTGTCCTTAATACAGTATCATATACAGTGACTTAAATAAGGGGGAAAAGTAATAGTAAGTATATTCCTGACTGAAATGTAACTGAAGACTGAAGAGTTACAGAACTGAGTTTTAAACATGCTGAAGCACTAAAAGCAAACTCTTCGATGTTTTTATCAGTAATAAGCCAGTTCAGACTTGTTTATTGCTTGCATAAGAGGTTTATTTGGTTTGTGTTCATTCATAATTTGGTACAAAATCTACAAAAAAAGTGGAATACTGTGTATTCAGTTGTTTAAAAAAAAATCATATTTATGGGCAGAGACCTTTGCAGTCACACGGCCAGACAGGTCAAACTTCACATTCATTCATTTACTTTTTAGTATGGTCATTTTAAAATCCACAGTACATTCTACTTTCCTCATAAAAAAAAAAATAAAAAAGACAATTTAATACCTTTCTATGATTTATCAATGATTGTCAATGTCTTAGTCCTAATGGCTTTGTTGTTAAAACAGACAGGTGCTGTATAAGGTGGCTTTCTGGCTAATTTCTTGAAGTAACTCTTTCACAGCCTTTTCTAGATCCACCAGCTGGTTGGCTTTGTCTTCCAGTGTCTTCTGGTTTTCATCATAGGATTTTTCTAAATCTGTTGGCAAATGATTTCATTAATATTTTAACACGGTGGAACAAAATAACAAAAGCAATAAAAATGTGTGTATATATTTACACTCAAAAGTTCATCTTGAATTTCTTTATTCCCACTTAATCACTATTATAGTCTCTGCTGAAGACTAAAAGCTTTTTTTTCTTTTTTTTTTTTTTAAGTTAAATGACTAAATGAGTATTAAAGGCAGGTACACTTGAAGGGTGAACCAGTTAAGCCAGTTGTTTGATATACACTCACCAGCAATTTTAATAGGAACACCTGTATCCTGTATAATCATGCAATTATCATGTGGCAGCAGTGCAATGCATAAAATCATGCAAATATAGATCACGAGCTGCAGGTAATAATCACAGCAAAATCAGAATGGGCAAAAACATGAACTCAGTGACTTTTGATCATGGCATGGTTGTTGGTGCCAAATCCCCCCCCCCCCATTCTGACACGTGAAAATTAACTTTGAATCTGTTGACCTGTATCTGCATGCTTATATCCATTGTGCTGCTGCCACATCAAATCAAATCGGCTCAAACATTTCTTGATTCACTTATACCTATTCCTATTTAGATTTTCTCATTTATTTGCTTTTTTAAAATAATTTTTTACAATAATTTTTTTTAATGACTGGCAGCACACACAAATGTATTAATAGTTGGATGAATCAAGAAACAATTTACTGACAAATCTCAAACAATTGTCTCTATTATGTTTGCATGGAGCTTATATCAGTACCTTTGAGAAGTTGTAGTTTGTCACTAGCTTGCAGCAGCAGCTCTTTGGCTTCCTGTTGAAGCATCTCAGCTCTTTTCTTAGCATCTGCTACACCCTGAGCCTTTCGAGTGATGAGCTCCTCCACAGTACCGTACTTATCCTTCAGCTCTGTGTCCAGATCCTACACACACACACACACACACACACACACACACACACACACACACACACACACACACACACAAAGAGGAAAGCATTCATTTTCTATTGCTGCAAGAACACTACCAGTGATTTCCCTGTAATGCATGTACATTTTTAATTTCCACATGCTGACTTCCACTTTATTACACATCAATTTATTATAAGCTTGATGGAGTATACAGGCACCTTTTGGATCTGCTCTGCCAACTCATTGACACTGTCAGTGTCTCTTTCTGTCATTTCAGCAGTGGTGGAAGTGTTGAGGGCTTTTTCTTTCAAAAGAGTCACATCCCTTTCCAGCTGAAGTAGCCTCTGGGTAGCATTACTCAGCTTGAACTCTGAATCTGCCGTCTCTGACTCTACCTATAAATCACAAGGGGGAAAAAAAAATCAGACCTAAGCTTGCATGCAATGATTTATGACTTCATGTCTCACAGCAAACACTTATATTTGACTGTATGTGGATTCCAAAAATGCATTCATATGTCAGATTGCATTTGATGTGCAATATGTTATTATTTCTCATGAACAACCAAATAATACATCTTTATTAAATACTTAAAACACAGGTTTCATTTGCATGTGAAATCTCATCTATTTCCTCTCCCACCTGCCCCCTTAGTTCTATCACATTCTTTTATTTCACTAATCAAAAAGGTGTTATGATGCCTTTGTAGGGTATTTAGTACAAATTATAAATGTCAGCACATTATTTTCTTGCAGATCTTGCAATATGCCTTTTTTTTCAGCTTTTGCAACTTTATTTTCCGGTCCATTCAAGTTGACGTGGCCAGCCGTAATGATGTAATGTTGGTAATAAGGTAATCATTTAATACGTGCAGAAGACACCTTTCACCTCACAATATGCTTTATGTACAGTGGTATGGTATGATTATTAATAGTAACTGCCAAGATCTAACTCCATATTTGGAACTGAAGCTTAGTGAGCTGTTAGTTAGTCCACTTACACTCTATGGCCAAAAGTATGTGGACACCTGAAAATCACACCCATATGTGGGCCTTCCTCAAACTGTTGCCCCAAAGTTGGAAGGACACAATTGTCAAGAATATCTTTGAATATTGTAGCTTTAATATTTCCCTTCACTGGAACTAAGGGGCCCAAACATGTACCAGCATAACGATGCCCCTGTGCACGAAGCGAGCTCCATGAAGACATGAACAGAGCTCAGACCTCAACCCAACTGAACACCTTCAGCTAATGCTGTTTTGGCTAGATGAGCACATTCCAAAATATAGCAAAAAGCATTCCCAGAAGAGTGGAGGTTATTATAGTAGCAGAGGGGGACAAACTCTGGAATGGGATGTTCAGCAAGCACATATGATTGTTATAGTTAGGTGTCCACATACTTTTGGCCATATAGTGTATAGCAGAAAAAGAACTTTCGAGCATTTAGATTTAATTAATAACATTTCAAACTTTGAAAATAATTTCCAAGCATCTCCACAAAATCTATATAAAGCTTCGTGTGAGATGTTTGTGTGTGACAATGGTTATTTGGTTGATGTCAGATTTGTTGTTAGATGTTCAGTTTAAAAAAGGCTCTTACTAAACTATCTTCTTATTTGGCTTCTTCTTATTAACATGATCTAAACTTTTATTTTACTCTCAAACCATATTTTCTTCATGAGTGTTTACCTAGGATTAAACTTACAGATACAAGCAGATCCTGTGTTCCCTTGATGTCACTAGTGGCCTGCTTCAAGGCTTCCATCACAGCTGTCTGAGCTTTTTCTGCCTGGTCCAGAGCTTCCTGTACCAGCTCAGCTGTGCTCTTCACATCAGACGCCTCTTTCCTGTTACAGACAGAGCTTTGTATTTACTAACAGGTCACAAAATTTTACAAAACGTTAACATGTTATATGTAGGCAAAGTGTACAGTATGTGTGTCTCTCTTATGTTTGTATCTATGTTGCAGTGTGCAATATTGTAACAAACCACTAGATGGAGATAGAACACTGTGCACTGCAGTCATGCTACAACATGATCAACATGGATCTTTTGAAAGACCAAAAACAATCCAGACAGACCTCATCTGCATCAGAAACAGGAGATTGTTCTATGCTAGAGTCAAAGTTCTGACCTGGCTTTGCGGGCCTGCTCCAGCAGGGTCTCAGCTCTCTCAATATCAGAAGCGCTCTGGTTAAGGATGTCAGCCACGTCAGACAGGCTGGCCACACGCTCCCGGATATCTGCTGTCAGGTTCTGCAGCTGAGCCGGTGTGGTGGGCATCTGCATCTGCAGCACCTCATTAGCCACAGCCTCAATACTCTCCAGATCTGCTCCTTCTTCTGAAGACGTCATCAAAAATAGCAAGGATGAGCAGAGCAAAGATTAGGAACAATCATTTAAACATTCACAGCAGTTTTGTAGAGTGGTAAACGTTATGTCTGAAATATAAGCCTGAGAAGAAAAGTCAGTCTTTGTGATATATTTATACAAGAAAAGTCAACTATTCTCCTGGGGAAGATGTTATGTACAGTGTTGGAAAAAAGTATTTGATCCCCTGCTTATTTTGTAGGTTTGTTCACTGACAAAGAAATGATCAGTCTATAATTTTAATGGTAGGTGTATTTTAACAGTGAGAGACAGAATAACAACAAAAAAATCCAGAAAAACTCATTTCAGAAAAGTTACAGATTTGCATTTTAATGAGTGAAATAAGTATTTGACCCCTTCGACTTAGTACTTGGTGGCAGAACCCTTGTTGACAATCACGGAGGTCAGACGTTTCTTGTAGTTGGCCACCAGGTTTGCACACATCTCAGGAGGGATTTTGTCCCACTCCTCTTTGCAGATCCTCTCCAAGTCATTAAGGTCATTTTCAATGCCCTGGCTGAGGGAAGGAGGTTCTCACCCAAGATTTGACGGTACATGGCCCCATCCATCGTCCCTTTGATGCGGTGCAGTTGTCCTGTCCCCTTAGCAGAAAAACACCCCCAAAGCATAATGTTCCCACCTCCATGTTTGACGGTGGGGATGGTGTTATGACTTGGGGTCATAGGCAGCATTCCTCCTCCGCCAAACACGGCAATTTGAGTTGATGCCAAAGAGATCTGACCACACCTGGCCATAACACTTTCATCCAGTTCTCCCTGAATCATTCAGGCAAACTTCAGACAGGCCTGTACATGTGCTTTCTTGAGCAGGGGGACCTTGCGGGCGCTGCAGGATTTCAGTCCTTCATGGCGTAGTGTGTTACCAGTTGTTTTCTTGGTGACTATGGTCCCAGCTGCCTTGAGATCATAAACAAGATCCTCCTGTGTAGTTCTGGGCTGATTCCTCATCGTTCTCATGATCATTGAAACTCCACGAGGTGAGATCTTGCATGGAGCCCCAGACAGAGGGAGACTGACAGTTTCTTCCATTTGCGAATAATCGCACCAACTGTTGTCACCTTCTCACCAAGCTGCTTGGTGATGGTCTTGTAGCCCATTCCAGCCTTGTGTAGGTCTACAATCTTGTCCCTGACATCCTTGGACAGCTCTTTGGTCTTGGCCATGGTGGAGAGTTTGGAATCTGATTGATTGATTGCTTCTGTGGACAGGAGTCTTTTTACAGGTAACAAACTGAGATTAGGAGCACTCCCTTTAAGAGAGTACTCCTAATCTCAGCTCATTACCTGTGTAAAAGACACCTGGGAGCCAGAAATCTTTCTGATTGATAGAGGATCAAATACTTATTTCACTCATTAAAATGCAAATCAATTTATAACTTTTTTGAAATGCATTTTTCTGGATTTTTTTGTTGTTATTCTGTCTCTCACTGTTAAAATATACCTACCATTAAAATCATAGACTGATCATTTCTTTGTCAGTGGGCAAACATACAAAATCAGCAGGGGATCAAATACTTTTTTCCCCCCACTGTATCATATTTTGATCTGAAATATTTTAGAAGTCATGAGCGTACGGGTGAGGAAGTCTCGGATCTGTTTGATGAGCCTGCGCAGCTCCTCGTTGCTGTCATCCACACGCTGCTTGGTCTCATTGGTCTTCTTCAGGACTTCTTGAGCATTCAGTTTGGCCTCATCTGCTTTTACTTTTGCTTCTGACACCTGAATATACAGTAACAGGTCAATTCTAAACTAAACAAACTGCTTAGTAGTAATTGATGTGATTACTGTTAGAAATGTTCAGTGGATCACTCACCATCTTGGAAAGCTTGTCCACCTCCTCCATGGCACTGACAATATCTTGGTCAAAGTCCTTGGCTTTTTGCCAAGCATTATGGGCCAATGTGGTGAGACCATCACATCCCTCTCCCCCACACTTCCTGTTCCCTTCAGCATCCAAACAGCCCAGACCTCCACACGGAGAGTCAGCACACGCCTCCGAGCCCGCACGGCTGCCACAAGTCTAGGGTCAAATCAGAATAAGGTCTATCACTATACAAGCCTCATGTATTAGTTGTAATGCTGTGTTATCTTGTTGTATTAATTAGTAATGAATGTGATAAAGGTCATTTGCTTATAATTAATAAAGATAATTTATAAGATACCTATACTTGTTTATAGTGATTAAACTAAATATGCTTATGGATCAGACATCCTTATATATATACTCCTATTTTTAGTAGAATATATATATATATATATATATATATATATATATATATATATATATATATATATACAGTACTCTGCAAAAGGCACATGCAAAGAAATGCTGTAGAGCAAAGATGCCTTCAAAATAATGAAATTAAATAAATAAATAAATATATATATATATATATATATATATATATATATATATATATATATATATATATATATATATATATATATACACACAGCATACAACATCATATCCTATGCAAACGCCGGACTGTCTGGGTCCATGAAACAATTCAGACTCTCAGGCAGCATAGCGGATCTCAGATCCTGTGCACTCTACTGTCTTCACTCCCAGTCGCAGTCGTATCGCTTGACACGTCCACATTTAGTCACCAACGGTCGTTGTTGCTGGTCGCCAGCTCTCATTGAAAATGAACGGTCTCCAGTCGCTTTCTCGCTGTGAGACGCTGTATGTGTAAACGTACCTATACAGTTTTATGTGATTTGCTAGAACAGCAGCTCTGACAGTAGTGCTGGCTGTAATTCAAATGACAGGTTTATATTAATATGCTCATTTTAATGCGTTATTGTTTCGATTGTACTCATTAACAGGGACTTATATGGCGGTCCACATAATCTGAGCCTAATAATAAACTAATTAAAAATACATTCTGTTTTTAAAAAGGCAAACATATATCTATTGACAAGGTTAAGCTTTCTGTTAGGAGAAATTTATTTAACATTTATGAGTCATTCATGAGTCTCGATTGTCAGCACTTTGTAATGATAGTAGGTCTTCCGCCAAGATTCTTAAGGACAGAGGTTTCTCTGTAACATGTGCATTTTATGTCTATGTTTTGTAGCTTCAAGACAGAAAGAAAAAAAGAGAGCCTGGTGAGGGAACGACTGTTTTGTTCCTGATATAATGTAAGTGAATATCTCACAGATATTCCATCACATTAAATGTAACTATAAATGGTTAAAAGGTGCAACGTGTTATTCATTAATAAGTTAAAAAAAAAAAAAAATTTAATCATTGGTAAATCTCTGTAGTATGAGGAATAATGAACTTCAGGAAATGGAACTTCACATGCTGTTATTGGAACATAATCCACTTCAGGGTGGTAATGGCATGACGCAAACAGCATGGTCTGTCATGTGTTATTCTTTACATATTCAATCATGAATAATGCATAAAACAGAATGATATGGTCACCTTCTCACTGAGTTCAGATAGGTCCAGGGTCTCAAGCTGGCCAGCCAGATTGTCCAGTGCCTTGGTATGCTCATCTTGCTTCTTCTCAAACTCCTCTTTAGTCTCATTCATCATGGCCTCCGTGTAATTGCGCAGTGAGGCTGACTGCTCCACAGGGCTCTCTGGATCACTAATGGAGGCGTTCACACGAGCCTCTGCTGCTTCAGACTCCTGCATGTATTTCCTCACACTGTCTAATGCTCCTAAGAGGTTGGCCAATCCATACAAAAACGCATTAAATATGCATTATTAAACATTTTAAGCAGTATCAATAATAATCAAAGTCTTTGACAGATGCAGTGTTGCTCACCTCGCACATCTGAATTCTTCATAAACTCAACTTGGTCTTGCAGGTCTTTTACAGTGCGCTGCAGTTTCTGAGCTTCTTCACTCAGTGTTTCCAGCTTTGAGTCTGTGCTGTTGTCAGAGATCTGAGACAAGAGATCCTCTGTCTGATTCAGCTTCTCATTCATTTCAGCCATCAAGGATCTAGATTTTAAAAAAATGTAAAAAAAAAAAAAAAAAAAAAAAAAAAAAAAAAAAAAAAAAAAAAAAGAGAAGAAAAGGAAATTTTTTTTTAATTGTGAATTACTTCTTTGGACCATGAAACTGTATACATAACTGTTATTTTAATTTCATTAGCAATGATTATGTTTCAGCGGGCAGTACAGTACGGAAATCTGTATCCATCCATACTCTCTATCTGTTTCCCAATGCATAACGTACTATCATAAATAAATTCAATTTATTTGATACAAAAAAAAAACAACCCAAGAAAACAGGCATTTAGCGCTTTTTTTGTAGCACATGTCTAATTGTGCATATCAACCTTACAGTTAAACTACTGAACACAAGACAATGGGATTTTGTCAAAATGACAGTGACTGATGCAAACAACGTCAAAATCATGTAAAAATAGTGAAAATATACAGAAAAGTGCAAACGTTTTCAGACATTATGTCAAAACACAAGCTAGTTGCTCATTTTCTATGCCTGAATCTCCAATGATGGGGTGTATAACCCACTACATATGCTTTACAACACCATTACTTTATACCCTATGTAGTGAGCAAATGCACTGAACTGGAAGCCATTTGGGATTTGGCCTAACTTGAAGGTGGTGTATTTTATGTGGATCATAGGTAAGTGATACAACATTTAGCTAATTAACAAGAAAAATCTACTGTGGGTAAATATTTAAAAATAAATAAAAAAATAAAAAAAAATAAAAATAATAATAATAATAATAATAATCTAAAATATTAAATTACATGATAGAATTGTAATGTTGTCTCCTAAAGCAAATAGAGAATGTTGTAAAGACTTAACAGAGGCAACAAATAAACTGTATGGCTTCAGAAATATCGGACATCACCTTCAGTTGTTTAAATAAAACCCAAACTGTACTCAGTGTGCATGGACAAATTTGAGTTGTAACATACGTAGCTTGCTCCAGCAGGCTCTGGATCTCAGTGAGCGGCTGAGTGGCAGGGTTCTGGGCCAGAAGCTCACGGATGGAATTGGCACTCCTCTCCACGTTGTTGATGGTGTCCTGGTAGGGCCCCGTGATGCCATTGGATTTAATGGCGTTAACTTTCTGCACCAGTCTGTGTGTCTGGTTAGTGAGGTCTCCTATGATCACATCCCATTCAGCGAAGCACTGGTGGCAGCGTTCACAGTGTGGGAATTCACCAAAGTAACCCCGAGCACAAGTGTCACAGCGGGGGCCCGACACACCCTCCACACATAAACAATGTCCCGTGGCTTTGTTACACTGCTGCTCAGCAATTCCTCTGGGGTCACAGTCACATGCTGAAAGCACACACAAATACATAACAAGATACCAATAAACATCACATGAGCTATATATATGTAATATACAAATATATATTTGTATATTGTTATAATATATATATATATATATATATATATATATATATATATATATATATATATATATATATATATATATATATATACAGTACTCTGCAAAAGGCACATGCAAAGAAATGCTGTAGAGCAAAGATGCCTTCAAAATAATGAAATTAAATCTATAATGCTGTATAGTGATCTTACGCTCTGCTTTATTTTTTATAGGTACAGATAGATGAGCTTCAGGTTTTGTAAGATTGGTAGGATTCATTTTGAGCCTCTGGGTTTAAAGACATAGTTTATCATAGCTGATGACGAGTTGCATTAAACTCTGTCTACACTTAAGGTCACTTGTAAAAAGGCTGAAAGAATGAGGGAGGAAGTGTTGTGGGAAGGACTTGGATAAAGTAAATATTGGTGTGAAAGACTATGCATTGTAACACATAGTAAAGTGTAAAGTGGCCACAGAGTGTTGAAAGACAAAAGGGCCTAATTAACACACAAAAAGATGCTAGACACTAAGCAAACATACCACTAGGATTACTTTAAACTGGCGTCATTTGCACAACCCCTCAACCCCCAACGCACTCAAACACAGAGTCCTTTGGACAGAAAGGTGTTTCTGTTCACATCCCCCCACACAGCTTCAATCCACGAGTCTTAATCTTTTTGAACAGCATTCCAGCCTGAAGTGCTTCACACACATACATACATTCTCCAAGAATGGACTTCATCACCTCAGGGCCCTAATTTGAACAAAAGGCTGCGTGGAAGTGGGGGCTTAGCTCAGAGGTTAATCCTACTATTGTAGAAGAGGCCTCTGGCGATGCTGAAAGGCACAACTTGCTGAAATATGCAGTGAATGTGACCCCTGGAGAGGAAAACTGTCCGTGACTTTTTTTATTTGTTTATGTGGGAGTGATGGTGATCTACATGCATGATCCTCATACCAACAGGCAGACACAAACTCTAGTTCAAACACTTTCAGGAAAGCGCAACAGTACAAACAGAATATCTGTGGGACATCTGTGACTTTCAAATTGTCCTGCGGTTAAAAACAAGTATCGAAGTATTAATATGTAAATAAGGGAAAACACACACACACCAGCCAAATGTCCTCACAAGGTCATAATTGTCAGGTATTCCTATCCTTTATATCCAAGATGTAAAATTATTGTGAAACTAATTTTCAATTCACTAGAAGTTTTTCAGTTGTCTTGAGACAGAAAAAAAATCCTCCTCCCACCCATATGTTTTCCATTTTCATGAGGATGCATGTATTGCAGCAGAATGGTGGAACAAGACTTTTGGATCACAATAAAACAAACACATATGCCTAACATTCCACTCAAAGGGACTCTAGTTTCTATTGTGGTTTATTTCCTAAAACCATTGGAAGGCGAGCTTAAGGTAAAGATAGAATGCACATAGCGTCACGGTCCTAAGGATAAGACAGCGATACCTAAGGAGTAAAGGTCTCACTACTTAGCTACAATACATAAATGAATTTGAGTCAGTATATAATGGATTTATGTTATACAACTCCTTAGAGGTTAAAATGTTACAGTGTGCTAGAACATAGAGCATCTAATTATTATCATTACCACAGTCACACAAAAGGCACACACTATAATCCAATCAGGGGAAAGTCCTCATTCCTTTGCTGATAGAGATTGAGGCATATTGAGGTTAAGTCAACACACAGAGACATGTAGGAGGTAACTAGATCTTAGAGAAACATAGGGTAGGAGTGGGCTTCCTGCTATGCTGGGCTCACCAAACAACCGGAGCGTTGGGGGGTGGGGGCCGTGCTTCCTGTGATGAGCCACTCAAACTTGGCTTTAGAAAAAGAATGTAAACCAAAGACAGAGGCAGGAGCTTATAGTGTAGATATGGCTGAAATGTTCATGAATGTTTATAAATGTTTATACTGGAGGCAGTTGCGTAGTCAAATGTTCCAGAAGCTCCAGAAAATCATTGGCTTGCTTGCTACAATCTTTGAAGATAAATGTACTTTAAATATAAAGTTAGCTTGCACATATTATAATGCCTTATAAAAGCAACATTAGTGTTTGGTCCATAGAGTTATCCACCAAGCAGTTCTTCGTTCACTATTTCCATCTGTTCCTCGATGGGTTGAATTTCACAAGGCAAGTTTAAGATCTAGTCTAGTCTATTCCACTCCACCGCTTTCAGGGACAAAAGTTGATTTCTGCACCACGTCACCCACCCACCCATGGCCCCTGAAGGGAAAGCCTACTGGAACAAAGGTACTTTGTTGTAGAGGAGGACAGGATATTAGGAGGCCCTGAGCTCATAACAGCAAAGCACATTTGAAGCTAACTCAGTATTGCAAGGAAACCTTTTATACACTGCTATTAGTGTTGTTGGTTACCTTTATAGCCTTGGGAGCAGATCAGCTGAGAAGAGAAATCACCAGCATTGCACTTACTTAGTGCATATCAGTACAGTTTAACTCTAGGTGTAAGGTGTAAGGGTGTGCGATATGGCCAAACTATCATATTATATCACAATACTTGAAGACATTGCATGATACACTATATATGTATAATGATATTTAAGTTTGTTAACAAAGTTCCAAAGTCATTTCTTTGTGAAATGAAGTCAGTCAGCTAACTGTTATTGTAACAATAATGGGGGCAGTGCTATTAAGCATGGAAGATACCTGCAATATTCTTAAAAGGACAGATTATGTGATAATTTATCACAGTATTAATATGATATTGTCATTTTGCCCGGCCATAGTATAGTATCAAGTGTCAATTCCACCAGACAAATTAAAGTGATGGTTCTCAGCTTACCATGGCATTTGACTTCAGGGTTACCCCAAAACAGTTCTCTGCACTCCCTGCATGTTCTTCCTCCAAATCCAGGCTTACACATACAATGGCCACTTATCTGGAATAGAGTTAAATAAGCATACTACTTTACAAACTGCACAACACACTGACAAACCATGAGGACATAGAGAATTATGCTGAAATCATACACTACATAAATACGACCAATAATAGACACCAGCACATATCATAGCAACTAATCAAGCCTTGTGGTTGGATATTATATGAAAGGGACATCACCTCATTGCAGGCAGAACTGGATGAGTGATTGGGGTCACAGTCACAGGCCTCGCAGCCTTGACCACTGGCCATGTTCCAAGTGTCTGGGGCACACAAATCACAGTGCTGTCCAACTACGTTAGGCAGACACTGGCACTGCCCATTGTTCTGGTCACAGTGGCATTCACCGACGGAGGGACAGGTGTCCCGCCTAGTGCCCATATGGTTACACACACACCCTGAGGAGCAGCAAACAATAACTCACTGAGGGGATATAATAAAAACAAATTGCCTATGATAAATTTGCCTAAATTAGATAAATGCAAAAATATCCTGGTGCTTACGTCTGCAGTTCTGTGTAAGGGCATCACCATAATAACCCAGCTTGCAGTGGCTACAGCTCTCACCCTCTGTGTGGTACAGACATTTGAGGCAGACACCTGAACGCGCATCACATGATCCTGGGTCCATCATGTCAATGTTGTTACTGCACTGGCAGGGACGACACTCTCCACCAGCCTCATCAGGGTTTCCATAGTAGCCTGGCGCACACTCATCACACCTTGCACCTACATGAAGCAAAGTAAATGATAGAATGTACAATAATACTCACAGAATCACTTATAAATGGTAAAAATGTTTTTCAAAATTCTGTACCCAAACATAAAGCTTTGAATTGACACAAGCACCAAGGTGAGCTATGATATAATACTTTTTTTTGGCGTTGATTACCTTTATAGCCCTGGTTGCATACACAATACACCTGGTGTGAGTCATGGCTCTGATAACATGCCCCAGCAAACTGTCGGCTGCTGCCAGGGCCATCTGGACACATACAGGGGCGGCAGTGGTCTCCAGATCCCAGGACAGGGTCACCATAATAACCGTGCAAACATCTGTATAAACAGGCAAGATTTATCTGCAGGTTTATATTACAAGATCAGATTGATTTTGCATTGAGTATAATATTTATACTGCATGTATACTGGATCAACCATTCATAGAATTCATATGTGGAATAAGTAATTGGACATTTGGCTGCTCAGTTGTGTCCTGGTGAGCTGACAAAACCTAAAGGCTAATGATATGGCAAGGTCAATGCATATGATGGATGTATAAAATTGTGCTATTGTTCAATTACGTACAGATTGCACAGAATCACTGCAAAACGTGTCACTAACCTCTCACAGCTGTGTCCAGTGGTGTGGTCCCTACAGTCTAAGCACTGCCCCGTTTGGGGGTCACACTGCTCCGCATGGCCATTACAAGTACATAGCCGGCAGTTGGGGAAGCCCCAGTGTCCAGGGAGACAGCGATCACACTGACGCCCATACGCTCCAGGAATACATTCACACTGACCAGTGGCCTCATGGCAGAATGCATGCACTGAACCTTGTGGATCACACTCACATGCTGGAGAAAAGAAACAGCATGCATGTACCCATTAGCTCTCTGTATTATTAGAGCTTAAGTTCTTCTTTACAAGTGTGAAATAGTATGAATTCTGTATGCAAATCAAAATGAAACTCACGTCTGCAGCCCTGAGGGCCAAAGAGGAAAGTAGAAGGGGCACACTTGTCACAGTTTCTGCCCACTACGTTGGGCCGGCATTGGCACTGGCCACCATTCGGGTCACACACCGTACTAAGAGAACCCTGAGGGTCACATGCACAAGCTGTGGGTGTGAGAAAGAAAAAGATTTAATATTCCATTCATTCATCTTCAGTAACTGCTTTATCCTAGTCAGGGTTGCAGTGAAGCTGAAGCCAATCCCTGGGCATAATTTGTGAGAAATCACCCTGGATGGGACACAAGTCCATTACAGGGTACTCATTTAAATCTAGAGGCAATTTAGAGTGTGTGTGTGTGTGTGTGTGTGTGTGTGTGTGTATATATATATATATATATATATATATATATATATATATATATATATATATATATATATATATATATATATATATATATATATATATATATATATATATATATAAAAGATTTTTTAAAAATCCAATATAGTTTTTCAGCATTACATTTAGATGGGTATAATTAGCAAATGGATGCTATACAATTAAGTTGTAGAAGTTCATATGATTTTTGCAAAGTTTTCAGAAATTGTGCTTATGATGTCAAGACCAAATCAGATGACTGCTGTACCTCACTATACCAAATACTAAATCTGAAATCATTAGTCATGACTGTGGTTCCACTTGAGAGAGCCTTTTCTTTCTAACTTGATGAAAAGGTAATTTTTACCTAAAGGTACTTTTTTCTACCTACATGCATACCTATGTTATGCATACCAAAAACTCCTGGCCAATTTGTCATGCTGACAGGAGAACAAAGACCATATCACAATGAGGAAGACTTAATAGCACTTGGTGCATTCCTCAGGATAGGGCATTTGAGATGAAAGATCCAGTTGATGAAAGTGTCCATTCTATCTTCTGCATTGCATGTTGGAGCATGTTGGAGTGATTTAGTAGTGCAGTGCAGCCCAGGCCCATTTGACATCTAAGTGTAATTAATAAAGCACACACAGACTAAAGCACACAAGCCTACAAGAATGTTAGACAACCCATTGTAAAGTGAGCGCAAATGGGACATAGGTGAAGCTGTGGCTTTCAGCAACCATATTACATCCCTACCGTACAACTATATCTAACTGTTTAGTAAAGACAGAGAACTTGGTGATGTAATGAACATCAGTCCATAAATATAGACAAATTATTCATTAAACTATCACTGGACTTAAATGATCAGGCCTATGCCCTTGCCAAACATTATGTAATATATTATAAAGCTCACTTTTCCCAGTTTTATTTCCTCTTCCCAGCATCTCTGTGATTATTACATCAAGCTTCAAGGTAAATTCTACTAAACTTGTAATAACAGTAATAAATGCTGTTTCCTGTCTAGAAGATGTGTCTGTCACTTTATGTGACAGCAAATAACATGTACACTGCTGAGAAAGTTGGTTCAGGAAGCAAGTGAAGCCCTATAATCAGACTTGAGGCACAAATACACAAGCTGTAACATGCAAAGACAGCAGCAGGGACCAGTGATAAGTGAACAAGTAGAATGAATGAAGACGTATGACTGACATGCCCCATAAAAAAAGACTTTAGGTGTTGAGAAGACTGTCAGGAAAGGGATGTGAGCTTAGGTGTGCCTGTCAGTACCTTTAGCTCCCTGATGCAGTAGAGCAGACACACTGAATATGTAGTTCTTGCAGATGTCAGGCATGGGGGTCTTCACCACAGACTGGCTGTTCTCTAAGCAGCGGTAGCGCTGGAAGGTGTCCCACGCACTGTTGGTCACCAAGTCACCTCCCTCTGATCCAGAACCAGAGAAGATATCCAGATTCTTACAGTGTGGCATCAATACAAGCTGAAAAAAATAACACAGAGCAAAACTATGAACAGGTTTGCTGTAATGCATGTGGTAATCAAAGGTCTAGTGATTTAGGGCCAGCGTTCCATTTCATATATTGCAAAAAATATGTATATATAGTAAGCAATGGCTTTTACCCAATGAATGTGCATTTTCTTTCAAGAATCATTTTACAATCAGCTTAGATATTTCAAGAGAGAACATACTGAGTCAATTAGTGTGTATGGGGACTGGATGTCACTGCTGGTAGAGTAGCGAGGAAGACTCAGACGCACTGTGTAGTTCAACCCCTCCTCAAAACACACTGGCCTGGGTAATACCACATATCTGAGAAGACACAACATGATTATACAAATGATATAATACAAAATATAACAATTATACAAAAATTTCACAGAATGGGTTCAATTATCAGAACACAAAGCTCCTTAATCTATTTTAATAGAAAAGAGGCACCAAACAAGAGGTAAATGATACAAATGGCATTCTGTTTTACAAATTGCACAATCAAATACACACACCTGGAACCAGGGTGTAGGGACACCATTTGGTTGTCATCATCTGGCATAGTGTTGGCACAGTGGCTGTCAGCAGTGATGGAATGAGGCCTGATGACAGTCATCAGTACTTCCTCCCACTGGTCTGGAAGCTACATAGAAAAATACACAATGATAGGAAGAATGGAAACTCAGACAATATGACATAACACGGATATAGGCGTCATGCTGTGCTAAGAATAACACACATTGTCTTTGTGCTAGACATATAGTGAAAAACACTGTAAAAAAGGTGCAGATGCGTGCTGGAACTAACCTGGGGTTCATAGCGAATAAGGATGTCATATTCCATGGAAAGTGGGATATTGTCAATGCTGAACTCCAGATAAGCTCCTTCTGGAACATTCACAAAGCCAGTACCAGTCCAGGTTGGACTGCGGTCCTGAGGATATGGTCTCTGCACAACTGTCACACCCTGGAGAAAGAGAGATTTCTAGTACATGGCCCAATTCAAATGTATAAACCACCTTAAACAGATATAAGGCAGATGACTTACAGGTCCAAACTTCGCATCTTCTGCCTCATAAACATAATGGTCCAGAGCAATGAAGTAAAACCCGGACTCGACCTGGTCACAGCGTCTGCCTGACATGTGCTCCCGACACTGACAAAACCCTGTCTCTGGAGAACAACTGAAACACACACAAACATCAACATGATTCTCATCTGTCTTAAAAAATCTGGAATCTAGTACAGCAATGAAGGAATGTTTACAAATATGATGACATAATTCAGAAGTAAATGTAAAACACGAAATTAGTGCTGATGTACAACATTTCATTTTTATGACATGCTATGTGAGTTCAGCACGTGATTCAACATAGAGCTCGAAGGTTAATCCTTGTATCCAATCAGCTAGAAGCTGTACTGAGTTGCATGTCACACTTACTCATTATTGAGAGCACCTCCAGCATCACAATCACATGGCCTGCAGCCGTCCATGTCGTTGCTGAGCCCCCAGTGCTGAGGCTGTAAAGGGAACAGCTAGTTAAGACACGGTTTGAACAACAAGCTGTTTATGACAGACCTCCCAAGATCAGAAACTAAGCATTCCACTGTGGGGTGGCCTGTGTTTGCCTTTGAATCTGCTAACTGGATACATAAACAATTAAAATGAAGGGCTGTCTAGAGATGTTGGAAACAAAAGTTCACTGAAATTCAGACATACAACAATACTACTATTATTTAATTTAAAGCATCATACCAGGCCCCTGTCTAAATCAACCAAATAGAATAATGTCCAGGAAATTCGTGATTAAAACGAAAGTCAACCTACCAAGCACTGGTCACAGTCTCTCCCCATAACTAAGCGCTTACAGTAACAGTTCCCTGAAATTGTATCACAAGGGTTTCCACCAGGGATTGTCCCAGCAGGATTACAGGTACAAGCTAGAAAAAGCAAAACAGACAACATGAATCATGGAAATGCTTTCTCAATGATTAATATTCAAATGCAAATTATCCCATTGACTGTGAAGCAATGAACTGAAATGTCTACACCTGTACCTTTACATCCCAGAGGATCATCACTTAGGCCATAATGGCCTTGTTTGCACTGGTCACAACGCTCCCCCTCAACATTGGGCTTACAACGACACTGTCCCGCGATCAGTCCAAGAGAAACATCTGTCAGCGCGTCACAGATGCCTCCATTGAGAGAACCAATGGGATCACAGTCACAGGCTACAGAGGGACATATTTCAACAATCAAAACATTAATATTATAAAAGAAAATCAACTGACAATAAACAATGAATATTTAATCCAAACAACAAGAAGCCAGAGGTCACATTGAGGTGTTGTTTAACAACAGAAATAAAGACAAAAATGTAATAATTAAATATGAGACATCACTCATGTGTTTGGAACAATTTGGTCTCGTGTGTGGTCCAAGAGATTAGCATAAGCCTCAGACATCACACAAAATGAAGTGTGAAACTTCAGCTTAGTATGTAGCTGTGTTGACTAGCACCACTTCAAAGACCAGGTGTTTCCCACCCCATGCTCTCCCCCAAGCCCCCCCCCCCACTCCATCATCCCAACCAAACCACAAAGAGAGACAGAGAGGTTCAAAGATCTAGCCAGACATACCTTTCAAAATAATCTAGCCCAGACTGAAACATTGAGAAACAGATGACAGCAGACAGTAGAAAGGAAGAGACAAAATAAAAGAAGAGCAAAGTGTGATAACAGGAAGAATTACGCACGGTCACAGATGTTGGGGTCACGAAGGTCCCTCTCAGGATGCTGGTAGAAAAAGGGCTTGCATTGCTCACAATGGTGGCCCATAGTGTTGTGCTGGCAGTCATCACACACTCCTCCACTGACGTTACCTGAGGCCTGGTACACAGCCATGTCAAAGTGACACGAGGTACTGTGGTGATGGCAGTTGCATTCTGTAGAGAAAATGGCAGATTATGCAATTACTTGATGATACTTTTCACAATACTTGAAAATGTTTTCTTGATAATTGCCATGTATCATGATATTTAGTTCATCTGTGGGTGATGATAGAAGTTTAGTTATAAATTATAACCTTTTAATATTCAGTCACATAGTGTTTTTTATGTGAAAATCTAACAATTGGTCAAATGATATTAACATCCAAATCATCGATTTGTTACTATAAGAAAAGTTGAACTTGTTTAATGCTATAGAATTACTGACTCTATCAGTGTACATAAAACAGTTTCGAGCTATACTAACTCACTGCATTACACTTGCATAATATTTCCTGTAAGTGTCTTACTTTTGCAGGCATTGGTGTTACGCCCCTCTGCAGGCCTCCAGGGCAGGTCATGGTAGAAGTCCTGACAGAGCTCACAGTTCAGCCCCATGGTGTTGTGGTTACACATACAGTGGCCATGGACCTACAGGAAAATTAACCATAAGAAATCTTAAAATGTAATCATCTGATAATGACTAAACTCTAAAAATGTGGATAACAAAATATTAAACCACAAGTGGGTTAACTTAAATGTAAAAAATGTGTTCAAGCCAAACTCAAGCTGAAGCTGCTTCTTATAAAAATATGTCGTAGTATGCTAATTGAATAAAAACAAGCACCAGATTCTTCACCATTGCTCTGATTAATTACCATTTCAACATCACAGAAAATAAAACTTCAACCAAAAGGAACTATGGCAAAGATGCAGCTAATCAGAATGAGCTGTAAAATCCCCTCATCCAGATGGCAGCAGAAAATGTTTATACTTAATGCATCTGGACACCATTAACAAATGTCAGCTCTGGCAGCAGTCGCACACACACAGCTTACGCAAGCTCTCACTGTACTATATCATTTCTAGAACAGATCAGACAACACTACAGTTCAAGTGAGATCAATGAGATCCAGTCATGATATCATGAATCAGGATGAATTTTTGGGGGAGTTATTAAAGCCTACAATGATGAAATTTCTGTCAGACAGAAAGTAAACAGTGCGGAAAGGAGACTAAACAGGATGCTCCTTTAATATACAGACTCACACGCACACACACAAACCTAGTTATATGTGCAAAAAACAGCAAAAAAAAAAAGTAAAGCATGTGTTTACTGGAGCGTGATTTCCACGGTGAAAAATATTCCCATTAAATTCATTCACAGTGCACATTTTGATTCTTATAAACTTGTTAACAGTTTTGTCTATAAACTTGTTAATTTGGTTCTCTTCAATGAGGAACTGACATGAAGGCATTTTACTTAGCGTTCAGTTGAGAAAATGCTAGACAAAATAATCAGTGCCTGCTGACTAAAAGCCCTCCAGCACAAAATCCTCCCCCCAGAATGGACCTTCCACTACCGACCTTTAGTAAAGCTACACCTGCAATATTAAGCCTTGTTATACCACAGCACTGTTGATTTCTTTAATCTGATTGCTCAGAAGGTGTTGTTTAATATGATGAGATGTTTATTTTACATTTTTGGAAAGAGACTCCAGTCTCAGGGCTTTGTAACAATCAGAGTTGTAACTTTAAGGGTTTCCAACACAGGAAAGTTTTTTGTAACATGACTTATCACAGTATGCATCAATACCTGTTACAAGGCATCTACGTCTTCAAATCCCTTTTGTGCAATAGTTGCCTACCATTCCATCCACCACCTCTGCAGATACATCGACGGGAGCACACTCAGAAGCATGGCCATAGCAGAAGCAGTTGCCCCTCACCACCATGTCATAAACGGCATAGTAGTACTTCTCCTTGATCTCAATACGTGAGTCCAGCAGATTGTCCCCCAGTGTGTGCAGCTTAGTAAACTTCACTCTCAGGTTAGTAATCTTCAGCATATCTAAAATCAGAGAAGAGATGCTACATGCACAAAGGAAATATACCTTTCTTATCTCTGCAGTGTATGTGTATATTTGCCATTATTATACATTCACAAGCTAAGCTTGCAGATGAAGCTCTTACTTTGGATTCTTGGGCTGTAAGGATCATCAATCCTGAATGCTGGGTCCAATACTCGAAAGATGACCTGGATGAATACAGGTTTCCAGACACAATTAATTATGACTTAGGAATGTGTCAGTTCTAATTCAAAATACTTCACGAGCATTACAGTAAGTTTTAATTCAATTATGGGAAAGAGTAAGGCTCACCTCTCCCTCTGTAGATGGTTCAATATCAGAATAGCGAGAGTCACAAATGACATCATCCACCTTCTTCATGGGGCCCCGAGAGATCAGGGGAAAGGAGGACTCGCAGTCATACGCAAAGTAACGGTACACCTGCCATGTCTTTCCAAAATCAGATGAGCGCTCAATCACCATGGCAGCTGGCCGGAAGGTCTGGGTAAAAATTACCAGAGAAAACATTTTTAACACATTAAAGAGAGTATTCTGTTGGTAAATAAGGAGATAATTAATGCAATGCTCCACCAGGAGCTAAAATATACGATACTGTATGTAATGACAATTTCCCATGAGATATGAAATAATGCACCTAATACTGTAATTCCTTTAGTTTTAACAGTATAAGTAATAAACTTGGATAAAATAAAGTCATAAACTAAACTTGTTTTGTGTTGCCATGATCAGCAGTGCATCCTGCTTCTTAACAATGTTGTAAGCCCTTAATTTGGATTTCTTTTGGTCTTCATGTTAACAGAAAACAGCAACAGACAGAAGGAATAAAATCAGTTTGAGCGTCTAGAACTTTAGGAACTCATGAAGGAACTTCTTGTTCAGGAGAGTTCCAGAAAATGTTGGTTCTTCAAAGGTTCTGGGGGTAGTGGTGGCTCAGTAGATAAAGCTTTGAGCTACTGCTCTAAAGACCGTGAGTTCAAATTCCAGCAACACCAAGATGCCATGGTTGGGTCCTTATCCCTCAACTGCTCAGTTGTGTTCTGTCTCGACTGTAACTTGCTTTGGATAGAAGCATCAGTAAAATGTAAAAGTGCAACTTTGGTGGAAATGCACCATATCAATGGCCATCAAAATGGAGGAAGTATGGGTAAAACACTTTGATTCCGCTACTGTTCACCAAAAACCAATATACATAAACAATTAAAGTTAAAATTGCACATATAGATTTCATCTTTTCATGCAATTTACTGGACTAAGGACATGGTTTAATACATTTTAGACATGAAGACTGAATTGTTTAAGAGGAAGCTTTATCAGCAACATTCCAATCGTCTCAGTCACAAGCACAGCTGGAGCTTCTCCAGACCTCCTTCTGCTCTCACACAGATCTACCATCACCTCCCCCACAAGGCATGATTATGTGAATCCTCAATGCGTGCACACACACACACACACACACACACACACACACACACACACACACACACACACACACACACACACACACCTGTTATCACCAGACCATGTCCCTCAGCCTATAAACACAGTTACCTTGAAGGTCATGATGAGATGGGTGAAGTGGAACTCTGCTTCCAGGTTCAGTTGGAGGGTCACATTCTCCATGCCTGAGAACAGAGATCAGCATATTAAATACGAAAGAAACTGTTAATGCTTCACATTAAATCTAAACAAAAGACAAATGACAAAGGGAAAAAAACAAAATACATGAGGAAATAATATAAAATTATTTTTACATTACATTACAAAGCACAACTTTGGCTTAAGTACGGAAGTGCAAGGGAGCATAAAAACCATGTCATGGAAACATCTGCAGCTTGTACATTATGGAAAAAGTCCATATACAGTCACAGTACAGTTCATACAGTTACAGCTGTGAACATCTGCTTTCATTGGAAATGTGCCACATGGATCTAAGAAGGATAGAGAATGTATCATTAAGCTGTATGTCTCTGTGTCTTTCTCTGATTCCCAGGCCCATGTGTCCAGCTGTGGTGAATAACTCTTTCCTCTCTCCCCTACATTACCCCAGCTTAAGCTCTCCTGTCTTGGAACAACTCAGCCTTATATTCACAGGCCTCTCTGGTTGCAGTTGTGTCCCTTGCTTCCTTTTTCTCTTCATTTCACATTCTGTCTTTCCCATGAATCAGGCAATCCCCCCTCTTTAAGCAATTTGATAATGAAGTATCGCCGGGGGAAATGTACCAAAGCAAACAGGAAATGCAACCCCACAATACAGCTCATTTAATTATGTATTTCATTATTAATTGAACATAGACAATAATAATCAACTGCTTTCTAAGGCTCGTGAGTGATAATTCCTGTGGGGGAAAAAAGTTGTCATTCCAGAGTTAAAACAGAGGTAATCATTTTAACTAGTCAGATATTAGGTGCCGGCTTTGAAGTTGTAACTCCCACCAATGGTATGATTACAGGGGGCTATCCTGAGAGGTGTTCCCATTAACAAGCCCTCTTTTGCAGTGTTCTTTTTTCCCACGAGAACGAAAGGCCTTTCCTGCTTACTTAGAAGCAAGAACATAATGGAAACTATAGCAGCCATCAGAAAGCTCAAAAACCTGAACCTTTTAATGAGGAATGTTTTCTAGAAGCAAAATATATTCCTATTTATTCAAAAGACAGTGAATATGGAAGGAAGAAAAGCAGTTTTTGGTCAATAACTGGTCTTATAAACTCACCATTTTCTGACTGCCACCAAGTCTTAAGCCGGTTAGGAGCAAACGTGGTCACCACATTTTCGATTCTGTGGCTGGTTGTATGTGCGGTCTCATTGAAGGACTCCCTAGAGTCACACAAAAAGCATTTCTTCTCTTCCTACATTGGGTGAGGGGGAAAGGATAGAAAATGTCAATGGCTTTTGCACACACACCCCGTTTAGCAAACCTTATGAGTGAAACAACTGTAAGGCCCTATTCATTGCTTTATCATGGAATGTCTACAATTAAACTAAACTCCACTGTTTCAGAGGCTGAAAATGAGTGGCTTACGTCTAGTCTCACTGATCTGGAGACAACAGCGGCCTCAGATATTCAACTGATATTCACAGATGAAGCTTCTTGTGGGCTTTCCTGTTTTACTTCCAAGAAAATTTAAACAGATTTTTATGATGAGTTTTAATATTGTGAGTTGCTTTTTCTATTTTGTTTGAGGTTGTGGGGATGGAGTCTAGACATACCAAAATCTAAACTGGAATCAAATTGTAAAAAATGTCAACTCTCAATGCAAGGAAGGGTATGTCCCAAGAGCACCCACATGAAATAATGACTGGTACAAACAAGATTAAAGCCCAGAAGGACTTGTAGGAAAAGCACTCTCTTTGATCAGATCAGGTCTCTGATAATCTCAAGTCCTGAACAACCCTCTGAAGACCAACACTAAATGTAAAGAGATACAAAACGTGTAACAAGGATAAAGGTTTTCCTAAGTTGTTATAGCATAACTATGCAGGGAAAGTATCAAAATACTTACATATACAGCGTTTACTTCACTTTTTAAAGTTGAATGTAGTATTGGAATGACCTGTATATTATAGACCTTTCTCCCCCATTATCTTTTTAACTGCAGCCAGATGTTATCTCTCAGAAAAAGTAAATAGCCAGTGGGTCTAGAATTCTTTATATGCAGAGGGACCAGTGGATAAAAGAATCTCATTTCAGGCTCATAAAGACAAACACTCAATCTACCTGAAGGTGACTGACGATGCAGAAAGGTTCGGTTTTCTCCATGCCACAGGTGGAGGTGGCTGACAGCTGATGAGCTCTGCCGATAAGCAGGTCCCCAGTGGCTGGGTAACAGCTTCCCACCGTGCACACATCCCCAAGCTCAGGCAGCTCAGCCAACGACCGTGCCCCTAAACCTGTGTCAAGAAAGTCCACTCGAGTTATTTGTGTGAAGACATCTTTCATGATTTCTTTTTCATGTTCTTTTGTTTAAAATGAAAACATGAACCAAAACTTTTTTTTAAGCATAAGATGATTGATCATATAAGAATTTTAACATCAAATTGAGCAAAAATACTATACTAAAAAAAGTTAGTATTGAATAAATACTAATACAGGACTCATTTTTATCAGGGGGAAAAAACCCTGGGACTTATTAAATAACCCATGCAATTTTTGACTGTATTTTACTCACAGGTCACAACTGTAACAAGAATAAACATATTTTCACTAGCTTTTCCAAAACAAAGCTCTTCCGCCAAGAAGGTCCAAAATGGTCAAGAAGTAAAATTTCTGTATTTACAGTACTGTGCAAAAGTTTTAGGCACCCAATTTTTTTTAGTACAAACTTTGCTATAGATTTTTTATTTTATGACTTCTACATTATCAAGTCAGTATGAAAAACATTTTAGATTCCCAAACATTCGTTTTCTAGCACAAAATTAAATGTTACAGAAAAATGTTTGTATGTCATTAAAGAAAGCAGCATATTACATAAGAGACACTTTTCAGACAAAAAACACAATGAAGGCTGCTGGGTTTTGCTGCAAAAATAAGAAGCGAGTGCGAAAGTCAAAGTGTCCAGAAGAACTGTGTCTGGTTCTGCAAGATGCTCAATAAAACTTACCAGCTCATTTCCTTATAAAACTGCACTAATTGTACAGGAGACTACTATTTTTATTTATTTATTTTCTGTCACACCAAATATTGATTTTGTTTCATTTACTACTGTTTACTGCTCTTTATGGTATTTTTTTTTTTAAATGCAGAAACATTTCATTATTTCGAAGGCATCTTTGCTCTACAGCATTTCTTTGCATGTGCCTAAAACTTTTGCACAGTGGATTACCGGGTTAAGGAGACAATAAGGACAAGCCTTATTGGTTAAATGTTCAGTCGGAGTATAAACTCGCCTACAGAAAATGCGTTCTTTTAACAAAAGCCAGCAGCTGAACATCTGGAAACGTGCATGCGTTCACGTGACTAAATGTATGAAACCTTCCAGAAAAATCTCTGAAAGTAAAACGAGACATTAAAAGCATTAGATGTGAAGTGAATAAACTTACACAAAAGGGCTGCGAGATGTAATATCATGATTTTGGTGGTCTTGGTGAGTGCTTGTCGCTTTCACAGGCACCGCGTTGAACCTCTCGCCAGCTTCCAGTTCTGCTTTCTGTGTTTCGGCTCCGGTCCAGCTCCACTGAGGTTGGGCGAAGGTTTTTCCTTTCTCTCTCTCTCTCTCTCTCTCTCTCTCTCTCTCTGTGTGTGTGTTTCTCCGTTAGCTCATGCGCACAGGGCTCTCTTCCCTCCCCCAGGTGTGATCTAATGTGACTGAGCCAGTCAGCCGTTAAACTAGAAGAGAACAAACCTTTTAACTAAGCCTACTGAAGTGTGAGCTCTGCCAACGAGTCCTGTATTCAGACGATATTCGTTGCTCATATTCTGTATTGTTCACAGGACTGTAACCATGTAGTATATTCACTTGTACATACCATATACATAACCCTGTACAAATAGAACATATTTGCATTTGTATCATATTTGTATTATGTATTTATTTGTTTGAGGTCATGCTTTCATGGTGTCATTTGAGTGATTGTCCATTCATTTGAAAGTGCTACAGTAAAACCTTTTCATCCCCCCCCCTCACACAGGCTACTCTGAGATTTTGTATAACACTGTATAACAGTCTTGGTTATGTTGGAATTTGAAGGATTTGTTGTTGTTGTTGTTGTTGTTGTTGTTGTTGTTGTTGTTTAAGTGTCCAGCACTGCCAAGTGTCTAAATATGTACTATACAGCCGTGGCCAAAAGTTTTGAGAATGACACAAATATTAATTTTTACAAAGTCTGCTGCCTCAGTTTTTATGACGGCAATTTGCATATACTCCAGAATGTTATGAAGAGTGATCAGATGAATTGCAATTAATTTCAAAGTCCCTCTTTGCCATGAAAATGAACTTAATCCCAAAAAAAACATGTCCACTGCATTTCAGCCCTTCCACAAAAGGACCAGCTGACATCATGTCAGTGATTCTCTCGTTAACACAGGTGAGAGTGTTAATGAGGACAAGGCTGGAGATCACTCTGTCATGCTGACTGAGTTAGAATAACAGACTGGAAGCTTTAAAAGGAGAGTGGTGCTTGAAATTATTGTTCTTCCTCTGTTAACTATGGTTACCTGTAAGGAAACACGTGCAGCCATCATTGCTTTGCACAAAAAGGGATTCACAGGCAAGGATATTGATTTAGATTGCACCTAAATCAACCATTTATCGGATCATCAAGACCTTCAAGGAGAGAGGTTCAACTGTTGTGAAGAAGGCTTCAGGGCGCCCAAGAAAGTCCAGCAAGCGCCAGGACCGTCTCCTAAAGTTGATTCAGCTGCGGGATCGGGGCACCACCAGTGCAGAGCTTGCTCAGGAATGGCAGCAGGCAGGTGTGAGTGCGTCTGCACGCACAGTAAGGCGAAGACTTTTGGAGGATGGCCTGGTGTCAAGAAGGGCAGCAAAGAAGCCAATTCTCTCCAGGAAAAACATCAGGGACAGACTGCTATTCTGCAAAAAGTACAGGGATTGGACTGCTGAGGACTGGGGTAATGTCATTTTCTCTGATGAATCCCCTTTCCGATTGTTTGGGGCATCTGGAAAAAAGCTTGTCCGGAGAAGAAAAGGTGAGCGCTACCATCAGTCCTGTGTCATGCCAACAGTAAAGCATCCTGAGACCACTCATGTGTGGGGTTGCTTCTCAGCTAAGGGAGTGGGCTCACTCACAATTTTGCCTAAGAACACAGCCATGAATAAAGAATGGTACAAAAACATCCTCAGAGAGCAACTTCTCCCAACCATCCAAGAACAGTTTGGTGATGAACAATGCCTTTTCCAGCATGATGGGGCACCTTGCCACAAGGCAAAAGTGATAACGAAGTGGCTCGGGGAACAAAACATCGACATTTTGGGTCCATGGCCAGGAAACTCCCCAGACCTTAATCCCATTGAGAATTTGTGGTCAATCCTCAAGAGGCAGGTGGACAAACAAAACCCCACAAACTCTGACAAACTCCAAGCATTGATTATGCAAGAATGGGCTGCCATCAGTCAGGATGTGGCCCAGAAGTTGATTGACAGCATGCCAGGGTGAATTGCAGAGGTCTTGAAAAAGAAGGGTTAACACTGCAAATATTGACTCTTTGCATAAACTTCATGTAATTGTCAATAAAAGCCATTGACACTTATGAAATGCTTGTGATTATACTTCAGTAACAGTTAGTAACATCTGACAAAAAGATCTAAAAACACTGAAGCAGTAGACTTTGTGAAAATTAATATTTGTGTCATTCTCAAAACTTTTGGCCATGGCTGTATATATTTACTAAATTTTTATGGGACTAGATGAACTGCCCTGCTGGGGGAAAAAACAATAGAAACAATAGAAACCATCACAGAAATTCTAAAGGTTTCCACTAAAAATACCATCAGCTAACCATTAAAACCATTACCATTATTGGTCCTTAATGGTACCCACATAATATGCCAACAGTAGATGGCAACAAATTACCAGTAGAGACCCACATGGAACATTACAGTTTCCATTAAAACCAATACAATTCACATTATAACCATTAAACCCATAACAAATTCTATGAGGGTTTCTACTGTTGTTGTGAATGTATAGGTGTGGCTAGCATAGGTAAATAAACCTCAAGGACATAGACAAGTTCTTTTATAATACACTCTTAGAAAGAAAAAAATGTTTAATTGGATAATTAAGGGTCCTTCTACTTTAAGGGTTCATCCAGAGGGACATCTCTTAAAGGACTCTTAAAGGTTTGAAATTTTTTGATATTATTAAGTTCTAACAGCATGCATTGACCTATTTTTCTCCTGTTGCATTACAAAATAATTGGGGATAAGGTGTTAGCTAAATGTGTTTGACAAATTGTTTGTAGCAATGGTACACATTTATACTGTTATAAATGTGTAAATTGTAATTCATTAGAGCTTTCGATTGCTTACATAAGCCAACTTGAAACTTTACCTTTTTGATTTGAGCTCTGCAGTTGAAGGTTAAGGGCCTTGCTCAAGGGCCCAAGAGTGGCAGTTTGGCAGTGCTGGGGTTTGAACTCATGACCTTCTGATCAGTAGCCCAACATCTTAACCAGTGAACCACTTTAGAATAACAATTTATGCAAAATGTGATTTAACCAAATGAATAAGTGTCTTTAGGGCCAAAATACACAGCATTGTTAAAGGCAGTCTTAACATGTCTTCAGAATTTCAATCCCTGTGATAAAGACTAAAATTCAGTCATTTTGAGGCCCTGAGATTTTGCTGCCCTATTCAACAACTGTAAAAGCTACATTCAATTTTCATAAGCCTTTGTGGAGAACACTAATGTTGTAATTAAAACATTGCTTTAACTTTATTTATTATTTCTCATAAATTGGGAATTGACATAAGAATAAGTGCAAAGGTGAGCTAGGGTAAAGGACATCTTTGATTTTGCAGTTGAATAGAAATGGTCGTCACCTGGTTGTTCACACCCCAGAACAAAAGGTAGAGATAGTTGGGCCCTTCAGCTATAGACATTTGAAATCAGCAGGCATCCAATCCAAAGCTGAATGTTGGTTTAATCTTATTACATTTAACTGTTACAATTAACTAATTGTTTGCACAAAATAAGAATGCAAAGCTGGATGCTCCAATAACAAAGACTTTTTATTCATGAAGTTCTAAAAGATAACAGAGTTACAGATGCTATCATATTAAAAAACCTAGCACACTGATTAAACAGTAGACCTTAATTTATTAAGATGGTTGTGGTTATTTATCACAAAACAAAAGGTAACAAAGAAAATTTACTATATAGATCACTATATAGAGCGTTCCTGAAATGTCCCACAATCCAATCTGCATAATAACATAATTATTTTGCCGTCTTCTATACAGTCTTTGGAAGTGGTTCAAAATTTGTGGGGTTAAAATAGCACACACAGTGCAATGTGATTTAACACAAAATTTAAATCAAGTAGCACCAATGAGAATCTCTGGTTTCAGGGAATTTGTTATTAGCAAGACCAAGATAAGAACTGATAAGAGCTAAAGACATCAAGACTGGACACATAGCATTGCACCCGGTTGCGAGTGAAGACGGAGACATCTGCAGGCTTAGGTGCCACACTGCGAATAATTGTCCACTTTTTCAACAATATATTCCTGCAAGCTCATCGCCTCTGCCAACAGAACTTCCAGTTCTTTCATTTTATTCATTTTATGTTGTACTGCATTTTGAATCCTTTTCTCCAAGACTGAAACCAAATGGAGAATGAAATGTTTAGATATTTTAGACGCTAGATAAGCAAGCATTAATCTTCAGTCACAGAAAAGTCATTTAATATTCAGTCTGATTGTTGTGGAATAGCTATTACTTAAAAAAAAAAAAAAAAAACTATCATACCTTCAATTTGCTTCATTTTAGTTTCAGCATCTTTTGCCATATTTTCAGCCTCCATTGTTATGTTCTTCAGGTGCTCAGTTATTGTATCATTTAGACCCTGAGTGTTGTTTTTCAGTTTTTCTAACTGTTCTTCTACTTCCTCAAGATCCTGAAAAAGTAAATAGAAAAATAGAATAGAATATAACAGAAAGACATAATATCTTCTTACCATTTTATACATTAATATACCGTACAACAGTTTGTATGTAATTTTAGTGCAGAGTACGATTTATACGATTTATACAAATTATAATTACTGTAATGAAGTGTGGATTTTAAGTAAACTTTTGACTTGTACTTATTGTATTTCAAAAGAAAAAGCTCCACTTTCTACTCACTACATTTTCAAACACTACATCACTACATTTCTCTATAATCATATATTTGTAAAGTCATACGCTGACTTTAGAATCAGACAGATTCAGTGAGTTGACCTAAATTCCTAACAAATCTAAAATTATCATGGCAGTTTGTATCGACTCAACTAGCTATAAGCATTCAACTAGTTCGTATCATCAGATTTATGGTTTTAATCATTTTAATCATTATCATGATTTTACCTTTGCGTACAAGAAGACTATATAAGTGAATTTCCCTGTTTCTAGCTTTTCCCTAAACACTTCACTGCAGCAAAAGTAAATGAGCAAATGGTAGCACAGGAGGCCTCAGGAGTGCGTTTGTTTAATTCTGGCTAATTTTCTGGCCAATGATTTGTTGTTAAGACCATTACAAGCTTAATATATTGCCCAGGAGTGTACTTTTAAAATTGAGTAAAGAATTTGAAGTTTTACATGTTTCTTTAACATTTACCAAAGTATTTATTTAAAGAGTAGTACTGCACATGTTGTAAAGAGTAAAGAAATTCAGTACATTTACCACCTCTGTGTATAGGTTAGTGTTAAATTGTTAACTGATGCCACTGACCTTGTTAGCATCTGTAACATTGGCTAATGCTGCATCAGCTGCAGTTTTTGCCTCCAAAGCCTGAGCACGATTCATTTCCGTTTTATTCTTCAGAGCCTCAATTTCCTCTTGGAGCCTTTTGGTCTGAGGCGTGTTTAAATTATCTTCAGCATTCTTTAGTTTTGTGTCGCTCTGTTGGGAATGACAATGATACTTATGAGGACTGTAGTAAAAGTACACCTAATACAGCAAACCTAAACCTTTCATTTAAGGAGATGACTTTAAGTACAGTGCCCTCCACTAACTATTTTGAGGTCCATGCTGGTGGACTCTCCTCTTCAGTTCACCCCACAGGTTTTCTATGGGTTTCAAGTCAGGGGACTGGGATGGCCATGGCAGGACCTTGATTTTGTGGTCAGTAAACCATTTGTGTGTTGATTTTGATATATGTTTTGGATCATTGTCCTGCTGGAAGATCCAATCAAGGCCCATTTAAAGCTTTCTGGCAGAGGCAGTCAGGTTTTCATTTAATATCTGTTGATATTTGATAGAGTCCATGATTCCATGCATCATAACAAAATGTCCAGGTCCTCTGGCAGAAAAACAGCCCCAAAAGATTAAAGAGCCACCACCATATTTAATCGTGGGCATGAGGTACCATATGGCTACCTCTCTGTGTGCACCAAAACCATCTCTGGTGTTTATTGCCAAAAAGCTTTATTATGGTTTCATCTGACCATAGAACCTGATCCCATTTGAAGTTCCAGTAGTGTCTGGCAAAGTGAAGATGCTTGAGTTTGTTTTTGGATGAGAGCAGAGGCTTTTTTCTTGAAACCCTTCCAAACAACTTGTGGTGATGTGGGTGACTTCAGATTGTAATTTTGAAGACTTTCTGACCCAAAGACACAACTAACTCTGCAATTCTCCAGCTGTGATCCTTGGAGATTTTTTGCCCACTCAAACCATCCTCTTCACAGTGCGTTGAGACAATATAGACACACATTCTCTTCCAGGTCGATTCATAACATTTCCAGTTGACTGGAACTTCTTAATTATTGCCCTGATGGTGGAAATGGGCATTTTCAATGCTTGTGCTAATTTCTTATAGCCACTTCCCATTTTGTGAACCTTTTGCAGCACATCACAGCTATATTCCTTGGTCTTACCCAGTGTTATGAATGACTAAGGGAATTTGGCCTATGTGTTACCTCATATTTATACCCCTGTGAAACAGGAAGTCATGGTTGAACAATTTCCTGTTCCTAGTCACCCAGGTGTACTAAAAAAAAGTAAAATATCAATGGGAATATACTTCAAATATATTTTTCTCATATGAATTCATAGGGGTGCCAATAATTGTTGCACACCTATATTTAATAAAGATTTTTTTTTTATAAACCTGTGTTGTGTCCATGAGAATAGAGTATTTTTTGGAATTATTTGAACAAAAGATCAAAAGGTTAAACAATAAAGACAATATTTCACAGCCTTCTTTGCTCATATTTACCAAGGGTGCCAATATTAGTGGAGGGCACGGTAAAATATTTACCTGGTCAAGTAATTCAGCGGTAACATTTCTGTTGTCTTCGCTCTCATTCAGCTTCTGCTTTATCTTGTCGTGGAGTTGGGCAGTGTCCTTCAGGGTTTTCTCAATGTCACTGACATCAGTGTCCTTAGTTCTGTTTCTGAAAAATAACAAGAGCAGGAGTAATGAGCTACAGGATAAAATGTTCGGAGGATTTTTAAAGACCACTCAATGATATTTGCTGTTGTTGGATCAGTGCATGATGATGATGATGCACCTACAGGATTTCGTCAGCCTTATTTTTCAAGTCGTTGGCTAATTTGGCCTGGTCCTCCAAGTCCTTCAGGTCTTCTGTTATGTGTGTGAAGTTTTCCATTATTTTCAGAATGTCCTGGATCATCCTCTTGATCTCATCTGGAGAACTAGGAAGATTAATAGCCAATACGGCAGAGGCTACCTTGTCGATGTCATCTGGTTCCATTGTCTCTGCTACAGCAAGAGTAGTAAAGCAGTATAGAAATAAGTTTATGTATATAAATCATACTAAATGTGTAATTTATAAAAAAAACAATCCAAAAAAACCTCATATTTCAAGACTGTAAAGACATTTGTGAATAAACTTAATGAATGCCAATTAAGATTAGAAAACAGGGCCATAAGAAGGAACATGCCTTACCGCTGAGGTATTCCCTGACACCCTCTATAAGTTTTTTGGTGTCATTCTTGGCCTTTTCGAACTTATTCTTGCTCTTGATGAGTTTATTCATCATGTTCTCTGCCTTGCTTTTCACATCTTTATTCATATTTGTTATGTCTTTGATCTAAAAACAGAAATAATTCAAACATAACACATTTATTAAAATACTATAAAATAAGATAGAAGATAAAAAAACACTCTTCCCTCAGTATGTCAGTCACTATATTACACTTAGTAACAGTTGTAAATATGTAAAAGAGCATGATCAAGTCACAGCTGACAAAATGTTTTGAAATATAACATGTATGGTGGGATTTATCGTGCCTTTGTTTCTGCCTCTGTGAGATTTTGAAGGAGACTTTGAATGCCTGCATTGATCTTCTTTGCTATGTCTGTGGCGTTGACGGAAACAGGTAGACTTCCTGTACAAGATGGCCCGCCACACTTCCCACACAGAGCACCACCACATACAGCCTTTTCACACTCTGCATCACCTGGTGCTCCGCAAATCTATCACACATTAACAAACATGTCAGGATTGAGGAATTTAGAATGCAGAATGTTTATCTTTCATCTGTTAATATCAGAAATCTGGGATTAGTTCTATATATCATTCATTCATTCACTCATTCATCTTCAGTTAGGGTTGTGGTGGATCCTGAGCCTATCCACTGAGTCCGTGCAAAGCAGCAAGCACACACACACACACACACACACACATACACACACACATTCAATCATTTGGACCCTTGGACAGACTTAGCACTAGGCAAAGCTAAGCAACTGCATTGGGTCCCCAGAAGCCAAGGGCCCCCTAAAAAGGCAAATTATATATATTCTTAATTATTAATGCTAAATAATGTATGCTGAAAATTTAAATATTGATGTTAAACACTTCAGATCACTGTTATTTTGGCAACAACCAGGGGACACTGCTGTGCAGCAGCGAGCATCACAACAGAGAAAGGAAGCTCAAGAATAATCGAGGTAAATGTGTGCAATTAAATAGGGCCCCATTCCTATATTTTGCCTAGGGGCCCCCAAATCACTAGATCCACCCCTGATCACACCTAGAGGCAATTTAGAGTCACCAATTCAACTATTGGAGGTGAGAAGAAACTGGAGAACCAGAAGGAAAACCATGTGGCGATGTGATATACTGTACATATTAATAGTGAAACAATACTAAAAAAACAAAAGTTTTCTCTAATTAATGTAAAAAAATAATAATAAAAAAAAAAAAAAAAACTATTTATATTTACAGATAATATGTTCAGGTAATGATCAGCGAATACCAAGGTTGTATAAAAGTGTTTAAAATTATAGCTCTCATAAAAATCATGAACCAGAATTTTTAGTCTGATAGTAGTCTCTGTTACATGATCTGTATATCTTATCTGCACACACTGGTACCGTCACGCCATCAGAATAAACACATGCTTGTGAAGGGGTTTTGCGTGCTAACTTCCAGAAAATAGTTTATATTGCTCATAAATGTGATGAAAATATATAAGGGTGAGTCAAACGAGAACCTTAAAAGTGCAACATAAATTAGAATTAAATTTTTATTTTTTTTTAAAATCCATACACTCGTAATGCGCTGACACTTACACTTGCATTGAATGAAATGGAGATTATGTAGAAAAATGATACACTTTTGTGACACCTATTTGCAAAAAAAACAATGCAAAATAATAAAAAAGGTTAAGGTTTTCATTTGATCAACCTGTATTGGGTACTTTTAAAGCAATCTTACAATTGATATGTCTGGTGACATCTGTTGGTAAGTAGCAAACCTAAGAAAAGTTAATAAATAATTATTAACTGAGTCAGTAAGAGTTCCTTTATCTCACCTCCTCATTAAGTTTGGCCACACTGAGCCCTTTGACCTTCTTCTCCAGTACATCCAAGGGCCTCAGCTGGCATTTGGCCAGTTCTTTTTTTGTGTCATGTCGGGTCTGTCTGGAAGTGTCTGTCTTATTTCTTGCCGTCTTCACCCGTTCTTCATCTTTCAGGAAGTCACTATGGAGCTTACGGATCTTCTCCAACGTGTCTGTAACAGAACCATAAACTTCAATGCCATTCACAGGGTCAGTGTAGCATTCTTTGGATTTTTAAGCGCACTTACCATTTATATCTTTTAGATCAATTTTTTGGGCATCTTTAATTTTCTTTTGCAGATCATCCATTAGTCTCCTGAACTCATGATAAATCTTATCAATTTCAGTGTCCAGCAGCTTAGATGGATCAATAATGATTGTGTTTGGATCTGTGGTTTCTGTTAAGTTCCTGATATATAAATGAGAAACATCAGAACAACATTTTTCAAATTTATACAGTACTGTGCAAAAGTTTTAGGCAACCTAATTTTTTAGTACAAACTTTGTTATAGATTTTTTATGACTTTTTATGACTACATTATCAAGTCAGTACAAAAAACATTTTAGATTCCCAAACATTAGTTTTCTAGCACAAAATTCATTGTCATTAAAGATAGCAGCATATTACGAGACCACTTTTCAGACAAAAAACACAATGAAGGCTGCTGGGTTTTGCTGCAAAAACAAAGAGCAAGTGTGAAAGTCAAAGTCTCCAGAAGAACTGTGTCTGGTTCTGCAAGATGCTCAATAAAACTTACCAGCTCATTTCCTTATAAAACTGCACAAATTGTACCGGAGACTACTATTTTTAATTTAATTTAAATTTTTTTGTCACACCAAATATTGACTTTGTTTCATTTACTACTGTTTACTGCTCTTTATGGTATTTTTTTAAGTGGAAACATTTAATTTCATTCTTTTGAAGGTGTCTTTGCTCTACAGCATTTCTTTGCATGTGCCTAAAACCTTTGCACAGTACTGTATAGGTACTGTAGATATAGAAATACAAGTAAAAGGGTGACCAAATAACTCTCGTATAAATTACATGACTGAACAGCAGAGCAGAGGTGGGTAGTAACGTTCTACATTTACTTTGTTTTATGTTACTTGAGTAACTTTTTGAAAAAAATTTACTTTTAAGAGTAGGTTTAACTGGCCATACTTACACTCTTACTCAAGTTCATTTTTAATCACAGAAATGTACTTTTACTTCGCTACATTCTGTGGTGTTTCTCTGTTACTGTTAAATATTAATGAATATATGCAGTTTAGTTTATTTCAGGTATCATGAGGTTGTGAGTCTCGCTGCAGTGGTCTGAATGCATCCGCAACAACAGCTCACTTTTTTAGCGGCTCAGTCCTGGAAGATAAGGGCTGAAGAGGGAGAAGAAGCGAGCGTGTCGGTGGAGGCAGTACACCCACATACAAGTGCGCTCTCACACCCACACACACACACCCACACACACACCCACACACACACACACACTCTCTCTCTCTCTCTCTCTCTCTCTCCACACACACACAGTTTCTCTTCTGTTCTGTTCCATAGTCTGTTCTGTTGTGCTCTGTTGTCTTATTCGATTGCAGACGCTGACAAGTTTGTGTTGTTAACATGTTAAGACAGTAAACTGTTGGGAAAATGTTTGCTTTTTGTGGTGTGTGTGTGTGAGATTTTGTGTTGAAAAAATGACAGGTTCTGTGTTATTGTATCCATCACAGGACTGGGATATGCTGCTTCATCTTGAACCCAGGTTTTATATCATATGAACACAAAAGACAGATTTTCAAGGAGAGGAGTGACTTACAGTTCTCCATGTAGTCAGAGATTCAGGATTTTCCCTTCATTTTAATCAGATCCGAAGTAACTAGTAACTTGCTACTTGAGTAGTCTTCTCATTGCATACTTTATTACTCTTACTCAAGTAATTATTACTTTTACTATTACTTGAGTATAAGTAGTTTTACTTGTACTTGAGTAAAATGTTTGGCTACTCTACCCACCTCTGCAGCAGACATATTAGAAAATTTGTTTCAAACTGCACCTAATTTGATTCAGGAAATCCTCTATGCTTCCCAGATCTTCCTGGTCACAGCTTAGCATGGTAACCAGGCTGTTAAGTTTCTCATTCAACTTTTGTATCTTTTCCTGGTGTCGCGTGTCGCTGAGTAGCAGATTTCCTCCATGTTTAGAGAGCAAGGACTGCATGTTTTCCATAGCCTGTGAGATGTCTGTGGCATTTTCCCCCCATAGATGGTAACAAGGGTGGCAGGGTTCACAGGCAGGGAAGACCGGATCGTGGCCTGGGGCACACTTTTCACAAAAATTGCCACTTACTCCAGGCAGACAAAGACATTCGCCAGTGTCAGGATCACAGCCTGGGTAGATAGAGCCCTGCATGTCGCAGTCGCAGGCTAGAGAAGTGAGTTGGAGAAAGTTGAAATACTGAAATCAATAAATTCAATGAAAAACAACAGACATTAAATTAAAATGACACTGACATGATGTCTCTAGTGCTAAGCCACATACATATGCATTGAATGTCAGGGTTTCCAAAATGATTGGCTGCACACTCCTTGCACTGTTTACCACCATATCCTGTGTCACAAGGACACTGGCCAGTAATCTGGATACATAGAAAGAAGGTGAAAATGTCTTTATACATCTGTGTGTATTGAACAACAATATGAGTATGTTTGAAGAGGGTCACCTTGTCACACAGATTGCTGACAGAGTGGCCTGTGTGACAGTTACAGGGCTGACACCCAGAATTTCCACTCAGATTCCAGTATCCATCCTCACAACGATCACACCGAATGCCTTCCACACCACGACGACATGGGCATTGCCCAGTCACCTCATCACATATGCAGGGGCTGCCCAGTGGGCATTTAGTCACATCTGTGCCCTGCCGGTCACATGAGCATTCTGTAAACACACAAACGGGGAAATAAAAGCAAAGAAATGCAGCCCTTAATGTCACATATTCACATGTGCACAGTATAGAGATTTTTTTTTCGATATACCCTGCTGTGCTGCTCCTAGGAGATTTTAATATTTATGTAAAATGCATTTTAACCGTGTGATCACCAGGTACTTCACCTTTTAACCTCTGTGACACAGATTTTGGTATCTCTGATCATAAGGCTCTACTCTTTGATTTATCTATTCCTTCTCACTCACACAGACTTCTAACACACCGTAATATCACTTTCAGAAACGTAAAAAACACCCCAGCCATCCCTAAGACTACATTGGCATCCACAGAGGCAGCCCCTATCATAATATTCTCTTTCCTACCATTAATTACCTCGCTCCTCTCAAAAAGAGCTCTGCTGTATGAAAACTACTGGTCACCAATTAGAACGTCTCAGTAGAAAGCCGGACCTGACAGTGCACACGCTTGCCTGCATGTTCTACAGTACGAGGAGGCATTTAAGAAAGCCAAGACTGACTATTACACCACATTCATCAGCAATAGCCAGGGAAAGCCCAGAGCTCTTTTTTCTTTAATAAACTGCCACAACTTGCTAATGGTTTTTCCTCTGACTCCTTCACCAGAACCCTGCTGTAAATTTCTGACATTTCTCAAGAAAAAATAGAAAATATATCGGCAGTTTGAGAAATCTCCCATACCTCCTATGTTAATGGGCATTTCTCTACTTTTAAACCTCTGGAGTTTTCTGTTTCACATTTCTGTTGAGAAGCGGATCAAGGCATCCAAAATGATCCAAGGCATTACCACTTGCCACCTGGAACTTGCCTTCTTTCCTATGATCCTATGACTTCTTTTATTATGCTCACTAATAACTTAGGCTGTTCTTAGTTCTGGCTCTGTTCACCCCAGTGTGAACTGGCTTGCAATCACATCAGTTCTTGAAAACCAGTAGTTGAGCCTGAGGAGTTTCGTAATTACCGACCTATTGCCGAGTAGCCTTTTCTTGGCAAACTACTCTAGCATGTGGAAAAAACAGCTCAGCTCAAAGAATACTTAGCCTCCAAGGACCTGTATGAGGAGTTTTAGTGTGGGTTTAGCACAAAGCATAGTATTGAAACTGTACTTGCCAGAATTACAAATGACTGCAGCTACCATGGGTTGCTATTCTAACAGACCACCATTTTTTTTTTTTTTAATGGTTGGCCTTCAGCAGTTTCTCTTAATTGGTAGGTTTAGGTCAGATGTTTTTAACCTCTGTCTTGCCTGCTGTTGTTCATTTTATACATGTTTGCCCCTCATAATATCACAAATGGCATGGTCTGCAGTTTCACTGTCTGATGATACACATATTTACAGTATATACACACTGAGGTTATGCAGATTCATATACACACTACCCTGCCTGACTGACCTGCCTGAAAGCCAACAATAACAAATATAAGGCCATACAGCCACTCAAAAGAAAATAACGTACCACTCACTGATTGTCCCTGACTTTATTAAACACACCTCAGCCCAGGTTAGAAGCCTTGGAGTAATTTTAGACTCCATACTATCATTTAACTTAGATGCTAGGGTTCTTACCCGCACCAGAACATGGGAACACATCATCACCATGCGTAAAAGGTTGGACTGGCTCCCTGTTGAATATTTTCAATACAGTCCAAAATACAATGTCTGGTCTTTACATGACTACATAGTCTGCTGCTTGTCCTTTAGGATATTGTATTGTGGCTGCCTCAAAACAGTGAGACACTCTTCCTCTGTGTCTCAATGCTTACACATCCATTCCCTTTTTTCAATCACAACGAAAAACTTATTTTTTCCACCTTTCATTTCCACTCACCCAATGACCAATATAAATCAGTTTGTTTTCTTTTTATTATTCTTTCATTTTGTCTATTTATTATATTTTTTATTCAGTCTCACCATCATTGTATTTTTCTTATATATAAAAGTATTTTCTTTAAACATTGCTTTAGACAATTAATCGAATTAATACATGTAACACAACTAAAAGGTGTATTCTAAAAAAAATGCACTCCATACCTCTGCAGTCCTGGAGCAGTGCGTTACCATAGTATCCTGGTTTACACTTCTGGCACTGAGGCCCAAAAGTGTTATGCAAGCAGCGCAGACACTTGCCAGTTAAAGCATCACATGCCTCGCCATCATTGGGATCGATGTTGTTGTTGCAGAGACACTCTTTGCAGCTAGCGCCTGGCAAAAGCAGGTTACCGTAGTAACCAGGTGCACACTTATCACAGTGTAAGCCTGTGAAAGAAGAAGGAGATGACTCAGCACTGTAGGTTTATTGCATGTGAATACATTTGTCTATGACAAATCAAGCTGCAACTTTATTTATTAGATTTGGTTATACTGTTATAATGTAACTATAATGTAACAAGATATAATGTAACTAGTGAACTAATGTAAGTGAGATATTGTTTACTGCTTCATTAAAGCAGTGTGTGTAAATATGTGACAGCTCAGACCTTGATGCCCTGTCTTGCATTGACAGGTCAAGGTTAGAGAATTCGGGTCCTTTCTGCAGGAGTTGGCAAAGAAATGGCCGCTGCCTTTCACATCTGGACACGGGCATGGCTTGCAGGGTTCCCTTACTACGGGATCACCAAAGTAACCTTCAACACACCTGCCATACAACAGAGAACACACATACAAAAGATTAAAAATCACTTCAGCTTCAAACAACTGTAATGAAATTTTGTTTGTTTTTTTCTTACATTTTTTCAATTTTGTTTTGTTATTTTATCAGAACTCATACCTTTCACAGTTGGGCCCAGTTGAATGCCCCCTGCAGTTTAGACAGACTCCAGTAATCTGGTCACAGAGGTCAGCCAGGCCGTTACACTGACAACGTCTGCAGTTAGGAAAACCATAGTATCCACGCAGACACCAATCACATCGTCGGCCTGTGACCCCATTATGGCATTGGCACTGTCCGGTTTTATGGTCACAGAACTCAGCTTTGGAACCCAATGGCTCACAGTTACATGCTGGGGAAGAAGGAGTCATATCATAATGGGTCATATTGACCAACCACTTATTGCAGTTGGAGTTAAAGCATCCATGTTATTAAAATTCCTGTACAAACAACAGTTATGCATGTACACTTGCCTGTACCTCTAATTTGTCTACCTAAGTGTGTATTACTTACGTGAGCAGCCATTTTGTCCAAACCCATAGGTCAAAGGGGCACAGGTGTCACAGCAGCGGCCAACCACATTGGGTTTGCAGTCACATTGTCCACTAAACTGACTGCAAGATGAGCTGAATGACCCCTCAGGATTACATCTACAAGCTGGAGGTAAACACACATAGGTGATTATTAATGGACTGTGGACTGTGACCCAAAAGCACCCTCTCTTGAATAGGGTACCAAATGGTATGAAAGGCTGAGTAAGTTTTGTTGTTATGTGGGTTTGAATTTTTTTGCTAGGCTGTGATGATGTGCTAATCATTTGGCAACAACATGGTTACACTTGCACTTTCACATATTCATATCAGGTTGATCATAACACTTATTATATCAGTTCATTCATGCTCAGTGAGTTTATTTTCTTTATATGGATATCATTATGTCAATGTTGCTATGTTTCTATGACATATATTGGTAGGATACTCACGAATAGCACCATTATGGATGTATGCTGACATGCTAGCAGCCAGTTTTTCACACACCTCAGGTAGGGTATGTTCTCCTGCCTGCGCACCCAACTCCACACAGCGATACTGGTGGTATTGAGCCAGGGCTGCATCAGAGCAGAAATTTGGCAGAGACTCCATCATTGGAATAAGTCCCATCTGAAAATTATTTTTCAGGTACAAAAAAAAAACAACAACATGAGGGCTTGTAGCCTAGTTTCTTTTCATTTTGTGAATGGTCGATCAATGGTGGTGCAAATACAAGAAGTAAAAAAAAAAAAAACAGCTTACAGAATCAATTAGAATATGTGAGCTGCAGTAAGGGTCAGGATTTTCAAATGTGATATCCACATAGTACCTCACACCAGAGCTGAGACATACAGAAGGATCCAATATGGCTGCCCTACATGTAATGAAATATCAGAGAATAACCAAGAACATTTATAAGAGCCACAGCAACACCAACCTCCTTTAAGAAACATTAGCTAAACAGCAGTTAAAGGTGTACTGATTAACTCAGAGGTGTGGATGCAGGTTTTTATTCGAACCCATCACGAGCCACACCTGATTCTATCTGTTTAATCCATTCATGTTTGGCCTTCAAATTCTGGCTCCTGCTTGGTTGGAATGAAAACCTGCATCCACACTGACCCTGTATGGATAAGATTAGACACCCTGGGATAAAATGGAAAGCAAATGAATCTCTAATGTTACATGCAAAATATTTATATTGTTCCATGGCACAGCCAGCACAAGGATCAACTCACCTGTTAGTACTAGGAAGTGTAAATGTTTTCTCTGATAGATCAAAAGGACAATTTTCATCAACAGATCCTAATGGCACAATTTTTACATTGGCTGTCCAATCATCTGTGGACTACACAGATACAGTAAAAAAAAACAACAACAAAAAAAAAACATTCTAATTAGTACAAGTGAAATAGCACACCCATTTATTAATCATTTACAGTATACTACACAATACTAACAATGCCACAGTAACAATTTCGGTTTAGGAGTTGTAGAAGACACATACTTTTTATACAATTTATACATAAATATACAAACCTGTGGCTCATAGCGAACAAGAAGATGATAGTTAAGAGTTAACGGGATGTTGGTGACAATGAATCGGAGTCCTGCTCCATCTTGAACCCGCACAACTCCTGGTCCAGTCCAAGAAATAGGTTCATCTGGGTTATGTGGTCGTAGGATGACCTGATGGAGGGATCCTGGTTGCAGGGGAATGGTGCTCTGAAGGACCAAACAACAATTTCATACAGGGATCTAAAGTTTAAACAACATGCCATATTTGTCAAAATGGTATATTAGTCTGACTGTACCTGGCCTTGTCTACGTTTTCGGCGAGTCTCATGCTTAACCACCACAAATCTCCCATCCCTGAACTCAACACCATAGCCTCTGCTTCTGAAGTAGCTCACACAGCTAGGCAGGGTGACAGCAGGAGCTAAAGTGTGATATGCTACAGGAGGCCAAGAATTCTCATATGTAGAAGGGTCAGAGGAGTAGGGGTCATAAGGCTCCTGCACTGTAGGCCCAGGTTGGTAATAAGCCGGTGGTGTAGGCTCGCGAGCTATGGTTCCTGGGGGACAGTAGGAAACTGGACGAGATGTAGTAGGATGCAGGGGAGGTACAGGGGAAGCATCGGGTCTAACCTAGGAAACATAAGTATAATTCTTGTTATTCTTCCCAGTCATAAAGTATGAAAGCCTGCTATATGCTTTGTCTGAGCCCTATATATTAAACCTAAGCCAAAAAATTAGAGGCTGTGATCAGTGTGAGAAAATAGGCAATTCACAACAGTAAAAGTATAGCCAATTTCCACTGTGGTCACCCACCAGGTCAGAGGAGCATTTGGTGTCCAGAGGAGCAGCGTTTTCAGCTTCATAGAGATAAAAATCAAGAGGGGCCAGGAAGTAACCAGGAGCAGGTTCACTACAGTGAAGTCCCACCATATTGGCTCTGCACTGACACTGGCCACTCTCTGAGGCACACCTAAGTATACACGCATAAATACAAACATGCATACTTGTGCTGCGGTTTCCCAAAGGATAACAGAATTGTGGAAAGTGTTCAGTTGTCTGCTAGCTTACAGAGTAGTGAAGGCTCCTCCTATGTCACAGTCACAAGGTAGACAACCATAGACTGTATTTCCTAGTCCCCAGTATCCTGGCTAAAATAAAATAAAAAAAAAAAATATTTTTTAAAAAATGAATGAAACTTTCTATGAAAGTAATCTTTATCAGACACATACTAAAAAAAATTGGTGCTGCATTTTTTAGGAAGGAAGAATGGATTTGTGGGACTCACTATACACTGGTCACACTCTGGTCCATGAGCAAAGTGGTCACAGATACATTGGCCTGTGTTCTGGTCACATGGAGAGGTGCTTATAGTGCCCAAGAAGTTACACACACACCCTGATCATGTCCACAAAAAAACAAAGAGAGTTATCTACTAACAAATCATACAGAAAGACAACATTTCTTCCTGGATGATCTTCAGTTTGCAATTTAAAGGATTTATGGATCCAAACATATGAAAACACTTAAGCTTTAATAATTCTTCTAAAAACCTTGTCTATACATCTTGGAGTGACCTACTGTCATTTGTATCTGATATTTACATTGCAAAAAATGATATCAAAGCAAGTGAAAATATCTTGAATATGTGCAAATTTATCTTCTGTTTTTTATTATGAAATTATTATAAATCAAATCTAAAATAATTCTGCTGTTAATAGTAATTTAGATGCTTTTACACATTTAAAGATAAGTTTGCTTCTTTGTGGAAATAAATGCTTAAAATTAGATAAATATATGCTTAATTATCTGCAAATAGAAGCTTATTCAAGCTTTTAAGAAGATTATAATCAGTAGAAAATGGTAAGAAATAGTTCTAATAATCATATATTCGTTTGACTGTGATCTTATCATAGGAAATACTAGATAAAATTGACTATATTCAAGATATTTTCACTTGCTGAAATGTCTTTTTCTTGTCGTGCAGGAAGAAGGAGAAGAGGATCTCTTACTCTGACAGCCACTGGGGTCTTCCTGGCTGAGTCTATAGAATCCAGTCTTGCACCGGTCACAGCGCTCACCCTCTACATTCTGCTTACACACACATTGACCACTCACTGGATCACACAACCCACCATCCACAGACCCTGTAGAGTGGCAGGCGCAAGCTGCAGAGAAATAGCATAAAGCTTAGTAAAATTCATCTGCTGATATACTTAACTGATAACTGATATTAAATTGTTGATGCCTTCTGCCTTTTTAAATACACTCACGTATACAGGCATAAGGATCACTTAGAGAACGCAGAGGGTCCTTGTAGTAGTGTGGCTTGCACAGCTCACACTGAGCGCCCATGCGGTTGTTTCTGCAGTCCTCACACACACCACCACTGACCTGTCCAGTGGTTGTGTAGCGTTGTAGGTCAAAATGACATCGCTCAGAGTGGCCATTGCAGTTGCACCCTGTAAGAAAATGTGGAAAATTGCAGCCATTATTTACCTTCTATTTTATAAGTACTTGTAGTCTAGTACATCTAATATAAGCTGCTATGCAAGCTGCTATACAACTAAAGTAATACTATTGCCCAGATGCCAGGAGTGAAATCCTGAGTGACCTGAAAAAAGCTTATACTGGTCCCTGAACCCTACCAAAACAGTCTTTGTCTATAAGTCATATGTTTTAGCATCCCTGACTATCCATAAGGCCCCTGAATCATTTAGGTCTTCCTCTTTCTTACAGTGCTAGCAACTACTACTACTGCTATTATTATTACTATAATTAATTTTGTTGTTGTTGTTGTTTGAGAATTGAGTTTACTTCTGCAAACATTTGGGTCAATGCTTCCAGCTGGCCTCCAGGGGGCATCATTGTAAAAATCCTGACACTTCTCACAGTTGTTCCCCATGGTGTTATGTTGACACACACATCGCCCATGAACCTGGGAACAAAAAGCCCCTGTCACATCGGATACTACATACTTCCATACAGTAAGGCAGTATGAGTTTTCTCACAATAATATTAATGGTTACTTTTGTTTTTATCTTCCACACTTATCTTCAGTGCCTAAAAAGCATTTGAAACCAAGGTCTCATTTTCTTGTATATCTTTAACAGGGCAAGTCAATATACATTTAAATACATAAGTACTGCATAGTTGTATATTTGCATTTGTAATTAGCATTCATCATTCACATAACAATTATTCATAACTTTTTGGGTCAATAATACTGTTTGCCAAAGCCAATGCTCTCTTATCTATAGAAATTCATAAATTGGGGCCATGCTCACCATGCCTGGTTCATTCAATGTATCTCCACGCGTGTTATAAACAGGCATACACTGGCTGGCATGGCCATTGCAGAAGCAGCTCCCTCTGACCACCATCTCATAGAGGGCGTAGTAATATTTCTCCTGTGGGTTCCTCCTCTTCCGCCCCAACAAGTCATCACCCAGTGTGAGTAAACGTGTAAAGTTCACTCGTAGGTTAGTCATGCTGATGAGCTCTAACAGCAAAGTTATGTGATGTTACTTATCTTCTTTATGGAATTGAACTTTTTATATAGCACATACTGTATATTTTACAGAAACCTTTGTATTACACATTTATTCAGATCCTTTAGCTGATAGACTAGGTTGAAATGCATTTGTACTTAATGCATAGTTAATGCATTTGTATCATAAATATTTGCACAGTGTTGTAGTTGAACTAAATGTTACACAAGCTAGAAATATATAGCACCAAATCATAGCTAGGGTATGCCCTCAGATACATAAATACTTGAATATTAAGTTGTTGTTTTTTTTAACATGCAAACCTTGAATGATAGGGTCAAATGGATCTTCAATATGAAAGTTGGGGTCCAAAGCCTTTAACACCACCTGTACGGGATTTACAGTATTTAGAACACGCATTATACTATGAACATTTGATGAAAAGGTCAAACGTTGAAAGAGATTGCACTTCGCCGTCAGTAGAAGGCTCAGCTCCAGAGTAGCGGCTGTCACAGATGAGGTCGTCTATAGTTTCTGCTGGGCCTGCTGAGATTCTGGGGAAGTCGGTAGCACAGTCTGCCGAGAAGTATCGAAACACCTTCCAAGTACGACCAAAATCTTTTGACCTTTCCACTAGCATTGCAGCAGGTCTGAAACTCTGTACAGTGACAGTCCAGTGCATTATGGTGTTAGTCAAAAACACATACCAATTCCACCCCAACCCCCCACCCTGAAATAAATAAATAAATAAATAAAGGTACCTTGAATGTCATGACTAAATGGCTAAACTGAAACATAGTCTCCAAGTCTAGTTGAATGCTGACTTGATGCACACCTGAAGTATAAGATACAGAGATACAGTTTTAATCGCCAATAAGTAGCCATTTATAATATTTCATACTTAGAATGCGTGTGGACATGAAATGGAATTTTGGTACAAATTATTATAAACCTTTAGGTCCAAATAGCTCAAAGAGAGCTATTCTTTTGTGTTGTTGTTGTTGACTCACATGGTGGGTAAATTTTGGAAGACTCACCATTCTCAGACTGCCACCATTTCATCTTACGCTCTGGCTCAAAGGTGGTAATGATATTTTCGATTTGATGGCTATTAGGGTTGTTGTAACGATTGTAGGGGCTCCTTGAGTCACAGGTGAAACATTTCTGTTCATCCTAAAGAAAACATGGCATTTGATGTATAAAAAATCCTCATTGTGTCAAAAGATTGGCACCTTTAGGACTATAGTCTTCTAATACTACTCAGTTTTGTGTGTAAACAAGATCTATTGCTCTGATGATAGACTAACATTCGTTCATTCATCTTCAGTAACCATTTTATCATGGAACACTGGGTGGGAGGAGGGAACTTGCCCTGAATGGGACACCAGTCCATTCCAGGGCACCACACACACACACACACACACACACAATTTATTGTAGCCAATTCACCTGTCAAGAACACAAACTTCACACAGACAATAACCCAACCTCAGGATTGATCTGGGGACCTACAGTACTGTTCAAAAGTTTTAGGCACAGAGATGCTGTAGAGCAAAGATGCCTTCAAAATAATGAAATGAAATGTTTCTACATTCAAAAAAAAAAAAAAAAAAAAAATACCATAAAGAGCAGTAAACAGTAGTAAATGAAACAAAGTCAATATTTGGTGTGACAAAAAATAAAAATAAAAATAAAAATAATTGTCTCTGGTACAATGTGTGCAGTTTTATAAGGAAATGAGCTGGTAAGTTTTATTGAGCATCTTGCAGAACCAGACACAGTTCTTCTGGAGACTTTGACTTTCGCACTCGCTTCTTATTTTTGCAGCAAAACCCAGCAGCCTTCATTGTGTTTTTTGTCTGAAAAGTGTCTCTTACGTAATATGCTGCTTTCTTTAATGACGTACAAACATTTTTCTGTAACATTTAATTTTGTGCTAGAAAACTAATGTTTGGGAATCTAAAATGTTTTTTGTACTGACTTGATAATGTAGAAGTCATAAAATAAAAAATCTATAACAAAGTTTGTACTAAAAAAAAAATAGGGTGCCTAAAACTATTGCACAGTACTGTATATACAACAGTTTTTTTTTGTAAATTGCTGAGTATACTAAATGCACAGGACTCACATGTTTCGCTCTCTAAAACAGGTTTGATACAGGATAATGCAGTGCTGCATGGCAGTTTTGGAATTAGCACATTATAGCACAAGGTACAAATGCATACATAACACATATTTTCATATTTTCATTAATATTAGTTGGCATGTATGAACAAGAATGATTCCTTGTATATTCCTGGTATATAAACATAGAGGAATTCATACTCATATCACTACAACTGATTGTGATTGGAGTAACTGTTTCTGGAGTTGACTCTTCATGCCAACAAAAACAGAGAACAAAATAAGTTCTATGCAAAACACCATGCCTTTAGCATAAACAAGGATGGGGTGCAAAGTGAAAAAGGCATAAATTATTCTCTAGTGAGAGGAGAGACCTATCACACTGGCAGATCTGAACATGCCTGTAGCATGCATACACAGGGTAGGCCACATTGCTTTCAGTCTACAAGAAGTTAAAACTGTATGCTGCTTGCTAAGATGCTGACAGCCAGATTTGGGATGGATTATTATTCTAGAAAATGTATGTCATGGCAGGCATTTATTTATTATAACCATTGCCTACTATGTATAGCAAAAGGCCTGGCCCAAAGCTGGGAAATACTGACTGTGCTGCACTAAAATATAGAGTATTTCCTGAGGGCACAACACTGCCGTTCAAAGAATTCCAATAGATCATTTTTGAAGTGCTTTTTGTAAAATTAGAGAAAGTATAATTGCAGGAGGCACTGAAATGTGCATTCAGTTCAGTTAACCAGTTCAGTTCAACTTGTTGAGCACTTCAACGAGCAGCTGTACCTCTAGTCTAACTGTGCAAATACATTTCAGTGTATAAAACATAACACACCCCAAAATCTAGTTAATATTATGGAATAGTGTGGTTTAAAACAGACCTCCAGGTATCCCACAATGCAATAGTTCTGGGGTCCATTTAGGCCACAGGTAGACGAGGCAGAGAGTTGAGCAGCACGGCCCACCATTAGATCACCTAGGGTGGGGTGGCACGAGCTGCCCTCACATTCTTCCTGTAAGTGAGCTGGCACCACCAGAACTATAAATAAAAAAAATTTTAAAAGAACAAATATTTGCACCGTTGTGTTGGTGAAATGAGACAACACCTCTCTGCGCTGTGCCCTCACATCTCTCTCAACAGCATGTTCCCTATTCATCTCAAACAGATGCATTTGAGCAAAAACAAACTATTTGTGAAAAAGACTATAGTTCATTTGGCAATAGTTAGGTTAAAGCAAAATCCACCCAGCCAAGTAATCTTATAAAAAAAAATCTTATAAAACAAACAGCAACTCAAGAGGGCAAGTGCCTGCAAGAAAATAGCAAAAAAAAAAAATAATAACCATCCTAGCTCAGCAAGTGATCACATGTTTGTACTTATGAGGTATAGTGAAATTATTTTTCTGTTAAATTCCTGCAATGTTAGAGCAAATACTCACAAAGGAGCAGCACTTCAGACATCCACCTTTGGCACATTGTTGCTTTGGCTGTGAAAATCATGGGCTGAAGAAAGAAACAAAAAATACAACTCACTGTTAATAAATAATTGATTAATTTAGAATTCCCACCACAGTATTTGTATGGGGTGCAACATTTGATTTCAATTTAACTAACAGCTGACCTTTAGCCTTTTGCTAAAACCTGAAATCATTACTGCCACCTTAAAATTATTCAACACTTTCAGTTTGCGTGCACTGACAAAAATTCCAGTAGATGCGGTTCATTAAGCTCTGACTGTCTGCAGCGCCTCAAGCCATTCAATCCCAACATGTACAGTCCTCGGAGTTCCTCAGAAAAGAAGCTGCAGCAGCCTTTACCTCAAAGGGATAATACATTTTTTACATATGCCGACGTGCCTGGAATTTAAATTATTTCAGTGAATGGGCCAATACATTTTAGACATTTCAGACCTTCTGGAAATTCTGTAAGTACAGAAATTGAAAGAATCAAAATATATATTTGTGAAATTCCACAACAAGTGTGGGCATCAATGCATGTTCTCATATACAGTACAAAAAAAATCACATCAGTGCAGTCCCCTTCCCAGCGCTCCACCACCTAAGCTGACATTATTGTAGCACTGTGAGACAACTGGTAAATTATATTTTTTTTTCCTAGAAAAACTTGCTTCCAGTGTATACTACCAGACATTAGAACCTAAACATTATGCCATAAAATATGTTAGATCTATTTCGTTCTAATAGCCTGGGGCTTTGAAATTACATGATGATAGTGGTGGTACACTGCAAATACTGTGTTAAGTGCTAGCTATAATATTTAATGGTCTGAAAAAAGAGTACTTTTTAGACTTAGATATAAAGTAAGTCTCTAAACAAAGATACTGCCTTTACGTATAACCTAAGGGACTTTTACAGACCGCATTATTACAAAACCTACAGAGTAAAAGTGATTAAGCACTTGCTTATAGATTTAGACATTTTTCTTCATGCTCCATTAACCTTAGCCTACAAAACAGATTTGTATAGTACACCACATAATCATGCACCCAGTTCAAGCGGAGGGTTAACACGCGTAAATATCCAGGTGATGTGATGCTACACAGCTTGCAACAGGAGTGAACTGAGAAGCTGTTCCTCTAAGAGTTTACTAATGAACCATCATGTTTAGCAACTGCAAATGTCTCAGACATTTAAGAAATGGCCACCAGTCACACTAAATAAGTACAACAGAGGGGATATTATATGGCAGAAGTGTTATGTGCAGTATTACCTTTTAAGTAACTGCAATATGAAGCTAACTTTAAAACAATGGCACTTACATATTAATAGAACGGTTCCTGTGCAGAAATGTAATAGAGATGTCCGTTCAAGCAATTCAGCGTCAGTTCAGTGGATTTTTCCCCTCCATGTCCATGCAGCAGGCAGTAATGGATTGTGAAGCAATCACTGTAAAGGTTGAAGCATGTAAAGACACACCTGAACACCTGAGAACGTAGACGGGTGAGAGTGTGTAAGCAAAAAAAGGAGCTGCAGGGCTCTGTGGTAAAAAGAGATTATATTGCACTGACAGCTGATTTATGCTTGTCAAACCAGGGAGTAAGGAGCAAAGAGGAGAAGACAGGATGCATGTAGTATTGGCTATGGGAGACAATCAATGATAATACCAAATTGACAATACATAGTGTATAATAATGTTATAAATGGCTATTATATTCATGGCTAAGGTTGGCACCACGTCTATTTCACAGATGATGTAGCATGCATTGAATCACCAGCTTGAATCACCAAACTTTCTGTCACCCTGGTAAAGATTTAGTTGCATTCTGTTACAGAGTGGTTACACTTAAAAATTGTCTGTGTTGTATAGTAAAAACAGAACTGTATTGCTTTGTAATAATAAATCATATCGGTTTTAAATTTAAACAAATCTTTCCAATTCATTTCCATCCAAGCAACATAAAAACGGGCATGAAAGACTTATGAGACGATATGTCACATTATGTCAAATCAGCTAGTTAATGTTACCACCTACTGAAGAAAACACCCACCTCTACTCCTCACATGGTAACCTGATCCTAGTTCTAGTAACCTAACCTAGTTTCTAATAATTCTTCATACATGTATGTGACTTTGTAACATGAGAAGTATGATATATTAGAGCCTTGAGCAGCAAAAGCATTTTTTTTCATAAATGAACTAGGGGTGGAGTCTGAAACTTATGGGTACTTTTTTTTTTTGTAACACCTTATATGGATAGTCCACTGCAGACACTCTACAAACAGTTAACAAACCATCTATAGACTTTACCAAGCTGTCAGTGACTGTCATCAGCCAGCTAATCAATTATTTCTAAACAAAAATAGTTTATGGCTGTAGACTAGTCCTAGTCCTATCGTGCCTAGTCCTATCACAATTTCAAATTCTGTTCATGTGTTCTTTATTGATACATTTTCTTTCTTTATTGAGACTCATAAAAGTGGATGGTTTCCTTTGGTCAGGTACTCTTACAGACATGAAAGCTGTCAATCAGTAAAAGCTCTGAGGGCTTGCATTGTAAGCCCAGACCATCTGTGCACTTTCTACAGCCTAGTGATGTCCTAAATCTTATCCAAAAAGCTGTATGTTATAAAATGTTTAACAACTTTTTAACCCTTATGATGTAAATACTATTAACTTATCATCATAGACTACAGTGTCTGTAAGTAGTATAAAATAAGTCTAGTGCTAGTCCAGTCCAGTTAAAAAAAAAGTTTATTCCAAATTTTGCAAACAAATTTAAAAACATATATAAATCAGTCTTCTATGCATAAATGTCCACTAACATGTTCTCATTAACCAGCAAAACCTTTTGGTTTAGTGTTTTTGATCATGTACAGCAAAGTATGCAATCGTTTGAAAATTAAATTAAAAAGAAAATGTTTCTTATGATTTTCATTAAAACTACTAATGATTAGAAACCCACATGGATGTTATATGTAATATATATTTGTTTGCATTTATGTATTATTTTGCTTCTACTGGTGAAAAGGAATTTATTTTTGCCCCATGCTACAATTCTCATTACCTCACATTTATTGCTGAAGGACAGTTATTGCCTAATTATATTTACAACTGGGGAATCAATGATGCAAGACACAACAGTTATTACAGCACATAAAATGTGTGATATAAAATCTGAACTTGTATTGTCTTCCCTTTTCTCCAATAAACTGTATTCCGACAATGTGATTGATATTTGACATTAATGACTCATGTTCCTGTAGAGGTGCTGCTCCAGAAAGGCCAGGGTTTTGTGCCAGGAGTCCTCTTGAGCTCGACTGTGAGGCTCTGTTTGTCCACCCCACAGCACCAACACTGCAACAAAAACCATGATAGCAATCACAAACTGAAATTGCAGTGTTAAATAATTAATTTTTTGTAGAGATTAAATAAAAGTATGATTGAACTCAGTTTTTATCATGCTTTGTTTTTTTGTTTTTTTAAATAGAACTCTGTTTTGCAGGCGGAAACCTGTATATTGTAATACATATCTTGTATCATAGAAATGCCTTAATGTTGTAAAAGTACCATAATATGATGTTTTTGTCATAACACCAACACCTAGTCCATATAATCTGATCAGTGGAATTAGCTGAGATTTACCGTTGAGCAAATACTTACTTATTTTCATGACAAATGTGTCTTCTGTAGTTTTCTCAATTTTTAATACACACTTTGATGGCTTACCTTTAGTCCTTGTCTCCGCCAACATGAAGTTGCTGGTTCGGCAATGTGGACTATATGGAGGCTCGATGAGGTGGCCGGCTCCGGGGTAAGACAGAATAGTCAACAGGTGACTATTACCAGCTCGTTCCATCATCTGCCTCATCTGAAGAGAGGAAAAAGCACTGTTATGGGTGTGACCTGGAACCCCATGGCTATGAAGTTTAGTGGGTTTTTTTCTACTGCCAGGAGAAATATTAAATGACTTTATATAAGCCCCAGGAAACCTAAAGTCATGACTGCTTTCTATTTAAGTTAATAATGGTCTTATTCCAAAATATGCATGAACCAAAAAAATACATATACTAATATATATATATATAAATATATATATATATATATATATATATATATATATATATATATATATATATATATATATATATATATATATATATATATATGGGAGCTTAAGGCTTAAGTAGGCCACAATGTAATGATGTATTATTATTATTATTATTATTATTATTATATAAACTTTTATTTGCATGAATAAAATGTTGATTCTAGTGCCTCTACTCACATCTTCTGCAGACTCTGCTGCTGGCCAATTTTGATCATCCTCCCCAACAATCAATAAAATGGGACACTTGATACGACCCATCTGCTCAACATTTATACACAGTTAAAGAAAATCCCAGGAGAGAGCATAAACATGTACAAACGCAAAACAGAAGAAAATACATGTAATAATGATCAAATTAATCTGGCAGGCTTCTCTGATGGATCCTTACTTCAACTTTCTTTGAAGGGTCATCTGGTATTGGCAGCAAGAGATCTCGCCAAATGATTCTCTGTTCTTCATCATAGCGGGTGTTTTTGACATTTCTTAAAATCAAAAGGAAAGGTTTGTCACTGAAACAGGCCAAATATGGGGAAAAAACAGAAAGAAAATATATATTCATGCTCTGTATGCTGTGTGGCTATTTTATTAGGTAACTCTCCCTCTTCCATGAAAGGAACTATTTTGTGCATGTCTGGACATGTGATACTAATCATACAATATACCTCAATATTCAAGAACAACTGTCATGCCCAGATTGTTACAAGCTTTTCACTCTAGCAAGCGTTATGGGCATGTCTAGAAGTGTATGTCTGCTGGGACAATGACCCTTAATTAGCTGGCAGTGTACTTCCAGGACATTGTTGTTTCATCATCCATTGCTGGCTTGAGGCCATTGAATATGGCCAAAAGTATGTGCTTGTTGAACATCCTATTCCAAAGGCACGGCAATAATATAGAGTTCAACAGCCTCCACTCTTCTGGGAAGGTCTTCCATTAGAATCCTGAATGTTGCTTGGGGATTTATGCTCATCCAGCCACAAGAGCATTAGTGAGGTTGGCATTGATGTCAGGCGATGAGGCCTGGGATGCAGTCGGTGGTCTAATTCATCCAGGTCAGGGCTTTGTGCCAGCCACTTGAGTTCGGGCCTCTTAATTGCAGTGAAGGGAAATCATAACGCTACAGCATACATTGACATTCTAGACCAGGGGTGCACAATTAGAATTCAAAGAGGTCGAGTTACTAACATTTTCTCCCCCCAAAGGTCCAAACCATTAAAATGTCTAACGTGCGCTATGATTTGGGGGAATATGTCATTCTTGTATATGTATAGCTAATAAACAAAGTACTACATGCTCAAAAGTTCTGTACTTCGTCTCGCAGTGGCACTTCGTTTTGGCACTTTTTATTAGAGACACAGTCCCTGAACATATCAGGCAGAGTGATTTGACACTCGCTGCAGAAGGATAAAGGCATATTTGTCTGTCCACTCCTCTTTGAAAGCTCAATTTTCAGTATCGACTTTCCTGACTTGCGCACGCCATTCTATAATTTCTCCTCTCGCGTCCGCTTTTGCTTCTCTCACTGTCTCTCTCTCTGACATCAGTCTCCTAACATGCATTGTATACATTCACTTTGATTGGCTGAGTTTCGTGAAGTGATTTAGCCGGACCCGGACCGAGGTCCGCCAACTGTGCACCTCTGTTCTAGACAATCATGTGTTTCCAACTTTGTGTCAAATGTTTGAGGAAGGTCCACATATGGGGGTTATGGTCAGGCATACTCATACTTTTAGCCATATAGTGTACTTCCTGCACCAGAAATAATTGTAAATAACATTTTTTTCTTTTCTTGCCATGCAAGAGCAGGGACAAGACATTATTGTTAAGCCTACCACAATAGGATAAGGCTTGAGCTAATTGACAGTGCTTTTAAAGCTCTGATGGATTCCATTATCATGGACATCAAGTTGCCAGAGCAATCCCTATACTATACTTTAACACGTTGCCTGTTCTCAGAGTAGAGCCACAAAGCATCATCCTTAATGGAACTGCACAGCTTACCACGGTTGTACGTTCAAAACAGACTACATGATAGCTTTCCATTCACTAAATACAGTATTTCCCATGCAGAACATGACCATTTCATAATTTTAGAGCTGAGACCATCTCTAACTTTTTTTTAAGTACAATCTCTATTTAGAAGAGACAACCCTACATAAGTCAACAATACAATACCAGGAAAATGTAACACTGGAGCATCAACCTGCAGCTGGAAAAATTTAAATCCCAAACACAGTTGATGGCACCAGACTGGTACCAGGAATTAATGTAGTGGTGCCAAAGATTTTAATCTCAAACACAATTGCATGCTATAGTCACTGTATACCAGACCTTCCCAAACACGGTACCAAAGTCCTGCTTTTTGGAATGTACACAGCTGACACAGTGTACTATACAAGTTAAGAAATTAAAATTTGCTCAAATTAGTGTGACTGTGCCATTCAGTGCATCAACTTTGCGATTAGGTTGATTAGTCAGGCAGCATAAGCAAGGAGGAACCATTAGAAATGATTATCTGGAGGTTATTGTTGCCTCAACCTGTGAAATAGTAGTAATATTGCCTGACTATCTGACCAAAGTAGGAGGAACAAGAGCATTAGAGAAGAATTCTCATCACTCAAATTACATGAGGGATAAAATAAAAATGAAGCGAACAATAAGAACAAATTTGTGTTGCATATGCTGATATAATCATATCTATGTTTTTTTTTTTTTACATTTACTACAGATTAATCACATGCAAAGGTTCGTTTTCAGTTAACTGTCTGCCCAAGACTGCAAGCATGCAGATAAATACATACCATACTTTTTAATATAATGTGATAAAATCTAAAACAAAAACTAGAAAAAAGGTTATGCGGTAAATGTGATAAGAAAATGTAATATTAACACATTTATAGCGTGCTTGTGTACACAAGCAAGCAATCCAAGCAGTTTGTAAATTATGCAAATATTACGGTATATGTAAAATGTCTAACAAATGTATACCATGTTAGTAGAACCAAACAGCTTATTTAAGAGCCTTGGCCTAACTGCTGAGTACTACAGCTATGCCAGTGTAGTGCAACTCCACAGCACCGTCAAATGGTCAAGGCAGCTAACTAAGCACAGTCCCACTGTAAGTGTACATAATAAAATGGCCCTGTATTGTATTTTTCACAAGCTTGGTATGAATCACCAAGCCTGCACTAAATATTCATGATCTGTTGCTCACTTTTTGATCTCAGCAAAGACATCAGCCAGCGATCCGTTGACGGGCATAATGTGGCTTCCACTAACACACACTATACATCTGGGCTGAAAGGAAGAGTGAGGGACTCAATTTATTTCTCTTAGAGTGTTGTCAATGTATAATGAAGACAAATGTTATAAATGTTAGGCCTGGCCTACCTTTATCACTGAGGAGTATGCTGCCATGCCCAGGGTCACAGATACACCAAAAGACAAACCCAGAACGGCGATTCTTTCAGGACACACCTGCGGATGTTGCTTCAGCACAGTGAAGGCTGCCTAAGAGATTACAAGAGGCATTTATATTTAAGTGTTTGTTTGTTTCTTTATTGCAATATTCAGATTAAGGAATTGATCATCAGATTTTCGCTCTTAGCTGTATTCCTTAATATTGATTCAAGCACAATTGCAATACGAAAATGTCATAACTTTAGAGGCAAATACCTCAAAGTAGGCATTGTCCACTTGGTATGGCTTTCCATCAGCGTCTACTCGTCCAATATACTCCAATGCTAACGCGACATAGCCTCGGGATGCTAGTATAGCGGTGCGATACTCCACTAGACCCCCACCTCCACCCCAGAGATCCAGCACAGCAGGAAAAGGACCAGGACCTAGAGAAGAATATATGTAATAAAGGACACACTGTTCACATGCAAAAGTCACTTACACAATATTGAAGTAAAAACATTTGAGATAGTAAGACTCTAAGACACTAATAAACATCCCAACACTATAATATCTATCCTCCGTCGGTGATACCGGGTGGGATGTAAAGAGTCGCCTTCAACCCTTTTTCCGTAACATTAACCCTCTGGATTCCTGGAGCAGTGTACCACCGCTGTGCCACTACTGAAGCTATGGGAGGCTTCTCCCGGAATCCCTCACTCAGGTGGTCTTCATACACCGATATGTTGACATCGAGTGGCGTGTAGTTATCCTTCTTGCGAAATCTTTAAAAAAAGAAGGACTAATTAAGTGAATGATCACTGATTTAGCAGTACAAAGATCCCTAAAGGCTGCTTTGGTTTAACCTGAGGCCTGTCCTGCTTCCAGGAATAGGTTTCATACTCCACAGCAGACCCATGGATTCAACTCCGTCATATGATCCACCAACACTGGCATCTTTAGATACTGAAACACAGCAAATTATGTATTAGTGCTTACCTGCTGCACACAGTGTGTAATAGCTTATGAACCGGACTCATGAAAATTCACCTGTGACATTTCCTGTGTCATCGCTAACATAGTGGCCAAATCCTTCCCAAAAATCTCCGTCCTCTGACTGAAGCTGCGCGTGCAACGTGACTCGAACGCCGGGCAGTAAACCCCGCACGCGCACGTCGAACTTTTCATCCACCATACAGCGAAGCGGACGAACCAAAAGTGACGGGCGCGGAAGCGACTTGGCCATTTTCCGCGGCTGAAAAACAACAGTGTATAAACAATAACACGAGTTACTAAGGTGGACCGAAGAACATTAAGACTTACATTTACTGTGAATGCGTCGACTCGGCGTGTTTAAGCAGCTCAGCAGTGCGGGAATCACTCTGGTCAAAGGTCAGGAGTTTTCTCTAGAGAGAAAATCTTTATCGGGATGGTTTAGTTAATGAATAAACCTCATTCATAAAGTAGTGGATAAGGACGCCACTAGCTGACATACCATAAAACATTGTAAGTGGTGTTATTTCGACTACAGGAACACATTCAGGCATCAGACAATGCCCAACATTACAGGAGTTTCGTTTGTTTTCATCGAGGGCGCTAGTCGTCGTGTGGGTTGCCAGATATGTCTGTTCAGACCCCTTGATTCTGTCTGCAAGATATAAATCGTATTATATTAAGCATGTTAAAGAACTTAACACGTATAAAATAAATTGTCGCTGAAACAAAATAGTCTTATTGTAAACACATTTTAAGTAGTTAGCATAATTTTGAGAAAGGAATAATAATCCACCCATCCATCCAGTTTCTGTACCACTCATCCTACACAGGGTGACAGGGGAGCCTGGGCCTATTTCAGGGGACTCGGGGCAGGGGACAACCAGGACGGGGTGCCAACCCATCGCGGGGCACAATTGCACACACACTCACAAACCCGTTCACACACTACGGACAATTTAGAAATTGTAAATACTATAAAGAAATACTGTGTGTGTTGGGGGGGGGGGGTGAGGTGGGGGGTTCAGACCGGACTACATACTACATAACCTATGTGCCAAGGATAAGAGTGAATCAGATTGAGGCACACAATATTTAAAACATAACTGATTTAAAAACAGAAGAAGAGGAAACAATTAAGCCAGCTCTTGCTAGAAGTGAGATATCTAGGAACAAAATAAAAAAGAAAGTGCAACATTTCCATTCAGTCTCTTACACTGTGTTGGCGTGGACAAGCAGTTTGGGGGAATTTTATGAATTTTTGTTTTCAGTTTTGGGGATCATAGTGGTGCAGTGGGTAGCATTGCTGCCTCACAGCTCCAGCCATCAGTTTATTATTGAGCTCTTGTTACTGTCTATGTGGAGTTTTGTATGTTCTCCTTGTGCCTTTTTAGGTTTCCTCATGACTGTGTGTTTGTGTGTGTGTGTGTGTGTGTGTGTGTGCATGATTTATTTTTCTGCTGATCTGTTACTCTCTATAATGTATAAATGAAACTTTTCTAATCCAGGTAACTCTACACAGGCCCATATAACATCCCATTTTTAAATTATTTCTATCACTCCTCCACCTGTCTTTTGCCATCAGTATATTTTTGTTAGTGCAAGTGGTGCTTTTTTGAATGAGAGAAATGTAATAACCTTTTAAAAACTGGTTTAATTATCAAATTGTTCATTGTAAATAGTTCTGGTGAGTCCAGCCATTTGTGGCAACATTTTTGCACTTCAGGAAACACTTCTGCCATCTATCTAGGAATTAATGTAAATATCATGTTATTCAAAATCACTCGAAACAGGCTGATGCTTTAATAATAATAATAATAATAATAATAATAATGCTAAATTGGTATAGAACCAAATGAATGGATCTTCTTGGTAAGTTCACTGTCACTTATAGAAGGGTTTCCGACCGATATGGCAACAGTGTACACTGCCCCCAGTAGGTAGCAACAATATCTAGAAAGCGGTCTGCATGACGTCATGGCGTTAGTTACCCTACTGCAATGAAATATAAAAAATATTCAAAATTGTGTTTATTTTCATTACAGAGTCTTAAGCTCAATAAAGTAGCACTTTGCTGGTCTTGATTGATTTAGTCTGATTAATGTTGATAAAAGTCTTGTATAATATCAGTTAGAAGTTAGTAACGTGCCATATGCAACTTCAACAGAATGTTGTGTTTTTAATGTGCACTAATGTGTGTGTGTGTCTGTGTGTGTTTTCTTAGTGGTTTATAATGTTCCAAATACTGTACAGAAAATGTGTAATTGTATGTCATTCATTTTTGAATCCCTGTGACAAGACCCCCAAATAGTACACATGGTGAATTAATACATAACTCTGTGTATGAGGTTTAATTCTTCGAACAGAATAAATTTCCACAAAATATAAAAACAAATATTAGCAATGGCAATATTTAGTAGGACATAATACAGTGCACTCCAGAATAATTGGTACCCTTCTTGAATAATATTTTCTCTCAAAAATATATGTGCCACAAATACTGACAACCCTAAGAAATAAGTTAAATAAATAAATATTGTCATTCTTGACAAGCTTTTGTTATTATATATTATTTTATTATTATTATACACACACACCATCCACTTTAATAGGAACACCTGTACACATGCTCATTCATGTGGTGTTGGTGCCAGATGGGCTGGTTTGAGTATTTCAGAAATTGCTGGTCTCCTGGGAATTTCACACCATTCTGTGTAAACTCTAAAGACTGTTGCGTGTGTGAAATTACCAGGAGATCAGCTGTTTCTGAAATACTCAAACCAGCCCATCTGGCACCAACAACCATGCCACGGTTAAAGTCACTGAGATCACACTTTTTCTTCATTCTGATGTTTAATGTGAACATTACCTGACGCTCTTGTATCTGCATGATTTTCTGCATTGTGCTGTTGCCACAAGATTGGATAACTGCATAAATGGGCAGGTGTACAGGTGTTCCTATTAAAGTGCACAGTGAGTGTATATCTATTGATATAGTAAAAGTATATATAAAGTAAAGGTCCCCAGGAACCTGTTCCCTGTTGCATCACAGTTTTAGAATTGATTCTTACAGTTAGTTGATTATCTTTTGATATCAACCATTAAACATCACTTTCACAACAATAACAACAACAACAACAACAAAACTGGAAGCATTGCGAGAAAGAAGCCCTTCCTTAGATCATCTCACAACATTGTGGTCCAGTGGCTCATGTGAAGACTGATAGTATTATGAATTCTGCTAAGTACCAGGATATTTTAGCCCAAAACCTGGCTGCCTCTGCCAGGAGGTTCAGATCTGTTCATTGATACAGCCAACATACTTCCAAATCAACCCAGAAATGGTTTGCAATAACCATCTCAGTCCCCAGATTTTAACCCAACTGAAAACCTGTGGTCTGAATTGAAGTCCACATGCACAAGAATGCACAAACCTAAGAATATAAAGGAGCTTAAAATGTTCTGCATAGTAGACCAAGATCTCTATAGCGCTATAAGAATAGACTAAGTGTTGTTAGACAGGAAATGAGGTTAGGTATCAAAATAGTGCCTACCCAAAATACTTATTGTAATTTTACCAATAATTTTACAATCAATATTTTTTAGAAAAAAAATGTTCCCTGTTTTTGTGCTTCCAATCAGGATGGGTGAAGGCTAACGCATGCTTCCTCTCAGGCATGTGAAGCCAGCCAACGTGAAGCCAATCTTTTCGAACAGCTGCATCACAGGACAGCATAACACACTCGGAGGAAAGTGATATCTGCCCTCTTCTGCATGCATGAGCTCATAGACACCCATGATTGGCTAGTATTCCTGTGATTGACAGTGTATCACCCCTCCCACCCATAGAGCACCACCAATTTTGCTCTTTTGGACTCCCGGCCATGGGTGGCTGTGGCCATCTCAAGATAACCGAAAGAACGCTTTTCTGTCACGCCACTCGGGAGCCAGGGTGCCACTAATTCTGGAGGGGACTGTATATTCACATAATCAGTGACATTACAATAAATAAAATATGTAGGTTAGCATATCGGGGAGGGGAGGTATGTGTGAACAGCTTTTCTGTTTAAAATATTTAAGAATTATTTGTTCAGCTATAACTGCACAAATATTACGGAATATGTTCTTTGAGTATGCAGGATCTTATGGAGCTCCCCCAGCAAAAATTAGCTCTAGGGCAGCTTGGATGTCTCCTCCAGTGGCCTGTAGGGCTCGCAGAATCAGCTCCTCGTCCTGGATTCCCATATCGCGCAGTTGCTGGAGCTGAGATTGCCACTGACTCTAAACAAACACACATCCACATTCACCCAATGTCACATTTAAAAACCATCCCAATTATTCCTATTAGCCTTTGCACACTTAAGTAATGCTCATCAGTAATAGTAAACCGTATCATAGCCGCATTTAAACATTTTTAAGAAGTGGTACTTTTGGAAATAAAGTGAGAATTACAGTTTTCTCAGGCTACACATCTTATGAAAATGATCATATTTGTGAGTACTCACTTGCAGAGATGATATGCTAGAGACCTGTAATGCTTGCTGCAGGGCCTGGTTAAAAAGGTCATTTGTTATCGGAGTTCCTGCAGGGATAGGGGAAACCCCAGAAGAAGCTCCCTAGTGAGGGTGTTGAAATATGAATCAGAATGTGCAAATTCCTAAGTAAAATATAACCACAAAAAAACCTGGCTCTGCCATCATCATTAGATATTAACCACCCTATGAATTAAATGTGTTGCAACTAAAAGTGGTGTCTGTGTCAAAAATATTTTTAAAAATGTTACATAGTTCCTAAAGTTTATTTAAAGTAGAATCCCCCTTTGTAGTATAGACTATCAGGTTTATTTTACTCCAATACCCCAGTTTACCCAAAAAACACCAACAGTTAATGTGTACAGTTAGGATTATTCTCTGCATGTAAGTTAAGCTGCTACATATTTGGATGAATATTTACATTATATACCATCCTGTATCTTTCATGAAGTAATTGTAATTAGTATTTATATTCACTCAAAAGTACTTCAATTGGACTAAATAATGTACCTGGTTTCCTATGGTAGGTGTAACGGCACTGCTTTCTGGAGTGCTGGCTAATGCCAGTGCTGTAGCAAGTTCACTCTGTGTGATTGGCCTGGGCCCTATTGCTCCACTGTAACCTAATGTAGCAGGCCTCAGGCCCGAAGAACCTGCAGAACTCGAGGATGGCCCACTGCGATTCCCCTGTTACAGATCAGAACAGTTAACTGAGTGAACAGAACACAATGCAACTGCATATACTGTTATGTTAAGTTATGTTATGGCTTACAGACTGGAATTCTTCCTCATCATCCGACATGCCTTCGAAGAGAAAACCACCTGCAGATGGAATAAATATTTCTGTAGCAGGTGCTTTAAAGTATTATGGTACTGGATTATAGTCATTAGAGTTTCAAACTGGGTCTATGAGACCTTTAGGCTGCTAAAATCTATTATGCTATTGATAGTAGGCCGAGTTAAGCTGTAACAAAATACAAGTAACAGTGTTACAGATTCAAAATCCGTATCTGTATAAGTATCTGTATTCAGTCCATGATATACTTTCAAAAGGCAGCATTCAGAATACAGTTACTTTTTCAAAATGTAGCACCAGTGTTTCCCGAGTATAGGGTAGCCTTACACATCGTACATGAGGAAAACATCCCCAGGATGTATTCTAAATATATTACTTTTTATGCCTGTAATGGAATACATTACTGAGTACATCTTGGAAATTACAGTATTCAACACTTTTTCAGAATATTGCCCAGCTCTGGAAGTAGAACACTAAAGCTAAGCTAAATATACATGATATTGAATCTTAATTTAAAACCGTGTTTTACCTGGCATGTCGCTGTAGGAGCTGGAGGATACATTTCTAGAGGAGCTGGCACTCTGCTGGGTGGGAACACTGCCAGCTACAGAATGCAGCACCAGAATAATGGCATTAACCAATGCCGGGTGAGAGCTAATCAACCTAGTGGAGGCACAAAAAGATGGGGAAATAAACCTAGTTTTAATGTACTACTTGTAGCATTTTAAGAACTGTGTAACTCAGCTGGATAGAACATGGAGGATGGCCTTTGTGTAAGTGTATACAGCTAGAAAGGAAATGAAACTAAAAACTTTTTTAAGTATCCCCTTGGTTTACTCACATGTCAAGCATGTTTGGATCTGTGAATTGGACAAAGAGGTCCTTGTCTTGAAGCACACCTAAAACACAACATTTAATATAAAACCAGATGCTTCTGTGAGCATGCCAACACTATAATCAATTACTGTAAATCTGTATTTAATTGTCTATCATTTAAATTGTATTGTATTTGTACTGTTGTTAATATTGTGTAAATTGTATTCCAACTTCAAGAGGAAAAAAAATCCCTGTGCACTTGCGCAAAAAAACAATTAATGCAAGTCCTCAAAGCTATAATCGAAGAGGTAATCAACCTAGGGCCACTGCATCACTACTCAAACCAGGTGTCGCCACAATGATTTGATCCAAAGACTCCTTGTTGTTCAGCATCTTAAAAACCTGAATAAAAGACAAGAATCCACAGTCGTTACTAAAACACATCTATTCCTCCAGACAGAATGCTTGACTGGTACAACGGATGATCATACCGAGTCTCTGTAGGCTGTGCTGGTATGAAGAGCTGCCTGCAGGACACGAAATTCCCTTGCAGCTGTCACCCTGTCCACTGGCTCTAAAATAATACAAGAAGGAGGCACATTAAAAAAAAAAAAAACAGTACTGACATTAGACCTATACAAACTGGACTTACGACCATGAAAACAAACCTACTAAGCTCTAAAACCCAAAAACATACACATCCAAAGAATATACAAACACAGCTCCTGCTATCAAACTGAATCAAAAATGAATACAAATGTGTTTTATTTATTGTGTTTATTTATGTGTTTTTATTTATTCATTTATTTATTTATAATCGCACTATCCGGTGTTACCCAGATGAGGATGGGTTCCCTTTTGAGTCTGGTTCCTCTCAAGGTTTCTTCCTTATATCATCTCAGGGAGTTTTTCCTTGCCACCGTTGCCGCTGGTTTGCTCATTGGGGGTTAAATTCATAAATTTAAAATCTATGTCCTGAATTTATATACTTCTGTAAAGCTGCTTTGGGACAATGTCCATTGTTAAAAGCGCTATACAAATAAACTGAACTTGAACTTGTTTTAAGCAGCCCCGCCATTACAATAGGGACAGCTGTGTTGCTCGAAGATGGGGACAGGTGAGGAACTAGAAGAACAGTTGACATGCAGAAGAATTCATTCATTTATCTTTAGTAACCACTTTATCCTGTTCCTGTATCCTGCTCATTGATGTGGTGGATCCAGAGCTTATACCAGGAACTATGATGATCATATATATCATACGATATATCTGGGACACCATACACGCAGTCATTTACACCTAGAATTTAGTATACAATCTACCTGACAACATGTCTCATCCCACCTCCCGAAAACATGAATGTAGGTGGATTGGCTACAGGCTGAGGTGTGAATGAGTGAGAGTTTATAACACATGGGTGTATACACACTGTTCTCAGGATAGATGATGAAGAATTTCCATCCATTTTCCATAACACTTATCCTACACAGGGTCACAGGGGAGCCTGGAGCCTATCCCAGGAACACCTTGGATGGGGGTGCCAACCCATCACAATAAGCTTTCAGCACATGTCTTTGTAGTTTCTGTAGACTGTGCTGGAGGACACGGAATTCTCTTGCGGCCGTCGCCCCGTAGGGAGGAAACCAGAGTACCACACACACAGGGCAGAGGTAGGATTCATACCCCCAACCCCGGGGGGTGCGAAGCAAACGTGCTAACCACTCATCCACCATGCCCCAGAGGCCTACCTGGTTGGATGTCAGGTTCTGGCCATGACTTTCTCAGAATGTGCACTGTTGATCCTGATTGGATCCCGTAAGAGTCTAAAGTGAGTTCATCCCTCAGCCTCCTGCCACAGTACACCAACTCTGCAAAGCACATATAATGGTCGTGCGTTAATTGCGTTTCTCTAAGCAACTCACAGGACGTGCGTTCAAATGTTTTGGTTCAAAAGATACTGAAGTTTACAGTCGTGAGTGATTAACCCACCTATAAGCTCAGGATCTGGAATCGCGTCCGGTAACTGCGCTGAAACGAGCTGTTTAAGAGTCGCGACGCGGTACTGGCCAGGTGCGACATCACCGGGCTCTGCCTCTGGAAACTGAAGCACCGACTTCGGAAGGGAAGGCTGGTCCATTAACTTCAGCGACAAACGCCACTCGGAAACGGCCATGTTTAACGCCGCCAAAGGCAAAACAGTGAGTAATATTTCACACCAGCACGAACAGGAATTATAGCAAATGTTTCTCTTGTTAATGTTTTATTCTTTTTAAGGAGTGAAAGCGGGTTTAAGACAAAAAAATTAATAAACAACAATGCTAAAACGCACTTTTAACTTCTTATAAGATATCTCTAGTTACAGTAATGAAGTTGTACACTAGCTAAATCATCCTTGTTTTCATTTGCGCGGAATGACGTACACCAGCGAGATTGTACGGTGCTCATGGGATTTGTAGTCAAAACCATTTGAAACGCGTCATCTCTCTTGTAGTTTCTAGCTTACAATTACACACCTATGGACAGATGGGGTCACTGTTGTTTACAGGCAACAAACGGGTCAAAGCCAATAGGAAGAAGGAATGATGAGAATACAGTAAATCCATGAATAAATCGAGATCGTCTGGGGGAAATAAACATTTTAAATCACTTTGTTTGAATGTTGGTTATAAATTGTTTTATATATGTGCAATTAAATTTAAATCTTACCATTTACAATTTGCTTAACTGTTTCATTACGATCATCATTAGCAGGATTCTTTCTATTCTGTACTCACCATTGGAATATTTTGTAAGGCAGGCCTGTGTTTTTCTGCTGTCATGCTGTTATCCACAATAACAGATGGTTGCTTGGTTGGATGTGCTTTTCAGTGAGTGTCAATGCTACAGAGCATACACTACACACCGGAGCAGGGTTAACAGGGATTGTGGGAAACTGCAATCTGCTCAAGTAAAAGCAACATTTGATATTCACCAAAATCCAGGATTTTCCGTTCCAAATACAAGGATTGGATGAAATGAAGATTAGTTAACAATTCCAGCTCTGAAACTAACCCACAAAATGGCAGATCTAGAATGGTCTGCACTTATATAGCGCCTTTTAACCTTTTGAGGTTCACGAAGCACTTTACACTGTGTCTCATTCACCCATACACACCAATGGCAGCAGAGCTACCATGCAAGGCACCTGCCTGTCTTGCCCAAGGACACTTCACGTGGGCCAGGAATTGAACTGCCAACCCTACAATTAGTGGACAACCTGCTCTACCACCTGAACCACAGTCACAGTGTTCCTGAAGGTTCATTGCAGATTGAGACCAGATCAGTCACCTAATCCTGGCTCTAAAGTGCTCTGCAGCATTAAAAGAAGATGCCATGGCAAATGAAGTCAACTTGTACACCAGCTGAGCCATTGCAGCACGTTTTTTTTTTTTTTTTTAATTTTTTAATACAATAGCATTTATTTTTGTCTTAATTGAATGACTGATCTTATTTGTTTAAATTTTTTGGATTAGTGTTGGCTTGCTTTCGTTCTGAATTATGAAAATATTTGATATTTCTTTAATGAATGACATTAATGTGAAATTTAAATAACTTTTAAAATTGATACTGTAATCTGTCAATTATCTAAAATTAATTGCCAATTATATGATTTGACAGAATAGTATTTTCAGTAGGAATTTCCTGAATACCAAATTACTTATGTAAATGTTCCTACACTGAATTGAGTTACATTGTTCTCATGTTTTAATGAGAAATGTAATGTTTGTATGTAAACTATATGTAATATATTCTCTTAAATCTGAACGACCACACATTCCCTTTTTTTTCAGTGTCACCCCACAGATTTTTAGTTGGATTCAGGTCTGGGCTCTGGCTAGGTCATTCAAAAACATTTATCTTCTTTTGGTTAAGCCATTCCAATGTTGATTCGGATGTATGCTTTGGGTCTTTGTTGTATTGAAAGGTGAAATTCCTACTGTAATCTAGTAATCTACAGCTTACTAGCAGATACCTACATGTTTTAAACTAAAATCAACTGGTATTTGTACTATTCATGAGTCCCTCCACCTTGATAAAAGCCCCAGTTCTGGCTGAAAAAAGCAGCCCGAAAGCAGGATGCTGCCACCACCATGCTTCACTGTGGGTATGTGTTCTTTTGGTGATGTGCATTTTTTTTTGTCTCAAACATACCTTTTGGAATTATGGAATTATTCTTCCTTTTGGAATTGGTCTCATCAGACCATAACACATTTTGCCTCATGGTTTGGGGTGATTTGGTTGGATTTGGATCTTTTTGTGAAAAAGGGCTTCCATTTTGGAGGGATGCCATGTTCTTGCTAATGTGACTGTGGTACTCCATTTTCTCCACTTCTTGATGATCAAGATGTGAAGAAAATCCTACAGAAACAGCTGCTCTTTATTTGGGGTTAATCAGAATAATTTCATTGATGACAGCTGTATGATAATTACTTTTGAACAAGAGATTGTGATTGGTTCTGAACACAGTCACACCCCCAGTTATAAATGGGTGTGCACACGTATGCAACCTGGTTCTTGTAACTTTTTTATATTCCCTATTTTCCCCTAAAATGTTTCTGATTGTTTTTTGGGTTTTTTTAAATTAATTTTTATATGTTGTAATTTCACACTGAGGGTGGAAATAGTTCTGATATGATTTAAATTGGTTTAATATTTTTCCTTTACAAAAACCTTCCATTTTAACAGGGCTGTGTAAACTTTTTATATCCACTGTAGCACAATAATGTCATTAAAATATCACAAAGGTAGGCCATATACTATATGAAACAGAGACGTTATTCAAAAAAAGCAATTATTTGCACTAGTGATCCACAGTACAACTTTGATTCTTTCATGCTTCTTTTTTTTTCAAGCTTCTTAGCTGTAAGGAACTGTGCAAACTTTGGTTAATTCACTTAATCAGAGCAGAAGCCAATTACATCAACCTGTAACCCCTTTCATTACTAACCCATACTTTTATTACTAACCCATTTATTAACCCATCCTACTTTTGTCTAGCTGATTAAACAAATAAGCAAATGAGGGCAAGACTGCATTCTTTCTGTTTAGTTGATTTCACGTGTGAAAACACACTAAGATAAATAAGGCATGCTTTACATAACTGGTGCAGAGCCAACAACCTGTCTCTGAACGTGGACAAAAGAGATGGTTGTTGACTTCAGGAGAGCACAGAGCGACCACTCTTCGCTGAACATCGACGGCTCCTCTGTGGAGATCGTCAAGAGCATCAAATTCCTTGGTGTTCACCTGGCGGAGAACCTCACCTGCTCCCTCAACACCAGCTCCATCACTAAGAAAGCACAGCAGCGCCTCTACTTTATGAGAAGGCTGAAAAAAGCCCATCTCCCTCCCCCCCATCCTCACCCAATTCTACAAAGGAACTATTGAGAGCATCCTGAGCAGCTGCATCACTGCCTGGTTCGGAAATTGCACCGTATCGGATCGCAAGACCTTGCAGCGGGTAGTGAGGACAACAGAGAAGATCATCGGGTTGTCTCTTCCCAGCATCACAGACATTTACACCACACGCTGCATTCGCAAAGCCACCAGCATTGTGGATGACCCAACACACCCCTCACACAAACTCTTCGCCCTGCTGCCGTCTGGAAAAAGGTACAGAAGCATTCGGGCCCTCACGACCAGACTGTGTAACAGTTTCTTCCCCCAAGCCATCAGACTCCTCAATACTCAGAGACTGGACTGACACACACACACACACACACACACACACACACACACACACTCATACTGAATTGAATACCATCCCACTCCCCTTGCACATTTCATAACGGCCCCCTGTACTTTTGCTGCTAAACTTTTAAAAATATTATGTTTAATTTCTTGTCACTATTGTACACTTTTTACCTGGCTGCTACCGCAGTAACTGCTATGTCCCCATATGGTATAAGCTAATCTGCTGAATACTATGCCATAGTATGTTACGTTTAGATGCACAGCATCTTTTAATTACATTGTTATTCTCTTGCATCTTTTTACACTACCTGTTATACTTGACACTTTCATACTAGAACTGTGTACTGGTCGGCGCGACACTGTTACTTACTGTGCCCATTGTCCTGTTTTAGGAGTTACTGTACTGTCTTGTGTTATTTGCACATGCACTTTATGTAGAATGTGTAGCTCTTTAGTTCTGTGTCTTCTCATGTGGTTTAGTGTGTTATTTTATGTAGCACCATGGTCCTAGAGGAACGTTGTTTCGTTGTTTCGTTTCACTGTGTACTGTACCAGCTGTATATGGTTGAAATGACAACAAAACCATTTGAATTTGAACATAAGCTCCAGCTACAAAATTCCACTTTGCAAAACCAAACCAGTTCTATGCAAATAATCCACAATAAGTTGTGTCAGAAAATGTGTTAAAACTTAGAGATGTGCTAACGTGCCTCTCAAAACTGTTATTTTTTTAAGTGTAGTTTTAGTTTACAATAATAACAGTGAATACTTGTGAAATTTGTTTTAATACCTATGAAATGTGTAACACCTTACATGGGTTTGCTTAGGTTTAAATGCTGTTAAGCCATTTTTTTTCCCCACAGTACGCTATAAAGATACGGGCTATAAAGTCCAGGGAGGGAAGGAAAAAAAGATTTCTGAAATCACATGTAAAACATTATACATTAAATTATATTAGTAGTAGACATTAATTATACATTTATGAATTATGTGAACTAATGTGTACACATAAACCTGCATACAAGCCTTTCATTATTATATAACATTTATAAAGATTGCACTTTTAGATATGGAATGTTTTATCTTCCTGAGATTTTAGTCATGTTGGTAAATAGCAATTCCTTGGTATAGAACAGTATCAGAACTGATAGAACTGATTAATTCTGTCTGTCATCGTCAGGACATGTTATGAACACTTTTGATGACTTTGATTTGCGGATTCCACTAGATCCGAAGGAAACTGCCTTGGCAGTCTGGAACACAAGGAAGTAGAATGGCATGTTAAGTACGTAACCATGGATCTATGACTGGAGGACAGAAAATACATGAGGCTGACTTGTGTTGAGAATAGCCAGGGGATGAACTTGATGTCACAAGGACCATTTATAGGCTACCAGCATGAGGTCACGGTCACAAGGTAGTACTGGTCACTAGGTCACTAGTCCTAGGGAAAGATACAGCCCTGGTGGTCCTCCTCTTAGATATAGGTTACATACAGTCCCCTCTGAAACTATTGGAACGGCAAGGCCGATTCATTTGTTTATTCTATACACCAAAGAAATTTGGGTTTGAGATCAAAAGAGGGATATGAGACGAGAGTTTTTCCCCCGATAAAGTCCTTTGTTAATTTGGCTGTGATTTTTGGATCATTGTCTTGCTGCATGATAAAGTTCCTCCCGATTCATTTGGATGCATTTCTCTGTAAATCGGCAGAAAAAATGTTCCTGTAAACTTCTGAATTTATTCTGCTGCTACCATCATGAGTTGCATAATCAATAAAGATTAGTGAGCCTGTTCCAGAAGCAGCCATGCAAGCCCAAGCTATGATACTGCTTCTACCATGCTTGACTGATGAGCTTCTGTGTTTTGGATCATGAGCGGATCCTTTCTTTCACCACACTCTGGCCTTTCCATTACTTTGCTAGAGGTTAATCTTGGTTCGAGAATTTTTGTGGCTCATCTATGTATTTCTTTGTGAATTCCAATCTGGCTTTCTGATTCTTACTGCTCATGAGTGGTTTGCATCTTGAAGTCTTCTTGGAATGGTGGATTGTGACACCTTCACCCCTGCCCTGTGAAGGCTGTTGGTGATGTCACTAACTGTTATTTTTGTGTTTTTCTTCACAGCTCTCACAATATTTCTGTCATCAATTGCTGTTATTTTCCTTGGCCAAACTGTTCCATGTCGAGTTGTTAGAACACCAATGGTTTCATCTTCCCTCTTTTCTCAGCTTCAAAATGGCTTGCTTTTCTCCCATAGACAGCTCACTGGTCTTCATGTTGCTTTATCCTTTTTAATAACAAATGCAGGTGAGCCTAGGGCTCAAACCAAGAGTAGACTTTCAGAGCTATTAATTCTCTAACAGGGCACACCTGGGCAGCAAGAAACACCTATCAGTCACATGTTGCAATATTTCTGATCACTTGAAAAAAATGGATGGGTTCAAACAAAATATGCCATATTCCAAGTTGTTTAACACATCTACTGTAGATGTAAATATGAGGAAACGAAAGCTGAAATTCTGCTCTCTCATCTCATATTCATCTTTTGATCTCAAACCCAAATGTCTTCAATGTATACCAAGAAAAAAATAGAATTGGCCCTGATGTTCCAATACTTTTGGAGGGGACTGTACATTGCCTCCCATTTTTAAATGAAATTTTAACCACAGATTTATGATCTGTGATTAAATATGTGGTTAATTCTTCAATATCTGATATAAGGCAATATATAATATGAAATGATAATAAATCTTAAGAATACTCTTGCTTTCCCTTTTCACCAGTGAGCTACATTCTGGAAATAAATGTGATTTACATTTCCTTTAATTGCTTATGTTGTTGTAGAGGTGCTGCTCCAAAAAGACCAGGATTTTGTGCCAGGAATCTTCCTGAGCATTACTGTGAGCCTCCGTCTGTCCACCCCACAGCACCATCACTGCAAGGAAAACCATGATAGCCATCAAAATGCAATCTGCTCTACTCTTGGTAACAATGTTTCAATTATTACTTAGCATTCATGTGATCAGCTCAGTATTAGTAAATCTACTAAAGAACCTCTGAGAAAAGAATCTGTTGTGCACATACATTTAATTAACAAGGATAATGAGGTCAAATTAAACCCTGCAAAAATGCTCAACTACAGAATGTAATATGTAATCATATAGGATCGCTAAGGATGTCATGCAACTATCCTGTCCAACTGACATCATCGCTGATTATAACAAATCTGTTTCTAATGCCCTTGATCTACATACCCCTCTTTAGTGTTGATATGTCCCCTCCACTCACTCCTCCCCCTGGTACACACAGGAAATGTGTGCTTTTAAATCTGAGGGACGATGCCTTGAGCGTCTTTACAAGGAAACAGGTCTTACTGTTCACTTGGATGCATATAGCGATCATATAGAAGCATATAAATCTGCACTAAATGTTGCACGCTCATCCTATTTTTCTGCTCTGATTAATAATGCCTTCTAGACCCAAAACACTCTACTGTTAATAAACTCATTAATTCCCCTGCCTCCCTCATTTCTGCCTCTAATGAACTCTGTCAGTCATTCCTTACCTCTTTCCAAATTAAACTTGACTCTATTTAGAAACCCTTTCCCTCAACTGTCCTTCCAGACTCGCTACAGGGTTCTCTCATTCATAGCCAGACAGGTACCTTTACTGATTTCATTCCCACTACACCATCTGCTGTTTCTGAGTTAATTAGTAAATCTAATTCTACTTCCTGTCAGCTTGATCCTGCCCTCACTGCCTTACTTAAGCTTTACCTGCCTGTTATCTCAGTGCCTATTTCCCACCTCATCAGCAGAACATTTAGTACTGGATTTGTCCCTTCAGAACTCAAAAATGCTGCTATCATTCCAGTTTTAAAAAAGCCTAGCTTGGATACCCTTGTCCATGCCTTCATCGGTTCTCGGCTTTATTATTGTAATGCTCTCTTTTCTGGCCTTCCCACTAAAACAATCAATAAATTGCAATACATCCAGAATTCAGCAGCCAGGGTTCTCTCTCATTCTAAGAAATCATCACACATCACTCCTGTCCTGTAGGGGTTACACTATTTACCTGTCTCATATTGTATCCAATATAAAGTTCTCCTTATCACTTTCAAAGCCTTACATGGTCTAGCCCCAGCATACATGCTGATCTCCGTCCCTACACTCCATCACGCTCTCTCAGGTCATCTGATACTGGCCTGTTATTCGTTCCACGTTACAAGCTGTCCTCACTTGGTGGTAGGGCTTTCTGCACAGTAGCCCCTTCACTTTGGAACTCTATCCCACAACCCCTCCGTAAGCTTACTTCTGTACAGAGTAACTTGAGTTTAAAAATTAACTCAAAACCTATCTCTTTGCCCAAAGTTTTTGTGACTCTTAACTGGCTTTTTTTCCCTTGCTGTGTTATTTGTGCTTTCTAATTGTAAAGTGACCTTGAGTGTTTAGAAAGGTGCTATAAAAAATCAACTTAGGCTATTACTATTATTATTATTATTATTATTATTATTATTATTATTATTATTATTATTATTATATATTATAATATAGTTTGATCAGTCAGTTCTCTTATTCACACTGGTCTAAACTGAGTAGCAGAAATTCAATTCAGGAGCACAGTCTTTTTAATTAAGCATTAAACAATACATAACCTTTAGTCCTTGTCTCTGCCAACATGAAGTTGCTGTTTTGGCAATGTGGAGTATAAGGAGGCTCGATGAGGTGGCCGGCTCCAGGGTAGGATAGAACGGTCAACAGGTGACTATTACCACCTCGTTCCATCATCTGCTTCATCTGCAAGGGGAAATGGGGAAAGGGATGGGATGGACACTGGCCTTAAATTACATATATAATCTCTGTGTTAAAGGTGTGATCTGGAACCCCACGACTCTGCTGTTATTTCTTTACTTTAAAAGATAAAAGTAAACTTCTCAGCTTTTGGTCAAAGCCTGAATGGAAAAACTTTAAAATTGTGCAGTGGTGTGGGACAAATGTGGGAAACTATGCTAGTGCCTCTACTCACATCATCTGCTGACTCTAATGCTGGGCATGTTTGATCATCTTCCCCAACAATCAATAAAATGGGACATTTGATACGATCCACCTGGCCAAAACAAGCACAGTTACTCAAACAATCAGCCAAAAATTCAAAACATTAAATAAATACTCTTTCATGAACCCTTACTTCAACTTTGCTCAACGGGTCATCTGGTATTGGTAGCAGAGAATCTCGCCAAATTTGTCTCTGTTCCTTATCATAGCGGAGTTTCTTGGTCAATCTTATGAACATAAGACATTTGTTTTAACTGAAACTGTCAATAAGCAGAAAAAAATACAAACAAAGAAAATAGCTACACTTCAAGACAACTGTCATGTTGTATTGCAAGTTTTTTTTTGTTTTTTTTTTAATAAGTGGACGTCCCCAGGCTGTAGAAGCTAATATTTTTACACATAGACATAGTCGAGACCAAAAATGTTCATTCACCATGACTAAAATCATCTCAGTTTTTCACAAATGCACACAGTCTGTGGTTTGCATGGTCTTTTGCATGTTAGTGATGTGATGATAGTGATGTTTGTTGGTAAATGAGACTTTTTAGCTGTACTCATGTTCGACCCACATGAATCGAAGAGGGCTTTGTGTTGAATGCGCTTTGGTTGTGATGATGTCACATGACGTGTCTTGGCCCAAATCTGCAGTAATTTAGAAAAATTGCAAGCTCCTGTGAATATTGCGGAGTTTGCTTGAATTTGCGTTTATTTCTGCGAGAACCGTATGTATAAGCATGTGTTTGGATGTCAGTAATTCAGGGAAGAATTCACATTCATTATTATGATCAAGTGGCAATAAAAATGCTGAAAAGAAGCAGATGCCTTGCAACATATGAAAAAAAGAATTAGGTAATTTAACTGTACTGTACTTCCTAAACTATGCAATCCTTTTGGAATATAGACTATGGAATTAACACACTGAGTAAAAAAACATCAACTTGTACTCATATACTCATTAAATGATCATAGACACCAGTAAGGTACATTGCAACCATATGTCAAGTGTACAAAATGAAACATCTCTTTTCATAAGTTTCAAAAATATGAAACATTAAGCTCACATAGAATGTCCATAATCTCTCACTTACTTTTTGACCAGTCCTGACATATCAACCATTGATCCATTAACAAGATTAACATGGCTTCCACTAATACACACTATACACCTGGGCTGAAAAAGAGTAAGTAATAGTGAGTAAGTCACAAAACTGCTGCAATAAAAACACCAATATCATCTCAGATTAATGGAAAGACATCAATATATCTACAGTAATATATGCAAGCTTCACAAAAGGTCTAAACAAGCACATTCAAATTATTCTCTTAATAAAGCAAATGCTTTTTTAAATCAAGGGTACTCTTGTAATAAAGACAAACATTAAATATTTTGGCCTGGTCTACCTTTATCACTGAAGAATATGCCGCCATGTACATGGACCAAAAAGCACCATATGACAAACCCAAAATAGCGACTCTTTCAGGGCACACCTGTGGATGCTGCCTCAGCACAGTGACGGCTACCTAAGTTATTACAGGGGATGCCATTGTACAAGTGAATTCTCTTAAATATTTTCTTAGCCTCATTATAAATTATATAAATGCACATTTTCACTACCCATAAGTTACCATATGTACAGTGGGGAGAAAAAGTATTTGATCCCCTGCTGATTTTGTACGTTTGCCCACTGACAAAGAAATGATCAGTCTATGATTTTAATGGTAGGTGTATTTTAACAGTGAGAGACAGAATAACAACAAAAAAATCTAGAAAAAAGCATTTCAAAAAAAGATATAAATTTATTTGCATTTTAATGAGGGAAATAAGTATTTGACCCCTTCGTCTTAGTACTTGTCCCCTTAGTAGAAAAACACCCCCAAAGCATAATGTTCCCACCTCCATGTTTGACGGTGGGGATGGTGTTATGACTTGGGGTCATAGGCAGCATTCCTCCTCTTCAGACGGGTCTGTACATGTGCTTTCTTGAGAAGGGGGACCTTGCGGGCGCTGCAGTATTTCAGTCCTTCACGGCGTAGTGTGTTACCAATTGTTTTCTTGGTGACTATGGTCCCAGCTGCCTTGAGATCATTAACAAGATCCTCCCGTGTAGTTCTGGGCTGATTCCTCACCATTCTCATGATCATTGAAACTCCACGAGGTGAGATCTTGCATGGAGCCCCAGACCAAGGGAGACTGACAGTTTCTTCCATTTGCAAATAATCGCACCAACTGTTGTCACCTTCTCACCAAGCTGCTTGGCGATGGTCTTGTAGCCCATTCCAGCCTTGTGTAGGTCTACAATCTTGTCCCTGACATCCTTGGACAGCTCTTTGGTCTTGGTCATGATGGAGAGTTTGGAATCTGATTGATTGATTGCTTCTGTGGACAGGTGTCTTTTTACAGGTAACAAACTGAGATTAGGAGCACTCCCTTTAAGAGAGTGCTCCTAATCTCAGCTCATTACCTGTGTAAAAGACACCTGGGAGCCAGAAATCTTGCTGATTGATAGGGGATCAAATACTTATTTCCCTCATTAAAATGCAAATCAATTTATAACTTTTTTTGAAATTAGTTTTTCTGGATTTTCTTGTTGTTATTCTGTCTCTCACTGTTAAAATACACCTACCATTAAAATTATAGACTGATCATTTCTTTGTCAGTGGGCAAACGTACAAAATCAGCAGGGGATCAAATACTTTTTTCCCCCACTGTAATATAAGAGACCAAATACCTCAAAATAGTCAATCCCCACATGCCGTGGCTTTTCACTCACAACCGTTTGGGAACTGTACTCTAAAGATAATGAGATGTAGCCTCTGGATGCTAGTAGAGCAGAACGATACTCCACTAGACCCCCTCCTCCACCCCAGAGGTCCAGCACAGCTGGAAAAGGACCAGGACCTAGAGAAAAATAAATGCTCTGCAGTACACAATCACATACTGTTTTTCTATAAATTCGTGATCAAATACAAAATCCTGTTGCTATGACCAGGTATTCAAATATGGCAAGTTGATGTCATCCATCTAACCTCCTATTACAAAAGGGTTATACCTGGTGGGATAAAAAGTGTCCCCTTTAATCCTTTCTCCGTAACATCAACTCTCTGGACTCCAGGGGCCATGCACCACCGCTGTGCCACAATTGATGCTATAGGAGGTTTTTTCTGGAAGCCGTGTGTTAAGTGATCTTTGTACACAGATATGTGTACGTCAGTCTGTGCCTGGACATCCTTCTTCCTTAATCTTTCAAAAGTGTAAATAAATACATATATATAGAACAGTCATTTGTACAGCTGTTCATTGATAAAGTAGTACAGAAAACCTAAATACTTCAGCAAAGTGGCATTGAATCAACATTGAATTGTGGTTAGTTTTGATGCTGTTGGTTAATGATGAAAAATAAACATGAATCAGTATTGGTTGTTGGTTGAAGAACGGATTATTTTCTACAACCCCAATTCCAAAAAAATTGGGACGTTGTGTAAAATGTAAATGAAAACAGAATGCAATTATTTGCAAATCTCCTAAACCCATATTTTATTCACAGTAGAACATAGAAAACATATCAAATGTTTAAACTGAGGAAATGTACCATTTTAAGAAAAAAATAAAGTAATTTTGAATTTGATGGCCGCAACACTTACCAAAAACGTTTGGACAGGGGCAACAAAAGGCTGGAAAAGTAAGTATTACTAAAAAGAAACTGCTGGAGGTTAATTGGCAACAGGTCAGTAACATGATTGGGTATAAAAGGAGTATCTTAGAGAGGCAGAGTCTCTCAGAAGTAAAGATAGGCAGAGGTTCACCAATCTGCAAATACTGCATCTACAATTTGTGGAACAATTTCAGAGTAATGTTCCTCAACGTAAAATTGCGAAGAATATGAATATCTCATCATCTACAGTACATAATATCATCAAAAGATTCCGAGAATCTGGAGAAATCTCTGTGCGCAAGGGACAAGGGTGAAAATCAATATTGCATGCCCGTGATCTTCGGGCCCTCAGGTGGCACTGCATTAAAAACAGTAATGGAATGGAAATCACTGTATGGGCTCAGAAACACCTCCAGAACTCATTGTCTGTGAACACAGTTCACCATGCCATCCACAAATGCAGGTTAAAGCTCTATCATGCAAAGGAGAAGCCATATGTGAACATGATCCAGAAACGCCACTGTCTTCTCTGGGCCAAAGTTCATTTAAAATGGACTGAGGCAAAGTGGAAAACTGTTCTATGGTCATACGAATCGAAATTTGAAATTGTTTTTGGAAACCATGGACGCCGCTTCCTCTAAACTAAAGAGGACTAAAGAGGAGAGGGACCATCCGGCTTTTTTTATCAGTGCTCAGTTCAAAAGCCTATATCTCTGATGGTATGGTGGTGCATTAGTGCCTATGGAATGGGCAGCTTGCACATCTGGAAAAGCACCATCAATGCTGAAAGGTATATACAGGTATTAGAGCAACATATGCTTCCATCCAGATTCCATCCCATCCCAGCCTCTGCCTCTCTAAGATATCTTTTTATACCCAATAATGTTACTGACCTGTTGCCAATTAACCTAAATAGTTGCAAAATGTTCCTCCAGCTGTTTCTTTTTAGTAACACTTACTTTTCCAGCCTTTCGTTGCACCGTCCCAACTTTTTTGAGACGTGTTGCGACCATTAAATTCAAAATCACCTTATTTTTTTTCTTAAAATGGTACATTTCCTCAGTTTAAACATTTGATATGTTTTCTATGTTCTATTGTGAATAAAATATGGGTTTGTGAGATTTGCAAATCATTGCATTCTGTTTTTATTTACATTTTTCACAACGTCCCAACTTTTTTGGAATTGGAGTTGTACTGAGCATGGAATATGACAATAATTTACATGAAACATTCCATACAACATTCCAGCAGTACTTTTTTTTAATTAATTAAAGGATAAGTGGTATAGAAAATGGATGGATGGATATGCATTTTGTATTTTGTATTCTACAAACCTTGCAAGCTGCACTGCATTTCACATGACTGATCTGTAACTGATAACTGTTCGTTAACCTTGTGAGAAGGTTGAGAGTTCAAATCCCAGCACTGCCAAGCTGCCATTGCTGGGCCCTTGAGCAAGGTTACCCTACACCTCAACTGCTCAGTTGTATAAATGAGATAAATTTAATTCGCTCTGGCTAAGGGTATCTGCTGAATAAAGGCAATCAAGGATATTCCAGAAATTTTGCCACCCTATAGCAGGCCCAAAATAGGTTTCTGTGAGCAAGATAGATGTTAAATCAGCTTAAATTAAACTAGAAATCAGTAACGCTGCATTTAGATTCACACTGAAATAAAGAAATAGCTGGTGTTATGTTTTCCATGGTAGCCTTTTCAACACTGAATGAATATCAGACCTAACCCATAGGCTACTCTCAATGTTTAAACAATGTCTGATATCAATGTTATTTCAGTGATGTACATTCAAATTTGAATTAATGTCATTTTACTGTCTGGGATATTTCTAACCTGAGGCCTGTCCTGCTTCCAGGAATAGGTTTCATACTCCACAGCAGACCCATGGATTCAACTCCGTCATATGATCCACCAAGACTGGCATCTTTAGATACTGAAACATAGCAAGTCGTGTATTTGTCCTTATCTGCTGCACACAAGGTGTGATAACTATACGAGCCAGACAGACATTAACGTTCAGTGAAATTATCTACATTCACCTGTGACATTTCCTGTGTCATCGCTAACATAGTGGCCAAAACCTTCCCAAAAATCCCCGTCCTCTGACTGAAGCTGCGCGTGCAGCGTGACTCGAACACCGGGCAGTAAACCCCGCACGCGCACGTCGAACTTTTCATCCACCATACAGCGAAGCGGACGAACCGAAAGTAACGGGCGCATAAACTGTTTGAACATTTCCTACGACTGGAAAACAAGTAAACATACAAACTATGTGTATTTATGAAATTCAAATGTAGCATACGTTACACTTGTATGGCGAGGTCACCAGTAGCTCATCACGCAATCATCTGAAATGAACTTAAAGAGTATGTCGAGCCACGAATTTTTACTAGTCTCCGCCCTTCATGATCCTCTTAATATTACCATGGAAGTCCGCAAAGGTATGCATTGTTTCTCCTTTTTCCCAACAAATGTTGGTTTGTCGAGATGAACGACTTATTTTTCTCAATTGTCGAAATGCATTATTGGACATACATAATACCGCTGCAATCAAAATTATTCAACCCTAATTGCAAATCAGGTTTATTGTCAAAATTTACAGACTTTGCAATGTTTATTTGTTTGCAATGAACAAATAAAAAAAGTCTTGCTGCAGGTCACTGGAGGGTTTTTCACAACCTGCCTTCTCAGAAATCTGGTTGCAGCCATTGATAGCTTCCTTTTTCTGCCCTGTCCAGGTATTTCATGTGTTCCAGCTCAAGCTCACCTGTTGCAACTAATGAAGCCCTTGATTAGACAACACCTGTTTTGCATATTTGTGCTGTTGTGAGGGATTCTATTCAGGTGGTTGAATCATTTTGAGACTGGAGATTATAAGTTGCATTTTCAGTTGAATTTGGGGAAACCACTTGAAGCATTCGTTGTGTTGAACTATTTCAAGTGCTTCTGTTTGATTTGTTCATTGAAAACAGATGAAAGTCTGTAAATATTGACAATAAACCTGATTTGCAATGGGGGTTGAATAATTTTGATTGCAACTGTATATAAGGGAACGCCTTAGCACAGAAGTGCCAGGCAAACAGACCAAATGTAGTGCTTTCATAAAAGTCTACCAGAACATGAGGGCTCTGAGAATGTGAATGTGAGTGTTTTGAAGTTTGAATGGCTGGTTAGGGTCTGGAAGAAGGTCTTTCAGCAGGACAGGATGGATCCTTCATAGTATTGTGGTTATGTCCAAAAACAACAGAGAAGAAATGAGGGGAAAACTCCAGTAATATTTGGCCAGATGTTGGTACCTGTTATTTCCATTGGTTGTGGAAAGTTGGTACTGCCTTGACTTCCTCAGACAGGGGTTTTTGGCAGTTAATCCAGCTTGGTCTTTTTCATATACATTAATTTTCAAAAATTCTGATATGCAAGTAGTGGATTGATAGCAAGGTAGCTCTCTAGCAGTTTCAGAAGCTATGTTCTCACACAAAATCTGCCCTCACCTTTGGGATATTTTGTCAGACAGACCTGTGTTTATGCTATCATGCTGTTATCCACAATAACAGATGGTTGCTTGGTAGGATGTTCTTTTCAGTGAGTGCCACTTGCCACAGTGCACACACTACACTCTATGGAGCAACACTGACAGTGCCTGGGGAAACCTGGACATACTAGCCATGAAATGGTAACAGCCCACACATTTCTCACCTAGAAAACAGGGCCATCCAATGCTACTTCAAACAAAGCCACTAAAGCAATATATGAAACAATACCCTCGCTAAAGGTAGCAGACAGTGAATAGCTCATCCTGAAGCAATAGGCCAGAATGCTTGCTCTGGGGAACCCTCTATGTAGAATTTTTTAGTGTTTGACTATAATAGGGCTCCATATGAAACCTTTTTAGGAAGCTAAAAACAGGAAAAGGGGATTTAATGTAAAGTTTTAACCGGAATTATTTAATTAATTCTGATAATTTATTAACTGCCACTTTTGTCAGAACAGGATGTTATAAAGAACCACATAACTGAGTCATACTGTTGATTGTGTGTGTACATACTGTATATGAGTACAGTAGGTTTAGATGAGTTGATTTGAGAGGTCGCTCAGATTGTGGTGTTCCTTTAGTGGAGAGGCAACGTGGAAGTTGGAATGTGCATAAACTTAAGAGGAATTATTTACTTAGACAATGTTAGGAAAGCAAATAGTGTGTCCTATTTTTATGCCTCTGCCACTAGGTGATGGAGGCATTGTGTTTTCGAAATCTCCGTGTGTCAGACCATCCATCCTTGCCTCAGTCACTGCTTCCAAGATTAGTGTTAACGCTATATCTCAAGAAGTGGTTGAATGTTTGTAGGATTTATATGGAATTATTATTGTAACCAGCAGATGAACTGATTAGATTTAGGAATTTATCAAAATTGATCAAACTCACAGCAAGGTCAAATGTCTGAACTTGTTTTTCTTCAATAGATTCCTTCCTGTTTAAAGTATACAGTACATGCAGTTTTTTGTTGGGTTTTGACAATATACAGTTACATTATGACAATACATAATATGACATTATGTATATAATATACATTATGACAATATACAATGTACTTCATAATACTGTATATAATATAGGTCCTTGTTTATACAAAAACTGTGGGGTGTTAACATTTCTGCTTTTATGAATCAGGCCAGTTTTTTTTTTTTTTTAGATTAAGGTTCAGTACACAGTTTTAACATAATTTATCAAAGGTTGCTATATAGAGTAACATTTTCTGACGTCCCCCTCAGTGTAAACCTGAAGCATATTCAATGGTATTTCAGGCATACAAATTTGTAACAAGAAGGACTAGACTTGTGGGTGGTAGAGGCATGTTTGGCATCAAGTTCTACTTGTTTATATATTCTCTCAAAGATCATATATTTGAACCATTTATTTGGCAGATGTTTTATTCCAAGACAGTGTACTTTATATATCTGAGGAAATGTACAACAGGAACAGCTGAGCAACTGAGGGTTAAAGGCCTTGCTTGAGGGACCAGTAGTGTCTTTAAAACTTGCTTTCAGAACATTTAAAATTGTTGGGGTTTTTTTTGTTTGTTTGTTTGTTTTAATCACTGCATGAGATTTCTGCTCCTGAGATAAAGCATTATGACTGAGAAAATAATGAAATGACACATTAAGAGGTTTTGTGTGTTTCTAGTTATGACCTTATTAGAAATGATAAATTGTGCTATGCATGTTCTGACACGAAAGGAAAACAAGGCATCTGACTGCATGGAAAATGAGCTAACAATTTTTATTACAGTTCAATTTTTCTGAATCTGTGGTGAGAAATATAAACACTGTAGGGTGTATTATTTTTATGAAATACATGTTCTGACTTACATGTTTAAAAAAAAAAATTGTATTCATACTATACAATAATGGAATTTGTTTCTTGTTTCTTAAAATTAAGGACTGTATCTCCTTCTACTTTTGTATTTTCTACCATTTTGCTTGCAGCAAACTAGGTATGCTTGTAATACACAAGAACTGGTATACCACTGATTGATTTCCTGGTAGTTGTTTTGGCACAGTGGCACAGAAAGTATTGTTGCTACATCACAGCTCTCCGTTTGATCCTGAGCTTGGTTTTCTTGCTTTACTGTCTGTGTGGAGTGTTTTCTGTTTCCCATCCAGGCTGTATTCCCCACCTCCCCGAGATGGACTGGATGAACTCACCATGAACATGATCAATATAAGGCTGTTACTGAACATGAATGAATGTTTTGAGACTAAATATTTTGTCCGTTTGGTCTTTATTTTTTCATTATGGTTATGTAATTGGGGTACGGATTGAGGTTCATAATAGAGTATAACAGAGTGTGCTGTTTATTCTCTTTTTATCCTTTAGAAGTTCACCCCTACTTCAATGAGTTTAACTAGTATATTCATGTGTGATGTTAATTAAGCCAAGGAATGATGTTAATTTTCAGGAATTTTCAGTTTTATTAGCCTCAAGTCAGTGTGCAGTTATTTATGATATGCTATGTAGCATCAATATTTTTTGTGTAAGCATGCATAGCACAGTTCATTTCATATGAACAGTTGGCAATAGAGAAAGTTTTTAGTGCTTATGTTCAGATACAGATCGTTGCCTGGCAGGACTGTGGGTCAGTGCAGTTTGTGTGCTCTTATCGGAAACTGTTTGAGTGCTGCAGCTCCGCAGTGCTTTTTTCTTCAAACCTGGACTCAGGTGATATTTGTGGACTGATCTGGGTGTCGAGGCCCCTAACCTCACAGGCCGCAGAGGAGAGGATGAAAACACAGAGTCACTGGAAGAGAATCTAGATGATCTCCTGCCACCACTTTCTTCATCGAACTCATCATCATCACAGCATAGAGCATGAAGCTCTACACTGTCACATGAATGCATTTCCTCCCTTCTGCCAAAGAGCCAAGAAGCATTTTGCCATGTGGGTCCATTTAGGGCAGGTAAGTCTCCACAACTCCGTCGGTACAGGGCTGGTACTTTTATTTTAGCAGAGTCGCAGAGAGAGTTATGTAATAAGTGCGTTAGTCCATTGCTATTAGAATAAGCCTCAACTTTGGAAAGGTTCCCCTGTGCTCTCTCGCTGCTGTTTCTACTACAAGCCAGAGTCAGTTTGTCATCCTCTGTGTTCTCTTCAGTGTCCAAATCAATGTATGCTGTCAGCTTGTCAATTTGAGCCAGTACCTGTAGAAATATAGGAAAGTTGCACTTTCAAAATCTGTCCCAATTTTTGTGTGTATGCTTGTGTATCTTATGGATATTTTTTCTCATCTCTTAACACATGCTCACTCATATACTCTCAGCTAAATAAGTTCTGGGGTTTTTTGTTTGTTTGTTTGTTTGTTTTTTGTGCACAAGGCAAGGTGGCACCCATAAATATATGCAATTAAAATACATTTATCAAAAAGACTCATTACTCTCATTTCTTTAAGAGTTTGAAAATGCAGTATAACACACTTCTTAACTGCATTCATAAGGTCAATTATCTTATGATGATCACCATATATAAAGCTAAAATACATTGTGTTTTAATTCAAATATTCACATCATTAGTTTCACTTGTTCCTATTTTAAGTGCTTTAATCCCAGTGATTTAACATTAAATTGGTGCTACAATTTAAATGTCTTTTAAAAAGCCTAAGTGATGAGGTGTAAAATCCTGACAATTGGTCCAGCATGAGAGTGAGGTTATTGATTTAAGGCTTGGAAAAAGTCCAATTTATGCAGAAATAACAGAAATGACAAGAACATAAGGGTGCAAACTGCTCTGCATCTACGGCTCACGCACACAAACAAACACACAGGGGCATCAGTGTGAGGCTAATGACAACCTAGAGCCCAGAGATTGAGGCATCTTCAAGAGATGAAATTTGTGGAATGGCCCTGCCGTACACAAACTGGTTTCTGAGAAATTTGTATACATAGTAACTAATGAGCAAATGTGGATGGGTTTTGTTTTATTTTATACAAATTAACTTGTAACAAATGGTACAACCATTAATGTATTAATGCTGCCCCTAATCCTAACCTTAACCTTCGTATATTTTCATATGCTCTGAGTTGTTGTTGTTTCAAATGAACTGAGTTCTACAATTGAACGTATGCGGCCATGTTGGAAACTGTATGTTGTCTAAATAATAACGGCACTACTAAAGTATGTATCAGTATATCAGATAACAGTCTGTATTTTGCTGTTTACTTCAATCTCTTGTAAGGTGGCACACTACTCTGTGCTATCAGGGAGTTTAAGTTTCGCTCTCAGTGCATATCACAATGATATTTGAATAAAAGTTAAGGGGGGTTGAGGATTTAAACAGAAGCTCAGGAGAAAATAAATGCAAATAAAAATGACTCTTTCAAAAGATGATGCAATAGTTTGGTTCATACATGCCTCTGATGATGTTTAGGAACCACTTATGCTACAGAGGTGAGACATTTTTTCTGAGACAGAAAAAATAGTAAGTTCAGCAACAGTATGATTGGGCAAACATGACAAATCATTCTTATATAAATGGTGGTTTCATTTATGGTTGATCTTAGAAAAAATGTCTCACCTCTGTAGCATAAGTGGTTCATAAACATCATCAGAGTCATGTAAATCCTCAACCCCCCTTAACTTTTATTCAAATATCATTGTGATATGCACTGAGAGCGAAACTTAAACTCCCTGATAGCACAGAGTAGTGTGCCACCTTGCAAGAGATTGAAGTAAACAGCAAAATACAGCCTGTTATCGGATATACTGATACATACTTTAGTAGTGCCTTTATTATTTAGACAACATACAGTTTCCAATATGGCCTCATACGGTCAATTGTAGAACTCAGTTCAGACTGAGATGATGGAAAATCTAACAGCCAGAAATACTATATACTGTAAATATAGAGTTATATATGTACCAATGAAATGCGATAGCTAGCCACATACAGGAAAACATTGAGATTTTTTTTAAGGTAATACTAAAATGAACAACAGAGCTATACTGACTGATCACTTTTATCTATAGGGCTGCATCACCAGATCTCATCCTAATTAAACACCTGTGGGAGATTTTGGACTGACTTTTTAGACAGCGTCTCCACTACCATCATCAAAAGATCAATTGAAGTAAGAATGTTGTTTTGGAACAATTCTTTTGGAAGGATGTTATTTATCCCATCAGTACATTTCCAGAGATGTGTAGGATCCAAAGTGAATTGAAACTGTTTTGATGGATCTTAATAAGACACTTTAGGCAGTGTAATTGGTCAAAACTGACATTTCAGGTGTAGTTAATAGTGTCTACTGTATATGCACAGGTATGATAATGCAAATGTCAACCCTTGATAATGCCATATGTAGTTTTGTGGATTTGGTGTGTGTGTGTGTGTGTGTGTGTGTGTTTACCTCTCTAAGCTCTCTAGCCACATCCTTCAGCTCATTAAGGACTTCCTCCAGCTGTTCCATTACCATCCTTATGTGACTACGGATGCACTTCCTCCGATCCGAACTCTCTGTTATTGCCCGAGATCCTAAAAGCGCACTGTGGAACATTCTTCACGTGGATACACCAGTAGCCAAAAAGGCAGAGGATCCTGGGCTTCATGTCTGGAGCCCCCTAAAGGCATGACAGTTTTTCCATTGAAAGCTGTGCTTTCACCTTGATGGTGAGACACCTCACAAAGCTTTGCATGGCTGTGAAGAGATTTGGATATTTTGTGTAACTTCAGATATGGGGCTAATGTATTTAATGATATCTTTTCAGTATTACCAGTTAGATATATACACTGATTTAAAAACAAACAAACAAAAAAAAAAGATTTACATAATTGTTGCTATTCTAGGAAATATATGGTATCATGGTTGCACTAAATCCACCTTGTGCGAAAGTGATGATTGATTCGACATGTTCTATATAATTTTTACTCACAGACTTGTACCAGTGATTATATTTTCCATGTCTGGAAGCTGAGAAATCCGTCAGTGCAATCGAGATTGTATATATCCAGTCATGCTTCTTCAAGGAGAAATTAAATGAAATCCAAGAGAGAAAGCCTTTGAGAGGCTGAGCATGTCCAACACGACCCCAGGAGGAAACAGAGTAGGACTCTCTGCAAAACACCACAGCTTCTCTGAGGAAACCATCACCCCTGAGAGAGTGAGAGAGCAAATGAAATAGCTGGCCAATTCATTTCCAAACATGCTGCACGTTCATTATACACCACTTCAGTAGCCATCCTCGGCAGTTTTTTATAGCCGCAGTGGTCTGGGTTTGGTATTCGATAGCTTTGAAGCTACTGAAATCAAAGCATGGGTGTTTGGAAGTGTCCATTAGAGACTGCTATGAGGTTGTGTGCTGCTCTGCTGCATCTTCGCCATGTACTGCACCTCTCCTCTCCATCAGCTTGAGCTGAAACAGTTTGAAGCGGGCTTTAGTTCATTGCTTCTAGCCCCCCTACCTTTTCCCTTCTCTCCGTCTCTCTCTCTCTCTCACTCACTTACTCACGCCTGCTCTCTTATCTTCTCTCTCACGCAGCCTTAAACATTTATTTCCAATCTTTTCCTCACATGCTGTTCCTCTCATAGAAGTATTATCTTTTTTCATAGTCACTCCCATACACAAACTATGTTTTTTTCGTGTCTATAATCAGTGTATCTGTGTACTTCCTCCACACTTCAGACACACACATCCTTCCGTTTCAATCTCTCACAGAGCTCGCCACCTCAATCATGGAAGAAAATTAATTCAATTCAGTGTTGCAGTGCAGGAGATGAATGCGCTGTTGCGGCAGTGGAAGCTGGGCAGATTATTCCATTAAATACATTAATGAAAAGCATGGAAACAGGAAACCACTTCTGCTCCAGTTCCTGGTGCTGCTGTAATTATATAGGATGTGGTCCCTCCTCAAAAGATTATGAAGCACACTATGAAGAGTGAATTGACTGACAGAAAGTCTTAGCAAGTCTACAAAATACAATCTGCTGCACTGAGCTATTTTTTAGTACACTCCCCAGGCAGGCATTACACAATTTACTTCATACTTTGTGAGATTCATCAACCCATTTATTAACAGCAGGATATGTAGAAATAAATAGATATCAATATCTGTAACCAAAGCACTAGAGTTGATGTTGAAGATATGGTGCCAAGGCAAGTTGTTCTTGTCTATAAATGCTGTTTCCACTGTCACAGGATGACAGATGAAGTGTGCCACTGTTCTACACTTTTTTATAGTGTTTTTGGAGGAACATACTACATTTTAGTGTCATGTTTCACCTGCTCTAATAAATGTGATTCAGTTTATGAAAGGCTTCATTCTTACTTCTTATGAAAGCTGTATTCTGGAGTCCTCAGGCCCTCCAGAATGGCAGGTGACTAAGATAAGATAAGATAAGATAAGATAAGATAAGATAAGATAGATAGATAGATAGATAGATAGATAGATAGATAGATAGATAGATAGATAGATAGATACCCTGTGAACACTTTATTAACACCTTATATACACACACACACACACACACACACACACACACACACACACACACACACACACACACACACACACACACATAGTGGGTATAGAAAAGAATCACCCCCCTTTAAAATAATCACATTTTGTTGCTTTTCAGCCTGAAATGAAGACAGACGCAGTTTTGTTTTATCTAGCTGTATTTACTTATAACATCCAAGTGAAAGATATAACACCAACATGTCAGAAAATAAATAAATGAATGAATGAATAAATAAATAAATAAATAAATAAATAAACAAAATAACTGAGTTGGAAAAAGGATCACCCCCCTCCTAAAAACGACTTGTAAACTCAATAAGGTGTAGCTAATCACCTTCTCAATGGCACACAAAGCCATTTGACTTTCAACTGTGATCAGCTGTGGTCATTTTGATTAGCTCAGCATGAAAAGAGCTTTCCTGGAGCATTTTGTAGTGCAACTGAAGCAAACAATCAACTATGGGTGGAAAGGCACTGTTCAAAGATCTCTGGGATGAAGTTGTGGACAGGCACAAGTCAGGAGATGGATACAAAAAAAAATTTCAAAGACTTTATGAATGCCTAGAAGCACAGAGAAGTCTATTATTAAGAAGTGGAAGGTATTTGGTACAACACAGATCCTCCCTGGATCAGGACGTCACTCCAATCTGGATGAAAGAGCCGGGAGGAAACTGGTCAGAGAGGCTACCAAGAGGCCTACAGCAACTCTGAAGCAGTTGCAGGAATTTATGACAAAGAGTGGTCATTGTGTGCATGTGACAACAATATCACAAATTCTCCACAAATGTGGCTTGTATGGGAGGGTTGCAAGAAAAAAAGCCACCCACGACTGAGCTTTGCCAAAACGCACCTTGAAGATTCTGAGGCCACATGGAAAAAGGTGTTATGGTCAGATGAATTATTTGGCCTCAACACCAAATGATATGTCTGGTGGAAATCCAATACAGCTCACCATCCAAATAACACCATTCTTACAGTAAAGCATGGAGGTGGTAATATCCTGTTATGGGGGTGTTTCTCTGCAGCAGGGACTGGAGCACTTGTCAGGATAGAAGGAAAATGGATGGGGCAAAATACCGTCAAATTCTTGAGGAAAATCTGCTTCCCTCTGCCAGAAAGTTGTCAATGGGAAGAAGATTTGCCTTCCAACATGACAATGACCCAAAGCACACAGCAAAACTGACCACACAGTGGTTGAAGGAGAAAAAGGTGAATGTTCTTGCATGGCCTAGTCAGAGCCCAGACTTAAATCCCATTGAAAATCTGTGGAATGACTTGAAGACTACAGTCCACAAACGGTCACCATCAAATTTAACTGAACTTGAGCAGTTCTGTAAAGAAGAGTGGGCAAATATTGCAAAGTCTAGATGTGCAAAGTTAGTAGAGACATATCCCAACAGACTAAAGGCTGTAATTAAAAAATTAAGGCAAATTAAAGCAAGGGGGTGATCCTTTTTCCAACTCTTTTCAACTTTCCCTTGGATGTTATAAGTTGCACTGAGTAAATACAGCTGGATAAAACAAAAAACTGTATCCGTCTTCATTTCAGGCTGAAAAGCAACAAAATGTGATCATTTTAAAGGAGGGTGATTCTTTTCTATACCCACTGTATGTATGTATATATATATATATATATATATATATATATATATATATATATATATATATATATATATATATATATATATATATATATATATATATATCTGTTCCTCATAAGCTACTCCAAACGAAAAAGTTGTTGATGATGATGATGACGATGATGTTGATGATGATGATAAAGAAGAAAAAGACTTTGTTTGGCATTACATAATGTACATTACAGTATAGTGAAATTCTTTTCTTTGACTATCCCAGCTCATTAGGAAGTTGGAGTCAGAGCGCAGGGTCAGCCGTAATATGGTAAATCAAGTTACATTTGCAGATTGAGGCTGCACATGAGTATTAAAATTATACCATTGCCCCAAAACAGCCTTCAGAATTATAACATTAGATATACTCATTTATATTGCTCCAAAAAGTAATCGGTAGGCCAATAGCTGTCCCACTTCATTTTCTCTGAACTTACCCTGTGTGTAGAAAAGAGGAAATAATTCAGTGTTCTAAGATGATAATGCATCATTTTTTCTTCCATGTGAAGGAAATTGTGCTTAACCAGCTTGCTGGATGTGAGATCACACCATGGCCATAAGTTGTTCTAATGTGGTAAAAATCGATTTTAGATCATGAAACAATTTTAGGAGAAAATAATGCATAATTTATCATGTGTGGTCCTTCACACATATCAAGCACAACTAAACCTTCTCTGATTCTGGAAAAGAATGTGCATAAATGTATCTCCTCAACCAAGAGCCTTTCTGCCCTCTGCTGGAGAAACGTGTTAATAAGTCTATGAAATGACCCTAACCCTAGCCATGAAGGAGACACAAAATATTACAAAAATAGTACAAAATGATTTTTTTTTAATCTTCACTCACCTTTAAGAAGCATTATTTGGTTGCTTGGTTCTTTAGTTACCCTACAATATATTTAAGATTTAATGTCAACTTTTTATCAATTAACTCATTACTAACCCAGCATTTATATCAGAAAGGAATGTTTATTATACCAACAAAAAGCACAAAAATTAAAAGAAAAAAGAAAAAGAGAAAAAGAAAATCGTTAATGTGGACTTTATATGTAGCTCTTTCCCTGAAGTCAACAATACATTCCATATTGGGGTGGACAGCAGTAACGTCAACATCAACACACAAATAACATCTATCTACACATGGCACAAGGTTTGATTAGATTCACAGATTTACCAAGCACCACATGACACACCATACATAAACAACTACCTTTTTAGTTCTACTATCAATTGCCACGCATACACTATAAACAAGGCTTTATCTACTTTTAATAGTGTTACTATAAATGCATTTAGATTGGAGTAGGTGTTGGCAATAGACACTGGACTTTTCTGCTGCTGGTGTATCTGACATAAAACTTGATGTCAATATAATTTAATCACATTACTCTTTACACTTTTGGATTATTTTTATCCAGATATTTTTATCTAGGTAAACTCTGCTCTGGAAATTCCAAATGGGAATTCAAATGGGAATTCAGCATTTCTAGGGCAGTAGAAAGTTATAAACAACAGCAGGGAATTAAATTGCTCTGCAAAGTTTTATGCTGATCCAGTACCAGTTTCATGGGCAGTCAAGAAAACTGGCAACTTCTACCAACACTATGCCTAAAACCCTAAACTTGATGGTCCTAATTAACTAAGGCCCTTGACAATACCTGTGAAACAGCTATGATACACTGAACATTAAAACCTCACACACTTGCTGAAAGATAATACTAATTAAAAGCAAAAGTCTTTACAGAAGTCAAATTATTGAACTGCAAACATACACATTAATACACACATGATACATAAGCACATGGACCATTTCACAGTTCTTGGGATGAGGTGCTATTTTACAAGCCTTGTTTAAGACATTTTGATTACATAGTTCATAAACTGTACATGTATAATGTAATCTCGCTCTATTTACTTATTCATTTTCTTATATTGGTTTAATTTAAGCATACTTAAGAGTATATAAGGACTGTTTAGTTCTGTAGCTTAAAATCTAACCACATCCCACTAACTCATTCAGACTATGGATTAGTTTAAATGTCACTATAAACATAAATCTGTAACAATAGTCTGTCCTGTATTAATTACACAAATTACATGTATTTAAATATAACAGCCTTATCAGTTGACAAGGATTCAAGGATTTACATATATTCAAAACCATGTAATATGAGAATTTTTCACAACAAGTACTAGTCACTGTATCACAGCAAATATTTACACAAAATTGAGTATTATTGTAAAATCCATATTCCTATTAGGAAGTAGCAAATCTCCGAGTTTTAATGGATTCACACTGGTAATAATTTAAACAGAAACTAGTGTGCTTTTCCTGCAGGCATTTAACTGCTTTCACTCAATAAATGTCTCAACAAAATATATCAATGTACTGTATGTCTTCACCAAAATGGACAGAACGGTTTACTCACAAATTTGGAATTAATTACTATATAATACAGCTGAAGTAGAACAATATTTCAATGCAATAATGGCAAAGACAACATTAAATCAGATTGGGCCGGAAGTGATTTATAACAAATCAGTATTTCATGGCTCAGTGATTCTTGATGCTGGCACTGAAGTCCAGTTTATGTAAAGGTTTTATGATACACTTCAGTTCTTCTAAGACATAATCTAATGAACATTTTAGAGCCAGCATGTTTCTTGGAAATGCAGCTTTTGACTGATGTTTATCACAGGTTTTCCCAGGTTGATCTTTCACCAGTAAAATAGAACTATTTGAATCCTATTTGAGGTACAAAGAAATATCAGTACAGCCAAACTGTAAAATTTGATAAAATAAATCAGAAAATATTAAACCACATTTCTTCACTCTAGCCAATTACAAAACCAATCAATCAAAAGTAAGTGTATAAGTATATGGCTATTTGTGTCCCACAATGCAAACTAGAATGAGGTAATTAAAAAGCAAGACAGATTTTAAAGACTCAGCAAATTATGATGCTGGATAAAGACTGGCTCAACAACTGAAATGCAAAAGGAACTGTGTCACTTGCTGTATTTATTACTAAGTTATTTCACATAAATCATTGTAACTGATTTACAATTATTACGTGTTAGCCTTTAGCTGATTTAATGTCAAATAACCATATAGAAATACAAAGATACAGATGGCTCATCAAGGGCTCTAATAATACATAAATCCAATGGAATGTTTCCTCAATTGAGTCATACTTTAGGGGGGATAGAATACCGCCATTACAAATGTCTTGATACCACAAAGACATAATCTATTACTTGTAGGGTCTAGAGTAGCATATCTCAGCTCCTGTCCTGGAGGCCCATTGTCCCACTATCAAGGTTTCCCCACTCCCAAACATTTTTATTCTCCCTGCAGGAGGCTTGATGATTAGCATCTGAGCTGAGTCAGGTGTGCTAGGAGAAATGAACATGAAACTGCAGGGCAGTGGGTCTCTGTGGTAAGAGTTGAGAAACCCTAGTCTTAAGAACAAAAACAATACTTTATACTACCATACACAACAACTCGGGCAATTTTATATGCATTATTGTATTGTTTAAAATTAAATCGATCAGTTATTTGCTCTAAATCTTTTTGTTAACCCCCACTTCCCCCCTCCCTAATACCCTTTTAAGGCCAGGTTTATACTTGCTTTTAACTATGCACATGCGTATGGAAGATACACCCATATCCTGTATTTATTTGGTGTGTTGATTGTGCATGTTTGTGTGCATGTGGTGCAGTGTTTGTTGATGCAAGTGTTCAGTGCCCAGTGCAGGCAGTAGTGCAATGTGACATAATGCCTGCCACAGACTGAACAAACTAGAGCTGTGTCTGAAATTACACACTTGGGTACTATTCTAGACAGTTTTTGTGCATTAACACTAATCAATTTCCCTAGTACAGGAAAAAGAAAAGTCTGTTTTGCATACAACATGGAAACCTGATGGACAGGGATGTTTTGGCACTGACATGCCATGTGACGTGACGTGGATGTTGTGTGTTCACTCACATTGCGGCTGAGTCAGCACACACAAGCATAGTCACGTGCCAAGTATAAAACGGGCCTAACTCTCCTAACTGTTTCCTAATAAATACACATTACATGGGGTCATTATAGTTGTAGGTGGGAGGGGGCGAGTACTGTTGGCCCTGCACTGCCCCCTGGGCTGCACCCATAGCTGCCTGCTGGGCTGCTTGTTGTACATGGGGGTTTTTCCAAGCACCTGTTGCCCATTCTTCCTGGGCCTTGCTCATGCTCCCACCACTGCCACGGTAGAAGTTATGGACCTGTATGCAGAAAGTTATAAAAACAATCTTTTCTAAGTACCGTTGCTGTTTCTATATACAATCAATGAAATAGTTTTATTTGGCACCACCTTATAATAAACATCATTACAAATACATTTATTCATTTGGCTTTTATCCAAAGCACATTACTAATGATACAGCATACAGCTGAGCAGTTGATTATGGGCTTTGATCAAGGACCCAACAGTTGGCAGTATTGGGATTTGAACTCACAACCATCTGGTCAGTAGCCCAAAGCTTTTATCATTGTGCACATTTATTGCAAATAAGGAAGTGATGGACAAAGCAACTGTTTTCAGTATCAGAATGGGAATGAGGTACCTTGGTGAGGGCGATGAAAGACAGCACAGCGACAGCTGTGAACATAATAGTGGGAATCAGCATGACCACAGCAGAGCCGATATTAGTGCTGAAGAATGTGATGGTGGCCAGCCACCCACTGTAATGGAGAGAGACATGAACACATTGGAATAATTACCTTACTGTTGCTACTAGCTGTAACAAGAAATATCTAAATAAATACAGCTACCACAATTAGAACTTTTCTGCAAACCCCACATCCAAAGCCCTTACCAGACTCCCCAGCCTGGGATGCCCACTGCCTGGATAATACTGATCACAACCTGAGCCATGAATACGAAGAAAAATGCCATGAAGTTGAAAGAGCTGTCGGTCCTGAGAAAAGAGAAAGGCGAAGAGTTATAACCATATATTAATAATAACTGGTAGAGTTTCAAACAGCATTGGATTTACATGATACATTGTTGTCATGATACACTGTTGTCTGAACCGAATGAAGTGGAACCTATTTTTTCACAAATATTAACAGGAAATGTAAACAGTCAAATATATCTATCTTTCATATTTGTTTTCTCAGAGACTCTGTTTATAACTACTTCATGTGTCCCTGTGTCTGGATTGTATAACCTGGATTGTATAACATACAATTTCACTTGTAGACAAACACATTGGCCAACTTAAATCTGATACCTGCGTTACATGTTAATATACAAATCATCTTATTATATTCAAACACAAAATTCTAGTGTTGTTCTTCCTTTGAAGCTGTTTTATGAATAAGATGGTTGCTACTTCCAAGTGTAAATGGGGTCAGAAATTAAAATATTCTGAAACATTTTTTGTAAAGGTTAATAATGTGCAAAATGCAGCAGGTATATTAGTAAGATACACATGCTTGTTTGCCTGAACTCACTTAAAAGCTTTGTAGATGGGCCGGAACCAGCACACATAAGAACAAGGGGTGAAGAGAATAAGCCACAATATAGCCATTCCAAAGTTAGTGGCCCCGCCCCCACCGCACATCCATGCAAGGCAGCCAATCAGATTCGCTGCCAATGTAGCACTGTTCACTGAGTGAGAGAGAATAAAAGAACTTAAATACTGAACTTCATGTAATAGTCTGCAAAAACTGCAAAAGTTGGATTTTTTCTAAAATGCAATAATAACAAAAATCTCTGATTTGTCAAGTGTCTTGAAACTTTAATTAACTGACAAAAACTGTACAAACTGTACAAAGAAAAGATATTCAATGTTTTCACTGACCAACTTAATTGGATTTTGTAAATATAAACAAATTTAGAATTTGATGCCTTCAACAGACACAAGAAAAGTTGTGACAGAGGCAAAATAAGACTGAAACGTTTATAGAACATTAAAGTAACACCATTTTGGAGGATCAGGTTAATTGGTAACAGGGGAGGGTATCAGGATTGGGCATAAAAGGAGCATCTACCAAAAGCTCAGTCTTTGCAAGCAAGGATGGGTCGTGGCTCACCACTTTGTGCCAAACTTCGTGAGAGAATTGTCAGTCAGTTCAAAAAGAACATTGCTCAACGCAAGATTGCAGAGAATTTAGGTCTTTCACCATCTACAGTGCATAATATTGTTAAAAGATTAACGGAATCCAGAGAAATCTCATTGCGTAAAGGGCAAGGCCGGAAACCACAGTTGAATGTGCGAGACCTTCGAGCCCTCATGCTACTGTGATAAATATAACCACATGGGCTTGGGAGTACTTCGGAAAACCATTGTCACTTAACACAGTCCGCCGCTGCATCCAGAAATGCAACCTGAAACTCTATTATACAAGGAGGAAGCCACACATCAACTCTATGCAGAAATGCTGGCGAGTTCTCTGGGCCCGAGCTCATCCCAGATGGACCGAAAGGCAGTGGAAACGTGTGCTGTGGTCAGATGAGTCCACGTTTCAGCTTGTTTTCGAGAAAAACAGACGTCGAGTTCTCCGCACCAAAGATGAAAATGACTAACCAGACTGTTATAAGCAAGTTATTTATTTTACATTTTTGGAAAGAGTCTTGACTGTCAGCACTCTATAACAGTCAGAGGTAAAACTTTTCCTTTATGTTTTATGACACGGAAAGTCTTCAGAGCATCTCTGGGCTTTTCAGTTTCTCAGTAACATGACAAATTGCATTTTTTTTTTGTCCTATTAAATTCAAGTGAAAGAAAAAGAGAGGCTGGTGAGGAAATGACAATTTCTAGATGTTATAATGTAAGTGACAACAGGAACTAATGTTGCAGAGGTTCCACAACAATAAATGTAACTATTAACAGATATAATGTATGACATTAGACACATTGGCACACTAGCATTGAACACCACTCCATTGTTGATTATTTTCTTATAACAGTACACCCTGTTATGTTTTGTTCCTTACTTAACCCGTTAAATTATAATTAATAAGACAAATGATAATTCGTAGTACAACCCCAATCCCAAAAAGTTGGGATGCTGTGTAAAATGTAAATAAAAACAGAATGCAATGATTTGCAAATCTCATAAACCTATATGTTATTCACAATAGAACATAGAAAACATATCAAATGTTTCAACTGAGGAAATGTACAATTTTAAGGAAAAGATAAGGTAATTTTGAATTTGATGGCAGCAACACGTCTCAAAAAAGTTGGGACAGGGCCATGTTTGCCACTGTGTAGCATCCCCTCTTCTATTAAAAACAGTCCGTATACGTCTGGGAACTGAGGAGACTGGAGTTGCTGGAGTTTTTGGAGAGGAATGTTGTCCCATTCATGTCTGATACAGAATTCTAGCTGCTCAACAGTCCTGGGTCTTCTTTGTCATATTTTTCGTTTCATGATACGCCAAATGTTTTCAATTGGGAAAAGGTCTGGACTGCAGGCAGGCCAGTTCAGCACCCAGACTCTTCTACTATGAAGCCATGCTGTTGTAATAGATGCAGTATGTGGTTTAGCATTGTCTTGCTGAAATATGAAGGCCTTCCCTGAAAAAGACATCGTCTGGATGGAAGCATATGTTGCTCTAATACCTGTATATACCTTTCAGCATTGATGGTGCCTTTCCAGATGTGCAAGCTGCCCATTCCATAGGCACTAATGCACCCCCATACCATCAGAGATGCAGGCTTTTGAACTGTGCGCTGATAACAAGCCAGATGGTCCTTCTCCTCTTTAGTCCTCTTTAGTTTAGAGTACGATGCATCCATGGTTTCAAAAAACAATTTCAAATTTTCGATTCATCTGACCACAAAACAGTTTTACACTTTGCCTCAGTCCATTTTAAATGAGCTTTGGCCCAGAGAAGACGGTGGCTTTTCTGGATCATGTTCACATATAGCTTCTTCTTTGCATGATAGAGCTTTAACCTGCATTTGTGGATGGCACGGCGAACTGTGTTCACAGACAATGAGTTCTGGAGGTGTTTCTGAGCGCATGCAGTGATTTCCATTACAGAATCATGCCTGTTTTTAATGCAGTGCCACCTGAGGGCCCGAAGATCACGGGCATGCAATATTGATTTTCGCCCTTGTCCCTTGCGCACAGAGATTTCTCCAGATTCTCAGAATCTTTTGATGATATTATGTACTTTAGATGATGAGATATTCAAAGTCTTTGCAATTTTACGTTGAGGAACATTATTCTGAAATTATTCCACAATTTGTAGATGCAGTTTTTCGCAGATTGGTGAACCTTTGCCCATCTTTACTTCTGAGAGACTCTGCCTCTCTAAGATACTCTTTTTATACCCAATCATGTTACTGACCTGTTGCCAATTAACCTAATTAGTTGCAAAATGTTCCTCCAGCTGTTTCTTTTTAGTAACACTTACTTTTCCAGCCTTTTGTTGCCCCGTCCCAACTTTTTTTTAGATGTGTTGCAGCCATCAAATTCAAAATTACCTTATTTTTTTCCTTAAAATGGTACATTTCCTCAGTTTAAACTTTTGATATGTTTTCTGTGTTCTACTGTGAATAACATATGGGTTTATGAGATTTGCAAATCATTGCATTCTGTTTTATTTACATTTTACACAGCGTCCCAACTTTTTTGGAATTGGGGTTGTAGTTACTTAATAAGATTAAAAAATTAATCTTATTAGATGAATAAATTAATCTTATTAAGTAACTACTACTAATTATTATTTATCTTATTAAGAAATGACTATGAATTATAATGCTCTTATTTTATGTAATAATGCATGTGACACACAACAATAAGCTACATATAAACAGCCCACATAAGCTAATTAATATGTCCATAGATTAATGACAGTGATTCCTATTCTACAGTGCATCAAAGTCTTACTGTACATGTGTAAGTGGTTACGTACTGTACAGCAGCGGTCACCAACCCTGTTGCTGGAGATCTACCTTCCTGAAGACTTTAGCTCCAACCATAATCGTGGCCACCTGACCATCTAATCATTGGCTTAAGAAGTTATTGATCAACTACATCAGGTGTGTTAGATTTTGGTTGGAGATGAAACCTGTAGGAAGGTAGAGCTCAAGAAAGAAGGTTGGTGACCACTGCTGTACAGTATTTGGCAAATACGATCCAATTTGTACACTGACGAAAAAGCGCATACAAAGCAAGAGACTTTAATGTCCTGTGATGTGAGTACAACCAATCTGCAAAACAGTGCTTTCACTTGTGCAGTGTTTCCAGTGAAAACACAGCCAGCATTGTTAGGCCAAACAATACACAGCTCATTCAGAAATACATAATATAATACAGAATTACAACGATGGTAACTGTGATAAAACCATAAATATAAATAGATTTTTTTTTTATACTTACAAATCCAGAGATAGTACAAGCGCTTGCACATGGTGCGGAATTGTTCTGGGATCTCGTTGAAGTCTTGGTAAAAGCATGGCTTCAGGGGAATGAAACGGGGGAGAGGTGGGAAATTGTTTTCTGGGGGGTGTAAAGTATATATCACTGGTCAGCCATTGTAACTCTTCTTAAACTAACAAAATGATATTTCCACAAAATTTGGATGAAGGACATAACTGTTGTGTTTATAATACATTCTTAAAATGTATCCTATCCAAATAAATAAACTCTTACCTGCCATGAAGATTCTCTATTTAGATTCCTGACGTCAGATGTCAATATTCTGTAACCTAAATGAAATACTGTCCATGAGTACACATTTTACTCAAATGGTCGTGAGATCATTTCCAATGGATACTTCGGAAAGAGTCTCCAGCATCGGCTACGTCCCAAACTGTGTATTACTGTACTAGGTAGTACGTTAAACGTGTATGGTGGACTACTAATCTGACATACTGTTTAGTGCCCTACACTGGCAGCACTATGCGTTTTCAAAGGTAGCCTCCATCCGTTTCCTCTAGGCGGCGCTCGCGCAAGTTGGCAATACCGCGCCCCATAGTGGCTGGAATAAAGATATTCAAAAGGCCTCCTACAAGATTTGAAACACTGTAGCATCCGTACTAGATTACACCTTTATCTATATTACCACCCGGTATCATTATACCGAATGTTTCAGGATCCTGCGTTTTGCCAAAGACAAAATAAGCTTCATGTTCTTCTTTAGATGATGCAGCCTATAGAGCCTATAGAGCCTGTCCTGGGGAGAGGGCTGGCATCTGAGAACCAGGAAAAGGAAAATAATGAGAAGCGGTCGAACGAATTGCAACCTCTCTCCGAAATGATAAAATACAAATTTCCTAACATTATATTTCGTCACTTTTCTAGCAGCATGAACATGTTTTATCCTACTAATGAAGGACATGCCGCCGTGGTTCAGGCGCGAATGATGAAAATTAAGCGATGATTTCCTGAAAGCTAGCCTGATGTTCCACCTGGCAAGTGGAATCCTGTAGGCCACCCTAGTTCTGCGAAGTGCATAGAGACCATCAGCTATACGGTAGTGTAGTGTGGTCCAATTAAGCTAAAATGCTCCGTCTGAGTGTTCCTCTGGTTCAGAGAGAGTGGTGTGGAGGTCGGAGAGAGCGCCCTTCAGCAGAGGATACGATGCTCCACTAGCTATATTCACACATCACTGTTTGCACCGGTCGTCTCAGATTTTATTTATTTATTTATTTATTTTCCAACCCTAAATATCTAACTTACATCGCGTAATTATTTCTAATCTGTAAAGGATGGGCAAAACATCAGGTTGAGAAACATCACCTCACCTCACCTCGGTCCTTAGGCTATAACCAAGAACGCTGATCCGTCGAGTCCGATAAACAACTTTCCATTCAAGGTGACTTTACATTCACAGCCGAGCCTCTTTTCGTCAAATGTCGGGTTTCATTTCATCTGATTGTGGATTTATGAGTAAATACAATCACGTCACGATCCTCCTACACGCCGTGTGCTGCCGAGCTTCCGTTCCGCCTGGACTCAGATGTAGGGACGGTGATGATGCTGAAGATGATGATGCTGATGATGATGCTGTAGAGACTCGACCAACGAGCAGAGCTGCTCAGTAATCGCGATATTTCACTCCTGTACCGTCTCTTCCGTTTTCAGTGTGCTTACTAGTCGCTGTCCTGTAGTAGTGCTGAAGCAAATTGTACATAATATAATATAATATAATATAATATAATATAATATAATATAATATAATATAATATAATATAACCTAGGTCTACCTAGGCATACCTATCTGTTTAAATTTTATTTATATTCAGTTCAATTTTATTTGTATAGCGCTTTCAACAGCTCGTTGTCACAAAGCAGCTTTACAGAAATATATCAATAGAAATTATAAACGGTGGCCAGGGAAAACTCCATGACACAATATGAGGAAAAACCTTGAGAGGAACCAGACTCGAAAGGGAACCTGTGAAACCGTATAGTGTGATTGTAAATAATTTCCTTTCTCTAACTGTGAGTATGTGGTCAAAAAATGTCATTGTGTAACCAGGAACTTATGGGCTCATGAGCAGTGAATATAATCTGATGCTTATATTCATATAATATATGAATATAAGCATCAGAGTTGTTTCTGAATTCATCATAGTTTTAACATGAAGTCTATTTTTGTTGACGTTATCAACTGTTCAATGATGGAGACTTGAGTGCAAACCCGTTTGTAGCAAATGCAGTCCTAAGCCATCTTCATGGTTTTTAAGTGGTACCATCCACAGTAATCTCATGTATATTTAGGCTGTCCATGAGGGGTCATCCTCAGCAGCAGCAAGTGGTTTTCAGGTGATAAGAACTCCAACTAGAAGTAGGGCATCAGGATGGATCATGCAGGATCATGGGTATCTCAGGAGTAGCATGTGTAGCGAAAGAGAGAGAGAGAGAGAGAGAGAGAGAGAGAGAGAGAGAGAGAGAGAGAGAGAGAGAGAGATAGAAACACAGATTATTATTATATATTATTATGCTCAATGTCATTGGCACCTTTGAACTCTCGAATCAGAAGGTGTGGATCAATTTTCTCCGACAGCTTTGGCAGTAGTTCTAGCTGTATTTTAAATCATATGTTTATATCCATGTGCTCTTCTAATATGTTACCCGTTCTATAATTAATAACTCCTTCACAGGGACTTACATAATTTAGCCTAATAATAAATGAATTTTTAAAAAAGAATTATGCAACAAAGAAAAACGTATAATCATTGATATCATGAAGCTTCCTGTAAGGTGACATTTGTTTAAATTTTTATGGAATGAGTCATGGTCATCTCTGCCTGTAATGCAATGAACAGCAGCTACGCTAATCCTTCTCCTTTTGTTTCCTGTTCCTACCTCGGGATGCCCATCCTGAGGTAATTAGTGAATGTGCCAGCTCCAGTTCAGAACCAGCCTCTATGAAGATTGCAGAGAGATAACAGTGAACCTGACCCGTTCTACTCTCCAGACCAGCCTGATCCGTCATGATGCCCTACTTCTGGTTGGAGTTCTCATCACTTGGAAACCACTCGCTGTTGCTGAGGATGGACTCATATGGACAGCCTAAAGACACACTTGGAAACCTTGGAGATAGCATTGGACTGCGTTGATATGAACCGTTTTGGTGTGATGTCTTGGGACTGCGATTGTGGTGGTGGCTTTGGGACTTCAATTGCCACAAACAATTGCACAAACAGACTTTGCACTCGAATCTCCATCGGTGGGATTGGGACTGTAGTGGATTTCCTGATTGCACGGTTGCACTTTTTGTTTTATCATGTAGCGCACAGTTATAGAAGGGAATTATTTATAATTGCACTATCCGGTGTCACCCGGATGAGGATGGGTTCCCTTTTGAGTCTCTCAAGGTTTCTTCCTCATATCATCTCAAGGAGTTTTTCCTTGCCACGGTCGCCTCTGGTTTGCTCCTTAGGGATAAATTTATCAATTAAAAATTTTGATCCGAAATGTATATATTTCTGTAAAGCTGCTTTGTGACGATGTCCATTGTTAAAAGCACTATACAAATCAAACTGAATTGAATTGAATGGATGCCAGTGCTTTGTAACAGTAAGTTTTTTGCAGTTGTACAGTATTTGAGATGGAGGAACATCTGTTTATACAGGAGCTGCTAGAAATTTAAACATAACAGGAGTTAGACCTTCTCAGAGACCTTCCAGAACATTAAATGTAAGTATACACTGTTAAAAAGTGAAGTGTCCTGCATTAATAATTAAAAATTATAGTAATTGGTTCAAACATGTGTTATAAGAGGAAGAAAATAATTCAGGACATGCTTTTATAGGGAAAGAATCCAAAATAATCCACTCTGCTTTTCAGCACACCCCAACGCATATTATTCCTTACACATATCACAATGCACTTAGGAGAACAGAATGCACACTATAATACTATAATGTGAAAAATCACAGGTACAATTTTTTTTAAGTGAGTTTAAAAAGTCACTAAACACATCATTCACAAAAGGCTCTTAAGCAAACAAAATTCTTAGTAATATCTGTCTTGGGTTATTCTATTAAGTATCACATTGGAAAAAACTGCAATTATATTGTTACAGGTACGTTTTGGTGATTCCTTAACTACACTAAGACCACAGTGAAGATTTTTTCAAGTAATAGCAGTTCAACAATTTATATTCAGACTGCTAGCCTATATTCAAGACTAATATTTTAATACCAGTCCGGACAATAGCATTCTTTTAAATTCTGTTGGCATGGAGGCACAGTGGGTAGCCTCACTGCTCTTACAGCTTCAGGATCCCATGTTCAATCCTGACCTCAGGTTACGTTCTGTATGGAGTTTCTGTGCATGTTCTCTTCGTGTTTGGATGGGGTTCCTCAGGGTTCTCTGGTTTCCTCCCACTGTACAAACGCATGCATGTAGGTGGATTGGCTATGCTAAATTGCCCCTAGGTGTGAATGAGTGTGATAATGTGTGTGCATGGTGCTCTTTGATGGACTGGCATCCCATCTGGGGTGATAGGCTCCATATCCACTGCAACTGATTTGGTTTCTTATTAAAGATTTTACTCACACTTACATCTGACTACCTCTGAGTTAGTGACACACATTTCACATACAAATTTAAATACCGTATATCAACCTTAATATAGTCATCTTTACAGTCCTTTATGAAATAGTTATTAGAAGTTATTTAAAGAATAGCACATGTAATAAGTAATATTTTGAGCTGAAATACTGTATATGGAGGCATTGTAAAATTTTAACACAATATTTTTTTTCAGTCATAGAATGGGCTTCTTCTCTTCCCAACAGCTTCAGTTGTATTTCGGGTGTATTTAACACTTAATTTTGAAATTTGAATTTAATACACAGTCCCTTCCAAAAGTATTGAAATAACAAGGCCAATTCTTTTGTTTTTGCTGAAGACACAACTGTCCACATACTTTTATATAATACAGTCCCCTCCTATTGTAACAGTAAGGCCAATTTTTGTTTTTCTTTATGCTGAAGTCATTTGGGTTCGAGGTCAAAAGATGAATATGAGACGATAGATCAAAATTTCAGCTTTCATGTCCTGATATTTACATCTAGATGTGTTAAACAACATAGAACATGGCACCTTTGGTGGCAGACCACTCAATTTATAGGTGAGCAAAAGCACTGGAACAGATATACAAAGCGTCTTAAAGTAAATGAAAGTACATAACACTTAATATTTGGTCGCTTATCCCTTTCTTGCAGTAACTGCATCAAACTGGTGACCCACTGACATCACCATACTGTTGCTTTCTTCTTTTGTGATGCTTTTACAGGTTTGTGCCACAACTTCTTTCAGTTGTTTTTTTTTTTTGGGGGGGGGGGGGTTTCTCCCTTCAGTCTCCTCTTCAGGAGGTGAATGTTCAACTGAGTTAAGGTCTGGTGAATCACTTGGCCAGTCTAAAACCTTCTACTTTTCCCCCTGATAATGTCCTTTGTTGTGTTGGCGTTGTGTTTTGGGTCATTGTCTTGTGCATGATGAAATTACTCCCAATTACACTGGATATATTTCTCTGTAAATTGGCAGACACAATGTTTCTGTAGACTTCTGAATTCATTCTGTTGCTACCATCATGATTTACATCATCAATAAAGATTAGTGAGCCCGTTCCAGAAGCGGCCATGAAAGCCCAAGCCATGACACTTCCTCCACCGTGCTTGACTGATGAATTTGTATGTTTTGTATCATGGGCAGATCCTTTCTTTCTCCATCACTTTGGTAGAGGTTGATCTTGGTTCCAGAACTTTTGTGGCTCATCTCTGTAGTTCTTTGTGAATTCCAATCTGGCCTTCTGATTCATACTGCTTATGAGTGGTTTGCATCTTTATTTCTGCTCTCAAAGTCTTCTTCAAATGGTGGATTGTGATACCTTCACCCCTGCCCTGTAGGGGGTTGTTGGTGATGTCACTTACTGTTGTTTTTCTTACTGGGTTTTTCTTCCCAGCTCTCATAATGTTTCTATGATCAACTGCTGTTGTTTTCCTTGGCCGACCTGCTCGATGTCTGGTTGTTAGTACACTAGTGGTTTCTTTCTTTTTCTGGACATTCCAAATTGTTGTACTGGCTATGCCGAATGCTTGTGCTCTTTTCTCAGCTTCAAAATGGCTTGCTTTTCATCCATAGACAGCTCTCTGGTCTTCATGTTGGTTTATCCTTTTTTAACAATAAATGCAGCCTTCACAGGTGAAATCCAGGGCTCAAATCAAGAATAGACATTCAGAGCTATTACTTGTTTAAAGGATCAATCTAACAGGGCACACCTTGGCAACAAGTAACACGTCAGTCACATGTTCCAATATTTTTTTGATCACTTGAAAAAATGGGTGGGTTCAAACAAAAGGTGCCATGTTCTAAGTTGTTTAACACATCAAGATGTTAATATCAGGAAATGAAAGCTTAAATTTTGATCTATCGTCTCATATTCATCTTTTGACCTCGAACCCAAATGACTTCAGCATAAAGAAAAACAAGAATTGGCCTTACTGTTACAATAGGAGGGGACTGTATTATATAAAAGTATGTGGACAGTTGACCAGTTACACCCATATTTACTTGTTGATCATCCCAGGGCTCTGTGCAGGCCACTCGAGTTCTTCCACTCTGTCCTTGGCAAAAAGTGTTTTTATGGACCTCGCTTTGTGCATAGGGGCAGGTTTGAGCTGGAACAGGTTTGGGCTAGGCATCTTGATTCCAGTAAAGAAAAATCGTAATGCTACAACATACAAAGCCATTCTAGACAATTGTGTGCTTCCAACTTTGTGGCAGCAGTTTGGGGAAGGCTCACATATGGGCGTGATGGTTAGGTGTCCACATACGTTTGGAATTTTCACATTTAGAAACTGCATGACTGTCATGACTTTTTCATATTGTCACACTTGTTGATTATGAAAATTCATTGATGTTGTGTTCAGTTACGTATGTATATATTAAAGAATACTCAGTCTTAATGAACAGCTTGACTTCTGTTTGATCAGCCACATGCCGTGTATCATGCTACAGTGTTCTGTTGCTGTCTTCTTCCATGTTGCTTTTATACTTAACATAGAGGCATCTCAACATCTAGTGGTACAAATTGGTACTTACGATAATCTCATCATTACAATTGACATGGATTTTTAAAGTCAGTAACAAAAACAAGTTACAATGTAAGACCACACTGGCTTCTGTTTTTGTGCAAAGAGAGTTTTGTCTGATTTGATGATGAGTTTGAGTCTGGTCACACAAAGCTGGATTTTCAGCAAACAACTGTAAAACCACTGAAGACACTGCATATTGCAAACAGAACACTGAATGATGGTGGTAACGAGTCAAAAGAAAGCAAAAACTAAAATGTTAACACTGGTAGTTTCACTCAAAGCATGATGGAGTGTAGTGTATGCAAAGAGATGGTCCTTCAAAGCAGGACTTCAAAGATGCATGAATATTTAAAGCAAAAACACCTGAAAGCTCATGCATCTTTCTTTTCTTTTCAGCTGTTCCCTTCAGGGGTCGCCACAGCAAATCATCTGCCTCCATCTAGCCCTATCCCCTGCATCCTCTTCTCTCAGACCGACTACCTTCATGTCCTCCTTCACTACATCCATAAACCTCCTCTTTGGTCTTCCTCTCGGCCTCCTGCCTGGCAGCTCTAACCTCAGCATCCTTTTACTGATATATTCACTCTCCCTCCTCTGAACATGTCCAAACCATCTCAACCTGGCCTCTCTAACTTTGTCTCCAAAACATCTCACATGTGCTGTCCCCCTGATGTACTCATTCCTGATCCTATCCATCCTCGTCACTCCCAAAGAGAACCTCAACATCTTCAGCTCTGCTACCTCTAACTCTTCCTCCTGTCTTTTCCTCAGTGCAACTGTCTCCAAACAATACAACATCGCTGGTCTCACTACTGTCCTGTACACCTTTCCTTTCATTCTTGCTGGTACTCTTTTATCACACAACAGACCTGACACTTTTCTCCACCCATTCCAACCTGCCTGCACATGCTTCTTCACCTCTTTTCCACACTCCCCGTTGCTCTGGACTGTTGACCCTAAGTACTTAAAATCCTGCACCTTCTTTATCTCTTCTCCCTGTAACCTCACTGTTCCACTTGGATCCCTCTCATTCACACACATGTATTCTGTCTTGCTGCGACTAACCTTCATTCCTCTTCTCTCCAGAGCAAACCTCCACCTCTCTAGAGTTTCCTCCACCTGCTCCCTGCTCTCACTACAGATCACAATGTCATCCACAAACATCATAGTCCATGGAGATTCCTGTCTGACCTCATCTGTCAGCCTGTCCATCACCACGGCAAACAAGAAGGGGCTCAGAGCCGATCCTTGATGCAGTCCCACCTTCACTGTGAACTCCTCTGTCACACCTACCGCACACCTTACCACTGTCCTACTGCTCTCATACATATCCTGCACCACTCTAACATACTTCTCTGCCACTCCAGACCTCCTCATACAATACCACAGCTCCTCTCTTGGCACCGTCATACGCTTTCTCTAAATCTACAAAGACACAATGCAGCTCTTTCTGACCCTCTCTGTACTTCTCCGTCAACATTCTCAAAGCAAATATTGCATCTGTAGTGCTCTTTCCTGGCATGAAACCATACTTCTGCTCACAAATGCTCACTTCTCCCCTTTGCCTTGCTTCCACTACTCTTTCCCACAACTTCATTGTATGGCTCATCAGCTTAATACCTCTGTAGTTTCCACAACTCTGCACACCTCCCTTGTTCTTAAAAATCGGCACCAAAACACTTCTCCTCCATTCCTCAGGCATCCTCTCACTCTCTAAGACCTCGTTGAACAACCTAGTTAAAAACTCGACTGCCATCTCTCCTAGACACTTCCATACCTCCACTGGTATGTCATCAGGACCAACCGCCTTTCCTCTCTGCATCCTCTTCAAAGCTCTCCTAACTTCACCCTTGCTAATCCTTTCTACTTCCTGCTCAACAATATTTGCCTCTACTACTCTTCTCTCTCTGTCATTTTCCTCATTCATCAATTCACCTGAAAGCTCATGCATGGTAAATGAAATATGTTAGAATAATATTACATAGACGGGGCTTTTCCAAGTGATAAACATGTTACAAATTACCGTAGGAATTTAGCGAGCATCTAATGGGAGGTATCAGTTACTCAGACACACGCTGTCAGATTAAGCATAAACTAACACTAGCCTGGCCTGAACACAGTACACTACACAGGCGAGTGGGGCTGGGTCACGGTCTCCATTTTCTATCCACGCCAAGGTTGAAAAAAAAAAAAAAAACTGATACCAAATCCTAAATACAGTAGTTGGTGGTATCCGTGGTAGTAGACGCTGCTTTTACAGGAAGAAGTAACGTTAAATAGTCGGGAGAAATAGCACCGGTAGCGGGACAGCACACATACTCTGATGACTGTGTCGGCTGAGCTGTAACTCTTTAGCGAGGTGAGTAAGATTAGCTTGGGTAGTTAACTAGCCAGAGGTGGTGCTGAATATTTGCAACATTTGTCAGCAAACGGCTCTCAATATTGTTACAAGCTAGTAACTAATGTACGTTACGTTACTCTATATTGCTAAGCTAGCTATCTCTGCCCAAATTAACTTAGTGGAGTTAGGTTAAAAAAATAAAAATAAAATAAAAACTAGCTAAATACAATAATACCTAATAACTCTGTCACATCGTCGTTCCATAACAAGAGTCAAAACTAACAGACAAAATAGCTTATCTGGCTTTTTAAAATTAGAGGTTAATGTAGGCCCTATCGACGTTACGTTATTTAGCTTGATGCTAACTTACTAAACTCACCACCTTGTTGTTCAGCTAGCTAGCTTCTGTAAGCTTTGTCCATAAGTGCTAACATATGTGCCACACCTGTGCAGTCACCACATTAAAAACAGACCGTGAATCAAAAACTATGGTCTGTTTGTTTGAAAACATACCTAAAATGTCTAACCACCTCCTAAAAACACTAAGACTGGTGGCAGGGCAGAACAAGACAAAACAAACCAGACACCTGTACTACACGTTAGGAAGACTCAAAACCCTGGTACAATAAACAAGTTTTAAAATTGGATTTAGAAATGCCTGTTTGAACCAACTGCAGGTTTGACAGCCAACTGATGGATTTCCTTGCAAAGGTAGTTAATCAATACACCTAAAAAATTAAAGTGTAAATGAAACTTTCTGTGCTGCTATGAGAGTATTACCCGGAAAAAGGTACATCTCACAGCTGAGCTTATTTGCTTAACAAATATTAAGGTAGAATGAAAAATAACACAAAGACCCTGTCCTGAGCTGCTGTAAAAATAAAAATAAAAACAATAGACACAAAAATTCTAATGTTTTTCACTACAAATACCATTACAAATCATCAGCTAACCACTCAATCCATTACCATTACCATGATTGGTCCTTAATGGTATCCACTAGATATAACATGCCACCAACAGAAGGCAACAAATTACCAGTAGAGACCCACAGGGACCACTACAGTTTCCATTAAAACCAATACAATTCCCATTATAACCATTAAAACTATTATAACTTCTATGAGGGTTTCTAGTGTGTTTTTTCAGCAGGGTGTCAGGATGAACGCATATAATACTTTTTTAATGTACTGAAAATGCATATAATGAAGTGGTTGTTACATCTTACCCCTTATTGTTGCACAGATTTTTGTTGCAATCCCTTGCTTGTTTTCCAGTGTTGGGAATGCAGCCACCTCTAGCACCAGCCACAGTCAGAGAGCTGGTGCGCTCCCATCTCCATCTTGACCCTGTTGCTGCAGATTTGCGCTGCAGTCTTTTTGTGGCTGCCGTGCAGAGCTACAAGCATGACTCTGTCCTGAGACCGTTCCCACCTCGATATCTAAGGGGAGAGATAAAGGATTTTGAAGAGTTGGTAAGAGACTGTGTTTTGTTGTTCTTTGATTGTAATTTAGCATACCACGTTATGAATAGGCTTCAGTATCTGGGATTTGGGTTCCTTGAAACAAGGTGAAGTATGCAGCATCCGTCCTACAGAATGAATTACTATAGCATCACATCACTCAGCCCAAAGATTCAGCACAAGCCAGCCAAAGATACTGAACTGTATGGGAAAACGTCTTGTGACTCTTACAGCAGAAAGATGTGAGCTCCTTGCCAAGCATAAGAGACCTGGTCCGACTGGGATCAGGAGATGGAGATCATCATCTGGCACTAGTACACTGGGTGCTCTCCTCCAAGAGTTTTGCTATAAAGACCATCCAGAAAGAAGAGGTGCTTCCAAAGTTTGAATATTGTTGATTGTAGATATTAGCTGAAAATGGCATACAGTGTGTTACATTTTGCAATGTTTGAAATAATCATGTTTAATTTTTTAATAAAATTTTTAAATAATTTAAAACAGTGATTTTCTACTTTCTTTTTACGTTCTGTTTCTTTAAATTATACAATTTAAGTGGGCCAGACTCAGCCAAATGACCCAGAATGCAGGGCTCTCCTCTCCTGTACCAGACTTCCTTTTTGAGTTGGAATACTGTGAACAGATGAATTCAAAGTTTGAGAAGACACGGGCAGGACGGGACATTATCTATGCATTCCATGGCAGCCGACTGGAGAACTTTCATTCCATTATTCACAATGGTCTACACTGCCATCTGAATAAGGTCAGTGCCTGTAATATATGTGAAATTCAGTTTTCTCTTGGGCTAGCCCAGAGATATTCAAACTGTGGGGCATGTGAGGGGTGTGTTGGAAAATACAAAAAATAAGAATGTAATAAGACATAATAAAATGTCTTTCCATAATAAAAACAACAGATGAGCCAAATAACATTTGCAACAACTCTCTGATATTAACTGACACTCTTTGATAGCCACAGCCCTTTTCCCGCTAGTTCACACTAGTAATGTTTTGGACAGTGCTTGCAATGTTCGAAAGATGCACTGATGCAGCACCCAACCATTTTCTGTCAAGGTAAACGGAGAAGGTTACAAATGAAAAATGATCCAAGTTCTCAAAAGACTGGGAAGTGGGCCTCATGGGGAATAAGTTTGGCTACATCTGGTCTAACCTAAGGAGAATCTTGCAGTTCCTCATACAAAAAATATAGACTGTTCGCTTCTGAGTAAGGCAGACTCACCCAAACAGTACAAAATTATCACTATTTTTGGAGCTCTATCTCACATTGGTGGTCAATTTGTGTCTTATCAGTCTGTAGTCAGACCTTATACACTGAGTTTCCAGTTTATTATGGAAACCTTGATCTTACTATTTTGCCAGACAAACCTACCAAATAGGTGCATTTTATAGGTATACAATTGCTGTCTGTAATTAGATACAGCAGTGATGCTGGTCAGTGGTGGTTTATTTGTTCATCTCAATTGATAGAGATGATAAAAGTAATTGAAGGTAAAGGTAACAGTAGTAATTATATACCTACAGTGTATCTATATGGTAGGTGTATCTAATATGATAAAGACTTATCTAATAAATGGTGTTTACTGAGTTGCCAGTTTATTATATACACCCACCACCTTCACTCATTTGTTTTGCCTACCATATAGCGGGCGATTTCATGTCAATACACAAATTATGTAATCATAATCAAATGCCTTAGATGGTGTTGTCTGTTAGTTTGGCGTGGGTTTGTTTGAGTGCGGCAAAATCCAGTCAGGCGAATTCTGCAATTTCACTTTGGGTTCTGATCTGACAACATTTTGGATTCATGCCTAACGAGAGAGGTGAACCAATAAATTTGGATAAAGCCATATGTCGGCTTTTTTTGGGGGGGGGGAGTGTTAAACAGGCAAACACTACAAATCTCAGGAGCCATCTCCAGGCATGTCACCCAGCATGTGAAGTTGTTACTGCAAAGTAATGTTTTTTATTTTATTTAATATTTAGACTTTTAACATTATTTAGGTTACCATCCTACTGATATTTTTAAAAAAGTTTTATAGGCTGTGTTGAGTTGTTTCACTGACAGAAGTGCTAAAATAAATGTGCATGTTTTGTTACAAAACAGATGTCTGAGCCTCATTTAATTTTTTTTTATATTTAGGCTTTTATTTAATTTAAGCCTATAAAATTATATATATATTATATTATATATTATATATTGTATAATATTATACAGTGAGATAATACCACCACCACTCACCGCGGTGGTTTGGTCACGGTGTCGTTGTCATGGTCACCATCAGAGCCCTAATTGGAATACCCATGCAAATCTCTAGTAATGTTGTCATTTTCCTTTCAGACATCACTGTTTGGGGAAGGCACTTACCTGACCAGTGACCTTAGTATGGCTTTTCTCTATAGTCCCCATGGAAATGGATGGTGTGACAGTGTCCTTGGGCCAGTACTAAGCTGTATTGCCTTGTGTGAGATCATTGATCATCCAGATGTGAAGTGTCAGGTAAAGAAGAAAGGTAATGTACCACAAATCAAGAATAAAGTGCCATCTGTTATTCAACTGTTCAGAAATGTTATTTGCCATGTTAACGACCTCACTTTTTTCTTCTTAATGCACAAGTAATTTTTATACTACACTTTGGCCCGTGAATACTATTCATAAACATCTAGTAGTTGTCCTTACAACAGTTTGATGAACACTTTTTTTTTTAAGACAAGAGAATTTGGGTTAAGATCTGCTCAAATATTTTAGACTCTGAGAGCATTGACCGCAAGCGTTTGAGGGCAAGGAACAGCGAGGGTGGAGACGTGCCAGAGAAGTACTTTGTGGTCACCAATAATGAGCTGCTGAGAGTAAAGTACCTGCTGGTATACTCTCAGAATCGTTATAGAACCAGGTGAGACATTTTCTTGTACATTCTGATTGCAGAAGGTTGGGATTGTATCATTTGTAATAATACATATGCCACAGAATTCTGAATTTTATAACATGGATGAAAGTACAGTCAGAATAGCAGCTGTGAGGATGGCAGATTTGCACTTTTCCAACAGTGGGTATAGAAAAGAATTACCCCACTTTAAAATAATCACATTTTGTTGCTTTTCAGCCTGAAATGAAGATGGACACAGTTTTTGTTTTATCCAGCTGTATTTACTCAGTGCAACTTATAACATCCAAGTGAAAGATATAACACCAACAGAAAATGATTAAAAACCAGAATCACTGAGTTGGAAAAAGGATCACCCCCCTCCTAAAAATAACTTGTAAACTCAATAAGGTGTAACTAATCACCTTCTCAATGGCACACAAAGCCATTTGACTTTCAATTGTGATCAGCTATGGTCATTTTGATTAGCTCAGCATGAAAAGAGCTTTCCTGGAGCATTTTGTAGTGCAACTGAAGCAAACAATCAACTATGGGTGGAAAGGCACTGTTAAAAGATCTCTGGGATGAAGTTGTGGACAGGCACAAGTCAGGAGATGGATACAAAAAAAGATTTCAAAGGCTTTATCAATGCCTAGAAGCACAGTGAAGTCTATTATTAAGAAGTGGAAGGTATTTGGTACAACACAGATCCTCCCTGGATCAGGACGTCACTCCAATCTGGATGAAAGAGCCGGGAGGAAACTGGTCAGAGAGGCTACCAAGAGGCCTACAGCAACTCTGAAGCAGTTGCAGGAATTTATGACAAAGAGTGGTCATTGTGTGCATGTAACAACAATATCACAAATTCTCCACAAATGTGGCTTGTATGGGAGGGTTGCAAGAAAAAAGCCACCCACAGCCGAGCTTTGCCAAAACGCACCTTGAAGATTCTGAGGCCACATGGAAAAAGGTGTTATGGTCAGATGAATTATTTTGCCTCGACACCAAATGATAGCACCATTCCAAAGCATGGAGGTGGTAATATCCAGTTATGGGGGTGTTTCTCTGGAGCAGGGATTGGAGCACTTGTCAGGATAGAAGGAAAATGGATGGGGCAAAATACTGTCAAATTCTTGAGGAAAATCTGCTGCCCTCTGCCAGAAAATTGTCAATGGGAAGAAGGTTTACCTTCCAACATGACAATGACCCAAAGCACACAGCAAAACTGACCACACAGTGGTTGAAGGAGAAAAAGGTGAATGTCCTTGCATGGCCTAGTCAGAGCCCAGACTTAAACCCCATTGAAAATCTGTGGAATGACTTGAAGACTGCAGTCCACAAACAGTCACCATCAAATTTAACTGAACTTGAGCAGTTCAGCAAAGAAGAGTGGGCAAATATTGCAAAGTCTAGATGTGCAAAGTTAGTAGAGACATATCACAACAGACTAAAGGCTGTAATTAAAAAAAATAAGGCAAATTAAAGCAAGGGGGTGATCCTTTTTCCAACTCTGATTCTGGTTTTTAATTTTTTAATTTTTTATGACATGTTGGTGTTATATCTTTCACTTGGATGTTATAAGTTGCACTGAGTAAATACAGCTGGATAAAACTAAAACTGTGTCATCTTCATTTCAGGCTGAAAAGCAACAAAATGTGATTATTTTAAAGGGGGGTGATTCTTTTCTATACCCACTGTAAATAACCACACAAAGTATTTTTAGAAACACTGGAAACAAAGGAGGATAGTGAAAATAAAGAAGTGTGTATTTTTAGAGGTAAATGAATGAACTTTTTTCATGAATCTGTGACCCTGCAAATGTATGTAAATTTGTACATTTATAATGTTATTTTTATGTAAATATTTATGCAAAATATTTTTTCTCTATTTTCCTTGAAGCATTATTATACAAGCTTAGATTTTATTTTTCTTTATACCTCTATCCATGTATTTATTTAATGTATCTAGATATAAAATACTGAAAAAAGTCCATTTTGAATTAAGAAATATTTTCATTATTGTTTGATGGATTTTTTTTTTTTCTGTTCTCTGATTGATTGATTTTTTTTCCCCAAGACATGCTCAAAGGACATCATGGCTAGTCAGACACCATTTTGCCATTATGATGGGTCTCTACCTTCTGCTCCTCATATTCATTGGTGCCTTCAATTCTACTAGTTTTCAGTCATTTTGGCATCGAATATTCCGGTGATCCAACTTTTCATCACATTTGCCTCGTTTCCAAAGTGCCTTCTTCTTTGGTTCACAAAGATCACTTAAGAATTTAGTTTAAGACTTGCAATGAACATAATGCTCAGGAAACTCTGAACATATTTTCCATCAATTAGTGTGTACTAGTTGTACTGCAGGCACACATACTTTTATCAAATTTTAATATGCATTTATTAACTTTTTAAGTCAACACATAATGTAACATTTACATCTGAGAAACAGTGTGGGGGATAGATGCCTGCTTGTCTAGGCTGTGGGATTTTTTTCAACACTGTGACATGTAGCCTGTCATAAGAAAAATGTTTTTTTTATATATATATATATATATATATATATATATATATATATATATATATATATATATATATATATATATATATAAAATTGTGGGATTACATTAGTTGTACAACCAAATTATGAGGGACAAAGTGCTGTCCTGTTGTTACCTGTCTTTACAGGAATGTGCTTGGCCAAGGTCAGTAGCTGCTTACCTAAATGTAAATTAATTATAGGTAACCAGTAGTTGACCACAATGATCATTTTACTGTTTATAGGACTGAGAGTTTTATTGTATGTAGCTCTTTTTATGTTCTACTGTTTGAGCCATCTCACAAAATGATTTCTGATACTGCATTCTTATACTGTCATATATATGTCTTATATACTCTGAGACTGTTGGGAGTTTTCTCTGCATGAAAGTTTTTGTTTAGAAAAGGTTGAATGATACATTATCAATATAGTTGATTTGGGAACTGTTTAAATTCTTCATTGTTTAGTTCCCTAAATATGACTAACAGAAGAACAGTAAACTAGGACCAATTGTGTGTGTAGTTTGGGGTGTGTGTGTTTAATGTTAAAAAGATGCAGTATGTGTCCATGACCATTGACCTATTATTCTGTGAATAAACTTCTAAAATAGTTTACACTTGGGTTAATAAACACATATCTTTCCAGGATTTTGTCATGTTTCTTAATAGTTCATGTACAAAACTAATATTAGTGTCTTTGTTGTACAGTTTTATTGTACCAGACACCCTAAAGGTTTTGTTTTCATCCACTGTTATCAGTCAAAAACAGCAGCAATCCTCCTATCATGGTAGTGGCGATAGTAACTGATAAAAATGTGTATGAAGCTTTGATCTTTGATAATGCAGCATTGTTCAGGTGCACTTAAAGTTTGCTCTTATTGTTACAATAATTCATTCATTCATCTTCAGTAACCGCTTTATCCTGGTCAGGGTGGAGCTGGAGCCAGTCCCGGTAACACTGAGCGCAAGGTGGGGCATGTTACAGTAATGGTGGTGTATATCATGTTTGTATAGTAAGAGAAAGAAAGAAAACCTCAGAAACCATTTTTCAACACCACTATTTCTAAAACTTCATAAGTGTTAATGCATGTGCTAAATGACAGCAAAACACAACAATGTTTGGTGTTTTGTTTTGGGTTATTTTTGTCTAAAATATTTTCACCTACATTGAGCAGAAAATGAGCAGTTTTCAATGCTTTAATGTTTTAATGCTTATTGACTAAGATCACAGAGAACTTTGTGTTCACCAACATGAGAAGCAGTCCAATTGTTTTGCACCTCATAAACCCATAAATCTGCATTTCTCAGGCATGTTTATCAGAATTAACTATTTGCTTTCCTTGTGAATTGTGATATAAACCAGACATCAAAAGGAACAGATTGCTATTGTACGTTTAGACTTTTTTTTCTGGCCTGTGGTTCAATGTCTTATTACGGCTCCATAAATCACCTGTTATTCAGTAACAGCCCACCAGGTGTGAGAGATTGTCCCAGATGGGCATCTTTTCCTCAGAGGTCACACTGTGCCGTAACACTTTACTATCTGATCTTATCAGTCCTACTTAGAAATGACTGAAAAGAGGAGAAGTGTCAAATATGAACAATGAAATCAGATGACTACAGAATTTCCTTAAATTTATTTATGAAAGAAAATCCATTTTATGTAATACTTGTTAATTGTGGCATTGTATGAATGTAAACATGTGATCATATAGCTAATGTTCTGGACATTATAAATATAACGCACAGGAATGAATCAAAGTATTATTACATAAAACATTCACACAATTATTCTTTCATGTGTAATCTGCAATCACAAAGGTTACAAAAAAAAAAAAAAATCATACAAAAAATAGCTGCCTTAATATGCTACATTTTAAACTTAGATCACTTTGGAGCAGTTCCGCCACAAATGCATAATTATTCTCCTGCATTTGGACAAGCAGGAGCCAAACACATGAAGTAGCCCTCATTGTTGCTCTGTTGGACAAAACATTTGACACCTTTAGAACATTGCATTTGTTGATTTTATGTTAATGCCAAAGGAAGTGCTTTAAGTGCAGTTTAATCGTATTCACCTGCAGGTTTTGGTGGCACACTGTTTCTCTGTGTGCCTCCAGGTGGCTGTGCACACACCTCCCAAAACGATGCAGGCAGACATGGTCTGTGTGAGCACAAGCCTGAGGACATGCTGGACGCCTGAGAACCAAACAGCTGGAGCAGGTGGTGTGTTGACAGAAACCCCCACACTCACGCTTTTCCACTGACACAGACCTGGAATAGCAAACAGGCTATCTGCACCATTTTATAGATATTTTACTATTTATAATTAAGATATTTGAGTTAGGATTACATTTCCTTGCATACAATATATGAAATCATTCTTTTTTTTTTTTTTTAGACCTGTCACAATTATGACATTTTGGCTGATGATTAGCTGTTAATCATAAATCATTATGATTAACAATGTGTTTTCTGTTTATTTTATGGCATTCTTATAATTTCCATAATAGTACTGTGTAGGTAAGTTAGGTTGAGTATACTTCTGACTGCCTTTTAGACAGTAAAAACTGCAAAAGGAAAATAGGCTATAAATAAAAATAAATATTTGCGGTTATCCAATTTTGTAATAATTGTCACAGACCTAATTAGCTGGTGAAGATTAATGACATTATATTGTCTATATTCGACTAGGAGTCACCTGGCTGAGCAGATCTCATTGGGGTTTGCCTGACAGAATTCCCATGTACAGTCTGGGCGACAAGTGTCTCTTTCAAGGACTTCAAGTACTGAATTGACACACAAACACTCAATGAATGAAACAAAATCAGATTATTAATACTGGTGACTGAAAATAGAATTATACATACTAAACAAATGTGATCCATAAACAAGAGCAGAAACATAAAAACAAACAGATGAGGCACTATGGGGTACTTGAGTTATCATTAGTCTCATTACGTGTTGTCAAATACCAAGTATTTGCAAGTGAGTGTGTGGTCATATCTCCTTCATACAGATTTATTCTCTTTGACTTGCACCTCGGATGTGCATGTGCATTTGCTTAAGTGTTTTATTTAAGAACTTAATGTTACATTTAACAATATAAAATTAGAGAGACCAACCAGAAACTTTTTGGCACTGGATAGCTTGTGTAAATAATTATAAATTATATCTGTCTATTCTACAAGGCCTCCACTGCCACAGTATTGGAAATGTAATATTAGCAGACACGCTCAGATTTAGTGTTGCTGGGGCACAGATAACACTAGGTTTTTATTATTCCAACTTGAAATGCACCTACACCTTATAATTAAGCACTCTCCAGCACCTGTTTACCTGGCTAAGAGGACATATGCCAACTGGCCAAGAGTCCCTGAGGACTGGATTGAGAAACTTTGTTACCCGACTTGCAGATCCCCTTGTGCTCTGCTTCTGGCTTGCTCTCAGTAGGTTCCTGGTAAACACACATCAAGCTTTCATCACACTTCCCCAGGTAGTCCCACGTTCCCCCGCAGCTCTCCCCGGCTTGTTTTGCACATGCAGGGCAGCAGCCACAGATGCCTGTAGTAACACCCCCCTTACACTGGAGCCTCAGCGCTCTGCGAGGTGAACAGTGGATGCGCTCACAGGGTGGACAGTGCAAGGCTTGGAGAATCTGCGATCCAGATCTGGTGCTCTCTAAACTGGACATCACAGTTGTTGCAGCACAAACCACACTCAAAAAATGCAATGCTCTGTAATCCATGATGACATGAAGTGGCCTGAACCATCACCTCCCCTTTTTCTATAAAGATCCCTACATCTAGGATCTTGCGCTCTAGTCATACACTTACAAAATCTCCACCCCCACAACGGCCAATGGATGATGGAGTATTAAAGAAATTTTTTACTGTTAATTACCCCAAGTCTTATCTTTACAGTCTCTCTCTGCTTTTTTTTTTTTTTTAATTAAAAAAACAAAAACATTTCTACCTTTTAAGCAACTTGAGATAAGTTGGTTCGTAGGGAAAAGACTAGCCCCTTTGTCAAGTAGTCAATAGAGAGCAGCAATTCTGTGAACGATCAAGATAATCACCCTCTTCTAACAAAGACGAGATTAGGACATTGGCAGGTTATCTGAGGAGAGGTTGTGTGCACCAAGTCAGTATGGTCGTAATAAAACTCCACTGCAGACCTCAACACCTTGACCACTGTTACGTGTTTATCTTAGCTGCATTGTGTTTCATAAGATGAAAGACCATTGCAATATGTTATCCAAATGACACTTCATAAAATAATGTCAGTAAAATAAATTGCCACAAATTCTCACAAATTTTGCTTTAGAACCAACAATTCCCAAATTATTCGACTGCAAAATGCATTAAAGAGAGCACAACGATTTACTTCTTGAAGACTTTTATTAAATTAGATCTCTATAAAACACGGCAGAATGCTATCGTTTGCTTTGCTGACATGAAATTTCCGTAACGCAAATCTGTTACTTTAAAAATGGAAACTCCCAAGTTCCATGAGAAGACGTCTTATATGCACTTCATTTGCAAAGTAACCATAGTAATATTATTAAAATCTCTTGTAACAATACCCACCTGTATGGTTTAGTGACACTGTGCATAAAGGAACATGTTAAACTGCAAATATAACATGATGTTCACAAAATTAGCGCTGCAAAAAAGGGAGAGAAAAAAATTGCGACACACATTAAAACACAATATTTTAAATGTGTAACTGAATATAGCTCCATATTTCTGATCCAAATGGAATGCAATCATTAACTGTTCTGTCTCTGCAGGTAGAAATAAGCTTTTATCAGATTTGGTACACTATACTCAACACATTAGGCTCAATGCATCTAAAGAAAGATTTATACATGATCACCTAGAAGTAGAAAAGTGAAACTGTTTACACAACTGTTTACACAAGGTAATGCTTTACATGAAGATTCTCTTAACTAACATTATTTACTGTATTAATTAACATGAGCAAACCATAAACTTTAACATTACTAAACAATAAGTAAATACAGATACTAACTAATGTTGGATTGTTAAATAAATCCACCTGCACTGTCTGATGTTTATTGTATCCATGACTAAAAATAAGTATGCATAGATGAACAATAATTCATTTTCACTATGCTGCTTACTTCTGAATTTTGTCAGTTAACAGCCGCAGACATTTTTGTTAACTACTCATTGATGGGGTAAACACTGGTTATTGTAGGTGTTGATTATTTAGCTTGTTTGGTTGTTTTGGTTTTTCAAAATAAATAAATAAATATTAATACAAGTTATGATGTTATACATAGTAATACAAGTTATTGTGATTATGTTTTAATGCTGCTGTTCATGTTTACATTTACGGCATTTGGCAGACACCCTTATCCAGAGCGACTTACATTTATGTCATTTATACAACTGAGCAGTTGAGGGTTAAGGGCCTTGCTCAAGGGCCCAACAGTGGCAGCTTGGCAGTGCTGGGGTTTGAACTCATGACCTTCTTATCAGTAGTCCAACATCTTAACCACTGAGCTACCACTGCCACATGTAAACTAAATAATGTCAGTTAAGGAAACCGTTATGTAAAGCATTACCACTTTTAACGGCAATCACTTTATGTGTTGTCTTATTCAGCAAAAGCAGTGACCAGTAATGTCTATAGTTGTCTCAATGCAAGGACAGCAGAAATGTAATCAAAATACATAACATAGACATTTCTTCTGAAATTTGCATAGAATGTCAAATTTATTTTAATGTCAAGTAGCTCTTTTAAACAGTAATACTGTCAACTCTTTTATACACTTTCATGTGAAGATTCTGTTTCACGTCGGTCAGTTTTCATTTCATTTTTTTTTTTTTTACTCTCATTGTTTTGTTTTTTTTTTTTTTACCAAAGGACATTACCTGACTATGACCTTTTTTCCACAGCAAACACTAGAATGACCTACAGTCAATATAAACCAGAGAAATATGCTTCACTTAAGTCTTTCTCAGAGTAAACCACTTAAGCTTAGGCTAGTGTGTTACATGGGATGTGGTTCAGTTTTCTAGCTTGATTCTGGACGTGGGTCTGGCTGTAGGGAGAGGTCATGCGCTGTAGAGGTGTATGTTTCATCACTCAAAGAATATGATGGGTTACGAAGCGGAGGTCACATAAAATCTTCAAAGTCTTGTACATAACCTCCATCAAACTCGCCATAGTCATCAAAGTCATCTCTCATCTTGGCTTTTAAACCACCTCCTGGTAAACCACCTTTCTTTTTCTTCTTTCCTTTATTTTGCTGTTAATTTATCATTGATAAAGAGAAGAAAAAAAACACACCACAGAATTAGGCAGCAAACTATAAATATCCTGGGGCCAAAACAATTTAAATGTCATGGCTAATGTTGTGTTATTTTCATCAAGATGGTGTGATAGTAGAAGACGTTCTGGCTGTAGATTTGACACCATCTGTTACAGAATGAAATGCTATGCCATCACACATAATATACTGATTTTAAATATATTTATTACATTTATTAATATTTGCCCCTGCACAGCCATTAAGTGTACAGATAAATACAGTGGGTATAGAAAAGAATCATCCCCCTTTAAAATAATCACATTTTGTTGCTTTTCAGCCTGAAATGAAGACGGACACAGTTTTTGTTTTATCCAGCTGTATTTACTCAGTGCAATTTATAACATCCAAGTGAAAGACAGAACACCAACATGTCAGAAAAAAAAAATAAAAAAAAAACAGAATCACTGAGTTGGAAAAAGGATCACCCCCTTGTGTCAGTATTTTGTTGAACCACCTTTTGCTTTAATTACAGACTTTGCAATATTTGCCCACTCTTCTTTGCAGAACTGCTCAAGTTCAGTTAAATTTGATGGTGACTGTGGACTGCAGTCTTCAAGTCATTCCACAGATTTTCAATGGGGTTTAAGTCTGGGCTCTGACTAGGCCATGCAAGGACATTCACCTTTTTCTCCCTCAACCACTGTGTGGTCAGTTTTACTGTGTGTTTTGGGTCATTGTCATGTTGGAAGTTAAACCTTCTTCCTGGCAGAGGGCAGCAGATTTTAAATCAAGAATTTGATGGTATTTTGCCCCATCCATTTTCCTTCTATCCTGACAAGTGCTCCAGTCCCTGCTGCAGAGAAACACCCCCATAACAGGATATTACCACCTCCATGCTTTACTGTAGGAATGGTGTTATTTGGATGGTGAGCTGTATTGGATTTCCGCCAGACATATTGTTTGGTGTTGAGGCCAAATAATTAATCTGACCATAACACCTTTTTCCATGTGGCCTCAGAATCTTCAAGGTGCGTTTTGGCAAAACTCAGTCGTGGGTGGCTTTTTTCTTGCAACCCTCCCATACAAGCCACATTTGTGGAGAATTTGTGATGTTGTTACATGCACACAATGACCACTCTTTGTCATAAATTCCTGCAACTGCTTCAGAGTTGCTGTAGGCCTCTTGGTAGCCTCTCTGACCAGTTTCCTCCCGGCTCTTTCATCCAGTTTGGAGCGACGTCCTGATCCAGGGAGGGTCTGTGTTGTACCAAATACCTTCCACTTCTTAATAATAGACTTCACTGTGCTTCTAGGCATTGATAAAGCCTTTGAAATCTTTTTTTGTATCCATCTCCTGAATTGTGCCTGTCCACAACTTTATCCCGGAGTGCTCCAGAAAAGCTCTTTTCATGCTGAGCTAATCAAAATGACCACAGCTGATCACAGTTGAAAGTCAAATGGCTTTGTGTGCCATTGAGAAGGTGATTAGCTACACCTGATTGAGTTTACAAGTCATTTTTAGATGGGGGGTGATCCTTTTTCCAACTCAGTGATTTTGTTGTTTTTTTCTGACATGTTGGTGTTATATCTTTCACTTGGATGTTATAAGTTGCACTGAGTAAATACAGCTGGATAAAACAAAAACTGTGTCTGTCTTCATTTCAGGCTGAAAAGCAACAAAATGTGATTATTTTAAAGGGGGATGATTCTTTTCTATACCCACTATAGTGTAGTGCAAGTAGTCTTGCATATAATTTAAAATGTCTGATTATTTATGCACAACAAACCAGACACCATACCTTTTCTTGCTTCTGCTTCTCACTGAGTAACACTGTGAGTGAGTTGTTAATTTTCTTCAAGTCTTCAACTTCCACTATAACGAATTACAAGTTACAGCTGAAACATGTGTAAGAACACTGAGACTAGATGTAAACAAACACATTTGACCAGGATTGACTGTATCACAAAACAGATATTGAAACTCTCTGAAAGCCAAACTCACATGAAAGACACAGGTCTCTGAACAGTGACTCTAAAAAGCTGGAATAGTGTACTGACTTCTCGTAGAGACTTATTTTCTCTTTCAGCAACCGCTCAAACTCTGTAAAGTCATCTTTGGAGGAGGGGCTCATGGCATCTATTCCTGTTACGTTATTCGATACAATGCCTGACGGGGAAAACACAAAAATGACAACCTCAAAAGTATGCTATGCATGGATGAAAATGTTTTGACATCTTTAGAATAATAACAGATAAAGCATGCATTTAATATACTGTAGGGATATAAAGACAGCACTCACCAAAGGCATCTTTGGCTAGTTCCAAATCTGAATCCTCCTGAAGTTTCTTCAGTCGAAGTTTTTCTTCTAACTCCTCCTCAAGTGTGCATTCTGTGCTGTCTTTAGATTCTTCTATCTGCCACAGACATAGATCTCATCAATTAACAACAACAATTTACTGGTGCTCCATTCAGTGTTCCATATTTATTACTAGTGAGTTCGTTTCTCCAGAACAAGACCACATATCTAGCATCACTCATGGGTTTTAATGCCATAATGAATTCTATTATAAGGGCCTCATGTTAGATCGTGACTACCCAAACGCTTAATACATGCATACCTAAGACATAACATTATCTAGGAGCAACTCTTTTTTCTTATGTCTGCTCGGGTTAGGACAGGATAGACTGAACGGAGATGATCTGTATTAACGAATTTGACCCCAGACACAAAGAAAGACATCAGAGCTCAATCACACACACACACACACAAAAAATTGCAAAACATCATACACTAAACCCTTTTCAGTGAGTAAAATTATCAATTTAGAAAAACGTATGTTTATAAGGTTTGATACAAGGACAAATATTTACCTAATGCTTATTCACACAATAGATTATATTGATCTTTTAAGAAATAATTGGTATCAAATTTGAAAGTTTACACATATAGTACAACACCAGGGAAATTATTTATAACTCTTACAGCTATGGTTTTCAAAGTTGGGTCTCTGATTTTTTAAAAATTACTATAGTGGTAGAAAACATACCACAGTTATCAAAGTTATTATGTTTATTATTAAGTTATCAGTCTATCTGACTGGTCATGTGACTTGAATGGGTTTAATCCAAACCAAAACATACCAACTTGAATCTGGACAAATTTGTAATAAAATTAAAAAGTGTTTATGTGAACCAAATTTTTTTGTACACATAAATAAATGATCCTAAAATTTGAACAGTTAGAATGTTCTTAAATGAAACTGTGCTGATAAATTGTTTTTTTTTTTGTTTTTTTTGTTTTTTTCAAATTAAAGGGGTCCTGATCTACAGAATGTTTTTTTTTTCTAACACCAAATGATGTTGCACTCTAGTCAATCCACAATTTCAACTAGTTCCTGCCATTTTATAGTCACTGACTAAATACTGTTCTCATATCTATCTCTACACTGGGAGCCTAATACGTGAGCATGAACACTGCATTCACACCCTTCTAGTTCAGTCAGTCTTGTGGTCTGTTAGATAAAGAATAATTCCTCTTTGTGTTTGAGTAATATGATCAAACGTTGCCTACAGATAAAACTTGTCTGCGTTGAGATAAAACTGCACTCCCTCATGCCATGAGCATCACCAACAACACAGCAGAAAGTTAGAGCACAACAGTACAAAGATTACAAACAAATCAATGGGCATTCTCCTTCTCTACTGTATTCACACATGTACACTACAGCACCATTAGTTATTATTAAGACCATGGTGGCTCACAGGAGTGGTACACAGGTGCAACACAGTAAACAAAAAGATGCACCATGACATGAATTCCTCACCTGCTTTTGAAATTCTTCTTGTTTTTTCTTTTGTAAACTCTCCTTCTCTTTGATTTTATCACTAAGTTTTTTCTTCTCTGATGGCTTTGTCACTGCAACTAAGAGATAAAAATGTGTGAGCTGAAACAAACAAGCAAATGTTGGATTGCTTAAAGGATGTCAAATTGCACTTTAATTCACCTGTTTTTGTCTCCGTCACCTTTTCTTCTTCCTCCTCTTCATCATCCCAGTTATCCTGAATGAGAAAACAGATAAGCAAATACATCTATATGAGGGCAGGATGGGAGGTAAAGAATAAAATATGACGGGACGTGCTGTTATAGGGAAATAAAACATGACAGGGCAATGTGATGTGGAGAATCCACCATTTTCCTTTTAAGGGTAACACCTTAAAAATAAAGTGTTTTATTCCACTTCTACCACAACAACTTGCCAACATTACCATTCTTTATGTGTTAAAGAACATATCAAGTTTTGTTTTCTCCCCCAAGATTTTCCTCCTAATTTAGACATGGACAATTCTCACTCATCAGGCAGCTCTCCCCTATCACACGATAGCTACCAACCAGGGAGGCTATCCCATGCTTCTGAGGCAGGTGAAGCCAGCCGACCGCATCTTTTCAAACTGCTGCTTATGCAACGTCGGGCAGTAAAACACACTCTGAGGAAAATGCTATCTACCCACTTCCACATGCATTTACTTTCAAGGCATCTGGCCCTTATCCAGAGCAACTTACAGAAGTGCTTTGACATCTCTATCAATAAGTACATCCTGATACTAGTTCACTAGGTCATGGACTAAGAATACCATCAGTGAAAAAACTCTGTTGGGGAGGTAATATAGTACGAAAAGCACACAGACAACACAATTTTTTTAATTCACATGCTTATGTAAGTACTTACATGCATGAGCTCACAGATGCCCATGATTGGCTAGTGTCGCTGTGACTGACAGGGCAGAGAGAGAGAGAGAGAGAATGCCACCCCTCCTTGCCTGAGAGCATGGCCAATTTTGCTCTCTTGGGCTTTTTGTCCTTTTTAGTTACATTTATTGTTGGAACTTCTGCAAAACAAGTTATTTCCTGTTATCACTTACGATAAACAGTTGCTATCAAAATTATTCAAGCCCCATTGCAAATGTTTATTGTCAAACTGCTTCAAGTGGTTTCCCAAAACTGAAAATGCAACTTATAATGACTTCTCCAGTTTCAAAATTACTCAACCCCTTCATGGCATCTTTAGTACTTAGTAGAGCACCCTTTTGCTGTTATGACCTGCTGCAAACGAGATGCATAGCCAGACACCAGCTTCTGGCAGCGTTCCTGAGGAATCTTAGCCCATTCCTCATGAGCAGTGGCCTCCAGTTCAGTAATATTCTTGGGTTTGCGTGCTGAAACCACCTTCTTCAAATCCCACCAGAGATTTTCTATGAGGTTCAAGTCAGGTGACTGTGATGGCCCTGTAGAAACTTCCAGGACTACTTCTGCAACAAAGCCTTGGTGGAATTTGAGGTATACTTGGGATCATTGTCCTGTTGGAAGGTCTAATCATGCCCAAGCTTCAGCTTCCTTACAGATGGCATGACGTTTTCTCCTAGTATTTCCTGATACTTCAATGAATCCATCTTGCCTTCCACACGCTGCAGGTTTCCAGTGCCAGAGGATGCAAAGCAGCCTCAGAGCATCACTGAGCCACCACCATGCTTGACTGTGGACAGAGTGTTCTTTTTTCATTCTTCTTTCTTCAAACATACCGCTGATCCAATATACCGAAAAGTTCCAGTGTTGTTTCATTGCTCCACAGAACAGAATCCCAAAACTTCTGTGGCTTTTTTATATGATTTTGAGCCGACTTTTCTTGTGCTTTTGGGTCAGTAGTGGTGAACGTCTTGGAGTTCTGGCATGGAAACCTTCTGCGTTTAGTATGTGCATTACTGTGCTCACTGAAACCTCAGTGCCTGTTGCCATCAAGTCTTGCTGCAGGTCTTTTGCAGTCACTCGAGGGTTTTTCACAACCTGCCTTCTCAAAAATCTGGTTGCAGCCGTCCAGGTATTTCATGTATTTTCTGCCCCTAGCCAGTTCAGGTATTTCATGTGTTCCAGCTCAAGCACACCTGGTGCAACTAATGAAGCCCTTGATTAGTTGCATCAGGGGTGCTTGAGACAACACCTGTTTTGCATATTTGTGCTGTTGTGAGGGATTCTATTCAGGGGGTTGAATAATTTTGAGACTGGAGATTATAAATTGCATTTTCAGTTGAATTTAGGGAAACCACTTGAAGCATTCGTTGTGTTGAACTATTTCAAGTACTTTTGTTTGATTTGTTCATTGCAAACAGCTGAAAGTCTGACAATATATTGACAATAAACCTGATTTGCAATGGGGGTTGAATAATTTTGATTGCAACTGTAGTAGTGACAAACAACAGTCACTCCCTCACCAGCCTCTCTTTTTTTTAAATCTCTTTTAAAGTTAATAAGACAAGTAGTTTGTCATGTTACTGAGAAACAAGAAAGCTCTATGTCCTGATGACTCTCCCATGTCAAAAAACAAAGGACCAGCTTTAGAAAGTTGTTAGAAAGTGCTGACACTGGCGGCTCCTTCCATAAAAGTTAAATAAACGTCTCCTCACAGAAAACTAAACCATATCTACAATTACACACAGATTTTAAATCTGCTTATGTGAAGCACATACAAGTCCCTATTTAAGTTGTTACTATCTAACTGATCATGTATTAGAATGAGTGCATTAATATAAAACCTTTGGGCTATTGACAGTACTTCTATAACACTGACCAGCTACATTATTGCTCACAGTAACAAACTGCAGGATTAAAATGACCCCCCCCCCTTCTTTTTTTTGTTCTCAATTACATTTACATTATTTCTGTAAAGTATTGCAGCAACACTGCTTGCCTAACACTTCATTACCATATCTAAATTATACTCATCACATATCAGGAAAAGTTTCTGGATCAGATTTTTTTGGGGATTAGCCTCACAACAACAACAACACAAATAACAACAGTGGATTAAATCACTTATGTATATTCAGCTCCAGGGTCTGTCATCTTTTTTTTTTTTAACAAATAAAAGGAACTGTGGGTCAACAAAGCCACTTTGAGCATTTCTGGAAATATACTATATGGCCACAAGGTTGTGGATACCTGACCATCATAATCATAATATTCATAATAACCTCCACTCTTCTGGAAAGGCTTTCTACTAGATTTAGGAGCGTGGCTGTGGGGATTTGTGTTCATTCAGCTACAAGAGCATTGACGAGGTCATGAATTGATGTAGAGCGAGGAGGAGGCCTGGGGTGCAGTAAGCATTCCAGTTCATCCCAGAGGTGTTCAGTGGGGTTGAGGTCAGAGCTCTGTTCATGCCACTCGAGTTCTTCCACACCAACCTTGGCAAACCATGTCTTCATGGACATCCCTTTGTGCACAGGGGCATTGTCATGCTAGAATGTGTTTGGGTCCTTTAGCTCCAGTGAAGGGAAATCTTAATGCTACAGCATACAAAGACATTCTAGACAATTGTGTGCTTCCAACTTTGTGCCAATATTTTGGGGAAGAACCAAAATATGAGTGTGATGGTCAGGTGTCCACATACGTTTGGCCATATTGTTTGGCCATGTTTGATGACTTATGCCAGATAGGAGGCTCATACGTTTCAAGACCCTTATACTATGATGTACTGTTCATCTGTTCATGGAACAATGAATAAGATCATTAACAGTACATGTATGCTTTCTTATTCAGTCGTGCTGTTCTGATCACTGTCACAGTGAGTTCTTACTACACGCTTATCCTAGCATCCCTGCTCGCCAGCATCATTTAGATTAGCTAGCTCTGCTAACGATGGGGAGAGCAAAGCGCCTGATCGGCTACTCCAGCTTGCTAGCTAGCTTGAAAAACCGATCGGCACATTAAGGTTGCTTTAGGAGCTGTCAGACTCAATAAAAAAAAAGGAAATCGGCAATGTGCGCAGAAAAGATCAGCAGGCAGGCAGCAAGCTAAGTTACTAACTTTGACATCTTCATCCTCATCCTCGCCTTCCCACTTGTCATGCCCTGGCGCCTTCTTGATGGGCTCTTCTGGCTCAAAACTCTCGGCATCTGGGGCAGAAGGAGAAAGCGTTTCATTAGGCGACTCGCTGTCACACAGACTGCACATTTCTTCTGGATACCGACAGTGTAAATAAACAGCAGACGCGCTGTGTGTTTCTCACCCCAAGAATCGGCGTCCGCCATTTCGGAAGGACCACTGAAGTGCAGTGCAGTGAACAGCCCACAACAGAGCTACTTCCGCCGGGGAACTGGAGAAATATTTCAAAAGAAAAGTTCATACTGTTACCACCACTACTGCTTATATTACTACTACTACTACTACTACTACTACTACTACTACTACTAATAATAATAATAATAATAATAATAATAATAATACCACTACTACTACTACTACTACTACTACTACTAATAACAATAATAATAATAATAATAATACCACTACTACTACTACTACTACTACTACTAATAATAATAATAATAATAATAATAATAATACCACTACTACTACTACTACTACTACTAATAATAATAATAATAATAATAATAATTAGTGGTTAGCATTTTTGCCTCAAACCTACAGGGCTGGGGGTTCGAATCCAGCCTACGCCCTCTGTGTGCAGAGCTTGCATGTTCTCCCTGTGCTTTGGGGGTTTCTTCTGGGTACTCTGGTTTCCTCACCCAATCCAACGACATGCGTTGTAGGCTGATTGGGATTTCCAAATTGTCTGTAGTGGGTGAATGTGTATGCGTTTGTGCCCTGGGATGAGTTGGTACCCCATTCAGGGTGTCCCTACCTTGTGCCCCGAGTTCCCTGAGAGCTCCAGGCTCCCCCATGACCCTGTGTAGGATAAGCAGTTATGTCATCTATGGAAAATGGATAGATGACATAATCACATAGCATTTTAAATGGACAATATCGTATTTCATAGCTAAGCTTCGGTTCTGGAGGTTAAAAATTTAGAATGAAATATTGAGGTGGATATGATTCACATTTCAATTCTCACAATTCCTCATGTGTGCTGCATGTGTTTCTTTTTATGGGACTTTTTATGGGTCTTCATGTGTTCCAGCTCAAGCACACCTGGTGCAACTAATGAAGCCCTTGATTAGTTGCATCAGGGGTGCTTGAGACAACACCTGTTTTGCATATTTGTGCTGTTGTGAGGGATTCTATTCAGGGGGTTGAATAATTTTGAGACTGGAGAAGTCATTATAAGTTGCATTTTCAGTTAAATTTGGGGAAACCACTTGAAGCATTTGTTGTGTTGAACTATTTCAATTGCTTTTGTTTGATTTGTTCATTGCAAACAGCTGAAAGTCTGACAATATATTGACAAATATTGACAATAAACCTGATTTGCAATGGGGGTTGAATAATTTTGATTGCAACTGTAGTAGTGACAAACAACAGTCACTCCCTCACCAGCCTCTCTTTTTTTAAATCTCTTTTAAAGTTAATAAGACAAGTAGTTTGTCATGTTACTGAGAAACAACAAAGCTCTATGTCCTGATGACTCTCCCATGTCAAAAAACAAAGGACCAGCTTTAGAAAGTTGTTAGAAAGTGCTGACACTGGCGGCTCCTTCCATAAAAGTTAAATAAACGTCTCCTCACAGAAAACTAAACCATATCTACAATTACACACAGATTTTAAATCTTTTTATGGGTCTCCTTGGGGGGGGGGTGGGGGTGGGGGGGGGGAAGCACATTCTGAGAATTTACACCAATTTAAATGCAATAATATTATCTGGACATTATAGATGATGAAAAGAAAATTGTTTAAATACCTGAAAGAATACAGTTAAAGTTTTATCTACACTGTTATATCAGGGATTTTCAGTCTTGTGAACGAGATCTTTGGAGGTTTTCATTTAACCAAGCAGGAGCCACAGCCGATTCCACTTATTTAAACAATTCATCTTGGACTTCAAACAGTTATTAGGTGTGGCTCCAATTTGGCAAGAATAAAGACTTACGGCCACAAAGATGACTATTGTGTTTTTCTATAAATGATGAGAATTGCTTACAGATCAAACCAGTAAGCCCAGTATCACAGTCACAGTGCAGGAAATCATTAAATAATTAATATTTTTTTTCACTTGCGCTGTTTACCCATGTACTGTGGTGTGTGGTGTGGCCTGTTGTGAAGCTGGGATAGTGTTACCACCCCAAAGTTGATTATTTTCCTTTAAACAGTATGTCCCAAAGTGTTTTATTCCTCTTATACCATAGCAATTTGCCAGCACTAACAATTTTTTTTTTTTTACTTGAGTTTGCATGTCAAGTCAAACTTTTTGTCCTTTTATAGTTACATTTAACGTTGAGGGACTTCCGCGAAACAAGTTTGGTCTTGTTATCACTTACATTACCTATTATGTTCACCCTCTCAGATCCATTTACACTGACAGTAAGGTGCTTCATATAGCTTAGTGTTCTGCAGGTCCCCATTAATACCCAGGACTTGTCAGCTGGCCTGCACTTATACCCACTCTTGTATAATATATATATGTTAGTATATTCTTATACACATATATGGGTGGTTTACTGGTTAGCATGTTTACCTCTCACCTCCGGGGTTGGGGCTTTGTATCCTTCCTCCGCCCTGTGTGCGTGGAGTTTGCATGTTCTCCCCGTGCTTTGGGGGTTTCCTCTGGGTACTCCGGTTTCCTCCCCCAGTCCAAAGACATGCATTGTTGTACATAGTGTGTGAATGTGTCTGTGATTGTGCCCTGCAATAGGTTGGCACCCTGTCCAGGGTGTCCCCCGTCCTTGTACCCCGAGTTCCCTGGGATAGACCCTATGTAGGATAAGCGGGATGGATGGATGGATATTCTTATACAGTATATATAATATATAAGTGCTTTAATTGTTGCTAAAAAAAAGAATGCACAATGCGTAAGTGATTAGGGCGGTAAGATGACTTTTATTTTGATCTGTAGCACCTGCCCCAGCCTTCAGGACTGCTCGTGCGTTTAAATGTTGCTGGCTTTGCTGCGGTTACCATTGAAACGGGATGGCTACTGGAATTCTGCCTATTTAATGCAGTAAAGGGTAAAGTGAATGCAATATGATTTAAATTGAATTTAATGCACGTTTTGAACCACCACAAAAAAAAAAAGTTGGCTTGCATGTGTAACGGCATCCATTGTTTTGTTTTGTTTTTGTTTTTTTTTTGTTTTTTTTTGACTCTGTATCTTTAAGACACTAATGCTCTGTCCCGGGATGCTGTGTGTGTGTGTGTGTGTGTGTGTGTGCGTGTGTGCGCGCGCGCGCGCTGCATCCACGGTCCTATATCTTATACCTTTCTTCTCATCCACGCTTTAAGCTCGTAGATGCATAAAACAATAAACGCCCAAGCCTGTCCACCCGAATCCTCTGGTAAGCTCTGTGTAAAAGTGTCTGTGTGAAAATGCGTATAATGTCTCTGTGGTGTTTTCATTAGTCATGTTTTCTGTGAGTGGCTGCAATCCTTGGACACAATTACGTGGGGAGACAAGACAACTGCACCAAAACAGAAGTGTATTATGTCTGCAGTGTGGGATATTATGTCTGTGCTTGATGTCTGTTATGACGCATCTCTAAGGTTTGTGGGCGAATGGATAGAGATGACAGTCTGTGAGTGTGATCTTAGATTTCTCTCTGAAATGCTGATTAGAGCAAATGTTTAAGTGAATATGTAAATCTTAAACTGCCTATTTTCCCATCTTCAAACCTGCAAAGTGCAATTCTCAATGCAGTCTCTCTCTCTCTCTCTCTCTCTCTCTCTCTCTCTCTCTCTCTCTCTCTCTCTCTCTCTCTCTCTCTCTCTCTCTCTCTGTCTGTGTGTGTGTTTGAATGACCAGAGGAATAATTACAAAAGCCTACATGGGTGTAGGTGTGTGTTTGTGTTTTAATCTCCCACTGCTGTTTCTGTCTGGCCCGAACCAGACAGTACACTTAAAATCTTTTTATTTCACTCATATGACTCATCAACAACACAGTCAAACTGTCCTGCAAAAAATGCAAAGCAGTGACATTTTGATGAGACAGCAACTCCTAATTGAGCTGTGGTCTAGTCCTCTTGCCTCTAATATAGAAGATTTGTGGAATCTGCGTTTCACTTTTTTTTCTTTTTCTTTCGTTCTTTTTTTTTTTTTTTTTTTGCTGTGCTACTATCACAATTAAGATCTCGGGGATATTTTATAATGAACGTCTTCAAACTTACAGTATGAAGTGATTTTGTATGAAACAGCAAACCGTAGCAAAGACTGAAAAGAAGAAATGGCTGTTGTTTTAGGACTTTCAACCTGCGCGAACAAGCCCACCTTATATATAGTATGTCTCAGTTATTCTTATAAATAACTTCAGGATATTTATGAAATTCCAAGTAGCCTAAAATTGGTTTAACCTTTTATATCCTTTTGGTTACACTGATTTGATGGAGTGCATCTTCTATAATATTCACTCTATATTTTTTTACTTTCCCCTATTTATATTTGTTGTGCTCTTAATACTACTGTTTCCTACTCTAAAGGAATTATGCCATGCAGAGTGTAGGTGAAGAGGATCTGCCCTCTAACTCAAAAGAAACAAACCAAACACTACACTATATGGTAAAAAGTATGTGGACACCTGAGCATCACAACCATATGTGGTTCTTCTTTTGTTGCCACAAAGTTTGAAGCACACAATTGTATAGGATGTCTTTGTATGCTATAGCATTACATTCTCCCATCACTGGAACTAAGAGGCCCAAACCTGTTCCAGCATGACAATGCCCCTGTGCACAAAGTGAGCTCCATGAAGACATGGTTTGCCAAGGCTGTTGTGGAAGAACTCGAGTGTCCCGAACAAAGCACTGACCTCAACTCCACTGAACACATTTAGGATGAACTGGAACACTAATCTCGCCTGAAATCAGTGCCGAACTTTTCTAATACTTTTGTGGCTGAATGAGCACGAATCCACACAGGCACACTCCAAAATCTTGTGGAAAGCCTTCCCAGAAGAGTAGAGATTATAACAGCAAAATGGGACTAAATATGAAATGGAACGTTCAAACAGCACATATGGATGTGATCGGTTAGGTGTCCACATACTTGTAGCCATGTAAAGCGTTCTGCAGTGACACTTTATTGACCCATGTGGGAAAACAATGTCTCTCATGAGAAAAGAGGAATTACTGCAGCAGGTAGCCTAAACATTCTTACTGAGACATGGTACTTAATTGTGATGACCTTCCTCCTGAAGCTGTGTGGGTTAGATTTTAGTTTGGATAAATGATTTGCTTCAGTGACGTTACATCCAGGATGCTCTGGATTCACTGCGACTCTGACCAGGATAAAGTGGTTACTGATGATAAATGAATGAAGAATTGTCCTTCTAGGGATAGTAAACCATTTTAGGAAAAAGACAAAAGTGAATTAAAGCGGTCATATGATGCTTTTAAGAGTTCATTATTTTGTTTATTGGGTGTAATAGAATAGGTTAACATGCTTTAATGTTCAAAAAACATTAAACACATTATTTTTTACACACTGTACATTATTGCAGTACCTCTATTCCAAGTCTGTCTGAAACGCTCTGATTGAGTTCTGGTTTCTCCAAAGCCCCTCCTTCCGAAAAGCCCAGAGTGCTCTGATTGGCCAGCTGACACATTGCGTTGTGATTGGCCAAAAACCTCAAGTGTGTGGTGGAAATGTAATGCCCCTTACCATAATCGCAACCTTCAGCTTCCAAGGCTTCTAAAGCAATTATAAACACAGTGACATTTGAGTTACTGTGTTTCCATTACTGAACTGTTTTATGCTCTGTTTTACAGCACCATAGGAATCCCACTTGTGTGGGCTTACTGGAGTTATGGCTCTCAGACAAAGCCAGAGTTCCAGGGCAGTGCCTGATCATCCACAATACATCTCATCTTTACCAGAGCAGACAGCTAAACACTCCAGAGACAGAGTGGATCCTGAAGAACCTCATAGCAGTAACACAGAAAGCCAGTCAAGCACACCAATCCCAGCCAGCTTCTGTCCCACTGATGGCTCTGTATCAGGGGAGGATTTTGACCGTGGAGATAGCCCTATTCATCATGACAGCATGGAAGAAGACTCACTATCTGAATATGATAATGTGAGGTCAGAGGAGGAGGAAGAGCAGGACTATGAGGAAGATGAGGAACTGCGTACCGATGCAGATGGTATGACTTACTATGTTCATTGTTGCCCTGAAGATGAGAGCTATTTGGAAGGAATGGACTGTCATGAAGGTGCTGAAAGCATTGATAGACCAAGTACTTCCAGAGAACCAGATGCTGGAGGAAATCCTGGAGATGCCTGGGAATTCTCTGAGGGGTTTTATGGAGTACTCCAGCAAGGTACAGAGGAGCTGGTCCACAAATGTCCTGAACCTATTACTGAGTCTACTTTCATTCAGGCTCCCATGGCTGAGGATGAAGATGATGATGAAGAAGATGTAGAGGAAGTAGAAGAAGATGATGATGTTGATGATGATGATGATGCTGTGGAGGAAGATGAAACATATTTTGCTTATGAACAAGAGAAGGCAAGAGGAAGTCAGGATGGAATTATATGCAAAGGGCAGTGTGATTTACGAGAGGGCAGTAAAAACCCTAATCAGGGAACAAATTACATTAAAGGAATGATTAGAGGAGAAGAGGATTTAAGTAAAGATTATGGAGTGGTTAAAAGCATCCCAGAGAAGTGTAAGGGTGATGCCCAGAGGGCATTTATTGGTCACAGAGAAGGCAATAAAAAGAGCAATGCTGAAGGTAAAGTTGATTATTCAGGAAACTGTGAAGTGGGCAGGGCAGATAAAAACTCAAAGCAAGGGTCTATATTCAGAGGACATCAGATTTGTATGGAGGACAGAGGCAGTAGAAACTGCAGACTTAATGGTATGACCAAACCTGAAGATCCTGAGAATAGAGTAGATTTTAAAAAGAGACATTTATACAGAGATCATGGAAGTGAAAAAAGTGAAGACAGGTGTTTACATGTGAAGTATAACAGTCCTGAAAGCAGTATAGGCAGGGGACAGGGCTGTCCTCATAGCTATAGAGCAAAGACCGAGAGGGATAGGGAGCAATCAGTGGACACAGACAAGGCTGTGGATCAGATTTTAAATGAAGTAAGAACAAAAAAGAAAATAGGACCTCAGAGCACTGGGACAGACAGGGGTATATCTGAGAAGTCATGTGATGAGAGAAGGTTTCCAGAAAGTTCACAAGTATCAGTGCTTAGACCACACAGGGAAGAAAGCAGATCCAGTGCCCCCAACACACCCAAGCAGCCTCTCGACCCACAGCTGCAGAAAGACCTGGCCAGACCCACTAAAGAAGACTGTCTGAAGTCCAATCAGGGCCAGGTAACAGTTCAATTCAGTTAATAACACTTGCATGCATGGTTGCACAGGGTGTGATATTTTTTGAGTGTAGAGTACCTTATTTAATTTAAGTTTATGCTCAGAAGACTGCTAGAGATTTAAAAGGCATAATTTAAAGTTTTGCACAATCCTTAGGTAACTCACAGCAGCCCACAGCACTGCACCGTAAATCCACAGTCTGAAACTGACACAGATGCTAGCAACGGTAACCTCCCTCAGGTAAGAAACTAGCAACACACATGGGCTTCCTTTACACCTGTTTCAGAAATGCCACCATGCTGAAAAATTTGGAACCTGTGTGAACAGATTTCCTTTGCTTTACAGCAAGGAAAGAGAAATCACTCTTTCCCAAGCTTTGTGGATGGTAAGCATTTTTCACTCTTCTATGAAAGCTGAAGTGCTATATGTCCAAAACATATTAAGTAACTAAGTCATGTATTGTGATTATATAATCAAATAATAGATAGATAGAATACAGTCCCCTCCGAAACTATTGGAATGGCAAGGCCATTTGTGCTATATACCAAAGACATTTGGGTTTGAGACGACCGTTTAGGATTTCAGCTTTTATGTCTTGGTATTTACATCTAGATGTGTTAAATAACAGAAAACATTTTGTATCAGACCATCCAATTTTTAGGTGAGCAAAAGTATTGGAACAGACAAGTCTCCACGTAAAGTAAAATAAATATCACTTAATATTTGGTTGCATATCCCTTGCTTGCAATAACTGCATCAAGCCTATGGCTCAGTGACATCACCAAATTGATGGCTTCTTCTTTTGCGATGCTTTTCCAGGCTTTTACCACAGCCTCTTTAAGCTGTTTTTTTGTTTCTGGGGGTTTCTCCCTTCAGTCTCCATGTTCAATTGGGTTAAGGTCTGGTGATTGACTTGGCCAGTCTAAAACCTTCCACTTTCCCCCCTGTCCTTTGTTGAGTTGGCAGTGTGTTTTGGATCATTGTCTTGCTGCATGGTAAAGTTTCTCCCAGTTAATTCGGATGCATTTCTCTGTAAATTGGCAGACAAAATGTTTCTGTAATCTTCTGAATTCATTCTGCTGCTACCATCAGGAGTTACATCATCAATAAAGATTAGTGAGCCTGTTCTAGAAGCAGCAATGCAAGCCCAAGCCATGATACTACTGCCACCATGTTTCATAGATGAGGTTGTATGTTTTGGATCATGAGCAGATCCTTTCTTTCTCCACACTTTGGCCTTTTTTAATCTTGGTTCCAGAACTTTTGTGACTCATCTCTGTATTTCTCTGCAAATTCACAATGTATTTGTCATCAGGTGTTGTTGTTTTCCTTGGCGGACCCATTCTGTGTCTGTTGCTCAGTACACCAGTGGTTTCTTTCTTTTTCAGTACATTCCAAATTATTGTATTGGCTATGCCCAATGTTTATGCAGTGCCTCTGATTGATTTCCCCGATCGATATTCATAGCTTCAAAATGGCTTGGTTTTCAGCCATAGACAGCACTTTGATCTTCATGTTGGCTTATCCTTCATAGGTGAAACTGGGGGCTAAAACCAAGAGTAGATGTTCAGAGTTGTGTATAGTTTAAACAATCAATCTAACAGGACACACCTGTGTAACATGAAACACCTGTCAGTCACATGTTCCATTATTTTTGCCCACCTACAGATTGGGTACAAAATGTGCTATGTTTTATCTCGATTAACACATCTACATACCAGGAAATAAAATCTGAAATTCTAAACTCTCTTCTCATATTCGTCTTTTGATGTCAAACACAAATATCTTCAGTGTACAACAAAAACAAATGAATTGGCCTTGCCGTTCCAATAGTTTCCGAGGGTACTGTAGATGTACTTAATTTATCTCCAAGAGGAAATTTGGGTCAATATCTAATTTTAAAGACAAAGAATTTCAAGGGGAAAAAAAATAAATATTGTGTACGTTTGGAATTAGCTTTTAAATGCCCATTCATATATTTTTCTTATGGCAAAAACTATTACTGAGGTATTTATGTCTCTTATGCAGTCCCAGGCCCATGTGAACCAGAGGACCTCATCGATGGGATCATCTTTGCTGCCAACTACCTCGGGTCCACTCAACTTCTCTCAGACAGAAACCCGTCCAAGAGTGTGCGCATGATGCAAGCTCAGGAAGCTGTGGACAGAGTAAAGGTAAAGGTCATAATAAGTTTTAAGAAAACTTTAGAATCTTTAGATCCATATCCAGTGACTTTTTTCTGTTAATCTTGAAAATAAACATTACATATCACAATCCACTCGTGACTGTTTTGTTGGATGTTGTCAAAAATGATGGTTATGAAAAATTTATACTCTGGCCACAAGATGTAGCCATAACTCTTTTGCTGTGTGTTTTAGTGTGTGGATAGTGAGAGCCAGAGCCCGATTGAGGTTGACCTCTTCATTTCAACAAAGGCCATCAAAGTGCTCAATGCTGACACACAGGTTGACAGGATTCTAATTCACAATATTAGTAAGAATAATTGTTTCCATTTTCATTAAGGGCTGTCCTTGCAAGGCAGTAACAGTCAACCAGACCCTAAACACAGTGAAGCTATGAATTTAAACTCTTCAGCATATGTGTGGCAGAATGGGAAAACCTTTCACATGGTGAAATTTGGACATTTTCAACTATAGATAGCTCTGACTGTAAGAAACTATCCTAAACTGAAATGTGTTTCTCTTTTTGCATGGATCTCAATCACAAGTAAAGTTCTAGCATTTTAAGGGCTGGTCACCCCAAAAAATAAAAAGGGAGAACATTGCATTTAAAAATCCTATCCTGACTGCAGAGACAGGAGCATCAGCGACATTTTGCCAGCTGGTATCTGATCAGATTAAGATCAGATTACAAACTGAACAGATTAAGTTTATGTTGATTTCGCTATGGCATGTAACTATCCAAAAAGTGTGACATTCACTACATGAGGAAAGCACACTTAGCTAGCAAAGATTTAGATATCTTTAGAAAGACTGACTGTTTTTGCAGCCACATTTGTTAAGTTGGCTTCTTATCCAAGATGGTATTTAAAGGAAGATAGCCTAGGCAGGATTTAAAAGTAGTTTTGGACGTTTGCCAAGGTTCAGCCACATTGAAACCTGATCGACTTTCCTAGACCACCATACACATACAACCAAGGTAGTGAAGCAATACATAAAATTAATTCTATTATTCTTTAGCATTATTTTTTTTTTTTAAATAGCATGTTGGCTGATATTGTATCTCTTCTGATTCAGGAGACAATGATAGACAATGCTCTTCGGACCATCTCCTACATTGCAGACATTGGGAGCGTGGTAGTCTTGATGGCTCGCAGACGAGTGTCTCAGTCTGCTGCACTCGACTGTAATGAAACCAGCCTGAACTCTGCAGAGGGGCGGAAGCAGTACCGAATGATCTGTTACGTCTTTGATTCTGAAGATGTAAGTCAAGACTGTACCCTGATTGCAAACCGATATTATCATATTGCTTAAGGTACAATTTTTTGCAGTTTTTTTTCTTGTATAGATGCTCAAATTATAATTTTTTGCTTATCTAGGACTACTACCTAAACACAAGCAGTAATCATTATAGTATATTTTATAAGGGCAGATAAATGGCCTCATGCTGTCTGGTTATAAATCAGGTTAAAAACATAGACCTAGACCTTGTTTTATCACTTTATGTAATTATTACCAATCCATATAATTTCCAAATGCCTGATCGTAGATTATCTCAGTGAAACAGGGGCAATGCCCTGAAAAGTGTATGATTATGTAATTGCTCATGACCTCACTTTCATTGCCTGATTTGACTTGACTGAGCAGGCCATCTCACTCAAGTATTCTCCTGTCTTCTGAGCCTTTACTCTCCCCTCTCCATCTTCAGGCCCAGCTCATTGCACAGTCCATTGGTCAGGCGTTTAGCATGGCCTACCAAGAATTTCTGAGAGCAAACGGGATCAATCCTAAGGACCTCAGCCAGAAAGACTACAGTGATATCCTTAATTCACAAGAGATGTACAACGATGATCTCATCCACTTTTCAAACTCTGAGAACTGTAAAGAGGTATGGGGAGTCTTGGGAGTATCAAAGCTAAGCAGACAACATTCTGTACTAAATAACTGTTAGTGTGGTGTATTTTGTTCCCTCCCCTCCCTGTTGACTCTGACCTGTCCTTTTTCTTTTGGTAGCTGCATCTGGAGAAGCAGAAAGGGGAGATTCTTGGGGTTGTGATAGTAGAATCCGGCTGGGGGTCTATCCTACCCACAGTTATCCTAGCTTGCATGTTGAACAGTGGGCCAGCTGCCCGTTCAGGGAAGCTCAATGTGGGTGATCAGATCATGGCTGTCAATGACACAAGTCTGGTGGGCTTGCCCTTAGCCACCTGCCAGGGCATCATCAAGGTTTTTATGCATTTTTATAAATTCATGTTGTGCTCAATTGTGCTCCTTAAATTTGTATTTAGAGTGCCCTCCACTAATATTGGCACCCTTGGTAAATATGAGCAAAGAAGGCTGTGAAAAATTGTCTTTATTGTTTAACCTTTTGATCTTTTGTTTAAAAAAAAAACCCAAAACATACTCTGCTATCAAACAAATGCAAACACAACACAGGTTTATCAAATAAAAATATCTTTGTTAAATATAGGTGTGCAACAATTATTGGCACCCCTATGAATTCATATGAGAAAAATATATTTGAAGTTTATTCCCATTGATATTTTACATTTTATTACTACACCTGGGTGACTAGGAACAGGAAATTGTTCAACCATGACTTCCTGTTTCACAGGGGTATAAATATGAGGTAACACATAGGCCAAATTCCCTTAGTCATTCATAACAATGGGTAAGAGCAAGGAATATAGCTGTGATGTGCAGCAAAAGGTTGTTGAGCTTCACAAAATGGGAAGTGGCTATAAGAAAATAGCGCAAGCATTGAAAATGCCCATTTCCACCACCAGGGCAATAATTAAGAAGTTCCAGGCAACTGGAAATGTTATGAATCAACCTGGAATTGGACGTGTGTCTATATTGTCTCAACGCACTGTGAAGAGGATGGTTCAAGTGGACAAAAAATCTCCAAGGATCACAGCTGGAGAATTGCTGGAGAAAAGTTGTTTGGAAGGGTTACAAGCAAAAAGCCTCTACTCTCATCCAAAAACAAACTCAAGTGTCTTCAGTTTGCCAGACACTACTGGAACTTCAAATGGGGTAGAAATTTGAAGGATCTGGAGAGATTCTGTATGGAGGAATGGTTTCAGATCCCTTGCCATGTATTCTCCAACCTCATCAGGCATTATAGGAGAAGACTCAGAACTGAAAAAAATCCTGAAATTAAAAAAAAAAAATTTTTTTTGATAAACCTGTGTTTTGTTTGCAATTGTGTGATATCCGTGACATCCAGAGTATTTTTTGTGAGTGAATTTTTTTTAACAAAAGATCAAAAGGTTAAACAATAAAGATATTTTTTTCAGTTTTCTTTGCTCCGATCCTCAAAGAACTTAGTACCAAACGTACTTACCCTGTTACAAGTTCAATAAATCGTGTATGCATTTTAAATTTCTTTATTCACTGTATTTAGCACTCAAGTCAAAGCCAGTTTGTGTGGGTACCATAATAAATTATAATTTGCATATTAATCTCACTTGCTCTTAATACAAAAAGTTATACTTTTAAAGGATACTTTCATGAAAAAAAAGAACCTGAACTCATAAATTCATATAATGCATATAGTGAAGGGTTACACAAAATTACAAGTTAGGTTGAGACCCGTTGACTGCAAAAGCAATAGCATATGACTTACATCATTTTCATGCTCATCAATGCACTGTGGATGGGGGCTGAGGCATTCAGGAAGAGAACACTCCCAACAGGATCGATATGATACACCACAGGATAAAGGTGATCAGTCAGAATAAGTTTGTACTGATTTGCAGTGACCCTTAACTCTAAGGGATACAAACCATGCCAGTAAAATGCCCTCCACAGCATAACAGAGCCACCATATTTTCCTTTAAATTGTCTCAATTTATAATTCTATTTAGCTACTTTTAACTGAGCAGAATTTTGATACAGTATTTATACTTTCACTCAAGCATATTATTTCTGTACTTTTTCTGTTGTTTATGACAGTGCTTACAGTTCTGATAATCCGTGTGTGTGTGTGTGTTTATATTTATGTTTATGTTTATTCCAGGGCTTGAAGAATCAGTTACAGGTAAAGCTGAGTGTAGTAAGCTGTCCTCCTGTGACCATGGTGCTAATAAAGAGACCAGATCTGCAGTACCCTTTAGGCTTCAGTGTACAGAATGGCATAGTGAGTCCACATTATTTGGGGGATATGAAAGTTTGAGAAGAGCATGATGCATACATGCATGATGCATACATGCATGCATGCATAACTATGTTGACTGAGATTACCAGAAGTACATTCTGTTATATTTACTGGTATTAATGAACTATCTTTCCAGATCTGTAGCCTGATGCGAGGTGGAATAGCAGAACGTGGAGGAGTGCGTGTGGGTCATCGAATAATTGAGATTAATGGACAGAGTGTAGTCGCCATGGCACATGAGAAAATTGTCCATGCCCTTTCGGTGTCTGTCGGAGAGGTCAGTGTGTTCTTTATGGTTTCAACTGAAGCTTTATTTTATTTATATTGCATTGAGACTCAGAATGCTTTATCTCTTATTGACAGATTCATATGAAGACTATGCCAGCCATGATGTTCAGACTGCTAACTGGACAGGAAACCCCAATGTACATCTAATGACAATGCTCGTGCTCCGGAAGCTCTGTGATGCTCTGCCCTGCCTATGTAACTCAAAATTTTCCATACATGTAAAGAAAAAAATCTAGAATAAGGATTTCTTTGGCTTGTTCCCCTGGAGAAACTCCTAAAGATTTTACGTAGAGCCCTACAACAGAGTGCTTCCCTACCCTTCCAAGTAGAAAACTAAAACATTCTCCAAATAACCTTTTTTCCATTATAACTATAGTTTTAATCCCTTCTATGAACTCAGCATCCTTGTTGTGCACTCTGCCAATATACTAGTTTACTAATTCTACATCAGTACATACAATATATGAAACTGACATCGGGCCTAATCCATATTTGATCATGCTTTTCAGTGCAATTGCACTGTGTGTGCTTTGTCATAAAAAGAGAACACTAAGGGCAAGCTATTTTGAATTCTCCCGTTGGGGCGAGGTCTTTGATGGAGTGTTCGAGAAGGATGTTTAAGCCTAACACTGACATAAAGTAAAAGACTCTCAGATTAAATTAGGTTTGCAGGGCTCAACAGGTCCAAGATAGTTGAATGAATCTTCTGAATGATAGTCTCCTCCTCTTGTTTTTAACCTCGGGGAAATACAATGCATGATTATGTTCCATGCAGGTGAGCTGTAGCTTATAGAATGTCAACTCACTTCTGTCAAAACTAGTAAAAATACAGCTCTGGTCATATCAAATCTACCCTGATGGTTGTAGCTCCCCTGCTTGCTCTGCCTTGCATGATTTTTTTTTTTTTATATGTATTAATATTGGGATTTATTTTTGTACATAGTAGACTTGTTTATCAGCTGACGTGTACTTACTAAGACTAGCTATCTATGCAGATTCATCAGCTAAACTGGGAATGATGCTATTCATGCTCATATTTATCCATTAATGTTTCATTCATTTCATAAGACTTCAGTCATTTGGGGAGGATTGCCTGACTTACAAAAAAAGAAATATTTCACATTCTGATTAGAATATATTGTAACACTCATGATATAACACGTTGAGCTGATTTAAATTGCATTATATTATATTGTATTTGAATCTGTGGCCTCCACCTCAAAAAAGCCCAAAATACATATAGTTTTTGGCTACCATTATGCTGGTTGGTTAATTTTATCATGCAAAAAAAGAGAGAGAAGAATTTAACCACTGCTTCATGCCGTGTTTAATTGGTCTTGGAGGAGCCTGTAAAATTTAGTTAAAGCATTTTGTCTCCATTGGGAATTCATGCTCCAATAATGTGATAAGTAGTTCATAGGGGGAACAAATCCCTATATCTATGTGGATGCAAGAGTTTTAAAATGGAGAACACATGCAACTATTTTAAAACAGACATCACCCTGTGACAATAATACCAAACAAATAAGGATATTGACTGGTGACAGTGATGCACTTTGCCGAGTGAATTAACTCACCACTTGTGTAAAAAAGAATTATTATTCTATGAACTATATCTGATGATTACAGTGCATATGTAAGATAGATTTACTCCCTGGAGTTACCTTTGCCAGATGACTGTACTAGAAAACATACCAGTAGGTATTTAGGGGAACTGGCATTATCATGTATCATAAGAGTACATGGGTTTTCTGCATTATTAATTTGATTGCTCTGTAGACAATGTTTTTCATATATATTTATTTTTCTCAACTCGAACGAAAGTATATACATATTTACATATATATGTATAAAGTTACAACCGAAAAAAAAGTTTACATTTGTATTTACAGCAACCCACAGCAAAAAAACAAAAAGCTTCATTCAGTAGGACGTGTGATTTTCAAGTATATGAAATGATGGCCTTGTTGGCTTCAGTTGGTTTCTCAAAGCTTCTGTGGAGACATGTAAAGTGCATCATTTTATTCATCACTATTAAGATGTTGAGTTTTATTAATATCAGGAATCAACTGAAGGTTTATATTAGTTACAATGCTTGGTCGATACGGGTATGGAGACTTACAGTTAAAGTGGAGATCTGCTGTGGTTCTTGGTTCGTTGTTTTTACAGTCACGCCTTCTAAACTTACTTCTTCTAGGAAGCTGGTGTTGATGTAGCCCTCTGATATTGAGTGCATGTCGTTATCATCATCCTCATCCACCCCGACACTGAAAGCTTCCTTCATCTTCTCTGGGATCAGGCAGTCCAGCAGAATCACTACAATACCAATCACTGCAGACAATAAACCTGTAAACCAGAATAGTGTGTTATTCACAAGAGATCTGCTTTTCTCAATTGTCATTTATAATATCTTTTGTGTCATTAATGTTTCATGTATAGACAACACTCAGTATACCAGAGAGACATGTTAAAGTGTTAAATCACTATGCATGATATAGCATACCTACCAGTAGCTATAGCTAACCAGAAGGAATGGCTATATTCAGGTTCAAAGGATTCTGTGCCTATAGAGAAGCTGCACTGTGGGCTGTTGTATATTGTGGAAAAGGAGGCCAAGGAGAAGAAGATAAAAGCCGCCGTAGCAAGCATCATGAAGCCGGCGTAGAGGATGACGGGCATTGAGAAGAGGATGTTGGCCACTATCCAGCAGCAAAAAGCTGTCCTGTGGGAAAGAGTGAGAGAGACCCCATTCTTTACTGGACCTGTTTGCATTTGTTGAATAGGCCTTGTTTCTGCATTCTTAAGACAGTGTCAATGATCACAGAGTCTTACCACAAGGTGGCCGAGGCGTATCTGCCCGAGTACTGGTACTGATAAATGAGACTGCAGGGGCTGTCGAGGGTGAACTTCTCAGCAATGTACAGGATGGGGTTAGGAAGACCTTTTTCCAGGGCATCAGAATAATCATCCTCTATGACACCAGTCCATGTGAACATTTCATTATAGTCTATGGTCTCGTTGAACTGTACAACAGGATCTCCTACAGGAACAGAAATAAACATCAAATATATGAAGCCTCTTCTGACCTGACCTAACTTAAATCATTTGCTTAAGCTTTTACCAAATATATACATGATTGTTCTGTACTACACATCTAATTGACTTTATTACAAAATATTTATGAAAAAGCAAAAGCTGTAGTCAGAGTTTCTGGTTGACTGACCTCTGAGCGTGATGTTAATTCCATACAGGCCCACATGTAGACCCACCTCAGCATTCACCACAACATTACTGAAGGATTTGTATGTAGTGTTGGCTTTCAACCTTCCTTCAGCCCAGTCACAGGTGAAGTTTAGAGCTGTAACAGGAAGGAATAACTCATTCTCAGAGCATGTATATAAAGTTACAAAATCAGCAGCATATCATTTACAGCTTAATGCATAATGAATGTGTTTGACATTAAGATGTAGTCACCAGTTTCCAGGTTATTTCATATGACAGTAAAGTTTATCATAGGACATTATCAAGACATCCCATTTTTATAATCAGTTTCCTTAGTGCTAAGGTGAACAAGACATTAATTGAATGGTTGTTTAATATGTGTTTAAAAACAGTTAGGTTATAAAGTACTCACCAACTATAACCACTCCTATGAATAAGCTAATAATTATCCTGAATGTCCAAAGAATCCGCTGAAAGAAAAAAAAAACATTATATATATATATATATATATATATATATATATGTGTGTGTGTGTGTGTGTGTGTGTGTGTGTGTGTGTGTGTGTGTGTGTGTGTGTGTGTATATATATATTTTAATCATTTATCATTGACAAGAGAAAAAGAACTGTGGTCTCCTAAAAGCACAAGTAGCCTCTCAGTGAGGTGTTCTTTGTTTATGGGCTCTTGTATTTGAGTGCCCTTACCGATCGGCCACGTATCCCGGGCACAATGAGGAGCAAGATGACAAGCAGCGTCAAGAACACCAGGATGACAGCGAGCAGGCTGCCACTGAATATGAACGAGGTTCTTTGTAGCGGGTAGAATGGGTAAATGTCATCGTAGAAAGTCATCTTCCCTCCAAATCCGTGCGCTAAAGCTGAAAGCACACCGCGCCACAGAGAGGACAGGAGCTCAGTTACCGGTAGATACTCAGATAAGAGCCTGCTTTAACTGGAGCGCATCTCTGATTTAATAATGACTTCATTACAAACTTATCTTGTGAAGCCTCTTGCATAGCCTATTTATGCGTGTGTGTGTGTTTTTTTAAATTATGATATAACATATTATTCACAAATGTAAAAAAATAAATAAATAAATAATAATAATAATACAAACGTTTGCAAAATCAGTCCAAATTCCCATTATTATGCTAATTAATTATGTTGGCCTAATTATATGATCCGATCCCATTTCTCCTCGACTTTGCGTTCATCTGATGCATTTTCTTTTTAAAGCGAAAAGTTATATTTCATGTAATCATTGTGGCTTACCTGTAAGCACAAGAAACAGCGCAAAGTGTGCACAAAACGTGCAGGATAGTCGCAGTCCAGAGGGAATTGTCTTTCCACGGCGTTGAGCATGTTTTATATCCTCACACCTCCTGGGGTTCGCGTTAATTTGCATAGATGGTATGTTCAAGAATGGAGGTGTCAACCAGCAATGACCATCCCTTCTCTGATAAGCCTGGCGCTGGGTTTCAGCCGCACATACTCTCTAGCTGCGTCCACACACTCCCTGCGCTTTTTTCTTTCTCTCTTTTTTTTTTTTCTTTCTGGGTTGCGCTCAGATAACACTGCTCGGGCGCTGCCATTCCCCAGTGCTTCACTCCTGCCTACAATGTGCAGTGTGCTAACAGGAAACTGAACTGCTTCTTGGTTTCTTTCGCACTAAGTTGACGTTTCCTGCCTCAGTGATTTCTGGCTGTGACTTCTCCACTCCAGGGTTCTCCAGGTGTCTTGGCTCCTGAAGAGCTCCACTTGGCTGCGTCTTTCTCCAGAATGGATTTGCACAGGAGCGCATGGTGGACGCTCTGTCTCTGTCTCTCGCTGTCTCTGACAGTCTGTGCAGCAGGTAAGCAAAATGAATGGGCTTCTAATATGATTACAAAGTTTTTTGGGGTTTTTTTTGTTTGTTTTGTTTTGTTTTGTTTTTTTTAATTAGTGCTGGTTGTGTTTCAGTGAACATAAGCTTGACAACAATTAAATGTTCTTGTCTATTGAATATATCTATTAGCCCAACTAATACAGTGTTAATTTGTAAATCATGATGTGCCAAGGGAGAGGTGGTCCAGCAGGTGGACAGGGAGGGAAAAGCTCCTGGAATACAAAAAAAAAGACTCAACAGTACTCCAAGCTCTTCATGTAACACAGTAATGTTGAATGTTGTCATGTAGACCTAGGGCTAATTGCGTAGGTATTATGATCTCAACCATAACATTTTAGTGACGCTGTGTGAGAACTGGAGGAGTCAGCTGCACGTTTCCTATGTGTTAATATAACATCACAACAAATATTTGGGTCTTACAATGTAACTTTTTTGTAGCTTTTGCTTACTTCTTTTGAGAAATGACAACAAAAATCCATAATATAGTATGATTACTAGTCACCAATTGGTCATTACTGAAATATATCAACTATATGTTTGGAAGGGAGTTTGCACATAAGTTGGTACCTGTATATAGGCCAATGTAAAAAAAATAAATAAATAAATAAAAAATTAATAATAAAAAACAAGTCACCTGTGATGTTAGATTGCTTTCTACTTTCAGTGTTTGCACTTTTACCTGCATACCTCCAAATAAGAGAACAATTGGGACCAGTAGTGGCACTACGTGTTTCTGATATGTAGGGTCATTGCTAAATTAGTGCGGTCCACCCACTATGCTATTCACACCACAACTCTAGTTGTCTTTTTTGTCACTCAGACTCCGGCATCACTTGGGAAGTTCAGAGATATGACGGCTGGTATAATAACTTGGCCTATCATCGTCGGGGGACAGCAGGTAACAGCTTGATATGTACAGTGCAGTACTGTAAATATGCTACAGTATTAGATACATAGGTTTCTCATTGGTCCTTGGATAGTTAAGGGTTCAAGCTTGGTAAAAGGGTTCTACTTGGAATCTATTCTGAAATGGAAACCTTCTGTTGTAGCAACAAACCAATGATCCTTTAGGGTGCTAGATGGACTAATTTTTACCAAGAGTGTGCATCCAAAACTGTACCATACAGGCATATGAATTAAATTACCTTCTTTGCAGCAATGAGAACCATCTCTGATGGATGATTCTTTAAGGTTTTTTGTTGGCTTTACAGTGAGCCAAACAATCATTTTATATATTAAATTGCTGCATCATTTGAAAGGTTTGTTATGGAGGGAATTGTTTTTCAGTTCATTGTGGCACCAACAAAAATGGTTAAAGACACAATTTTTGTAGTACAAATAGGTAAAAGTTACTTGTACCTGGAAACAGATTATATTAATGTAATATTTAGTATTATAGTATGCTCACTGGGACCAAGGAAGTTCCTACTAGTGTCCCTGAAGGGGATGTAGCGAAAGTCTGCATCTAAGGAACCTGATCCCAGCACTGTGAATCTTTGTTGAACAGGTGCACCTCTCATGCGCCTCCTGTCCGCTCACTACTCAGATGGAGTTTTTCAAATCAAAGGACTGCATCTACCCAATGCACGGCGCATCAGTAACACAGTGTCACGTGGTCTCTCTGGCCACCTGTCAGTCCAGAACCGAACGGTTCTCTCATTGTTTTTTGGTGAGTGACACCTTCATTATATATATGCAAATCTACCATAGCAAAAAAGTCAGTCAGACTGTTTATGCTAACAGTCCTCCTGGATCTTTTTGACTGAAGTATTATACAGTGTTTCATTTTGACAAGACAACTATCAAATTTACTGGTGTCCATTAGGTTTTCATGTAGCATATGAGATTGTGGAATCCCAAAGACCCGGTTGCCCTCCTGAGTTCATGAACATCCCAATCCCAAAAGATGACCCCGTCTTTGGGCGTAACTCCACAGAACAAGTCCTGCTCCAGTTCCAGCGTGTACAGTGGGACCAGAGTAGTGGACAGAGTCCAAACAACCCCAGAAAACAGGTAACACTTCCTGTAGAGATGAGTGTAGTGAATTTAGATTAGAGACAAGAAATACACCCAAAAAGACTGGGCAGAACAGATATACCGTATGTACTTTATGAATACCAACATTTAAAGCCATTGCTCCATTTTTACATAATAAATGCAGTAACATAACTAAATATATTTTTATGACAAGTATTCACAGAAACTTTTCTGGTGTAGAAATTAAATGAGCAGTTTAGAGCCAAATAGACATTTCATAAATTTTAACCATTTTTAAAATATTTTACTTAACCCCTTAAACTCCTAAACCTACATTGCTCAGTTTTGTAACTACATACATTTTCTATCAGTTTCTCTGTACTTATGCTTTAAGTGAATAACTGAATAAAAGCTGATGGTTCATTTCCTTACAGGTGAACCATGTGACAGCTTGGATTGATGGCAGCTCAATCTATGGTTCCTCCAGCTCTTGGTGTGATGCCCTGAGGAGTTTCCATGGAGGGCTTCTCTCCTCAGGTTCTTCTTCTGACATGCCAAAGCAGACTGCCAGTAACAATTTCATGTGGAGTGCTCCAAACCCCTGCACTGGACAGACCGGCCCAGATGGGCTCTATGGTAAAATCATTAGAGATTTTATGTTCCTCAAAAAAGAATCAGCTGAAAAAAAAGTGCTGTTGCTGATACTGAAATTAAGATTTTAATTTAACAATATTTTTTGGGTAATTTCACTCAGCCGTATTTAGGATGGTGGAGCTTTAACGTGTGATGTGACACCTGTACTGAAGTGTATGTTTTCTAGGTTTATTCAGACTACAAAATAGTGTAATGTTTTCTGAAAAGTTTAGAATGACCTCATTCATTCCACAAAACAAACTCAATTTTCATTGTTGTCTTTTATATGTTGTCCACCTGGTCCTTCATTTTTGCTAAACCTCATTAAATCCTACGGTGACTGTATTGTTGTTGTTTGTGTTGTTGCCTTTTAATGGTGTTGTTCTTTATTACTGCCACATAATCTGTGATAATGCATGTCTCAATGAACTTAAGTCTTTGAGCAATGTCTAGATAGAAAAATGCTATCCAAGGGAGCTTGTCTGCCTTAAGAAACACATTTAGCAAATTGTCAGATGTGCTATTGTCCGGATTTCTTACAGCTGCCAGAGCTCAATATGCAGGTTACATAAAGAGAAGACATATCTTAGATGTCAAAAACAAACATAAGTTTCAGTCAAACATAAAATAAACAGTACAGGTGTGAGGTATCTTAATCTTTCATTGTGATTACTGATCATTATGTCTCCACAGAATTTGGGAATGCCTGGGCCAATGAGAATGTCTTCATGGTAGCTGAGGCGATTGTTTGGTTTCGTTACCATAATTACCTTGCTACTCAACTACACAAGGAACACCCATCGTGGTCAGATGAGGAGCTTTTTCAAAATGCCAGGAAGAGGGTTATTGCCACATTTCAGGTAAAGAGAAAAGTCATCTGTTATTTAGAAACCACAAGGAGTAGATGGTAGTACTAATTTGTTAGTCTGTCCACCTGTACGGTTGCCTCACGCACTTTCTGCAACAGGGCTTAAGACACTTTTGTTTGAACTACAGACTACTCCAGGTGCAAAATAAATAGTTGCCCAAGTCATGATTAAGTACACGATACTGAAAGGTGAAGAATACTATTAAGCAAGAGTCAATACATGATAGGGATTATTATTTGATATGCTTGTATGGTTTATCTCTCCATAAGCAGTGCAATATTCTTTACTTCTTTCACCAGAACATTGCATTCTATGAATGGCTGCCTGCATATCTAGGAGTCTCAGTGCCTCCATATCCAGGTGAGAGGTCACAGGGAGGTGTGTGTGTGTGTGTGTGTGTGTGTGTGTGTGTGTGTGTGTGTGTGTGTGTGTGTGTGTGTGTACGTGTGTGTAAGTTGTGGTGAGCTGACATGCTCTACTTACCTGTGGTTTAGTGAGTTACCACTTGAGGATCTGTTTAATGGGCACAGTGGGCTTTAGCTACGTCAGTGAAGGTTAACTCAAGCCAGGGTTATTATTTCTGCTGAAGAAGCTATTTTTGTTGGATTATCCTTCCTGCAGAAACAGAACATGAATAGTCTTAACGGTTGTATCAAACATTTCAATTGAGTTTTAATTAGAATTCAGATGTGTTTCATGGAACTGCTTTTTTTTCCGTCCAAAATCAGTCATGCTTGACATAACAGTGCAGCGACAGTTCTATTCTGAAAATCAGGTAATTCTGGCTATAATATTTTTTGAATGCTTTGATGATTTTTTCTAAAACACTTCCAGGCTATCAGAAATCTGTGGATCCAGGAGTTTCTCCCGAGTTTCAGATTGTAACTACATGCTTTGATTTAACTCTGTTTCCCTCTGGTGTCTATATGAGGTAAATACATGCAAATACACATTAAACAAGACTGTTTATTACAAAATAAACTTTTGTTCCATAATGTGCATGCCTTGAGTTGTATTGGTAGTGTATTTTTTATTTAAAAAGTAATGTTTAAAAATTAACAGTGTTCACCATTTGTTTTCTTTTTTTCTTTTTGTTTGTTTGTTTTATTAGAAACAGGACTTGTCACTACAGAAAAGTTGTGAACTGTGATGGAAGTACTTCTCCAGCACTCCGCTTATGCAACAGTTTTTGGAACAGAGATGTGAGTCAAGAATTTTTTTAAAAATGTGTTCAAAATTCAAATCATTCTAGATTAAGTTTCAAACCTTTCCAAATTTAATGATGAAGCAGCTTTTTTAAAATGTGGTTCCTTGCTGTAGAACCCAAATTTAAACTCTGGTCAAGATGTGGACGATCTGATAATGGGTATGGCTTCGCAGACAGCTGAGAGAGAGGACAACATAATTGTTGAGGATTTGCAAGGTTACTCTTTATTTTTGTTGCTCTCTTCTCCTATAGCTCTTCTTTCTGAAATCCTGAGCAAGTGATGAACTCATATCCTCTCTTTTGCTTTTCCTGTGCAGACTACATGTACGGTTCCTTGCAGTTCTCACGCTCTGATGCCGTGTCCATGGCCATTCAGAGAGGCAGAGACTTTGGGCTGGCCAGCTATAACCAAGTCAGAGAGGCCCTCAATCTTTCACCTGTCAAGACCTGGGAAGAGATTAATCCCAACCTGAACAAGACTAATCCAGAGGTATATACAGTAGATTATGCAGGGATATCGGCTGTACTACATTCATTCATGAAATGTAGTATTTAGTAACAACATCTGTATTGCTTTCCTCGAATGGTTGATTTTCAATATTTGGTTTTGCTGTAGTTATTTTTGGAGCTGTCCAAGCTACATGGAAACGATATCAACAGGTTGGAGCTGTTTGTAGGAGTTCTGCTGGAAATATACAATGGACCAGGTCCAGTGGTTTCCTCCATTGTCCTGGACCAGTTTGAACGCATCAGAAATGCAGACCGATTCTGGTTTGAAAACCAACAAAATGGGTAGGATATTAATTACATGAAAAACATGTCATATTTAAAGCTGCTGGATGTAAGATTTGGAAATGCGCCCCCTCTGCTAGAAAAATGCTATTGCAAGCCACTCGCAGAAGAACATTTCGTAAAATGGATCGTGCTGTGTATTCTACATCGCACTGATTGACCTCGTGGCTGTGCGTGCCAAGTAATACACCTTCAGAAGGAATTCAAGCCTGTGTCCCAAAAAACTAGTAATAACACCAGTGGTGTACTGACCAGTGTGTAGTTTGGTACTGGGACCCAAGCATCTGGACCCAGGTGAAAGAGCAAATTCTGTTTTGGCTATAAGCTAAATAGTGTTAACATGCTAGCTAAAACATATTTTAGCTGATGCATGATGCATGTGTACAAATTCCAACCCAAGACCCCTGACACAATGCTGACTTTTTTAAAAATCCTATGACCTGTAGCTTTGATATAGAATTGTATTTTATTGATTGATTGTTGGTTGACAGGATCATTTCCTCTTTGACTTTGACTTTCTGTTCTCTCTTTATAGCTTGTTTACAGAGGAGGAGATCCAAGCTATACGAAGCACCACATATCATGATGTACTTCTCAGAACCACTAGTGCAGAGAGTGGAGACATACAAGAGAATGTGTTTTTCTGGCTAAACGGTACAATTCGTTCAAAACTTACACATCACCTATTATTACTTTTGCCATATGTTCTCAGATATTTCAACCACTGATTCTCTGTCACCTACAGGTGATCCCTGCCCTCAGCCTCAGACACTCACAGCCTCCATGCTTTACCCTTGCACTAATGCTACTTCTATGAGTTACTTCGACAGTGGCAGCAAAGCAGGCTTTGGCATTTTTGTCATTGCCCTTTTCTTCTTCCCTGTAGGTCAGTATGACTGCAGATGTGTGTAATAATTTAGATACAAGGCTGAGATCTTTCATCAAAGGTTCAAAAATATACTTATTTCATCTTTCTCTTTCAAACTTAAACAGTGAGTTTCCTCGTGGCTTACATAGTGGCCTACATCCGAGCAACCAAGTACAAAAGGTTTCTGAAAAGGACCCAAGGCCCCACCAAAGACAAAACCACCCCTCATGGAATCAGAGGTAGTTTGTGCAACCAACATTATTACTGGTTGATCCTGTGTTATCGGAGAAGTGTTACAAAGGCAGTCCATCCTGTGCTCTCTATTTGTATAGCTTGTGAGTGGCAAGGATATTCAGATTCTCCTCAGTATGTTAGCCTGGAGATTGATGAAAAGAAACGGCTCCAGATTTATGGTGAAAATGGATCCCCTGTGCGCACTCATAACCTTGGCACTCAGGACCTCCTTGAGTTGTTTCTGTCTAATGATCACCAGCACCGTGCCCTACTTCTGAAGATCCCCAAGGAATATGATCTGGTAGGAAATAATTTTGTTTAACATTTCCACATATTCATATCCACTTACAAATTGCATGTAGTAAGTTGAAAATCTGATATGCTGAAATGTGTTAGTTGTCAAAATGCATATATTAAAAATGTTTTCAGGTTTTGCTTTTTGAGAACATTGTGCAGAGATCTGAATTTTTGGATCAGCTGCAGTCTGACCTGAAGGAAATGACCCAGCATCTGATAGTGACCGAGATGAGTGAGAAAGAACTGCTGAAGGAGGCAGTGACCAAAGAGCAGAGAGCTCAGATAGTGGAGACTTTTTTCAGACATGCATTTGCAACGGTAGGAACTGGACACCTGAATCAGTAATCATTTGTGTGTGTGTATGTGTGTGTGTGTGTGTGTGTGTGTGTGTGTGTGTGTGTGTGTGTGTGTGTGTGTGTGTGTTGGGGGGGGGGGGGGGGGGGTTACAAATAAAACATTAGTCCTTGTTGCATATCCATACACAAATTCCAATTCTGTCAGCTTGAGTCTGTTGCTTTCTGCAATGGAGTTTGTAATTGAGTATGAAGTCTGACATTTCAGAATCTTAAATCTATTTTCGGGCCTCAGATTCTAGATATTGATAAAAGTGATGCAGGAGATTTGAGTGCTGTGTCCTCCAAGAGAACCAAAGAGGCTCTTCAGTGTGAGCTCACAGGAGCTGAGTTTGCCCATGCGCTTGGGCTCAAGCCTGACTCGCCTTTTGTGGAGTCCATGTTTTCTCTGGCAGATAAGGATGGCAATGGATACCTCTCTTTTCAAGAGTTTCTCGATGTTCTGGTCATCTTCATGAAAGGTCAACATATTAACATTTTTTTCTGACTTAAATAAGGACAATGTAGCCAGAAGTTGTTCTTAAAGGTGGTACCTTTTGTTTTTGAAACCCATTTAACCCTCTGTTACCTCATTGATGGTCTCTTCTTCAGGAACCCCAGAGGAGAAGTCCAAGCTCCTGTTCTCCATGCATGACATTAAAGGAGAAGGTTTTCTGTCTAAGGAAGATTTTTGTTCTTTATTAAGGTAAATATTATTATATTAAATATTGACTTATTTGGTTAGCTACAACAATCAATGAATTTGTCATAGTGTCAAGGCTTACGTAGAATTAAGTAAGCCTTGACATTAATTTACCCTGCAGTATGCAATTAACTTCCAAATTACAGATCTAGGACCTAAAGCATAAAGTTCTTCTTTGTCTTTCCATATATCTGCTTAGGTCTTTTTTGGAGATCTCCAGTAATGTCCTTTCTAAGAACCAGGCAGAGGAAGCTATAGGAGCTATGCTTCATGCTGCAGGCTTTGATAACAAAGATCACATCACCTGGGAAGACTTTCACATCTTACTGCAAGATCATGAGAATGTCCTGCAGTTTGCACAACTTAACATCAAAGGTGTTTTCTCACTCTGTACTTTTATCTTACAACAATCGCAACAGCATATTGTGCTCAAACTCTCTTAAATGCAGGTGAAAACATGTTCAGGTGTGTACAAACCGCATTTATCAACTAAAGCTCATTTGTCCTATCTGCCTATGCTTTTAACCTACTTCCATGCTGTTTCTAAATGTGGTGACTCTCTCTCCTGCTGAGCTCACTTTATTTGTTGATAGCATCACTTTTGAGCACTCAGTGTAATAGCAAGCATTACAACTTGGTCATACAACTATAAATATAGCCAGATGGCAGCCCATCATTTTTCTATACAAGTGAGAATGTGAATAATTTTCCAATATCCAGCCTATTCTTGGGTTCTGCTGATCCAGAGTTTAATTTGTCATTTCTTGTGCTGTCTTTGTCACATAACTGCAGGAATGGAAATGCATGACATGAACAGACTAAGCCAACATCGTGTGTCCTTTATAATCACAAAGAAACACAGGTAAATATAAATATATATATATATATAGTCTGTTAAAATTTATCTCAAAGCCTAATTCTGATGCCAGAATGTGTTTGTTCACTCTACGAGCATATGTCTTCTTTTATTTTCAGCTCCTCTTTTAAAAAAGATGGTGACTTTGTATACAATTGCCCTGTAGATGATGGCCCAGAACTTCGCCAAAGAAAAAAGTGAGGACTGTAGTATTCTGTTTGTCACCTAGTATCCTATTTGTAATTGTGGTTTTCTAATCTATTGCATGTCACCCAGGGGTACAAAGACATCAAAAGTTATTAGATGCTGGAAACTGCTGCTTTATAGTTTTACAAACATGATTTACCATTTGTCTTGTTACATGTCCAGATGTCCATGTATGATTACAGTGTGATCCATTAGGCTTTACCTAAGTTACAGTGATCCCTGTTATTTTCAGATTACCATCCTAAAACCAGCTGTGTTTGTGGGCTTGATGTAATGCAATGACATGATGTCTGCAAAATTTCACTGTGAATTAAATCATCTTTTAAACCAGTCATATATGACCTGAATACCTCAATGGTGGCATGTGGCATCACTTAAAGTAAGAGTTTATGATCACCTAATAGAGTTCTCATTGCTCTTTTTTTTTTCCAGATTGGGCCTCTCCAGCCCTAAGCTGTATGTGAAGCCTCAGAGAGAGCGCTACATTAGGAATCGTGTCCAACAGAAGATCCAACAGTTTAAACGCTTTGTGGAAAACTACCGTCGCCATATTGTGTGCATTGGTGTCATCTATGGGATCACTGCTGGGGTTGCTCTGGAGAGATGCTATTGTGAGTCTAGGGTCACCTTTTCATTTCCCTCATTACGTAACCATAATTGTGACAGATTTAATGACATAAATCATAAAGTACATTATGAGTACATTAAGCTTATTTTAGATTGTTTTGCACTGATTTGAGTTGCTAAATGTCTGTTGGTGAATTGATTTTAATTCTAATTTTCATTTAATTCAAACTAATGTCTCTTTGTGTAGTCTACGGTTTTCAGGATCGCACCTCCGGTGTCACAGAGTCCTCCATGGTGGGCGTTATAGTGTCCCGAGGCTCTGCTGCTGCCATCTCTTTCTTGTTCCCATACATGCTGCTCACAGTGTGTCGCAACCTCATAACAATGTGCAGGGAAACCTTCCTCAACAGATACATTCCCTTTGACTCTGCAATAGAGCTCCATCGCCTCATGGCAATGACGGCTATCATCCTTTCAGGTAAAGCTTCTTGGCAGAATTTTGGTGCAGTTTATTGTGATAGTCTCCAGATCAATTGCACATAGAAATCACACAAGGCATTCAAAAAGTAAAACATTGGTAATCTGAGATGGTTTGGCATATTTTTCTGCCTGTTCAGGGGAAATAGAAAATAATTGATTTGTTTACACTGCAACTGTAAACCAGTCTTAGCATTTACACAGCAAGTTTCAGAGTAACATCTGCAGAAGCTGGTGTGCTGAGTTTGCTGTATCATTATGTTTGAATCACTGTGTTGGAGTGCAATTGTTAATTTCTCATTTTTAGGATCATGTTGATCTTAGTCTAACATCTATCCCTTCTCATCTTACAGTTACGCACAGCTTGGGTCATTTAGTCAATCTTTACATCTTCTCTGTCAGTGAGCTCAGCATCCTTGCCTGCATGTTTCCCAAAGTGTTTTCCAATAATGGGTAAATTGTCAATATCTTTGTTCCTATTGTCCTTATACAACATTACATTAACCTTATACTGCTGGAATGAGCCATGTCTTAGGATACAAATTGTTTACAGGTCAGAACTACCAGAAAAATGGACTTTCTGGTTCTTTTGTACAGTACCAGGTAGGACTACTGTTTACTGAGTGTATAAAAAGCAGGAATTTAAGGGTGTGTACATGTATTTTATGTCTTATTGTTCTCACTCTCATTCTCCCTCTTACTTTCCTTCTCTTGCAGGCATGACAGGGATCATTCTTCTCTTTGTCTTAGCCTTTATGTATGTCTTTGCCTCGCATTACTTCAGACGTATCAGTTTCAGAGGGTTTTGGATCACACACTATTTTTATGTGCTTATCTATATACTGGTGAGAATAAAACCTGAATAATTTGATAAGCCTTCAGTAGGGTGAGATGCTGTTTGTGGTAGGACTGTCAGATAATGTAATGCTCTTTCACGTTTTCTTCCTGGCAGACAGTGATCCACGGCAGCTTTGCCCTCCTCCAGGAGCCACGCTTTTACATCTACCTAATCCCACCTGCCCTCCTCTTCCTCCTGGATAAACTCATCAGCCTCAGCAGGAAGAAGGTGGAGATCCCTGTGGTGAATGCTGAGCTGCTGCCCTCAGGTACCGAATATTTTATACATGCTTAAGAAGCATCAGCATATGGTTCAGGATTTATTATTTCTAGTCTGCTTTAACTACTTCAGGCTGAACTCTCCATCATGGTGTGAGTCATTCTGTGAAATTTCTCCATGGCAGGAGTGACATATCTGGAATTTAAGCGCCCCCAAGGATTTACCTACCGTTCAGGACAGTGGGTACGTGTGGCCTGTCTGGAGTTGGGCACAGATGAATACCACCCCTTCACACTGACCTCAGCACCTCATGAGGAGACCCTCAGCCTGCACATCCGTGCTGTGGGACCATGGACCAGCAAGCTGCGAGAGATCTACAACCTAGAGAGACTGAAGGAACTAGGGACTTATCCTAAAGTAAGAGGCAGCTTTTCTATACTTTTTCTACATTTTTCAGCTCTGCATAAAAACAAATTTATTCTTTTGCTTGATTTTCGGTTTAATTACTGTAGTTCTGATTTGTGGACTTTTCTGAAACATTGTAATCTCCTCAGCTGTATCTGGATGGACCATTTGGAGAGGGCCACCAGGAGTGGAAAGACTTTGAGGTGTCTGTTCTAGTGGGAGGAGGCATCGGAGTAACTCCATTTGCTTCTATACTGAAGGATATAGTTTTTAAGTCTTCAGCGAAACTCAAAGTTCAATGCAAAAAGGTAATAAAAGGTCATTAATAGATTTTATCTTTTATCACAACACACATTAAACTATTTGCATGACGCTCCAGCACTTGACTTTATGCTTTATGTACTTTACTGTTGGAGAAGTAAAATGCGCCCAATCTTCCTCCAGGTATATTTTATCTGGGTGACGCGGACTCAGCGTCAGTTTGAGTGGATGTCGGATATCATACGAGAAGTTGAGGAGATGGATGCACAGGAGCTGGTGTCTGTACACATCTACATCACTCAGCTAGCAGAAAAGTTTGATCTGAGGACCACTATGCTTGTAGGGACAAGCATTGACACACTTTTTGAACTAATGAACTAGCTAATATGTTACCCTTCATAATTTCACACTACTTAATTTCGCACTGTATCTACCAACTTTATTTTGTAAAATGGAAAAGGAGGTGTTTTAGTTATAGCTTTACAGCTTTAATGGTTTTTCCTCTTTCCTTAGTATGTATGTGAGCGCCATTTCCAGAAAGTGTCAAACAGGAGTCTGTTTACTGGCCTACGTTCTGTCACACACTTTGGTCGTCCACCATTTTTGGCTTTCTTCAGCTCCTTACAGGAAGTTCACCCTGAGGTGCCTCACATTCTTAGACATAACTGTCCCATAATTATCATTAGGTCACAATTTGCCATCTGTGTTCGTCATCTTATTTTATGGCTGGTTGCTATATATAATCTAGCCCATTAATAAATCAGAAAGGATCAGCTCAATATTAATGAATCAACCCATAATAATGCATATATGCTTATACAATATGTGCACTTTTTTCAATTTACTTTTATTTCAAATATTCATCCATTTTATTGTTATATGAGGTGACCCAATAATTATATATTGACCATTAATGAATCTGAACCAAGTGACCTTGTTTCCTAACCCCTAACTCCTTTATTTCATTCTTTTCCTAAGGTGGGGAAGATTGGTGTCTTCAGCTGTGGTCCACCTGGTCTGACAAAGAATGTAGAGAAAGCCTGCCAGCAGATAAACAAACGAGATCAAGCACATTTCATTCATCATTTTGAGAACTTCTAACTTGACTCTTGCTTCTAAATTTACTGTTGGTTAACATGTTAAATTTACTGTTACTGACAATTAACAATAAAACGATCTAACTATAGATGTGTTGATAGTGTGAGATGCATTGATTTTACTTGATTCCATAGTGCAGTATAGATTTATTTTTCAACTAATTAATTTCTTTCTTTTTCTTTAACTAGTTTACTTCTTTTTTCCCCCTTTTTTAAAATGTGATTTGTGAAAGTAAATGTGCCTTCTGACCTTCATTGTGATATAAGGGCAATTTGTACTTAATACATGATAATTGAAAGCTAAATAAAATTTCAGTGAAAAATAATGTCTATGTCTATATCTTATTCTTGTGTAAAGACAGATAAGAACTTGTTTTCTTGGGTGTTTATAGTAATCCCAAATGCAAACAAAACTGGTTCAGAGACGGTTGAACAAAGCTGCAGACATATGACACACACATAAGCACTTAAATAAAGGCTCCAGTTACTCCCATCCTGCACATAACCACACAAACACACACAAATTACACAATAAGAAGTAGAAAAAGAAGAAGAAGAAGAAGAAGAAGAAGAATACATACTGTGGTGCTTGAAAGTTTGAGAATTTTCTATATATCTGCGTAAATATTACCTCAAACATCATAAAGTTTTCACACACATCCTAAAAGCAGACAAAGAGAACCCAATTAAACAAATGAAATTTTTTTAAAAATATATTACACTTGGTCATTTATTAATTGAGGAAAATGATCCAATATTAGATATTACAATATTACTGTGAGTGGCAAAAGTATGTGAACCTCTAGGATTAGCAGTAAATTTGAATGTGAAATTAGAGTCAGCTGTTTTCAATCAATGGGATGATGATCAGGTGTGAGTAAGCACCCTCTTTCATTTCAAGAACAAGGATCTATCAAAGTCTAAACTTCACAACATGTTTGTGGAAGTATATCATGGCAAGGAGATTTCTGAGGACCTCAGAAAAAGTTGTTGCTGCTCATCAAGCTGGAAAAGGTTACAAAACCATCTCTAAAGAGTTTGGACTCCACCAATCCACAGTCGGACAGATTGTGTACAAATGGAGGAAATTTAAGACCATTGTTAACCAGGAGTGTCGACCAACAAAGATCATTCCAAGAGCAAGACGTGTAATAGTCCATGAGGTCACAAATGAGCCAGGATAACTTCTAATTAACTAAAGGCTGCTCTCACATTGGCTAATGTTAAAGTTCATGAGTCCACCATCAGGAGAACACTGAACAACAATGGTGTGCATGGCAGGGTTGCAAGGAGAAAACCACTGCTCTCCAAAAAGAACATTTCTGTCCAACTGCAGTTTGCTAAAGATCATGTGGACAAGCCAGAAGTCTACTGGAACAATATTTTGTGGATTGATGAAATAAATTTTTTGGTTTAAATGAGAAGGGTTATATTTGGAGAAAAGAAAACACTTCATTCTAGCAAAAGAACCTTATCCCATCTGTGAAACATGGTGGTGGTAGTATCATGGTTTAAGCCTGTTTTGCTGCATCTTGGACAGGATGACTTTCCATCATTTATGGAACAATGAATTCTGAAGTATACCAGCAAATTCTAAAGGAAAATGTCAGGACATCTGTCCATGAACTGAATCTCAAGAGAAAGTGGGTCATGCAGCAAGACAATGACCCTAAGCACACAATTTGTTCTACCAAAGAACTGTTAAAGAAGAATAAGGTTTATGTTTTGGAATGGTCAAGTCAAAGTCCTGACCCTAATCCAATAGAAATGTTGTGGAAGGACCTGAAGCAGGCAGTTCATGTCAGGAAACCCACCAACATCCCAGAATTGAAGCTGTTCTGGACAGAGAAATGGGTTAAAATTCCTCCAAGCCGATGTGCAGGACTGATCAACAGTTACTGGAAATGTTTAGTTGCAGTTATTGCTGCACAAGGGGGTCACACCAGATACTGAAAGCAAAGGTTCACATAATTTTGCCACTCAGTGATATGTAATATTGGATCAATTTCCTCAATAAATAAATGACCAAATATAATATTTGAATCTCATTTGTTTAATTGGGTTCTCTTTATCTACTTTTAGTACTTGTGTGAAAATGTGATGATGTTTTAGGTCATATTTATGCAGAAATATAGAAAATTCTTTCAACTTTCAAGCGCCACTGTATAATATAATAACAACACTAAATATTATTCTAATTATTAATAACTTCTTACAATCATGATATATGAAATACACAACAAACTGTACAATATATTTTACAAACATAATTTACTTTACAAATTTAACGTAATATACAGTTGCAATCAAAATGATTCAACCCCCATTGCAAATCAGGTTTATTGTCAAAATTTACAGACTTTCAGCTGTTTGCAATGAACAAATCAAACAAAAGCAATAGAAATAGTTCAACACAACAAGTGCTTCAAATGTTTTCCCCAAATTCAACTGAAAATGCTACTTATAATGACTTCTCCAGTCTCAAAACTATTCAACCCCCTGAATAGAATCCCTCACAACAGCACAAATATACAAAACAGGTGTTGTCTCAAGCACACATCAAGGGTTTCATTAGTTGCACCAGGTGTGCTTGAGCTGGAACAGATGAAATACCTGAACTGGCTAGGGGCAGAAAATACATGAAATACCTGGACAGGGCCTGCAGCAGGACTTGGTGGCAACAGGCACTGAGGTTTCAGTGAGCACAGTATGGTGCGTACTAAATGCAGACGGTTTCCATGCCAGAACTCCAAGACGTACACCACTACTGACCCAAAAGCACAAGAAAAGTCTGTCCACAGTCAAGCATGGGGGTGGCTCGGTGACACTCTGGCACTGCTTTGCATCCTCTGGCACTGGAAACCTCCAGCGTGTGGAAGGCAAGATGGATTCAATGAAGTATCAGGAAATCCTAGGAGAAAACGTCATGCCATCTGTGAGGAAGCTGAAGCTTGTCCTTCCAACAGGACAATGATCCCAAGCATACTTCAAATTCCACCAAGGCTTGGTTGCAGAAGAAATCCTGGAAGATTCTACAGGGCCACCATAGAAAATCTCTGGTGGGATTTGAAGAAGGTGATTGCAGCACGCAAGCCCAAGAATATTACTGAACTGGAGGTCATTGGTCATGACAAATGGGCTAAAATTCCTCAGGAACACTACCAGAAGCTGGTGTCTGGCTATGCATCACATTTGCAGCAGGTCATAACAGCAAAAGGGTGCTCTACTAAGTACTAAAGATGCCATGAAGGGGTTGAATAATTTTGAAACTGGAGAAGTCATTATAAGTTTCATTTTCAGTTGAATTTTGTTTGATTTGTTCATTGCAAACTGCTGAAAGTCTGTAATTTTTCACAATAAACCTGATTTGCAATGGGGGTTCAATAATTTGATTGCACCTGTAATTTGCTACAATTTATTATTGTAGTAGTAGTAGAAGTATTGTTGCTGTAGTTGTTGCTGTCATTATTATTACTCTTACCAATGATTAGAATGTTATGAAATATTTTCTATTTATTAATAATTAATAATATATTAAGCTCAAACCATTAGTTTTGTGTAGCAAGCATTTTATTATTATTTTTTTTAATATAAATTATCTGGCTATGCTTTATTAGAGAAATCATAAATAACACAATTTTCTGTAAGCCTGTAGCATATAGCATAACATAACATTAATTTAACATAAATTAAACAAATAAATACATTTTTATCAGATATCCCTGATCACCATTTACACTTACTGAATTAGAAATAATTATAATAATCAAATAAAATCTATACATAGTATATTATTGCCCCCTTTCAGTTATAAAAAAAAACATATTTTGTGTCAAGCTGAGATAAATTCTATATTTTTATCTTTTTATATAAATGAAATAGAATTGGTAACAAACTATAATCAAATATTTGTCTAATATAGTGGATTTAATGCATGCCCTTGATAGTTCTAAATATTGATAGTTTAGTGATTAATTGATAGAAGTACTTGAATGTTATGTGTGTTTAGTATGTAGTAAGTATGGAACATTTTACACAGTCTGAAATACAAAAATAAAAATTATCACTATGGTTGTTTCATAAGGAAATTATGACCAATTCCTTAAACAAAATGTTAAAATTAAAAGGCCATAAAATACATCTAACAGTGCATAGACTTAATAAATTAATTGTATGTATAAGGCTCTTAAATGATTAGGCGGTCATCCCATCATTGTAGCTATAAACTGGAGAATATGGTACAATTAACAAATTATATAAAAATGAAATATAATGATATAAATTGTCCATTTGATATATATTAAATATATATATATATATATATCAAGTCAAATCTGAGCATAATGATTACCACAGAATTAGGGTTTTTCAATTTGATAAGATTGTGACAGCGAGTAAACATTTACTGTTCCAGAGAAATGCAGCAATGCAATACTGAATGGCAACTAAACACACCTGGAGTACAGGTGACCGTTTAATATGCCAGACGTTATGATCTTCTACCGCTGGCTATCAATTATTACTGCAGAGCATGGGGTGTGTGTCCAGGTGAATAATGTGCTTGGCTGGTATTTGGGCTGCTATGATACATCGCAATGGTAATCTAAAAGCAATAGCAAGGAAGTGAATTATAAGAAATTACATGTTGCATTTAATAGCTGGAGAACTAAATCTTGATGTAAGAGAGATTTACATCAACAAATGCATCTTAAAATTATGTTTTAAGTTGCAATTATGCCATTATATAATATTAACAATTACAAATTGATAATTAAAAAATAAAAAGTTTTTTTAATAAGCATAATGTATTGGATATTTTATAGAAAGTGAGGTGGTGTTCTCAATTATTATAGACCACTATTACAGTTTGCCATATAGTGACATTGCTAAGTCAAACTATACAATATTGTGCAAAAGTTTTAGGCAGTTGTGAAAAAATGCTGTAAAGTAAGAATGCTTTCAAAAATAGACATTTTAATAGTTTATATTTCTTAATTAACAAAATGCAAAGTGAGTGAACAGAAGAAAAATCTATATCAAATCAATATTTGGTGTGACCACCCTTTGCCTTCAAAACAGCATCAATTCTTCTAGGTACACTTGCACACAGTTTTTGAAGGAACTCGGCAGGTAGGTCGGCCCAAACATCTTGGATAACTAACCACAGTTCTTCTGTGGATTTAGGCAGCCTCAGTTGCTTCTCTCTCTTCATGTAATTCCAGACAGACTTGATGATGTTGAGATCAGGGCTCTGTGGGGGCCATACCATCACTTCCAGGACTCCTTGTTCTTCTTTACACTGAAGATAGTTCTTAATGACTTTCACTGTATACTTGGGGTCATTGTCATGCCTTTGGCAAACAAACTGCCTTCTGCTACAGCCAAATATGTCAAATGTTGACTCATCAGTCCAGATCACCTGCTGCCATTTTTCTGCACCCCAGTTCCTTCATGGAAGACTTGCAGCCAAAAAGTTATACTTCTGATGTGGAAACAAGGCCAAGTGACTCAACTATGCACAAAAACACAGGAACTGAGGTGCAGAAAAATGGCAGCAGGTGCTCTGGACTGATAAGTCAAAATTTGGCATATTTGGTTGTAGCAGAAAGCAGTTTGTTTGCCGAAGGGCTGGAGAGCAGTACACAAATTATTGTCTGCAGACAACAGTGAAGCACGGTAGAGGTTCCTTGCAAGTTTGGGGCTGCATGTCTGCAAATGGAGTTGGGGATTTGGTCAGAATTAATGGTCTCCTCAATGCTGAGAAGTACAGGCAGATACTTATCCATCATGCAATAAAATCAGGGAGGCATCTGATTGGCCCCAAATTTATTCTGCAGCATGACCACGACACCAACAGCGTAAACATTCAGCATAAAGAAGAACAAGGAGTCCTGGAAGTGATGGTATGGCCCCCACAGAGCCCTGATCTCAACATCATCGAGTCTGTCTGGGATTACATGAAGAGAGAGAAGCAACTGAGGCTGCCTAAATCCACAGAAGAACTGTGGTTAGTTATCCAAGATGTTTGGGCCAACCTACCTGCCGAGTTCCTTCAAAAACTGTGTGCAAGTGTTCCTAGAAGAATTGATGAATTGATGCTAGTTTGAAGGCAAAGGGTGGTCACACTAAATATTGATTTGATGTAGATTTTTTTGTAGATTTTTCTTCTGTTCACTCACGTTGCATTTTGTTAATTGATAAATATAAACTATTAATATGTCTATTTTTTAATGCATTTTTTACTTTACAGCATTTTTTTCACACCTGCCTAAAACTTTTGCACAGTACTGTAGGTACTGCAATAATTATTGGTACCGTTTTAGTCAATACTTTGTGCTGCCTCCCTTTGCAAAGATAACAGCTCTGGGTCTTCTCCTATAATGCCTGATAATGTTGGAGAATACATGGCAAGGGATCTGAGACCATTCCTCCACACAGAATCTTTCCAGATCCTTAAAATTTCGAGGTCCCTGTGGACTCTCCTCTTCAGTTCACCCCACAGGTTTCCTATAGGTTTCAAGTCATGGTTGAACAATTTCTTGTTCCTAGTCACCCAGGTGTACTAAAAAATTAAAAATATCATTGGAAATATACTTCAAATATATATATTTTTTATAAACCTGTGTTGTGTTTGCAATTGTTTGATATCCATGAGAGCAGAGTATTTTTGTGAATTTTTTTTAACAAAAGATCGAAAGGTTAAACAATAAAGACAATTTTACACAGCCTTCTTTGCTCATATTTACCAAGGGTGTCAATATTAATGGAGGGCACTGTAGATGTCTTATGTCTAGTTTTATTTTGTAATGTCTTTTTGTGACTTTTCTTCCAGGTTGCGCTATTGTCATGCTTTTACAGTGTGTGACCTAAAAATTTGTGTATTTACCTTTGTATCCGATTCTTCTGCCTCTAACGATAAGACTGTGTATGTACAAGAAATAATTACATGGATAACTATACAATAATCAGCCCTCCAAAATGTCCTACACAAGAATTTCTCAAAAGGCACTCAGCTCACTCCCAGTCATTAACCTGCTATCACATGACAGAAAACAAAGAAAGGTTTCTCAACAAAGAAAGTTGCACCCTTATAGCCTTTTCAAAGTACCAGTAACTTCCTTATTGCAAATTCCCAATGGGTGTATTTCTTTTTAACCTCATGTTGTACCAAATTCAAAGAAATTGCCACAATCACTGTTTGACTGCCGTTCTTAGTGTGTCTATAGGAGAAATTAAGCAAACTAAATTAGACCAAATAATAATTCAGCGTGGTAATTTTATTTAATTTCTTATTTCATGTAGGTTTCTTGTTGCTAATATGGTCCTGAGCACATTTACCACAATTAACGAACCTTGTTAACACAATATATAATACTGATGAATAACAAAAAAAATTTAATGACCTAAAAGTATGAAATATGAAAGCAACTAAGAACAAGACAAAATAGTTTTAGCAGAATTGTATTCAAATAAGCAAGACTTCTCAAAGACTTTAAGAAACACAATGATAATTTATGAAGTAATTACACAGTTAACAACCGCTCTGGTAAAAAGCATTAAAAAGTAGGAGGTCTGAACTCCTCTGAAGGTCTTATCCCTGTGATATACAGTACTGTGCAAAAGTTTTAGGCACCCTTTTTTTTTTTTTTTTTTTTTTTACATGACTTCTACATTATCAAGTCAGTACAAAAAACATTTTTAAATCTCAATTAAAAGTTACAGAAAAATGTTTGTATGTCATTAAAGAAAGCAGCATATTACATAAGAAACACTTTTCAGACAAAAAACACAATGAAGGCTGTTGGGTTTTGCTGCAAAAATAAGAAGCGAGTACGAAAGTCAAAGTCTCCAGAAGAACTGTGTCTGGTTCTGCAAGATGCTCAATAAAACTTACCAGTTCATTTCCTTATAAAACTGCACAAATTGTACTGGAGACTACTATTTTAATTTTTATTTTTTTGTCACACCAAATATTGACTTTGTTTCGTTTACCACTGTTTACTGGTATTTACTGTTTTTTTTAAATGTAGAAACATTTAATTTCATTATTTTGAAGGCAACTTTGCTCTACAGAATGTTTTTGCATGTGCCTGAAACTTTTGCACAGTACTGTATGTCACACACTAAGTTGTATTAAATAGGTTCCTCTGGCGCAGCAGACTGTTAGTGTCACAATGAGTCACTAGCTATCTCACTGACATAGTCAAACCTTCAATGGTTTGACTATCTGCTGTTTGACTATCTGCTGACTATTTACAACCCAATCTGCTGTTATGGTTGCTGGAATGTCCAATTAATTAGGCTAGGCTAAAAAAATGGTAACTAATGTAATGTAAATTAAATGTTTGACAAGTTAGTAAGTATGCATTAATACAAACTTTAGAAAATAAGCAAGTACTTGAATACTCAAGAGGGACAGTTTATTCACTCATGAACCAAATGTAGCATGTTACAGTTAAATACACATACGTATCAAATGAAACGTTTTCTTTTGTGAAAGTCAATAGCAAGTAGATTTTCTCATTTGTGAGTGAAGTAACAATGCTGGTGCCCATTATATCAACTGCCTACTGAACCTGCTTGTCCACTGGGCAACTGTGAATGAATTGATAGCCTGGATATGTAATCTGCTTGTCCTGGGTGCCTGGGTTAACAAATTGTCCATTCCTGCTAAGAAAGGTCAGAGCCATCAGTGGCAAGGACACAGCCCCAGATCACAATGAGACAGTATAGACTCTGTTGGAGACCCATGGGCATTTCCAGGGAACACCAGATAGAATCAGTGTGGCAGGAGGCAGCACAAATATGGACATGAATAAAGTGACATAATTCAGGACAACAGATGGTGTATGTAAAGCTGGTGTTAGCATGCTTTGAGCTAAGGCTGCTTTAGGACAGTTGGGATACTAAGAACAAGCGGTTGGAAGCCATGTAGGATGTGCTGGAGAGGTCTTGTACTAGGAGGTTACCATAGAATACGTCTTGTGAGGGTTGGCTTTGGCTTAGAGATGGATGTACAGTATGTCTAGAAAGACTAGTTACTCAAACCTGAATACATCTGTCAGGTAGTCTTGGTGCGCCTGTTAGGTAAATCTTTTAGGTAGGTTGGTTTTGGCATGTAGCATGCATCATCTCAGAACATTATGGTGGTGGATAAGTGCAATAAATCAGTAGCTGTTTAGACACATTTGTGGAGTATTTCTTACTTTACTTGCAACTTAACATAAAATAATTCTGATAAATATACCATTTCAAATACATTACACTGGATTATGAAGCCTTTTCAAAATAATAAAATACACACTTATAAAAACTTGGATACACACTTGATTTTGATACAAACATTTGAGGAAAACTATATTTAATTTTATTTATCCTCCTCCAACATGCAGTTCTATCAAATGACATTGACATTAACTACTAACAATAATAATAATAATAATAATAATAATAATAATAATAATAATAATAATAATAATATACAGTTAAATTAAGGTGTACTGGTTTACACCAAGTAGCAAAGACATTACACACTAGAACACATGAAATCATACTTGTAAGTGACAGTAGATATAGGACCAAAATAACTAAATTGTGTCGCTAGTTATGGACTGCACTGTAAGTCTTACTGAGGCTCTGCAGGCTGACAAAATCAATATGATTGTACATTAAACATTAGTTTCAGTAAAACATTATTGCAGATATACTGATTACAGTAAGGTACAGTAATCACTACAGTTTGCTACATGTAATTAATGAACAATTTCAGAGAACAGTAGTGGATGGTTATGTAAGAGTACAGTATAAGGACATGAACTTATTCAACATATTTATTTAGCTATGTCTCAATGGCACTTATTAACCAAAAAGGTAAACAGGGCAATTGAACAATCCTTATATGTAGGCTATTATTTATCATTTAATAGTGATTGATACAAGTAGTATAACATGTTCTGGGAATGTGCCTTAACAATGGGTACACACTTATCATTGTCCATTTTGTGATTGCAAAATGAATGTGCACAATGATGTTAAATAATTAATCATGAGTCTTAACTGTGCAATTATAGTTTACTAAAAAGCATTACCCTCATCTGCTCAGATGTATAAATGAAATAAATGTCGCTCTGGATAAGGGCGTCTGCTAAATGCCGTAGATGTAAATGTAAATGTAAATGTAAAAAGCTCTACAGTCTACTAATTGACTTCTACAGTCCCCTCTGAAACTATTGGAATGGCAAGGTCAATTCATTTTTTTGTGCTATACACCAAAGACATTTGGGTTTGAGATCAAAAGATGTATATGAGACAAGAGTTTAGGATGTCAGCTTTTATTTCCTGGTATTTACATCTAGATGTGTTAAACAACATAAAACATAGAACCTTTTGTATCACACCACCCAATTGTTTGGTGAGCAAAAGTATATGAACAGATAAGTCTTGAAGTAAATTAAAGTAAGCAACACTTAATATTTGGTTCCATATCCCTTACTTGCAATAATTGCATCAAGCCTGTGACTCACTGACATCACCAAATTATTGGTTCCTTCTTTTGTGATGCTTTTCCAGGCTTTTACGCCTAACCCTAACCCAGCCTCTTTCAGCTGTTGTTTGTTTCCTCTTCAGCAGGTGAAATGTATGCTCAATTGGGTTAACGTCTGGTGATTGACATGACCAGTCTAAAACCTTCCACTTTTTCCCCTGCTAAAGTCCTTTGTTTAGTTTGCAGTGTGTTTTGGGTCATTGTCTTGCTGAATGATAAAGTTTCTTAATTTGGATTAAGAAAAAATTAGAATTAATTAATTGGAATTCATTTGGATAAATTTCTCTGTAAATTGGCAGACAAAATGTTTCTGTCAACTTCTGATTCTGCTGCTACCATCATGAGTTACAGTTGTGCTTGAAAGTTTGTGAACCTGTTAGAATTTTCTATATTTCTGCATAAATATGACCTAAAACAACATCATTTTTCACACAGGTCCTAAAAGTAGATAAAGAGAACCCACTTAAACAAATGAGACAAAACTATTATACTTGGTCATTTATTTATTGAGGAATATTGTAATATTGGATCATTTCCCATGAATCAGTTTCATTTGTTTAATTGGGTTCTCTTTGTCTACCTTTAGGACCTTTAGGTGTGAAAATCTGATGATATTTTAGGTCATATTTATGCAGATACAGATGCATCTCAAAAAATTTGAATATTGTGGAAAAGTTCATTTTTTCCTAAATTTAATTTTAAAAAAGTGGACCTTTTGCCAGAGCCATATCTTGCCTGGTTTCCCACTGAATCTAAGCTGTGTTGAGCCTGGTCAGTACCTGGATGGGAGACCTCCTGGGGAAAACTAAGGTTTCTGCTCGGGAGGCCAGTAGGTGGTGCTCTCCCTGTGATCTGTGTGGGTCCTAATGCCCCAGTGTAGTGACGGGGACACTATACTGTAAGAAGAGCACCGTCTTTTGGATGAGACGTTAAACCGAGGTCCTGACTCTCTGTGGTCATTAAAAATCCCAGGCCACTTATTGTAAAGAGTAGGGGTATCACCCTGGTGTCCTGGTGAAATTGGCCCTTGTGTATCATGGCCCCCTAATAATCTCCATCCCTGAATTGGCTATATATCTCCTCTCCACCAACAGGTGGTGGGTGTTCTGGCACACTATGGCTGCTGTCGCATCATCCAGGTGGATGCTACACACTGGTGGTGGTTGAGGAGATTTCCCCCCACACTATGTAAAGTGCTTTGAGTGTCTAGAAAAGCGCTATAAAAATGTAACTTATTATTATTATTATATTCTAGATTCATTACACATAAAGTGAAATATTTCAAGCCTTTTTTTGTTTTAATCTTGATGATTACCGCTTACAGCTCATGGAAATGAGATACTGGAAAAATCCAGTATCTCAAAAATATTAGAATAAAGAATTTATAATACAGCAGTGTCGACCTGAGAAGACTCTAATCAGCTAATTAACTCAAAACATCTTTTTACTCAAAACACCGTTGCTCAGTGGTCCAAAGTCCTCTTTTCTGGGAAATCAATGTCTCAGAGTCTGGAGGAAGAGTGGAGAGGCACAGAATCCAAGTTGCTTGAAGTCCAGTGTGAAGTTTCTACAGTCAGTGATGATTTGAGGTGTCATGTCATCTGCTGGTGTTGGTCCACCGTGTTTTATCAAGTCGAAAGTCGATGCAGCGTCTACCAGGAGATTTTAGAGCACTTCATGCTTCCATCTGCTGACAAGCTTTATGGAGATGCTGATTTCCTTTTCCAGCAGGTTAATCTTGGTTCCAGAACATTCATGGCTCTTCTCTGTATTTCTTTGCAAATTCCAATCTGGCTTTCCGATTCTCATGGCTGATGAGTGGTTGCATCTGGTGGTATGGCCTCCATATTTCTGCTCTCGAAGTCTTTGAATGGTGGATTGTGACACCTTCATCCCTGCCATGTGGAGGTTGTTGGTGATGTCACTGATTGTTGTTTTTGGGTTTTTCTTGACAATATTCACAATGTTTCTCTCATCAGCTGTGGTTGTTTTCCCTGGCCGACTCATTCAGCGTCTGTTGCTCAGTACACCGCTGGTTTCTTTCTGTTTTAGAACATTCCAAATTGTTGTATTGGCTATGCCCAATGTTTGTGCGGTGACTCTAATTGATTTCCTATGATTGTGCAGTGCCTCTGATTGATGAGTGGTTGTCAGCAGCTAATCATTTTGGGTTAATATATCAGGACGCTGCTTCTCAATGATAACACTGTAGTGGGAGAATAAATGAACTAGAGTACATGTTCCTTGGAATACCAAGGAAGAGATGTTAATTAGCTGATTATTCGGATCAGGTATGTTGGGACCAGGGAAAACATTAAAATGTCCAGGACAGGGGCTGCACAGCTCAACACAAGCAGTAAGTGTACATAAAGTGGAAATTTATGCCATCTACTGGTACAGTTAGCTAACTGCATCTGAATCTGAGTCAATTGAGCAGGGGTTTACAATCCAGTATGTCTATTGATTACCTAGTAATGTTTTATTTTTACTGTCTAATCACAGTTTAGATGCTTTACAGGTAGTCAGACCTGTACAGTGCACGATTCTTCTTTTTTGAATTTCTTTTTGAATTTTTTTTCAGTATATATATGTGGTGTTTATTGTCTTTATGACATAATATTAAGTAGAGCCGGTATGATTTAATGCTGTAAAAGGCATAAATAATGTTATCAATAATGCTTAGTAGAGGGATTAAAAACATCTCTCAATACCATTTTACAAATTAACTTGAGCAAAAAGGGGACACTACTTAACACAAAGGTAATCCTCTTATGGTGTGTAAGCATCAGGCTTACATTCTGGCACTGTCCAGATTGTACTCCTTCTCCAGACATTTTCTGTGTACAAAGCTTACTTAATTGGGAGGAAACACCTGTATGGTAAAATATGTGCTTTCAGTTTTTTGGCAATATTATGGACAGAACTGGTGAAGAAGTCTTAATGGAAAGATTTAGAACAAAGATGTTTGGAAGTGGCACAAAGAAGTGGTATGTGCAGAGGACCATGAAACAGAAGAACGGAGTAAACAAAGCAGGATGCTGGAAGAAGAAAAGAAGAACTATCAGGCTTCTGAAGCAACACAGAGAGCAGTTACTGAATGAACTAGATGTGAACAAGATGCTTTCATACCTGTTGTACAAGAAGGTCTTTTCTCTCAGTGAATATACAGAGATACTGGGCCAGGAGTCCAGCAGAAAGAGAGCAGAGCTTTTCTTGGATCAGATAATGGATAAGGGCCCAGATGCTTTTTACTCCTTCTGCTCTGTGCTGGAGGAAGTGTCTCCTCACCTACTCACATGCTTCCTGCTGGGACATGAAGGTACTCCTGTTTAGCTATGACTAGTAAATTATTCATTCAGAAAGAGGTGAATGACTAGTCTGTCTCATTTTAGGCTTCTTTAGTTATTTTACTTCCAGTCTATAAATTTTAGAAGATGATATGGGGTAGGTTATGGGGCCCTTTTGTAACTTTTATACATGAGATGCTGTTGTGAATAATTAACATTAAAGTAAAAAAAAAAAAAATACAACAATACAGATTTTTAAAATGTGCTAATTTGCCAGATAGCAAATAATTACAACAAATGTTCAATGATTATAAGCAAAAAGGACAAAGGAAACATAGTCATAAATGTCATTAAAATATATAGATTTACATAAATATGTTCATTGTATTTATTTATTTATTTACTTACTTACTTACTTACTTATTTACTTATTATTTTACAAAATTAACCCCTTTGTATTTGTAAAACTCATTTTTACATTAGTGGCAGGAATATTTTATTGATATGAAACAACATATTTCTGCCAAAAAAGCCTGATAGATCCTTATAATTCCAAGGTCTCAAACTACAAAGACAGAATAAGCTTTAAACAATGTGAAACACCAAGTGTTTGCTTAGCACAACATGGCATCTTATAGAAACCTATAAATTTGTACTGATTATGTACTACAGGCATGCAGAGGAAACCACATTAAACCTGCACAGGCCACTAAGGCAGAAAATAGCCACCTAAATCCACACCACTGAGCAGATTACCAGCTAACTATTGAGACCAGCCACAGCAAGCAGAATTCAGTTTATTGAACTCAAATGGCTAGGATCCAGATTACCAGCAATAACCTTCATATTTAGTTTAGAAGGTTTAGAATTAGGGAGTTAAATATGAGACAGATTAATGTTAGGAATTATATTAATCTTCAAAGAATAGCTTTTGTAATACCTTTATAATATTGTTCAACACATAGACCTGTGAACTTGGATTAAGGCCATGCAGTGCTTTTTGAACAAATAAACAATGATGATTCACAGAAATCAGTTGCAATGTAGGAACATTTACTCATGATTTTAGGAAAACAAAATAAACAATTTATAGACCCTGTGTACAGCCATCTTATAAGTTATTCAGTTATTTTTCTGTTGCTGCATTAAACACTCACACAACTTGATTTATACCAATATTTATATTTGTAATGTACATGTAAAAAATATTACCCATTATCCATAGTAGATGTCTATAAATTAATGATGTATGTTCCATTTTGATGTGGTTTGCATAGAACTATTAACTGATTTCTAATCAATCATTTGTCCTTCGTAGATGGCTCAGGCAGACAAAGTAAGAAGCAGGGACAGAATCTGCCCTCTCACAGTCAGGAACATGTCTTTTCCAAGGAAGAGGGTACAGCTTGCTATCCCTCTTTGTATATGGATCCTCTTTATGATACAAGGTAAGACATTACTCCTTGTGTGGCAAAACTTCCATTAAGGTTGTTCACGTAACGGATCCCAACCTGAGAGAATCAATTCTAATTCAAAGGAAACATAGTAAAGCACACAGCCTCACTACGACCAACTGTGTGGTCAATGGATATGGGCCAAGATTGACTTTTTTTAAAAATCCTTACACACATTATAACATACTGGATTAAAAAGAAAAATGTATATGTTATAGTTATATGTTACACCCTCACTGAGCACTAATACTTATATTAATACTGGGCAGGGCCTCCCTTTGCTCTCAGAACAGCCTCAATTCTTCATGGCATGGATTCCACAAGATGTGGGAAACATTCCTTTGAGATTCTGGTCCATGTCGACATGATTGCATCATGCACTTCCTGCAGATTTTTCAGGTGCACTGTTCTTCTGTAGCCCATCCGCCTCAAGGTTTGACGTGTTGTGCATTATGAGATGTTCAAAACAAATGTACAACGTGGTTATTTGAGTTACTGTAGCCTTTCTGTCAGCTTGAAACAGTCTGGCCATTCTCCGCTGACCTCTTTCATAAACAAGGCATTTACGTCTGCAGAACTGCCGCTCGCTGGATGTTTTTTCTTTATTGCACCATTCTACAGTAAATTCTAGAGACCACTGTCCATGAACATCCCAGGAGATCAGCAGTTATAGAAATTCCCAAACTAGCCCATCTGGCACCAGCAATCATGCCATGGTCAAAATAATTGATATCACATTTTTCCCCCATTCTGATGGTTGATGTGAACATTACTCATAGCTGCTGGCCTGTATCTCCATGATTTTATGCATTGCACTACTACTGATTGGCTGATTAGATCATTGCATGAATGAGTAGGTGTACGTGTTCCAAGTCATGCCTTGCATTTTCAGTCATGAGGCTGTAGTGTTTTTTTTTTTTTTTTTTAGTTCAGTAACGATGATGCATTAGCCTTTTGTTGCTCTGTATGAACAGATTTAGTTTAAGGAGATTCATGCTAAGTGTTTCTTATATGCTTGACTCTTTCTCTACCACTTCTTATTTACTGTCCTTTTCTATGGGTTTATATAGACCCTTTTACTGGTATTTTCCACATAAAGTATGTAACTAAATAAGGAATAAACACTGGACACCTTGAGCATTTTTATTCTTCCGTTAGTTTAGTGTATCAAGGGACTAACCACCTACTGGGTTATTAACTAGCTTTAAATGAAATGACTCTGAGAGTGATGCAGAAGTAATTACGGTTTCCAAAGTAAGCCCAGCGGCTCTTTGTGGCATGGCAGATGGGCCTCGTTTAACTGATTACATCTATGATTTGATTAAATTCTACTTTTAGTCCCATGTACCACAGAGTCACCCTGTTATCAAGGTCATTTGAAAATTTGCCCTTAGCTCTGGACACTTGCTTAGATCACCGTTATAATGTTGCTTACCTCAACATTAATTTTTGCTTCAAAATACTGTATGCATCTTTGTGGATATGACTGTGGGCATTTACTGGGTTTGAGGGGGTTGCTTTTGCATTTTCATTCCCTGAAGCTAGATAGAGTGCATTCTCTATTTTTCTTACATCATAGCATCATATTGCTTGTCATCTTGGTGAATGTTTGGTGACTGACAGTGGCATTGCATGCACATGTGAGTCTTTGAGTGTTTATGTGTCTGTGTCTGTGTATGTGCAGTGTAACACGCACAGATGCCTGAAAGAGGATTTGTGTGTGTGTGTCCATATGTGTACAGGCCTCATAATAAGGCTGAGTTTTATAGGGAGCTGGAGGACAGGACTGGGATACGGGTGAAATAGAAAAATATAGAGAATGCAAAATGAAAGTATGGAGAGGCTGCTCCCAAGTGGTGTAACAGAAAAACATTTGCTTTCCATCGGGATTTGAACTCATTATCTATTGACGATGTAACAGCCATCCATGGCCTGGAGTGAATGGAGGGAAACCGCCCATGCTCTCTTTGTAGGAAGGATGGCACACTCTCTCTTGCCTGTCAATCACAGTGACACCAGTGGGTTTCTGTGAGCTCATGTACTGTATGTGGAATAGATTAGATAATGCATTCCTCTGAGTGTGTTACACTGCCCTGTGATGTAGCATGGGCAGCAATTCGAAAATATGCAGTTGGCTGGCTTCACGTGTCTCGCAGCAAGTACATGTTAGTTGTCACTCTTCCACCCACCCATGTGGGCTGGTGTGTGGGAATTCGCAGGTGACCAAATTGGGGAGAAAATAGGGGTAACAAAGACTCAGGACAAGACTCTCATCTCTGACCTGGAGATGGAATGCTCTGGCGCGCACATACACACACACACACACACACACACACACACAATAATACACAGCTTGACCATCTAAATCACATAAATACTGCCTAACAAAGCAATTTGACAATTATTTTTGTCATATTTTGGATAGAGCTATACACACATAGACATAAAGTAAAGGGCTGGACAATCTGAACGAATCAGACATTCAAGAAAGCACAGACAGCAGAAAAACATGCTTATGGATAGAACTGAGAGAAGGATGCAGTGCTCCAGCAAGTGAGTACCAGCATTTCTAAACTGGCTTCTTGCTTTAAAATTCAGTGACGCACTCTAATAAACAGGGTCATGAATTCAGAACTGCTCAGCTGCTGACACAATACACTGTGCTGTTTATTAGAAGGTTGTCTTATCTTCTTATTATGAATCCCATTTTGTCTCTCAAAATACATTTGTTCACAGGAAGACATGCAAGCTATAGAAAGATATGAAAAAATAACTTGTTCTTTTATGTTTTATGCATTTTATCACAGTCACTCTACAACTGTGCGTCTCTCACAGTTTGAAATGTGTTCAAAACATTTACAATGAATGTTGCCATTTCTCTGTGCATCTCCCTGTGTAGATATGGAGCAGATTCAGCCTTAAGCTCTGCTTCTGCTTGACATTTGGATGTGAACTGTGTGTGTATTTGGTGTATACTCATTTGTGCATGTGTGGCTCTCAGAGCATGTGTAATTGTGTGTTTGTGTGTGCATCAATGAGGCTGTTTTAGTCTGGTGCAATCTGCCAGGTGCTAACAGCCTTCACTACCTTTTTGTCAGACTTTAACCCAGTGAACCATAATTTCAAACAAGTTATAATAAAAGCCAGGATCCACACACACACACCCACACCCACACACACCCACACCCACACACACACACACACACACACACACACACACACACACACACACACACACACACACACAAATGTTCTTGCTGAACAGAAAGGAAATGAATTGCTATGGCAGGTCCAGCATTGCAGGGAAGGCTACAATATTTATCTGTTGGGTTTTTCACTCTGTCCATGCCTGTCTGGTGCTGTTAACTTTCTTGCTGACTTCAACCAAACATGTTCTTCTAAATCATGGCCCCAGGCCTCACTCAGCGGGCGCAAGCTACTTGCAAGGACATGGTCTGCCTGGCCTTATTCTTCAGCTCACTACCATCACTAAAAACATTAATGATTTCCATTTTGGATCACAAGTCAATTAAATACACTGTTCATTGTTTTGTTAGTTTTTTCCATTTGCTTACTCTGTATGTCCACAATACTGTGTGAGTTATAAACAGGCTCACTTAATTTCCTCCCTGATTAAAGCAGGTGTATGTGCTTTCACAGTTTTCACTGCTGACACAAAAAGATCATGAGCCAAAGCCAAAAGGCAGTTAGCATATTTGCTTTTGAGCCCAAGTCCTTTATACACAGTAAATGTCTGCGTTCAGAATTCAGGTCCTTATTGGTTAAAAATAACTAGGCTGAAATCCTGGTCTGTCAGGTTAAAAAAAAAGAGAAGTGAGAGGGATGTAAAGGGAGAGAGAGAGAGAGAGAGAGAGAGAGAGAGAGAGAGAGAGAGAGAGAGAGAGAGAGAGAGAGAGAGAGAGAGAGAGAGAGAGGTTGTGCTCCACTCTGATGACTCACCTCACAGCACAGAGCGAGAGAGAGAGCACTGCGACAGCAATGAAGTGTGACTTGTGTGCGTGTGTGCGTGTATGTGTGTTGTGCATGGAAGTGCGTGTATTAGAATGTATGTGATACTGTATCATGTGGCCAAGTCGGATTGTGTTCTCTACTGGTGCAGTGTACCCATGTGGAGAGGACCTTCCTGGCATCTCTTTTGTTTGGTACAAAAAGCTATAAATCTCACTGTTCCAGCTGGAGAAGATGCTTAAGGCTCAGGTCCAGCTTTCACCTCAGGGAATCGGCTTTGAGCCCTACAAACGATTCCTGAGCTCTTTTTTTCCCTCCACATAGAAAACCAGGGAGCAGAGATAGGCCATGGGAAGGAGGGCATTTTTCACTTGTCCTATTTAACACACTGTAAATGATTTCTACATGACATTTTCTGACATTTACATTGAGATTTCTACATGACATCCTACATACATACAAAAATTTATATATGGTAATAATAATAATAATAATAATAATAATAATAATAATAATAATAATAATAATAATCGTGTTAACTTATATAGCACATTTCAGTGACCCAAAGACAAGTAAAACCTTACCACTTACACATAATACCATAATTATGCAACTAAAAATACAATGAACACACAATAAAGATGCTGAAGAAAGACCTTTTCCTTATCCACACAGGGCTACACCAACCACACTGTATACAATACACTGCACAGAGTGTCCTGCTCACAGCAAGAGATGTTCAATTAGCCTTGTGTAGCCATATGTGGGGTATGTACACATATTCATGCCCGTGTTTGTACCTTGAATCTATGGGTGTGTTGGCTTGTTTTAGGTCTGTGTGAGGACCAAAATCCCAATAAAATTACAAGAACCAAATGATTTCTCTTTGGTTAGCATTATTTAGCTACAATAATAATTTGTGTGTGGAAATATATATACATATATGTGTGTGTGTGTGTGTGTGTGTGTGTGTGTGTGTGTGTGTGTGTGTGTGTGTGTGTGTGTGTGTGTGTGTGTGTGTGTGTGTGCGCGCCTTTGGTGAGTACTGTAAGGACCAGACCTGGTGCTGCAGTAGAAATTGTGTGAGAGGATGCATTAGAGCCTCAGACTGCAGTAGGAACACACTAAGCTTGTGACCTAGTGCTGTCTAAGCATCATGATATATACACACAGTCCCACTGTGCGTATGCACCCACTGCATAGTCCCACAGTCTGACAGTTTCTGTGCCTGGGCTTCAGCAGCCCACCATTCTCTCACAAACCCATGCACTTAATATGTTACAGTATGGTTAAGGACTGCATTAAGAAATCCAGTTTTATGACAGTTTTAATACTAATCTATCTTGAGCCAAATGAACACAGAATAAATTCAACACTAAGGATGTTGCCCATGTTGGCTACTCCTATATTAATTATGTAGCTTTTGTCACAAATTCAGTATCAATGCAGCATATATGGGTCATAAATCGCCATTCCATGCCATGCTGCTATGATTATGCATGCTTCTGTGACAGTCTTCTGAAGCAAAAAGATCTACATTTTCTCTGACTAAAATGTAAAAATTAATTTCATTAATTTCATTTGCAGAGCATCTGATTTGTTTTTTGGTGCAAAATTAATGATCACATAATAACATTAAATGATTTCATAGTTTCTGAGTTTCATTTTGAACACAAATTTCTATAGATTGGTGGAATAAAGTAGTATAATAGTATAGTATTAATATAATAACGACACAGTTGCATATTAATGACATAATAATGACACAGTAATGACACATAGCTTTAAGCCTTTGCTCAGACACCTATGAAGTAATTACTTCTACTGCCTGCAGTAATTATTGTATGATCTCATTTGTCATGGGCAAAAAGGTTTTTCAAATTCCCTTTTTGATTGGGTGAAGTAATATACTAGGCCATATGCTTGCAGACTGATATGGCTTGACGTCACAAGCCTAATTACACTCACCCTTGAAATAGATTCAGCATGAACTATTTCTGTTTAATGTTCCCATCCAATACCTCCAGCCTTAGCGCTCAAGCCAGTGACTGACAATCTGCCTCTTATATAGATAAAGATCACTCTGCAGGATTTATTTCTTAGCATTCGTTTTATCAATTTGTAACATATGTTCTCCAGTCATTAGAATGATCAAGCATTATTTTAAAGAATCGACTATCTTTGTGTAACTGTTTTCAGTCTGAATATTTTAAGCAGCAGAACAAAGGCAGCTACAAGTACAGGCAACAAAGAGAAACTTGAGGCTGGGTACTTCACAGGAATGACTATGTCTACAGAACGCACCTGATAACTATGGTAGTCTATTAACATAATATTATTGCACTAACTTTTTAATAGTTTATAATAGTTTGCTCATTGAGTACCAGGCACCAGTGGTTATTGAATGGTGCTGAATTCGTAACTGTTACAACAACTGTTAAAGGAAAGGGTAAAATGGAATCTGGCAAAGAATAGGGACCAGCGGGCTTGGCGTGGGTTAAGGCGTTTGGTGGTGCGTAAGTACTCTAGGTTTTTGTGATCTGTGAAAATGAAAAAGGGGTGCTCTGCCCCCTCCAGCCAGTATCTCCATTCTTCCAATGCTAGTTTAATGGCCAGTAACTCCTGATCGCCCACATCATAATTCCTCTCCGCCGGGGACACTTTTTTCAAGAAAAAGGCCACTGGATGGAGTTTTGGCCTTTCCAGTCATGTCTCGGAGTCGTCCACCTCCACGAAGGGACAAGAGGGATCGGGGTGTTTAAGAATGGGAGCTGTGGTAAAGGTGGTTTTTAGTCGGGACATGGCTATCTCGGCCTCCTGGTTCCACTTAAGGTGGCGTGGTCCGCCGCGTAAGAGTGCTGTGAGGGGCAGGGTGATGGAGCTGAAGCCCTGAATGAAACACCAGTAAAAATTTGCAAAGCCCAGGAAACACTGTAGCTCCTTCACAGTAGTGGGAGTGGGCCATTGCGTGACTGTGGTGACCTTGCACAAGTCCATGGTGACCCCATGGCTGATGACATACCCCAGGAAGGTTGTAGTGCATTGGTGGAACTTGCACTTTTCCCCTTTGACGTACAGCTGGTTATCTAGGAGCCATGCTAGGACTTGGCGCACATGGTTCACATGGGTCTCGTAGTCTGGGGAGTAAACCAGGATGTCGTCGATGTAGGCAATCACAAACTTGCCCAGCATGTCACACAGCACATCGTTAATCAGGCACTGGAAGACTGAAGGCGCATTAGTCAGCCCATATGGCATAACCAAGTATTCTTAGTGCCCCGTGGCTGTGCTGAAGGCCATTTTCCACTCGTCCCCTTTTTGGATACGTACGAGGTTGTACGCACTGCGCAGATCAAGCTTGGTAAAGTAGCAAGCTTCTCGTAGCTGTTCCAGGGCTGAGGGGATGAGTTGAAGTGGGTAGGGGTATTTCACTGAGGCCTGGTTCAGGCCTCTATAGTCGATACAGGGTCGAAGACCCCCTCCTTTCTTGGCAACAAAAAAGAAGCTGGCGGCCGCCGGTGCAGTGGAGTGATGGATATACCCCTGTTGGAGAGTTTCTTGGATGTACTCCGTCATTGCTTTGTGTTCGGCCTGTGACAGGGGATAGATGCGCCCCCGGGGTGGAGTCATACCTGGAAGCAGGTCGATAACACAGTCATAGGGGCGATGAGTAGGAAGGCCGCCAGCTTTGGCCTTGCTAAACACTTCACTGAGCTCCTGGTACTCGGGGGGTATGCTGACCTTCAGAGCGGTTTCGGGGCTTTCTATGGTCATGGCCGAGACAACCAGTGTGGGGGTGTGGAGGCAGTGCTGCCGGCAGTAAGACGACCAGCCCATGATTTGTCTGTTCACCCAGAAGATTTATGGATCGTGCCGCTCCATCCAGGGTAGTCCCAAGATGATGGGGTGTCGAGCGGAGGTGGTGACCCAGAACTGAATCTCCTCACGATGCAGGGTGCTGACTTGGAGCTGCAAGGGTTTTGTGCAGTGTGTGATGAGGCCAACGCCTATGGGATCTCCGTCGATGGCTTGGACCTTGAGAGGGCATAACAATGGGTTGGTGGGGAGACCAAGCTGATGCACGGTTTCCTCATCTATGAAACTGCCCACCACCCTGGAGTTGAGCAGTGCTGTACGATAGGAAGAGGTACCTGAGTGTTCTATCATGACAGGGAGAGTGAAAGCATGAGAAACAAAATTATGGTTATGACTCACCAGCGGCGAGCGTGAGTGGTGGCCGCCCCTCGCTGGAGAGTTGCTCAAGGGGTGGACTGGGCAGTGGTGGACGAGGTGGTCAGCTTGGCCGCAATAGAAGCAGCGGTGCTCTCGGTGCCTCATCTCTCGCTCTCCCTCGTTGAGCTTGGCGTGGCCGAGTTGCATGGGCTCCGCGAGAGCGAGCAAGGTGGATGACTCTGGGAGGCTCCGGAGAAATCTGCGGCTGTGGAGCAGGTGGTCAAGCCAAATAGCGAGATCAATGAGAGTGTCCAGGGAGAGGGGTTCATCGCGGCAAGCCATTTCAGTGAGAATCGCTGGGTCTAAACCTTGGTGGAAAGCGGCCTTGAGAGCAACATCATTCCAGCCGCTGCCTGCCGCAATCATCCGAAACACCAACGCAAACTCAGAAACTCGAAGGGAACCTTGTCGTAACGTGAGCAAATGTTCACCCACCTCTTGGTCGTCGGGCGAGTGGTCGAACACATGTCGGAACATGGTGGTGAACTGGTCATACGAGGCTAATGATTCTCCACCTCGTTCTCATACTGCCGCGGCCCATTTCAAGGCTTTGTCCATTAGCAAAGCCATAAAACGTGCAATCTTTTCAATCTCGGGCATTTCTCCATGACAAGCAAAATATAGGGACCATTGGAGCAAAAATCCCTTACATAGTGCCGGATTGCCGGCATATTTCTCTGGCGTAGGCATAGGCAGATGAGACATAGTCGAGGGAGCAGGCGCAGCGGGCAGCATCCCCGTGGTGACCGCTTGAGAGAGGCGGTGCAGGCTCTCATCGACCTCTCCCAAGCGCCATTGTTGTTCGCTGCCCGTGAGTGGAGATAGCCTGACGAATTTCCCCCCCTGCATCCATGGGTGGCGAAGTATTCTGTTACGACACAGAATGAGGGCTGGATGCAGATGCGGTGAAAACCGTCACTTTATTAGGAATAGCCAGAAATAATGGAACAGTTCAAAATCGTTAAGCTTGAGCAAGGTCAAAACACAGGCAAAGTTCTATGGCAGGAGCAAACAGTTATGTCAAGGGAAAGGTAATAATCCACAATCCAGAAACGTTAGCAAATGTCCAAAAACCAGAAACAGTGATCACACGGGCAAGGCAATAATCCAAAATCCAAAAACGTTAGCAAATGTTCAAAACCAGAATAGACAGTCCATAGAAATAAGCTAGGTAAATGTAGGAACAAGGTGAGCGTACAAATACTTTGCGGTGTGTGAGTAAAACTAAATCCTTAAATAACGTGACAGTAAATGAACAGTGAAATTAAGAACAGGTGTGTGTGCTCAAAACGTGGGTGACTGTGAACGTAGGAGTGTGGGAGTGTTATGGGGTGTGTAGTCCATGGCGGCCATGTTTGTAGGCTGCCGTGCATGGTGGGAAGTGGAGTCAGTGTCGTGGCGTGAATGTGAGTGTGAGGCAGAGTTCGCGGCGGCCATGTTTGCCGGCCGCTGTGCATGCTGGGAAGTGGAGTTGCGGTCGTGGTGCGACCTAACAGTAACAGTCAAATCAACACATTAATTATGAAAGCAAAGAGCACACATAATGCAGAAAATAGGTTTTATGAACACCAGTATTACATAAAAATTCTTCTTAAATGTCTAACTCTTCTTGGATTGGAACTTAATTTGATTATACAAATTGGTAGACATGCTTGGTTATATACAAATTGGTAGGTCTATATAAGTGAGCTATATCAATAACCACAGACTGATAAAATATTATTCTGAAATGTTAAGAATAACTTAATTTTAAAGAACATATTTTCTATTTCATTCATTTTAACCACCAGAGGCAGATACTTTCTTGAGCATGCCTGCTGGGACCTTCCAACAAAGGCATATAGTGAAGTATGACTTTTTTTGAAGTATGACTTATTTGCAATACCTACTGCCATCATACAGCCATCTTTCACTTCCATCTTCATGTTTTGTAGAATGCTATGGAGCTTTATTTCCTTAGCAATGTTTTTGAAATGGAAAAGGTCTATTCTAATAATGTTATCAAAATGAAATTAAAACGAGAGAAAGGGGTCAAAAATCACACCAAGGTGCTTGTCTGTGGCCTGAAACAACTGAAGAGCTACTACATAATCAGAAAACTTATTTCTAGCTGCCCGTGGCCCTTGTGGAAGTACTTCAGTCCTGTCATAATTAAGTAAATTGATGTTACTCATCATCCACTGTCTATTTTCCTTTACACAATCCTCAATTTTATTAAACGGATATCTGGTTTGGCTAAATCATACAGCTGTGTATGAAGCTAATAGCATGTTTATGAATCATTTTACCCAGAGGTAGCATATGTAAAGAAAAAAGCAGTAGCCCTAGAGAAGAGCCTTGTGGAACACCAAACCTTACCTTTGTACTTATTAAGAGGTCACCAGTAACATTTATGGTAAGACCTGAGCCAGAAAAGAGGCTGTTTCTGTCTAAAAGAATATTGTGATTTACAGTGTCAAAAGCAACACTGTTATCAAATAATACAAGCAAAAGATGCTAAACTGATTGGAGAAGATCTTGTAGATGAAGTGGAGGTTGGATATTGGACTTTATTATTTTTTAGCAGAAGTTCAGTTGTTACTGGTAGCATTTCTTAAAGAATTTGTGTAGACATCAGATCTAGCACAGAAACTGATTGAAATGATCTGAGGATCACAAATGCCCAAATCTGGCAATGGCTAATGAGCTTAACAAAGTAGACCAGTTTGAATTACTTTATAAATGAATGAACAACCTGCCAGCTTACATGGCTCATTTGGAAATGATGATTCTGAAGCTGAGATTATAAATGCTTATGCCCTTCAACAGAGCCCTCCTTATAGCCCAATAAAACCAATATGTCTCAGGTTTATTGCCCAGAATGTCTCAGGTCAGTCTGGGCCACATGCCTACCATTGATGCCTGTGTCATGTCTCAAAGCCCTGCACCCACATGTGCATTGCCCAGTTGTTTTACACAGATGCACTGATGACATTCTAGTGTGAACTTGTGATATTGACCATGTGTGGCACATACTAGCAATATTTTATTGTTTTACTGTTAGCATTGTAGCAGTCCCTCCAATCTACAGAAGCAGAAGACCTCACTCCTAGCAGTGGGACACCTAGGCCAGGATATGGGGTGACTCTGGACTCTAATTAATGGTGGATGCCAGATGTATGCAAATTAACCCTATGAAATCTGCCCTGTGTGCCAGGCTCTTTGGGTCAATCACCAATGAAACCCTGGCTATGAGAATGCTGGATTCGGACCCAGAAAGCCAGAGCGGCTTTGTCTGTACAATGCCTTTAGGTCACCATAACCTGGTTCTGCATTCAATGCCCATAAAGATCCTGCCTGCTTCCCACAAACCTTAGACAAAAATTGTCAGACCCCTTGAAGGCATCTGAGTGCCTCCTGTTTAACCATGGGACAGGCTCTAGAGCATAGTTCATTAGGTAGTGACTACAACAGATCACTGGCTCCTGAAAGACAGTTTCACAGGGATACAAAGTACAGCCACTGGTCCCCAACCTTCCTGAGGCTTAGGACCTCATCAATATCAGACCCCATCAAAGTGGCTCTTACTCAAGTAGTTTGGTCTCTCTTGAACAGTGGTGCAATGAAAGAGGTAGACCTCACTGTTCAAACAAGAGGTTCTCTTCAAACTACTCCATTGTTCAGAAGAAAGATTGTGTTTTTATCTAATTCTTTGAGAGGGTGGAACTGAAGCTACTTTGCTACTCCAATGTGTGCCAGATATTATTATGCTTGCTTATCAGATTCAGCCAGGCCACCGAGCACAGTACCTGTCAACTTATGACAGCAGCCGCAGTGGAAATTCCCCTAGGCCTTCTGAAGCTACGGGATTTTCAGAAGTGGGTTATCAGGCTATGTCTGGATCCCAAATGCAATAACTAGAAGTGTGTTCTTGTCTTAGCAAGAGGGGCCAAGGTGCTAGTTTGCGGGAGACACAGCATTCCTAATGAAAGGGGTCTGCTTAAGAGTATTTCCCCAGTGGAGAGTGATAATCACCACAGACCCTTTCTTTACAGGGTGGGGAGAAATGTGGTGCCATAGGGACACTGGGGGCATGTGGCCTCCTAGTGTAGGGACAAAACTCAGATAAGGCTTCTAACATTAAAGAACATTAAAGAAGCTGCCAACACCTCCAAACACTATGCCATGCCAAGACGGACTGTTACATTCCAAGTAGCTACTTATATTGTAATGCTATTTATACCATAAGATACAGTACAAATTTTACAAAAATTTATTAGCTCATGCACCTAGATGTAGCCTAGATTATTCTCCACTAAGAAATGAACTCACACTGAAAACCTAAGGGCAATTGTTGGGGCATCAGTCAACATTTATGAACACACTTTTGTCAGTTGTAAAACCTGTATAATCTTTCCTTTTAAAGATTGCACTGGGAAAGGACCTGGGATTTTATGATATGGAAGTACCTCAAGTCCGTACCTGGAAATCACAATATTTTAAAGAAATTACAGAAGTAATTTTAACCATATTGCTACAGTATAGAGTGGGAAAGTTGGAACTTACGGCCTTAAGAATGAAGAACAGTCTCTCATACAGACATAGAGACAGGTAAATAACTGAAGAAAAAACAACGTAAATTGTCAAGTGACCACTAGAAATGAACAGTTAACTTTTTAAACAGTTGGCAGTTCAACTTAATCTGAAGGTGAAATCAGTTGTACTTTTGTAACCTTGGGACATATTGGACATAAATAATAATAATAATAAGTTTATTTTTTATAGCGCCTTTCTACACACTCAAGGTCGCTTTACAACACAGCACAACACAGCACAATCCAGCAGGGTGGGGGGGGGGGTGCTGTGCTGAAACCATAATATAGGGATGCAACACTATTCATCCAAATGATATTCCCTCAGCTGGTGTTCAGTGGGGTTAAGTGACAGTCTGGTGACAGTGAAGGCCATAGCATATGATGTACATATTTTCATACTCATTAAACCATTCGGTGTATCCTTGTGCACTGTGGATGCGGGCAGAGATATCCTGAAAGTGCCCACTACTAGCATGATAGAAATGTTTCATCATAGGATGAAGGTGATCAGTTAGAGAAATGTTTTGATGTTTTGCAGTGACTCTATCCTTTAAGGGGACCAGTGGGCTCAAACCATGCCAGCAAAATGTCTCTTACAGCATAAGAGACTTAATGGTTAGCATGTTTGCCTTGCACCTCCGTGGTTGGGGGTTCCAATCCCACCTCTGCTCTGTGTTTGTGTGGAGTTTGCATGTCCTCCCCGGCTTTACTCCGGGTATTCCTGTTTCCTCTCCCAGTCCAAAGACATGCTTTGTAGGCTGACTGGCATTTCCAAATTGTCTGTAGTGTGTGAATGGGTTGGTACCCCATCCAGGGTGTCCCCCCACCTTGTGCCCCAAGTTCCCTGGGATATGTTCCAAGCTCCCCGTGACCCTGTGTAGGATAAGCGGCTCAGAAAATGGATGGATGGATGTATTGACTGACCCAACTTCCATTCAAAGTTTTCATCGAGTTTCTTTTTCCCAGTACGGGAGAAGATACTACCCTAATCAAATATACACTACAGGACAGAGCTTAGATTGAAAAAGATATAAGGAATTTTCCTTTAAGCTTTAATGCAGCGACGTTACAAATCCGTCGTTACAAAAAAGACACACGCTTCACTCTCTCTGCATGTAAGAGATAAGGTAGTGCTGTTTTCATTCATTAGTGTCTTTTCCTCTCCCTTCCCAAAGTCCTGCCACTACACACACACACACAGCTCCCTGGCTCGTGGACGGACGCTTGGACGCTGCGGAGAAAAGCAGGCGCGTGTGTGAGGCGGAGCTGAGTGAAGCTGAGTGGCGCGCGTGGCGGGAGGAGGAGGAGGAGGAGGAAAGCAGAATGTGCATTTCCGGGCTAATACCGAGCGCAGTAACGGTGTGTGTGTGTGTGCGTAGCGGTAAGGCGGTGTGAGAGAGAGAGAGAGAGAGAGAGAAAGAAAGAGGAGATTCGGCGGAGAGTCTGATGGCTCCTCTCGATCGCCTCCTCCTCGGGGAGTGTTTGTCCTGTCAGTTCAGCCGCGCTCGAAATGGCGCTGTGATGATGGTGATGATGATGCTGAAGAAGATGATGATGATGCTGAACGAGGAAGACGCGCCAGGAGCGGACGCCAGAGTATAGGAAGGAGAGCGCAGATCTAGCGGTACCTGTGCTTTTGTTTTTGGTTCGGATTTTTTTTTTTTTTTTTTTTTCACTTTTGCAAAGCAGCGAGCAATACCATGGTGAACTATCAGAAATACATAACTGTTATGCAGCTGGCCTTAGGTGTGACAGCCATCAACCGAGACCGTAGTCTGCCGCCGAGAAAGCATATGTGGTGAGTATGAGGCTGAGTGCGGGTGGCCATGCACCCTATAGGTTGGTGGGTAAAAAAAAAAAAAAGAGCAGAGAAGGAGGGAGGAAGAGGGAAGGATGGAGCTTTAGGCTGCCATACACGCGCTACTTTCTCCTCTCCACGGAAGCACAGACAGGGACTCTGTTTCAGTGGCGAATATAAATATATGGCCACTTTCACTGCGTTGTAATCGGTACACCTTAACGAGCAGGTACAGTTTGTAGAACGCGTGTGTTTTGTGAGTGTGTGAGTGTGTGTGTGAGTGTGTGTGGGACTAAACAACAAAAAATCCAGTGTTGACTCAACACCTAGTGTTTACACTAGTCTAGCTGGACCAGCATGAAGCAAATTCAACACTCAGGATGATGCTTCTGTACTCTCATGTAGCTTATGTAGCTGATTCTGATGTCGCATCACATTAATCACACTGGACCTATTATTGTATTAGTATGATGTTGTGCACTTTATGTTTGTTTGTTTGTTTTTTTTTGTTTTTTTTTTGTGCAAGCTTTTTGTGACTATGTGCTCTTTCTTCTTACTCACCTGTCTTCTTCTCACTTCATTCATAAACCACTGTCCTGTGACCAGTGACCATCAGTCAACCCATTTCATTGCTGTGCACTGCTGGATTTCCTCAAATGTTCCAAATAAAAAGGCAATTGCATTAATATGTGCTTTTTGTGTCACTTCTTCACCACCATGTAGTGTTTCCAACCTTTTCATTAAAAAAAAAACAAAAAAAAACATTTTCTCCACTGTGTATTCATCTATTTGTTACCATACCACATTTGTCTGTGTCTCATGCTACCTGTCTCTTTAAGATTAATTTGCTTAGCTTTAGCATTTGTGCACCTAATTTTTTATTCAGGGCCCTTTGTTAAATATGAGTGGTCTGAGACCTCTCTCTGTGTGTAGGAAGATAATCCAAGCAGGATTACATTTTGGCTTAAAAGATAACAGGGTTGTTAATTAATCATCAGTATTGGCCACCAAGATTTGTGTAGGCTCTCCTTCAAAATGGATGACAAATGTGTTTACTAGAAAGCAGTATGGATGTCATCTTCCAGATACAATAAATTAAAGTACATTTAATATTTTACAACACAATAAGTGAAATAGTAATTTAAATGTGTGACCTACTGTATTTATATACTGGAATACATTTAACAAATTTAACAATATATTTTTTTTCTACCCTGCTGTAGTCTGGTGTTTTTTAATGTCTGTTTAGACACTGTCATCTCCAAAAGATAGTATTGAAAAACTTGATGCGTCACAAATTCTGGAAAAAAAAAAAAGCCACAACAAAATCGAGCAATTTTGGTCACAACAATCACAGAAAACTCAGTGAAAACTCAGTGAAGATGCTTATCAGGGTTAAGGAGACTAAACATAATTTCCAGATCACTATATAATACTGGTTTGGGTTTGGCAGTGGGTGATGAAGGGTATGGTGATTTTAGGAATTAGCTAAGTTAATGTATAATAGAAACAAAAGGTCTTGAATTTTGGGCATTTTGGATGCTCTTTATTGAGCTGAAATGATCAAGGGCACAGAATTCATCTTCAAGAACATTGCAAACAGTATAGATTGTCTGACTTTTTTATAAGAAGCATTCTTATAATAGCATTATGTAATTATAATTACAACCCCGATTCCAAAAAAGTTGGGACACTGTGTAAAATGTAAATAATGATTTGCAAATCTCATAAACCCATATGTTATTCACAATAGAACACAGAAAACATATCAAATGTTTAAACTGAGGAAATACCATTTTACCGTTTTAAGTACCATTTTAAGAAAAAATAAGGTAATTTTGAATTCGATGGCTGCAACACGTCTCAAAAAAGTTGGGACGGGGCAACAAAAGACGGGAAAAGTAAGTCTTACTAAAAAGAAACAGCTGGAGGAACATTTTGAAATTAATTAGGGTAATTGACAACAGGTTAGTAACATGATTGGGTATAAAAAGAGTATCATAGAGAGGCAGAGTCTCTCAGAACTGAAGATAGGCAGAGGTTCACCAATCTGCAAAAAACTGCGTCTACAATTTGTGGAACAATTTCAGGATAATGTTCCTCAACGTAAAATTGTGAAGGCTATGAATATCTCATCATCTACAGTGCATAATATCATCAAAAGATTCTGAGAATCTGGAGAAATCTCTGTGCACAAGGGATCAATATTGCATGCCCGTGATCATCGGGCCCTCAGGCAGCATTAAAAACAGTAATGATTCTGTAATGGAAATCACTGCATGGGCTCAGAAACACCTCCAGAACTCATTGTCTGTGAACACAGTTCACTGTGCCACCCACAAATGCTGGATAAAGCTCTATCATGCAAAGGAGAAGCCATATGTGAACATAATCCAGAAACACTGTTGTCTTCTCTGGGCCAAAGCTCATTTAAAATGGACTGAGGCAAAGTGGGAAACTGTTCTGTGGTCAGAAGAATCAAAATTTGAAATTCTTTTTGGAAACCATGGACGCAGCGTCCTCTAAACTAAAGAGGACTAAAGAGGAGAGGGACCATCCGGCTTTTTTTATCAGTGCTCAGTTCAAAAGCCTGCATCTCTGATGGTATGGGGGTGCATTAGTGCCTATGGAATGGGTAGCTTGCACATCTGGAAAGGCACCATCAATGCTGAAAGGTATAGACAGGTTTTAGAGCAACATATGCTTCCATCCAGATTCCATCCCATCTTTACTTCTGGGAGACTCTGCCTCTCTAAGATACTCTTTTTATACCCAATAATGTTACTGACCTGTTGCCAATTAACCTAATTAGTTGCAAAATGTTCCTCCAGCTGTTTCTTTTTAGTAACACTTACTTTTCCAGCATTTTGTTGCCCCCGTCCCAACTTTTTTGAGACGTGTTGCAGCCATCAATTCAAAATCACCTTATTTTTTTCTTAAAATGGTACATTTCCTCAGTTTAAACATTTGAATTTGAATTCTATTGTGAATAACATATGGGTTTATGAGATTTACAAATCATTGCATTCTGTTTTATTTACATTTTACACAGCGTCCCAACTTTTTTGATATTGGGGTTGTATAATTATTTGGTAGTTTGTGAAAACAGGATAGCTAAACCCCAGTGTGTAAAGGCAACAAACGGCAAACCATATTGTCTTCTATAGGCACCAGATGTGCTGAAACATCAGTCACTGAACATCAACCAATTGAGCTGAGGTTGCTAACATGACAAACACCAAAAGCTTTAAAAAAATAATAATAATAATAATTTTTTTTTAAAAGGCTGCCAAATTCACATCAATCAGGAATGATGATGAAGCACATAAAGCCAGCAGAGAAATCCTTCCAACAAGATGTTCAGATGCTGGTACTCTGCGTGTTTGTTAATTATTCATATGTTGCGTAACATGAAATTCTTGCTGATTTGCTGTTTGACAGTTCACTGTTCTAGGACAGTTGTAACAGTTATTAAAATACATAATAAACAAAACAAAGGTACTGTACCTAAACTACAGAACAGTCAAAACAGCTGGATTTTAAACTGAAACTGTTTAAGTGGGGTTGTTAGCAGACAAGCTAGGCACTTCATTTTAGCTCATCTGTGCTAATAAATTCCTTTGAGCAATTTCAGCACAGTTAATCAGTTATTTTAAATCTCCACCAGAGAGCACTTAATTTCTCCACTTTGAGTTGCTACATTCGGTTTGTTCCTAGGTGAGCCTCCCTGCCTGGGGTTTTATATCTGTCCACTTTCAACCAGAGGATCTCAGAACGTCCAACCTGGAAAAGAGGTAAAGGATGTACACACAGGAGGAGTCTCCTGATGGAGGAAGTGAAGGTTATTGTAAAGAGATCATTAGCAAATTTAGAGGGTAATCATATAAAGGCAGAGGGATTACTCTTAGAATATGAGCATAAGAGATATATTATGTGTACCATCCTTGAAAAAATGAGCATTTTTCTATCCATGTTTAGTGATGAATTTAGTGATAATGTGGAATTACTGTGTGATAGTTAAGTTGGTGCTATGTTGTGTGTTTAAAATGTGTTGTCCATTTCTGTCCAGTTTGTTCTGGATCAGTGCATTAAGTGAAAATGGCTTTTTGAAAGCCTCAGCACTGCCTGTAGAGGATGGAAATAAAAGACAGAGTTGTGAGAATGAAGCCTTTCCCAGAGACACAATAATACAGCAGATCTTCCTCCACCCCACAGTCCTAAAAACGATCCCAGAGATTAGCTGTAACCTGGTGTAATGAATTTACACACTCACTTTTTTTTCTTTTATGAAAGTATATCTGTGCTATTGTGTATATGTGTGTGATTGTGTATTTACATATGTTTGTTTGTGTGATCGCATATCTAACCAAAGCAACATATCATATTTCTCCATTATGGTGCATCCTTTCATAAGTAAGATGAAGAAGAAGAAGAAGAGTGTAAAGCACCAACGCTCACCTTCTCTTGTATGTAATCATCTGATCTGTCTGTTGCTAGAGTTACAGTAATTCTTGTGATTATTCCAATAGACGTAGTGTTGATGGCAGTGTATGTGTGAGATAGTGTTGATCAGCCTCCTCTGTGGCTGTATAGTACATATTGACTTGCTCTTTAAGCAGCACCCGTTATTGCTTAGGCTAATTATACCTGATGGCTGTGTGAGGCATATAAGAAGAGGTTGCATGGCTGTATGTACTGTATGATCTACTACACTTTCTCATTGACAGCCTCTTGCCTTTTGTTTGTGCTTTAATTACATTAGGCGTTTGCTTACACTGGATTGGACAGATATGTCACTGTCACGACTGCAGTATGTGCACTAGGATTAGCCCAGAGAACACATTTTCTATATGCTGTTATTAATGTCACCACCTCATTCCGAATATAATGTGGCCTGCTGTTCCATGATTCCCCACTAGTCTTTTCCCAGAGGCCTTCAGCCCATATGCCTGATAAAGGTGAACTGAAGGTCACTCTGTTCTCCATTTTCCTAACCTTTTCCTTTCCTCTTAAAGACTTTTTGTCCTCATTTCCATTTTTCCCTTCTTCTTTGGTCCTTCACCTTTTCTTACTATTTTACACTCCAGATTACAGTACAGCCAAGGCTTTTAAAATGCACTTAAATTCCTTCTTCATTTCTGGCTAGAAATCTGAAATACTGTAGCATCCCAGGGGATCCCTTAATCTGCCATTTAAAATGGATCTTTTTTGCCAATACACTAAAACAGATTTGTGTTTTAAGGTGACAATAAAAGACACCACTGTATTATACAAGGAGGGAATAGATAAGATTTAGCTTTGCACTTTAAAGAATTCCTAGGAATTATGTAATAAAGCGTACTTGAGTCTTTCTCATAATTCTGGTTTCTCTTATTTGCAGCAATTGCATTCACACCTTCACTAAAAACATTAGCCCCTTATTAAAGTCCCAGCATATTATCTTAAACAATATTATTCAGTAACTGCTATGATTTATTCAATAACTATAGTATCAACTAATAGGAGAGGTGTGTAGTTAGACAGGTCCTGGGAGTTTAAGGTGTTAAAAAGACAGAAGTATTTTTTTTTTTTTTTTAGACCTTGTAAGTGCTGTATATGAGATGCAATCCTTTTTGTATTGCTCTAGATGAACTCTCAAGTTGTTTTGTTCTATATGAATTCTCACTGTGATTTTGCAGTAGTACCGCCATATATTTAACACTAATCAGTGTCTACAGAATCACAATCTATTAATTCTCTACCCAGAAGGCCATTTTTGGTATATGTTTCTAATGAATCCTACTTTTCTGCAGTGTCTGTGTTTCTATGATGGTGAAATGGACATTTTAGGGCTGAAACGGGCGACTCAGAAAGTTATTGTCGGGTTTAAGTCTGTGTTCTCAAGAATTCTGCTGAATAATTTATGCGTGGCCTTGCATGCTTTGATTCTTTGAGGTCCAAAAAGACCAGATGTGACATGAATTATTGGTGATTATAATTTAATAAACAAGTTAATATGACTGTGTGTGGTATTAATGTGACAAGAAAATTGCCTCCTTTTGGTTCTGTATCTTTGAACAGCAAGCGCCACAGGTTTGTTTGATTTTCCTGGGGGTGTCTGAGGCATGATATATAAACTGACATCCCCTGGGAGGCTGTTATGTAATTTTATCTTGCCAGTGGTGCTTACACTATTTCTGATATAATGGCTGTTTGTTATTAATCTGGACAATAATACTGTGTGTGTGTGTGTGTGTGTGTGTGTGTGTGTGTGTGTGTGTGTGTGTGTGTGTGTGTGTGTGTGTGTGTGTGTGAATGTTCTGCAGTTTACTAGTAACATGAAAAAAAAATCACCAGTTTTTGGCCTCCTTGAAATCTTAGGCCTTTTTTATTTTGTGTTTTTGTGCATGTTGGAACTTTTCATGGGGGTGGATGAAGGACATTATTTCACATAATTTATTGTTCCCTTCTGACTATTGATTTAAAATGTTATTTTTATTTATTTATTTATTTTATTTATTTATTTTTTGCATAGCTGTAACCATGATTTTACCCATAGCTCTAAAATGACTTTAGAACCACAATATTTTATAGACATTTCTTCTTGGTATTAATTTTTAAGTCATAAACTTTAATGGGATAAAAAATAATAATAATAAGATAAACATTAATGAAATAAACATTAATGAGAACTGTTACATATTTAGAGTAGATGACTGGAGAAATCTCTAGATAAATCCCATCTAGAGAGAAATTTAATTAGCGACACTGTGTGTGTGTGTGTGTGTGTGTGTGTGTGTGTGTGTGTGTGTGTGTGTGTGTGTGTGTGTGTGTGTGTGTGTGTATGTGTGTGTGTGTGTGAGAGAGAGAGAGAGAGAGAGAGAGAGAGAGGTTAATGTGGTTTTATTGTAATTAGACAGTATGTAATATGTATTTGTTATATGTAAATTCTTAAATTCCAAATATACAGTAGCTTTTACTATGTGGAACTTAATGTGATTCAATAAAAAAAAGTGCTCCATTTGAAATGACTACAAGGAACATGCTGATTTTTCTAAGCAAACATGTTTGTTTCAGAGCAGTATGTCTTTATATGTCTTCTGTAACAATGTTTTCTTTCTTTTCCTTTTTGTGCTCAAATCCCAGGATTTTCCCCAAACACGAAAAAGATAAATACGGGCCAGCTGTGTAAGTTGCTTTGTTTTTTCTTCACCCCTGCATTAACCATGACTCCTTTGACTGGATTACAGATTAATGCATTAAGGACAAGTTCTAAACATAAATTCTTTTGCTTGCTTCTCTTATTTCTAGGTACTACCCTAGGATCCACGGATACATCCCTACCCCAGATACTATATCTCTATTGGCTGAATCAGAAGGCTCAGTGCAGGGCAAACCATCGCTGCGTAGAATCAAGGGCCGAATCCACCGCAGCAAGAGCCTGGACAGTATCGACCTACTGGACTCCAACGTGAGTTAAAGACTGCACTGAGCGCAATAATTTGAGTGTATGTGTGCATGTGTGTGTGTGTGTGTGTGTATGTGTGTGTGTGTGCAGTAGTAGAGATTAGCTTAAGTGAATATGACTTTTGCACCTCAAAGTGCATATATTTTGAATGAGCTTATTTAAATTTGTATTCACCATACTTTCTATATCCAAATTCACAAAACATGGATATAGACATGCACCAAGAGGTAACATTAATATTTCTCAGGATCTTTTATTATTGTAAAACAGCATGGCCTAACATTTACAATTTTTTATGACTCAAATGATATGAAAAGCTACAATGGCTAAGATTAGGGGTGAAGAAAGCATTTGTACCTTTATTTACAACTTAATTTGTTTTAAACTGGACTAAATCCAACCGCATCCCACATCGTCCACATGACTTTTTGATGAGCTCAGGTTCTTATAAAAACAATGCTTAAAGCTCAAACCTTTCATCAATTATGTACTATAGATCCTTAATGCAGCTAGCATGTGCTGTTTGTGTAGACAATTCAAAGGCTTCATAGATTATTTATGCTTAACATTAAGTCTAACTCATCGTGCTGTGACTCATTGGCTTCTACTCCAATCAGGTCATCATGATAATACACAAACCACTGTCCTTTCCTTAGGTGTATTGTGGAAACTGTATGGCGTTATTATCAGGGACATTATTAAAAGGCTATGAGTCAACCATCTGTCATTTGGGCTACTTGGAATTTAAAATGTTAGTCTGTTGCAGGTACGCGAGATTCTATGCATGACCGCAATGCCTCGTCCTCATATTTGTGGTGATCAGAGTGGGATTAGACAGTAGTCCACGGTACTAATGCCTCCTCTAAGTTTACAGACGCCAGTGTGAATGTGGCATAACTACACCGAATAATGCTGCGTAACCATGTTTAATACCCCTGGGAGTTACACTGTGTGTTTAAGTATCATCTGTGTGTAGCCATAACTGCTTCTGTAGTCATAGTACCCTCTCATTTTCAGGCTTATATAATCATACACTGTGAAAACCTGCTGTGGTTTGGTACCTTTCTTTGTTAAGAGCTCCAAAGGGTAGCTAGTTTTAAACCATTTTAAAAGCAAAATATATGTTTAAATGACAATTTTCCAAATCATTTGGAATTGTCATTTTAATATATAAAAACTCTTGACAAATGTAGACATTCTATATTGCAAGGCATTGCATATTTTCATTGTGATCATTTTCTTATGCTTTTTATCCTTTAGCTTTAAAATATGTTATGTGTACAGTTTTCTGCAAAAGTCTACAGGGCATGTAAAGAAATTCCTTAAAATAAATAGTTTTTGTTTGTTTTTTATTGGGTGTGACCACCCTTTGGCTTCAAACTTGCATTAATTCTCATATGTACACTGTTGCAGTTTTATAAGGAAATCTATTGATAGGTTATTTCAAACATCTTGGACAATTTGCCATAGATTTTCTGCAGCTTTTTGCTTTATCACATGCTTCTGTATCTCACTTCTACCATAATTAATATTCTGCTTTCTTTAATGACACAAACATTTCTCTGTAGTATTTAATTTCTTGGAAATGCACAAGTCAACTATCCTATAGATGTACAGTTGCAATCAAAATTATTGAACCCCCATTGCAAATCAGGTTTATTGGCCAAATTTACAGACTTTCAGCAGTTTGCAATGAACAAATCCCCCCCATTTCAGTTGAATTTGGGGGAACCTCTTGAAGCATTCGTTGTGTTGAACTATTTCAATTGCTTTTGTTTGATTTGTTCACTGCAAACAGCTGAAAGTCTGTAAATTTGGACAATAAACCTGATTTGCAATGGGGTTTGATTAATTTTGATTGCAACTGTACATGTCAGTTGCAGGTAAATTAGGTCCACATATTTATGATGAAATTTAAAGTGAAAAGCCTTTAATCATACTATTTTGATATGAAAATAAGACTCTACCCTTTATATCGTCAATTAAAATTTAGAATGGGTCTACCAGGTAATTAAAAGATTTTGACTGTTATGTTCTGTTAAACCTGTTATTGATGTTGTGGAGGGAAACAGGTCATTGCTGTATAGTCTAATGGCAGGCTTAATTTAATACCAGGATTCAGCATTAAACTGATGCTGAGGTTAAGCAGCGTTACCTCTACCCACAACACCTGCTTGCCTTACAGAGGTAGGTGCACAAGTATTCTCTCTTTAGTGCTCATTAAAATCTTATTCTTAGTCCAGGTTTAAAAGCACCTACAAAAGATCACAATGAAATGAAGGTATACCACAGATTGGAGTTGTGAAGCATTTAGAATGCACATATTTCAATATACAGTGGGTATAGAAAAGAATCACCCCCCTTTAAAATAATCACATTTTCTTGCTTTTCAGCCTGAAATGAAGATGGACACAGTTTTTGTTTTATCCAGCTGTATTTACTCAGTGCAACTTATAACATCCAAGTGAAAGATACAACACCAACATGTCAGAAAAAAAAAAAAAAAAAATTAAAAACCAGAATCACTGAGTTGGAAAAAGGATCACCCCCTTGCTTTAATTTGCCTTATTTTTTTAATTACAGCCTTTAGTCTGTTGGGATATGTCTCTACTAACTTTGCACATCTAGACTTTGCAATATTTGCCCACTCTTCTTTGCAGAACTGCTCAAGTTCAGTTCAATTTGATGGTGACCGTTTGTGGACTTCAAATCATCAACTAGGCCATGCAAGGACATTCACCTTTTTCTCCTTCAACCACTGTGTGGTCAGTTTTGCTGTGTGCTTTGGGTCATTGTCATGTTGGAAGGTAAACCTTCTTCCCATTGACAACTTTCTGGCAGAGGGCAGCAGATTTTCCTCAAGAATTTGACGGTATTTTGCCCCATATACCATTCCATGTGGCCTCAGAATCTTCAAGGTGCGTTATGGCAAAGCTCAGTCGTGACTGCATGTGGCCTTTCTTGAGGAGTGGCGTTTTTCTTGCTACCCTCCCATACAAGCCACGTTTGTGAAGAATTTATGATATTGTTGTCACATGCACACAATGACCACTCTTTGTCATAAATTCCTGCAACTGCTTCAGAGTTGCTGTAGGCCTCTTGGTAGCCTCTCTGACCAGTTTCCTCCCGGCTCTTTCATCCAGTTTGGAGCGACGTCCTGATCCAGGGAGGGTCTGTGTTGTACCAAATACCTTCCACTTCTTAATAATAGACTTCACTGTGCTTCTAGGCATTGATAAAGCCTTTGAAATTTTTTTGTATCCATCTCTTGACTTGTGCCTGTCCACAACTTTATCCCGGAGATCTTTTGACAGTGCCTTGCCACCCATAGTTGATTGTTTGCTTCAGTTGCACTACAAAATGCTCCAGGAAAGCTCTTTTCATGCTGAGCTAATCAAAATGACCACAGCTGATCACAGATGAAAGTCAAATGGCTTTGTGTGCCATTGAGAAGGTGATTAGCTACACCTGACTGAGTTTACAAGTCATTTTTAAGAGGGGGGTGATCCTTTTTCCAACTCAGTGATTCTGTTTTTTTATTTTTTTTCTGACATGTTGGTGTTATATCTTTCTTATATAACTTGGATGTTATAAGTTGCACTGAGTAAATACAGCTGGATAAAACAAAAACTGTGTCCATCTTCATTTCAGGCTGAAAAGCAACAAATTGTGATTATTTTAAAGGGGGGCAATTCTTTTCTGTACCCACTGTAGCTACCCCGATCATAGCTACACACACACACACACACACACACACACACACACACACACACACACACACAGAAATTTGCTGACACTTGCTCTGCTTCATAAAAGAGAGAATTACAAACCACTCTTTGTACAGAGACCTGTTCAGTTTACAACCAGTGCTAAGCATAAACATAAACCACGAATCACAAAATTTAACTGGGTAGTTAGTCAATGTGCATTTGGATTATTGTTGTTATGTGTGCATAGCTGAAATGATTGCATAATAAACGTGTGTGTATTGCATGTCGTTGTGGTTGCAGTTGATGATTCGGGTCATTTTTTATGGATTTATTGTTGTTGTTGTCGTTGTTGTTGCTGTTGTGAATAAAAAATTCCGTGTTTGGAGTCAGGTCATGTTTTTGGCACCATGCCCACTCCTGCTGTCACTTGTGTTGGCAGGCGGTACTCTCACACATGGAGAGGCTGAATTGGTCGGTAGTGCAAAGGCTGCAGAAAGCTGCATGCCTCATCAGAAAGGCAGGAGAGGGAGAAGACGAGAGAACTGCAGCACCGGCAAATGCATCACAGAAGCCTGCAGCTGATCAAGTCTCTCTCGCTCTTTTCCTCTTTCTCTCTCTCTCTATATATCTCTGTATGTCAGACTGGCTCTCTGGACTCCTGTCCTGCTGTGTTGTCATCTTTGTTACTGTCCTTCCATTTGTTTTCTGCTTCTTTTCTTGATGTTTTTTACCTTCATTCTCACCCAATCACACAATCCAGTGGCTCATTAATCAACCCCTTGCACTCCATTTCACCTTCGTTCCACATCACCGTGCTTTCATTTTCGTTCCAATTTGAAGGGCAAGCACCATGTCGAATATATACTATGAAGTGAGGTGTAGTTCATATGATGTGATTTTTGTGTTATTATATCATATGACAACACTAACTACAAGGTTTATCATCCCACTTATTTTGTTCCTACATGTATTTGGCTAATTTATGTGAACAAATTACGCCGTGATTGTGTAAATTTCACATTTTTGTTTCCATTATTAGAAATTTGATCTTTTTGCAAAGTTTTGCAAAGAATTGGTATAATTGTGCTAAAGTAATGAATCTCTGGTCATTACCATAAAGAATTAATTTTGGCCATTTTTTTCTCCCATAATTTGAAATACTCTCAAATACAAAACTGGACACATAGGAATCTAATATCCCTCTTTGGCATACCCTATAATGGATGCTAGTGAGTTGGATCAAAGTAGGCTTATATTAATTGAGGGCCATGTGATGCACTAGGAGCACTGACATTCTGCTTTTAGGTTCACCTTACCTCTTGTAAAAGCCTGTATCTATGGTGGGCTATAGTGTGATTGGAAAATGAATGCTCTGCTTGTCCCTCCTCTTTCTCTTATTCTCCCCTGTAAAAATCCCCAGTGTAAGCATTTATAGACTGGCTCAGCCTTAGGAAAATGCTGCAGCTGCATTTGCTGCAGGACCAAACTGCAGCTGAATTAACCAATCTGCATATTCAGAAGACTGCATGAGATTAGATGTGTGTGTGTGAGAGAGAGAGAGAGAGAGAGAGAGAGAGAGATTCTGTGAGAAGAAAAAGTGATGGATGACATTGTGCCAGTGCACGTGAGGAGGAGGGACTAAAGGGGCTATCCTGATGTGCAGTGATCATGGAGGGAGGGGGACGGAGGGAAAGGGTGAACAAAGGAGAACAGACAAGAAGGCGAGATGGGAGGGGAGCGAAGAAGTGTAGTGGTGTATTCTTCTCTTGTGACACAGGAACAGAATGTGTGGGTCGCTTGCCTTGTGTAGAGGTGGAAAGGCGAGAGAGCTGTCCTGAGTGAGGAATGAGATGTGGGAGGAAGGGGAAAGGGAAGGAGAGACAGAGAGAAGGAAAAGGAGAGGAGAGAATGTACCTTGGGTGGGTTTAAACATCGGGAGCTTGTAGGGGAGGAGGTACAGGGTGGTTTCATGGGCCAGATGAGAGGTGGGGAATGGTGGGAGAAAATGTTTTTGTTCTCGCGTTCTTACACTGTAGCGGGGAAGTGTGTGTATGTGTGTCATATGCTGTGAAGGTTGAGAGTAAGGTGAAATCTGTGTACGTGTGTGCAAAACACGGTACTACATTATATGCAATGGAGGAAATAAAAGGTTCACTCGGCTTTTTATACATGGGTTTATACACAAATAATATGGTTTAACATTTGGTCTGTAATGTCAGTGCTATAATCTGATGATGTCATTATGGTAACTGATATATGGTCATATATACAGAATGTGTGATGTTTACCAGGTTGTGTCTGCATCCACAGGGGGCTTTGTTGAGATCAGGCCAGATGTGAGGCTGATACCATGGGGCTGATAAAATCTGGGAGTGTGAGCAGGCCATGTGGCTGTATGTGCTCCTCCAAACTTAACATATGGCACAGCAAACACATTTCCTTTGCCTTGCTACATGCATCCAACACTGTTCACTAATGCAGTTTAGTCCAGCATCAAACTGATATTTAGTTCAGCATTTAATGTGGGTGCATAATGTGATAAAAATGGTGTTAAATCCTAAGATTCCCCAAATCTGTTTCCATTTCATTACACCCCATTACAGGTGCAGATGGCTTCTGTAAAGCATATAAACAACATACTATAATGACCTGATTCACCTCTAATGCTGCAGGGGGGAAAAAACACCTTTCCAATGACACAAATCAAGATGAGCCATTGTCATCCCACACAGAGCTTTATTTATGCTGCTGTCAATCCATATACACTCGTTCAGCATCTAAACAATCTGTGTATATATATATGTACACCACTGCAGGATTCAGGTTTACCTCCATTTCTTGTAGTCTCAGCTTCCTTTATCAGCTTTAATAGCTGTTAATAGTTATACTGCTTACTTTCAATCTCTATGAAGATTACATACATTCCTAGCTAACCAATTCTCTGTAATATGGAGCACATTAAAGACTTAATTCATTTAATTAAGTGTCAGTTAAGATTCTTGTTAAACCAGTGTTAATGCAGTCATTATGAGTGAATGTCTTGTTAGTTACCTATGCAGAGCATACAGCATGCACTGGCTATAATTCAATACAAGCATTTGTCCATAGATCCCAGAGAGATCCCAGGATATTGGCATCTACACTTTGATTTTTCTTCTTTTATTTTTGGCTAATGGAATGATTTGTCAGTGATAATCTGGGTCAGAGATCAGCTACAATGCCAGGTGGTTAAGAGCAATACCTGCTAAAATCTGGCTTGACCTCAGTATCTTGGCCAAGCTGCCAACAAAAAGCTAGAAGCTATTATCAATCTTTAATGGAAGGTGTCAACAATATAATTGGAATTGATTATGTGTGATTTCTTTTTAAATTCATCTGCAAGTCTGGCTAATGTTTTCTGTCTTGCAGCCTTTTTTTTTGGATTGGTCTCACTTTGAACCATGTTGTATGATCAATCTTATGGCTTGCTTTTAGTAAACAGCTCCTTGTGAGCTTTGAGAGCGACATTTCCTGTTGACTTCCTGCCCTACCCCCTGCCATCTTCAGCTTGTTATTAATTTACTCTAATGGGATAGATTCTGCCTCCTTCTGCTGAATACGATTAGATTCCTCGATGGATTTAAAGCAAAAAGGCTTAGGGAAATTATTTAATGCAATGTGTGTGTGTGTGTTTGTGTTTAGACGTACTGGTCTATGTCATTTGCCAGACCCTGTTGTGAAGCTTCCTGGAGTTTCACAAAGGTATCTTGATCCACTACAATTACACTGCAGTGAAATCTTATTCAATCATCACAGCCATGCTGTGGTATCAAAAATGAACTGCATTATGCACCACAGCGTACTTGTCCTTCTCACTAGCATGCCTAGTCAATGAAGGTGAGTTGAGGTATTTGAAGCAAATACGTCTTTGCTCCAATGTCAGTTGGTACTGGTTTAGTTATCCTGTTATTATTGCTGGTAGATACTATATAATGCATGAATTGATGATTTATGTGCTCATATTATTTGTATATTTGTGTGGGTCCTGACTGCAATGTAACCATATCTTTGGGAATAAAGAATTTGTATAATTATCTTACATCGAATCCTAAGATTAACACCAATCCTTAGCAAAAATGCCAAGTAAGATAACTATAAACTAGTATCTACATACACAATGCCATTTCGCCTAGACGTGCATACTTTCTTTCTGTGTATTTGTGGCTTTTTCAGTAAAATTCAGTTGTGTATCTTGCATTTTTGGTCTTTTTCCCAATCAGTCTGCTATGTTTGTGTGCCTAAGGATAGAGTCTGTGTACTGGACAGGGTTTTTTTGTGCTGCGTGGTTGGGTGTTGTAGATCTGCATGTCCTAGTGAGACACCATATGTTGCCAAGAACCTTTGCATTCTATAAGACAGCGATACAAATATACATTTTTGTGTACACTACTAAGAAGGGAACAGAAAACTTTTTCTTGTTTGTTTTAGCCAAGGAATGCAATCCTTTCAATATTCGCTGTAAGAGATATTTTCAGGATTTTCTTTTTAACACTTTTTAAAATTTTCTTTTTAAGTTTTTTTTTTAACACATTTATATTTTCCATGTGTCACAGATTTACCTGACTATGATTTTGGACAAAATCAGTAAAATATGTTCACCGTGAGACAGTAGTTGATTGTATAATAGAAATATTTTTATATAATATGCAATACTATACCTCCTCATTTGTGAAGGGTATTTGTTCACTTTATATTATACAGTATGTGTCCCTAATACCGATATAGTTATAAAATATCTATACAGGTAACTATAACATAACTACTGCACATGTACACACAGCTGCAGATGGATTATAGAGCTAATTTTTGTATTTTTACAATACAAAATACAAATATACAAAAAAAAAATTCTTTCTTCTTTTTTTTTCTTTTTTTTTTTTTTGACTGAGACTGCACCTACATATTAACTCTACAGGAACTGGTCGCTTATTTTAAAAAGTGTAACCTTATTTAGATGTTGCATAATAGGTACTATGGAAATACAGCTTGTTATTGATCAGATTTTTTGGGGGTCAGCATGTTACAACACAAATATTACATAGGAATTATGTAAAAGTTACACTTTATAATGTTCTGTTAAAACTGTAAGGACACATAAGCCATGACTGAAGTCGATACATATAATTCCTATAATCCATCTGTAACAGTGCATACATCCTCAGTAGTTAGATTACAGTTGCATGTATAGTAAGCAGGTAAGAGGTGCTTATTGAATACATTGTGACTAATTCATCCTGATCCTCTTAAAAATACTTTCGTTTTCATTGAATATCAAATGGTTTCAAGACCATGTGTTGTCTATGGCTGCAAAGGAGTACATGTGTACATGGGGTAGTGTAGTCAGAGCCAGTAAATCCAAGGCACAGCCAAGCTCCTGCAGAGGGCAGAATTTCGCTATTAAAACAGACAGCAAGTACAAGGAGAATAATGACCTCACTATTCTGGCACTCCATTGTCAGCACATTCGATGTTCTCGAAGAGGGGGATCAGAGTGGTTTTGGATGCTGAGCCTTGTGTGCCTTACTTTCCTCACGCAAGTCATATAGCCTTGTATATTGTCTCAGGGGGTCTTGAGGAAACTGTTTTACAAAGTCAAACAATGATAGATTCATCACAGGAGGTGTTGGATTGTTCAGTTTGTCATCAGTATGTGATGTCCTGTAGTGCTATATTAAAAATGACCAGTAGTTTTTTAGTACAGGAAAATCATATGTGCTTTAATTCATATCTACAGTATATCTAAAACAAACACTGTACAGTTCATGACTGTTCATGGCTTAAATAATTGAGAAGCCCTGTATGGATGTGTTGGAAAAGACTGTTTTGTATAAGTGACAGTTTCTCTTGATTCAAAATATTATAAACATTCAGCTGGAGTTATGAGAAATGGTATTTTAAAAATCAGGTCCTGTCACTCTCCTTGGGAATGACTCACCCCGCTCTCACCAGTGCCCCCTGGTGATTAATACACACCACCTCCTTCTCCCATTGCCCCCTCATAGCATACCATAAACACCTTTACAATCAAACCTATCTTGTTTCACTCGTCATAACTGCGCCTCTGGATTCCATAAGACTCCTGGATTCATGCATTCACTATCTGTATGAAACACAGGTGAAAATGAATAGAATTGATTTCCTAAGGAATTGTGAAGTGGAAGAGATTTATTGTGTTGTCAAGCTTTTTGCGCAGTGCGGTAGATTACCCCAGGGATGATTTTTCTTCCACCACCTCCTCGCTCCTGCCCCCAGTTAACTCATCCCAGGATAGGAGCGACCAATCACAGCCAACATATTTGCTAATTGACTTACCCTTGTCATCCAAGCACGCACCTTTCACTGGCACTGAAAGCATCAATCAGGAGAGACATTAGCCACTAATGAATGTGACACTTTGTTAGATTGCTATCTACTACAATAGTGAGATAAGAAAGAGAATAATTATTTAAATTGAAAAATTGTGAGTGGGATGATTTCCATCAAATGTCATGAGGTGTGTTATAAAAAACAAAAATGGGGAGTTCATTCCAATGCATTTCTCTTGTGAGTTTTAAAGTTTATCATTTAAACACACTGCTACTGCTGAAGGAACTGGACTGATTTCACTGTTTCATTCAATATGATTTGCGCCACAAAACTCACAATGGTAGGACAGATTAAATATTAGTAGTACTTTCACACTGTGTGACCTTAGTATTATGAGGTTCTATCTGCTATTCATTGTTTTTGACCATCCAGCCTGGGGCATCAGACTGGTATCAGAATTATGTGATTGGAACAATCAAGTTCTCCTGTTAGTGTATGAGAATGGATTTCAGGAGAACTTACAAACAGATCTAGACTGATCCATGCAATGTTTTCCAACTGATTCAGATTCAGCACCAACTCAAAGTTTCTGATATGTTGCTGATATGTTGTTATACTCTTTAGCCCAAGAAGATACAGTATATGTAAAAGCAGAGGTGTGCCACAAATGTGCCAGTTTTTCACATGAGTCCAGATGGGGTAAGAATGGACACAGCTGAACAACAACTGCAGAAGAGGCATTTGTAGAACTAAAAAGCTGTTAATCTCCAGATAGATTTATCCCTTCTGAGGTGTTTACATGTCAAGGAAAATTGCCATCTGTTGATACAAACTATGACATTGAGAACACAGAATTATTAGTTGTCAAGATAGCACCCAAGCTGTGGTGTTGCTAGCTAGAGCAGGGGTCAGCAAATAGTGGCCCACAAGCCAAAACCAGTCCACCTGACAAGATTATTTGGCCAATCCCCAAAATAATAAACTTTCTTTTTATTTATGGGTCTGGTCACACTTGCATTTGACAGCAAAATGTAGCAAGCAATATAAAGACTCACATACGTGATTAGTGTCCAGTACCAATTAAATTTTGCTTTAAGTTCGTCTTTGGTTAATTTTGTGCATGTAAGTCTAATCTGTAAACCAATGTGGAGGTGTCCATGTGCTAGTTTTTGTCTTTTTAATGTACCCTTCTCCTGAAGTAGTTCTGACCAATCCAACTTGTGAGCCGCTCCCTCAGAAAATCAAGAAGATCAATTCTGCCAGTTATTTTCGCATATGTTGTATAATAGCAGGTTGGGAGGTTGGAGTATGTGAAAGATTGGCGTATGCAGAATAATTATTTCATCATGGACCTCCAATTCTTGGAGGAAAACACAACAGTTCCCATTTCCCATGCCACAGCCATTCACACTACCTTGTCTCAGTTTCATCACATAGTCTGACAATTCAGGTTGCCAGTTCACTTCCAGTGAAGTATGGAGGTTATTCTGGTTTGTATCAGTGGCAGAAAGACTGATCAAGGAACACCATCAACGTTGTATAGTTCCTGTAAAATTTCTGCCTTGTAAAATTAAATTTAGAGCTCATTCATGTATTCTTCCTCCAAACCCACTTCTAGTGCCTCCAGTTATTCAATAGGGACTGGTGTTCCCCTGGAACTAGAATCAGCATGTATAATAATACTGGCAGTATGGCTCCATCATGGTGAGGAAGTTCAGAGAAGTCACAGAGAACTTCCATAGGATTGACCCATGGAGATGTCTTGTTATCCAGCTCCAGTGCAGCCAACATACTTTACTTGATCACTTTTTAAAATTTATTTATTTATTTATTTGGGATGCTGTTTCTGGATTTTGTGCTGGTTTTGGTAAAGTTTTTTGCAGTTGCTTTCACTGCCTATACTATATTATATTATATTATATTATATTATATTATATTATATTATATTATATTATATTATATTATATTATATTATATTATATTACAGTTACATAGGCAAAGCAGTTGCCTACTAAAATTGTTCCTACTAATTGACCCAAGAAGCTACACAGAAGCAATGTGATTTTAACTCAAGCATGGCTGCATTTTTTATGTAAAGCTGTAGAACTGTACAGTTGTAATTTAGTTGGCAGTCTAAATCTGCATACCAATGATCAATGCATGAACAAAATATTAAAAGTTCAAAATATTTACATTTCTTGATGAACTGGATATGTTAGAACAGGGCTGGAATTAAACCGTGCAGGGTGTGAGATCTCCAGGAGCAGGGTAGGGCCAAAATACAATGATTTTTAGGGTGACTAAACCTCTACCTTTCTCTACTATTGTTTTTTCCAGTATTTCCTGATGGTTGTACCTATGATAATGTGTTATTTGACCTGCCATACTTCAGCCTCTGCCCACTGAACTTCAGCCTCTGTCCACTGAACTTCAGCCTCTGTCCACTGAGCCTCTCACATTTAGCTATGCAAGTTGCTAAAGATGGCAAACTGACAGTTTCATCAAACGTTTGTGTCATCTAAATTACAAAGCTGCCCTCTACTACATCATTCTGAGTTTGCTTGCTTATCTGTCTCTGGCAACAAATTCCCAAGACATTGCTCCCTAGGGGTTCTCAGCTCTAGATATTTATCTTAATGATAGATGAGAAAGAATGAGCTGTTGAGAGAAGCACAGAGATTGAAAGAGTAACCTTCGTCCATGTTTGTCATTTTTAGAACTTATAGAAATATCAGATACAAATAAATAAATAAATATGTAACTTAGTGTTCAGTACAGTAAGAATATAAATTATGCATACACATACTGGTATCACCTAAACTGTCAACAAATGTATCATTTATATATTCCTGGAAATTTCCTTGTATTTATTTATTCCTAGAATTTATTTGTACCTAGTTGTATGTGTAATGATTTATGACACTTTGGACAAAGGTGGTAGAAGTATGTCTTGTATATTGTTGGTGTAAAACCAGGAAGAATTTGTTGAAAACAGGAGCATTTGTGCTTAGTGTTGTAAGTAGAGTTACGATTAAAAATAAATAAAATTGGACTAATAATTCCCCTAAGAGCTATCGATAGACCAGTAGGCACAAAATCAGTCTGCTTCCAAATCAATCCCTTAATTGCTTTCCAGTGAGGCTGCTATATAACAGCTGACAGGACAAAAATCTGTTGAGTAGGACCTGTTTCCACACTCATGAAAACAGAAATCGAAAAGAGGAAATATCTATTACATAAATTTCAGTACTTCATCTGTGCTTTGACCTTATACAATTATGTCTCTAAACTATTGACACTGCATTAAGTGTTTTAATTCAGACTGTTGTGCATGTGATGCAGATAAAAACACACATAAAACTGTTTTAAACAATGATTAAGAACATGTTCAACATCTTCTTATTAATAAATAAATTAGCATATTATCGATGAAGAGGTTTCATATTTTTAAGCTGATTAAAGATATGAAAATTTTCTAAATTTTCATCTGGTTGCATCTCGGCTCTATGTTGTTATCCGGTGAAGGCACTATAACTGCACTACTTAATCACTTGGCATTAGTATGCTGTAATGTTAGGCATTAGTGAGTATACCAGTGTGATGTCATATGAGTACATCTGGCACCAGGCATTATCCTGGAAGAGAAAAGCTTGAGGATTTACAGTTTGCTGCCCTTTGTTGAGTGATACCCTGTTATTCCATAATGGTTTGTGTGGGTCAGAGCCACAGTTGCTTAAGGTCGAGCGAAAAGACATTTGTACGGTTGTAAAGTTCTGAGTCTCATTAAGGTGCTAATCCATATTTACAAGTTGTGCCTTTGCCGTCTAAGCAGTTGGCAAAGCCTGAGCATTGAAGTTGTTTAAAATCTCATACATTCATCACAAGACTTTTGATTACTGGACTATTGGTTCTGGCTAGTTATTAATTCTTGCCAAAAGCCAAATGCTGTAATGAGCTTGGTGATGTTACGACACCGGGGATAGAAGGAAGCAGGATGCACTTGCAGGGGAGAAGTGGTCAGTTTATTAGGAACATAAGAAGGCACATTCAAAAGTGACGAGACACAAATACAAAAAAAACCAAAAACAGAGGCACGTTAATCTTCCTAAACGGGTTAGACACAGATGTAATCACTTACAGGGTCACAGTCCACGAAATCACGCAAGGAAGAAGGAATCCTAGAAACCCGGGGATGCCGGGTAAATAAAACATAAATTGAAAAAAAGGCAGGAACCAGGGGATGCCTGGTTAACAAAAACATCGGTCACACTTTGCTTCGTCGCTATCGTTGACATGAACATTCCAAAATCTAACATAAACCATTGAACAAAACTCATTAACCAAAACTCATTGACAAAAACTCATCGAACAAAAAAACTCAATACTCCGCGACGAAGTTGACACAGACCGGGGTTTAAATAATGTCATTTCATCCTAAGGCAAACAAGATTAGACACGCGACACCTGGAAATGATAATCAGCACAGAGGACCAATCAGGAAGCGGGGGCAGAGACATGACGCAACACAAAAACAGAAAGCACATGGCAACATAAACAAACGCCGAGTTCATGACGTAGTCCAGAGAGTTCCTTTTGAATCGCGCTGGAATGCGCTCCGTGGAATGCAGAAGATATGCTGCTCCGTAGCGGAGCCGCGAGTGGGAGAGCTAACAGGTGAACTTCCCACAGAATTTGTGATTGACTGTTCATTATGCCATGGACTCACTTTGGGCTCACTAGATGTTATTACATATTTCAAACATACATAAGGACTGAGATATGAATTTAATTAATGTTTAATTGTAGTGTTCGGTTTTAGACAGTACACTTTCTGTCTTTTAATTGCTACAGAAGTTTTTTTTTTTTTTTTTAAAGATACAATGAAACAGTATTTTAAACTGGACATGCTAATCTGCACAGTAAAGATTAAGATAACACTGTAAATGTTATTTGCAATTCTGTTCTCCATAAGCAACATTGCACTTATGCCTCACTGAACAATTGATATCATCATTATCTCTCCCAAGCTGAGTTAGTATATAGTAAACAGGTATTGCTGATACTAGCAGAAAATGGATGTGTAGCAGAAAATGGGTGTATATACACACACACATCTCCATTTTCTGTACCGCTAGACAGGGTTGCGGGGGGCCTGGAGCCTATCCCAGGGGACTAGGGGCACAAGGCGGGGGACACCCTGGACAGGGTGCGTATACAACTAACATTCTTACAACCATATAAAAACATATATATATATATATATATATATATATATATATATATATATATATATATATATATATATATATATATATATCTCACAAAAGTGAGTACACCCCTCACATTTTTGTAAATATTTTATTATATCTTTTCATGGGACAACACTGAAGAAATGACACTTTGCTACAATGTAAAGTAGTGAGTGTACAGCTTGTATAACAGTGTAAATTTGCTGTCCCCTTAAAATAACTCAACACACAGCCATTAATGTCTAAACCGCTGGCAACAAAAGTGAGTACACCCCTAAGTGAAAATGTCCAAATTGGGCCCAAAGTGTCAATATTTTGTGTGGCCACCATTATTTTCCAGCACTGCCTTAACCCTGTTGGGCATGGAGTTCACCAGAGCTTCACAAGTTGCCACTGGAGTCCTGTTGGAGATGTTAGAGACCTTGCACTCCTCCACCTTCCATTCGAGGATGCCCCACAGATGCTCAATAGGGTTTAGGTCTGGAGACATGCTTGGCCAGTCCATCACCTTTACCCTCAGATTCTTTAGCAAGGCAGTGGTCGTCTTGGAGGTGTGTTTAGGGTCGTTATCATGTTGGAATACTGCCCTGCGGCCCAGTTTCCGAAGGGAGGGGATCATGCTCGGCTTCAGTATGTCACAGTGCATGTTGGCATTCATGGTTCCCTCAATGAACTGTAGCTCCCCAGTGCCGGCAGCACTCATGCAGCCCCAGACCATGACACTCCCACCACCATGCGTAGGCAAGACACACTTGTCTTTGTATTCCTCACCTGGTTGCCGCCACACATGCTTGACACCATCTGAACCAAATAAGTTTATCTTGGTCTCATCAGACCACAGGACATGGTTCCAGTAATCCATGTCCTTAGTCTGCTTGTCTTCAGCAAACTGTTTGCAGGCTTTCTTGTGCATCATCTTTAGAAGAGGCTTCCTTCTGGGATGACAGCCATGCAGAACCAAATAAGTTTATCTTGGTCTCATCAATTTGATGCAGTGTGCGGCGTATGGTCTGAGCACTGACAGGCTGACCCCCCACCCCTTCAACCTCTGCAGCAATGCTGGCAGCACTCATACGTCTATTCTGCAAAGCCAACCTCTGGATATGATGCTGAGCACGTGCACTCAACTTCTTTGGTCGGCCATGGCGAGGCCTGTTCTGAGTGGAACCTGTCCTGTTAAACCGCTGTATGGTCTTGGCCAACCTGCTGCAGCTCAGTTTCAGGGCGTTGTCAATCTTCTTATAGCCTAGGCCATCTTTATGTAGAGCAACAATTCTTTTTTTCAGATCCTCAGAGAGTTCTTTGCCATGAGGTGCCATGTTGAACTTCCAGTGACCAGTATGAGAGAGTGTGAGAGCGATAACACCAAACTTGACACACCTGCTCCCCATTCACACCTGAGACCTTGTAACACTAAAGAGTCACATGACACCGGGGAGGGAAAATGGCTAATTGGGCCCAATTTGGACATTTTCACTTAGGGGTTTACTCACTTTTGTTGCCAGCGGTTTAGACATTAATGGCTGTGTGTCGAGTTATTTTGAGGGGACAGCAAATTTATACTGTTATACAAGCTGTACACTCACTATTTTTCATTGTAGCAAAGTGTCGTTTCGTCAGTGTTGTCCCATAAAAAGATATAATAGAATATTTACAAAAATGTGAGGGGTGTACTCACTTTTGTGAGATACTGTATATATATATATATATATATATATATATAAGTATGGTTTTATATGGTTGTAAGAATGTTACTTGTTGGACGGCACTTGCACTGAACAGAGAACAGTTATACCCAAAAATGTAGATGATATTGAGACAACACCTACACTCACCATCCTTCATGTAACTGCATAACTACATCTCATTACCATTATATTTGTTTAATGCATGAATGTGACCTTGTCACAACATAACAGAAGTCACCACACTCTGTTGGCTCTCCCTCTCTTTGTTCTGTCTCTCTATCCTCTGGTGGAAACAGCATGAGGTCTCCTTACGTCAGCAACACTGCAGAACCCCTGTGTCCGCTTGGCTCACATGGAGCCAGAATCTCCCCTGTGCTCATTAGCACTAGAGATAAGAGGTGACAGTGGTGGTCAGGGGAGATACAAAGAGCACAACAGCCCCATGCTGCAGAAATGTGCTTACTCTAATGCAAATGTTTTCATTAAATCATTTATTATGCTTTACCATACTTGCAGAGATATCTAGTTAGACTAAAATCCTTTTTCTTCTAAGAGAAAACTTAATCTGTAGTCCAAAACCAGGCTATAGTCCTCTCTGGATGGTGGATTAGTCTATTGTCCTCCTAATGCATGCTTGGTTTTCACTAACATTAGTCAGTGTGGTGCTTTGTGAAGGTTTCCAAAGATGGATCCAGATGACAAAGCCACCAGTAAACCTCTGAAGTATAGGACCATAAATAACTTTGGCCCCCCTTGTCCTGATTAACACAGTGTCTTTTGTGTTCTCCTTGCTGCGCCTCATGGGTCTTTGCCTAGTCCATGGTTTCACGCTGTTTCTGCTGAGAGCCTAAACATGGATGGTACACACAGAGGACATTTGGTACAGGCTACACTGCATTCTGCTTATGCAGCTAATGACAATGATTCACTCTCTAAGTTCCTGATCACCATCTTCTGATGCAAAAAACACCAGATGCTGTGGTACAATATCAGCTATTTGTGTTATTTTTGTTCAAACCTATGACAAGGAATGCTTCCCATTTTCATTTTTATTGTTAATTATCAAATCTGTTACATAAGACTGCTGTGGAAACTTTAAAGTTGATGGACAGAGGATTCTGTATGTTGGAGAAATACTCCCAGTGCTACAGAGATCCTGGTGTCAGAAGCAATTTAGCCTTGTTATACAATAGCCCGTGTTATGACAAGCAGACCAGGGCATTGACAGTGCTTCCAGAGGAATGGTGTAAATTAGTAAGTCTGAGAGATGTTATAGAGCTGACACCATCAACATCAGTATAAGGATAATGCACAATTTACAAAACTATACAACAATTGGACATGTGTTTTACTTGATTCTTTCATTGATCTGGTTGTGTACAATTGTAAAATGCTTTTGCTTTACCATACAGCATCAAACTGAGTTATGCCTGGCAGTTTAGATGCAAGCTAAACACTTTCTTGCTTATGGAGCTGTGTATCTTGCTTATGGGTCCATTATATACCTGCGCAGTTGTCTGCAGTAAAGCACAAGTCTGTTTGATTTACCCTGCCATATTCAGAGTGATCGTGAGTCCATTCCAAAAGAACTGTTGAATGAGCAAAATAGAAAGCCTGAAAATTTAACTTAAGCACAGTTTCTAGATTTTGTTTTAAGACTATCTGAACTCCAGGTATTGTCTGATACCTGAGACCGATCCTGACATCCTTTTAGTACCTGATCTGACTCCTTGACAGCTTCTCTTACTAAGTTATGCAAAACATCAGAGGCATGATGGTGGCACGCTGTAACAGAAATTGTATCCTCTGTCCACATGTAAGATCTGTATCATCATGAACGTTCATGGTGTAAAACACATCTGAGGACTGTCTGAGAAAATATGTCAAATAACTAATACCGGTTCTCAGTACTGAATCAGAAAAGGAATCTTTCTTAAAGGCGTTTTAAAAACCTATGCACAGATACATATGAGAATGTATAATTATTCAAATTTGTTCAAATGTTCGTTTAAAAAGCATCTTAAAGACGTTCAGAAATACACACCTATATGCATCATTTACAAGTGTAGATGATGCATTACTAATGCATTTGAGAATATACATCTCTTTTCTCTTCCTAACTTATCATTGGGACTAGCACTCCTTATTTCATTCATTCGTCTTCATAAGTGAGACTACCCCACGAACACTGGGCGCAAGGCAGGAAAACGCCTAATTTCCCTCCACAGAAATGATAGGCGAGTGAAAGAGGTTGGGGTTTCCTGTGTGGTTAGATGAGTAACGTGCTCGCGACCACATGTAAAGTTGGCTTTGCAACGTCACTTCACAGTTACAAACAGAGCTTCCGTGTAATGCGCCCGTGCATCGTTCGGACTGGATCATTTCTCCAGCTCGGAGTGCGGTATCGCATTTTTACATTTTTATTCTTTACTCGGTCGTGTTCATGCCGGCAGGGAACTGAACCTGGTTCTGCGGTTTGTTTTAATACTGGAATACGTCACCATCCATAGATAGGTTTTACAGTAAGGCGACATGCTTTGCGCTCTTGATTTTTGTTCCCACCCCTGGAGTAAGGAATGGACTTTCCCAGACAGACATGTCACGGCTGTTGCTTGGAGTCGACGCTGTGAGAAAAGCAGAGCCATCCTGTGTGTCTGCCATTGCAGTCCAGTAGTAAAGAGTCAGGGGAAGGTAAAGCGCCTCCCCTCGCATTTTTGAACATATATTGCAGTCCGGAAGATTTTAATACGTTGACTTGGACTCGTTGCTTTTCTTCCCCGAAAGGATTACGTACCGTACCAGCGGACGCCGCTGCCTATAGCGTATTTGCTCCGCTGCGCTACAGAAGAGCTCACTGGGAACTTTGGACTGTTACACCGCGGCTGACATGTTGCTCACCGGCCACAGAGGGCGGCTGAGTTATAAACTCTAGCCCGGCGCTGCGGCACCTGGCCGGAGGAAACCAAACGGCTCGTTTAATGCTTTTTTCTTTTTTCTTTTTTTCTTTTTCTGAGCAAGTAAACATAGCTTATCGTGTTTTTAACTTCGCGAAGCTGAAGGAAGAACAAAATGTCTGCCAGGGCTGCTTCTAATAAGGTAACGCTCTGTTGTTTTTTTCTTTAGGTTTTTGATAACGACCTTTTTTATAACGTAAACGTTACATTAGCACTAAGGTTACATTAGCTTCCTACATATCCCAAGCTAAAACATCAAATCAACGGCATTTCCTGAGCACCAGTTAGCCGGCTGCCTCCTCCTCCTCCTCCTAAGGTCATGTGTTTACTAAACGCCGGCGTGCTGAAAAGCTAGCATTAGCGTTAGCTAACTATTTTAGGATTAGCGAGGAAGCGCAGATAAAATAACCATACATTACATACATCACATACATAGATATATGCAGAAATAGGACTGAATAGACTGGCTAACGTTAGCGTAGCTTTGAGCAGGTATCATTCTTGGTTAGTGATAAACTAGCTAACGTTATTTGACGCTCACGTCAGCTGGCGTTTAAGTAACTAACGTTGTAGCTTCTTCAGTCTGGAGGTGTTTTTTTCTACGAATGTAACATTTAAAACATTTGATAGTTTCAGCAGTTTTACTTTGCTCTGAGTTGACATTAATGTTTAGCTATCAAAATTGCTTATGTGTTCCTGGTGAAGTTGAGTACTGAAAGTTGTTTATAACGGAGATTAATCTCTATAACGCGTTATGGTACATATTATTCATAGTCTGGCTTTATGAGGCACACAAATAAAACCTCCTTTAGATAAAAACACAACTTTAGGCAAATATCTAGCTAGCTGCCTAACCATTTTTTAAGGCGAATCAGATTGCAGTTGTTTTCTATTTAAATAACTGTTGGTTATGTGTGGCTTTTTTGCTGAACACATTTGTGATTAGTAGTTTTTTCCACACGCCAAGTAGAAACTGTTTTGAATTGAAGGATCTCCTCCTACTATGAAACGCATTGTTATTTAACATGGGCGTGTTTCTGTTTCGGTTGAAACTTTAGTTGAAGTACAGGAAAGCTGAAAGTGTCTGACCTGTCCTTCCTCTCTGTCATCCAGCATGTGTCATGCACTGCGGTCTGTCCACCAGTTTCTATTTATTTTACTCCTCCAACAGCCTATATATCAATAACACTTTACTCCTGTCTCATTTACGTCCAAGTGACTCATAGAGTCAGTTTCCAAGTATTATATTTAATCTGCATGATTGCAAGTTGTGAAACTTAGGATGCATTAATTTTTTTTTATTGCTCATGTTTGTGTGTGTTTACGCTCAGATGTCCTGTGTGATCATTTAAACTGGAACAGCCATTCCTTAGTACTTTACAAAAGTAATCCTTGTGATACTGTTGGCCAACGTAGCAGGATGAAACACAGCATAGTCTCAAAGTGTCTGGGGGAAAAAAAAAAATCTCCCACATTGTTGTGTATTTGTACTTTATGTAGTACTGTGTACTGTGCTGCTAGTTTATGTATTTACACCATGGTCCTGAGGCAGTTTCATTCCTATGTATACAAGCTATATTGAGGAATGACAATAAAAACCACTTGACTTGAAATTTGACATTCCTAAATGTAACAGTCCGGATTCGAATGAAATTGTCTGTAAATGAGAATTTACATGCTTAGGATTTTATTTTTTTATTTTTTTTTAGATAAGATTTAAGATAAGATTTTTTTGTTTGTTTTAGTCTTGATGATTACGGCTTACAGCTCATGGAAATGAGAGACTGGAAAAATCCAGTATCTCAAAAATATTAAAATAAAGAATTTATAATACAGAAATGTCGACCTGAGAAGACTCTAATCAGCTAATTAACTCAAAACACCTTTTTACTCAAAACACCGTTGCTCAGTGGTCCAAAGTCCTCTTTTCAGATGAAAGTAAAGTTTGCATTTCATTTGGAAATCAAGGTCCCAGAGTCTGGAGGAAGAGTGGAGAGGCACAGAATCCAAGTTTCTTGAAGTCCAGTGTGAAGTTTCCACAGTCAGTGATGATTTGGGGTGCCATGTCATCTGCTGGTGTTGGTCCACTGTGTTTTCTCAAGTCGAGAGTCAATGCAGCGTCTACCAGGAGATTTTAGAGACTTCATGCTTCCATCTGCTGACAAGCTTTATGAAATGCTGATTTCCTTTTCCAGCAGGACTTGGCACCTGCCCACAGTGCCAAAACTACTAGTAACTGGTTTGCTGACCATGGTATTACTGTGCTTGATTGGCCAGCCAGCTTGTCTGACCTGCTGACCTGAATTTTGTCAAGAGGCAGATGAGAGACACCAGACCCAACAATACAGATGAGCTGAAGGCCGCTATCAAAGCAACCTGGGCTTCCATAACACCTCAGCAGTGCCACAGGCTGATTGCCTCCATGCCACGCCACATTGATGCAGTCATTCGTGCAAAAGGAGCCCCGACCAAGTATTGAGTGCATAAATTAAGATACTATTCAGAAGGTCGACATTTCTGTATTATAAATTGTTTATTCTAATATTTTGAGGTATTGGATTTTTGATTTCTATGAGCTGTAAGCCGTAATCATCAACATTAAAACAAAAAAAGACTTGAAATATTTAACTTTATGTAATGAATGTAGAATATATGAAAGTTCCACTTTTTGAATTAAATTAGGAAAAAAATGAACTTTTCCACGCTATAAAATTTTTTTGAGATGCACCTGTTTGTGTATATACACACACTGGATACAATAGGGACACTGCAGTTAAACTTGGACTAGCACACAGACAAAGCCATGTTGATGTGAGGATTATATTTTCAACCAAAATACTTTAACGCTGGTTAAAACTTGTAAAACTTTTACTCTTTTTGATTTTGGTACTTCTATGGAAATTGTTGTATACTTTATATTGTATTTTTATTTATGTATTTAATTATTTATTTTGCATCTAGAGTGAACAAATGTTAGCAAAGTGTAAGCCCACAAGGCAAGTGAAAGCTCCAGTGTGCTATACAGTCTTGTGTTTCTTTTGCCCAGAAATGTAACTGTCTAGGCTTTAAAGTAGCCAGTATATAGCAAGTTATAGTTAAGTGCATTAATACATACTTATTCACGTCTAACAAAGTTTCTAGTGTAGCTTGCTGTGTTTGCGACCTCGACAAACCCTCAGTAAGTCATTGGCCAGCATTCTGGCTATTAGATGTGGGGTTCTGTTCTCAAGTAGCCCGGCTAGTGTGTTTGTTTTCTCTCAGTATATAATCGTGAGTCGATTGTGTGTGGTAGGAAGGAGAATTATGTGACCGATTTGCACAGGAATTTATTTTGCTTGGTTTTGTCAGTGTTCCCAGTGTTTCCCGGAAACGCAAGCTCATAGTATATTTTCGTACCACGCTGAGTGATGAAGGTCCAAATTCGGTGAACTCTGACCTCGTAATCGTTTCACATGAAGATATGTGATCAATAGATGAGAAATTCAAAAATGGAAGCACAAATTTCAGCGGTATCGAGCTATCCTGTACTTTTACAACACAGGTTTAAAAGATTATAAAAACAACTTAAAAAGAGAGTCTGCCTGGTTTGCGGTGTCGTTGAAAACAGATGGTATATACCATCCATTAACAGATGGAAACATAATTTTTTAATTGCTTCAAATATTGTCTGACATTTTATTGCTGTAAAACGTAATTAAAAATGAAAACTTCATTTCCCTGTGGACAGTATTATTACATTACATTGTATACATGTCACATCCTGTTCCCGCCCATATTCGCAACGGCGTCCGACAAAAATACGCATGCTTCAAGCCTAGTGTGACTGCGGCATAAGCTGTACTTGACTGTTAGTACCGTGGATTTTTATAATGTTTGGGGCGGGACACTTCAGATTCTAGAGAGCATTTGATAGGACAGAAAATCTGATGAGAAGCTGAAGTGCAGAATGATGTCATCGAAATTGTTGATCCATATTGGTGGTAGAGAGGGAGACTGTAAATTTTGAATGCTTATATCTTCTAAATGTGTATTTTGTCACTGTTTTGGAGCACACTAGCTTTTACATAGCCTTAAAGCTAAAATATTCATACTAAAAGCCACAAAACTTATACCATGACCATTTAATTGGGGTGGCATTGAGAGCCTTGATGAAATGTAACTTTAAATTATAATGTAAATTTAATATAGAGTACAGATGCTTGTTCTTCTTGTGTATGTGTAAGATTTTAGATCCAGTCAAGTTATTCCTTATTTATAATTTAAAATATAACATGAGATCAAACCTTCTTCAGACAAAACATATCTGTTCATGTCAAAATAAATTTATTTTATTTTTTTAAATCCATGTGGGAATAGTACATTCTGTATAATTGTGTTGTAATATGCCATCAAAGTTAGTTATTTTTGCCTGTATTTCAAGTTAGGTTTTCTCAAAATAATTATTCAACCATATCTTTGCATGTGTTTGAGCTGATGCACTGAGTTAATCTCCCCTTTATACACGGTGAGAGTGAGGGCGGGAGGATAGAAATGTCCCCCGCTGCATAATCTCCTGAAAAATGCGAGTATTCACATGGTAGGCAGAGGAGGGGAAAAAAGCAAACGTTTGCTGTTTTTCTACTAACCAGTCTGGAAAATATTCTCTCCTAATATCTATAGAGTGCACATTTTGTTTCAGTTACATAACTTGCTCTGTCAGATGAGTGATTTAGCAGCCATATTTTCATTAACATTGTAAATGACAGTCTTATTGGTAATAGTTATTGGGGTTCAGGTCAACTATAATTCACGTCAGCTTAGGTGCTTTTCTGAGAAACGGGCATGTGTGCACACTTACGGATAAATAAATCGCGCATCAGGATAGAGATGTATCAGTCTTAAGTTTGTATTTCCAAACCTTTATTTTAACAGTCTTTTCTTTCAGGCAGAAATGAACAAAATAACATTTTTATCGATTATCACTTGATTTCTCTTTCATCGTTTGCTAGTTCGGCTGTTAGGATTTTATAAGTCTTTGCACAGAGTGTTTAATTTTGACGGCCTAATCTCAAAGCATTGTATGATGCCTGTGCAGAGTTTCTGAGTGGAATGAAAATCCAATGAAATGGATGTGCTGAGACATGAGATCCCAAAATAGAGCCATCATAGAGTGTTTTCAGTGATGCTGCTGCTCTGGGCTCAGTGCCTCCAGTGAAGCAAAAACACATGCAGTGGTTTCTAAAAGACTTAAATGGACTCTAGAGAACATGATGAGGATAAGACTGATGTGTTCTTGTTTGCAATCTATTGTTTCATCCCTAATGAAACTGAATTTGAGTTTAGAGATGATTACTGTGATGTTAACCAGTGAAGCTTGTGTACATTTGGGAAGTGTTGGATGCAGATATTATGGTGCTAATGTTGTTGAATGTGGCTGTCAAATATAAGATTTAATCGGTAGTTTTTTCCTGTTCTGTCAGCAGGATGGATTTTTTTCATATATTTTGTTATACTGTGTTAAAAAAAAAAAAAAAAAAAGTTCCACCAAGGTGTGCTGAATGTGGGGAAATGTGATACCTGATGTTACTGTCAAAATGGCAACATGCAAAACACAAACCTGTAAAGCAAAGGTATGCAAATAACTGAGAGGGTTATACGTGCCCTGTCTTCTTGGGTACAACAATGACTAAAATCTATCATTTGCATTTTGACTATTTAAAGCTTGGTGCCATCTACACAGCATCTTATTCAACTTTTACTCTGTCACACTTCTTTCTTGTTTGTACTTGTAGAGTCAGATAGATACTGTGGTACTTTAGAGGGGGTAATACCACATTCTAAGCATATGAAGTCATGCTTTTTTTTACTCCTTGTTTCATGCGCTCCCATTTGTACTCTGGCAGCCTTTCCATGAACGCAGGAGGGAGGGAGACCATACTAGTATGAAATGTAGGTTGCATATTAACCAGCTACACCCAAGGTGTGTTCCTCTTCACATGTGCACCAACACCTCAAGCTGATGCCTTTCTATGGGTCATAGGTCAGCAGTGACACGTGGCGCTAATGAAGACTGTATTTCTTTCAGGCTGGTGTAGTATTACTTAGCTGGTTGTCAGCAGGATATAGGCCTTATGGTGTGAAAAATTGGTTTTATCTTACAGAGGGTGCACATGGATCCACACTCGTACACACAGCCTTGTCTCAGTCTTTCGACTGTAGTACTACAAGTTACGTTAAATACCAGGTTTCAGGGAAAGCTCCCATTTTGCCATCGTTTCTTTTCAGAGTTTGTCGGGTGACCAAGACACTCAAGGGAAAGATATGCACTGTTAGTAGTCTATACAGCACTCACCTGCTGGTCAGTGAGTTATCTCTGCCCTGAACTGATATGATTTTACAATTCCCTGCAGTTCACTTTTTTGGCTTTTACACACAGTGGACTGAAGCAAGCCCCTGTACATTGTAGAAAAAACCCCCATTATTGTTCGATTGTCTGAACAGTGATGGAAGTACTTCCTCTTTTGCGATGCTCTTCACTGTTTTGTTTCCCAGTAACACCAATTAAATGGCTCAATCTACAGGGTGTCCCAAAAGTCTCCATACAAAGGGGAAATTAAATGTAAAATTTGTCATACTTAGTTTATTATTGTATATTTTTTCCAGATAGCCAAGAAGAACATATTGAAATCATTCTCATGGCTGGATCGGGAAGCTGTCGCAAGGTTGCGATGGACATGAAATCACATGCATAACAGCAGATGTGTTAACACGAGTTCATCATGAGTGGGAGAGACGACTCCGTGTGTGTTTACAAAGAATCATGAATCCATGGCAATCATGTAGAGGATGTTTTGTAAATAAAGTTACATTTTGATTAAAAAATAAAAATAAAATAAAAATGATTTTTCTTATGTATGGAGACTTTTGGGACACCCTGTATATTTACTAGAAATGGACTTTTCTTCTCTTAATTTTAATGTGGTTAAGTGTAGGGATGGAAGTTGGTGGGAATTTTTATGGAGTTGCAATAAATTAAGACTGAAATGTAAAAGATTAATGTGGCACTGACTGGATGTGCAACAGTATATAAAACGTAATGAAATATAAAACATGATGAAAGTGATTGTTCTTGCTATATCCAAGGATTTTCTTTCCTAATAATAGATAATGATGGAAATATTCATTCGTTCAGTTTAAGTAGCCGTCAGGGTCGCAGTGATACTGACCAGCATCCTGGTCTGTTTAGCCTGAATGGTATGATGATGATGATGATGCCAATATTGTTATTCCTGTTGCTCAAAGTGCAAAATAAAAACAATAAAATAATGAAATACTTACAGCTGCTTCTTTACTGATGTATATTATTTTATATTTAGACCCCACTAATACACAGCATTATGAAAATAGCGTTATGAATAGTAGTTAAAGATAGCAATGGGTGTGTAGAGTAATTTTGTAGACTAGTATTAGAGCCATAAAACAGTAATTGATTACGCAATATTAATCTTAACCCTAACCTCTCTTCGGAGGACTCGGGTGTCTGATTTTCATCATGTTATTACCTTTAGGGCTAAGCAGTAAAAACTACGCAAACAAACATTAAATAGTAGTGCAATTTTTTTTTGTCATTAAGCACCTCTAGTGTATGGTAAGGTTAGGCCGCATGCCATATAGTTCCTTATTCACCATCTGTGCTCATTACAAAAACTGTAGCATACTGGTGTTGGAACACCTACATAGTGCCATGTAGTCCCATTTGAAACTCACACTGCAGGCACATGTGCATTTGCTGTTGTCTTTATTTCCACGAATATTAATACATCACCATGCTTGACTTTGTGCGAGTGTGTTGTCATCACTGCAGGCTAACTAACCGGTTCCCTCCTGTGTTCTTTATTTAGTAAACAAGTGACCGAGCCATGCCCCGTGTCATAGACTTACATTTTAATGTAATAAAAGCTATAGGCCCTTTAATTGTATTATTATATCAGTTTGAGAAGTATCCAGGGTTTTGTTTTTTGTTTGTTTTTAAAAAAAAAAAAAAAAAAAAAAAATTATTAGGCAGTTACATAAAAATGAATTGATTAGTGATGGGCACAAGTATTCGACTAGTTAAAGCAGTAGGATGTATTAGATGATGATGATGATGATGAGGGTTTGAGAATGTTCCTGTGAGTTAAATTTTGTGTCCTGATTTAAGTCTGTTTCCTTTCAACTTCTGCCTACAAGATGAGAAACCTTATTCACGTCTCAGCATCACACCTCCTATACACAGATATGAACAGGAAATCCGAAGATTGATCGTATGTTCTCATTAATCTCTCTTATTGGAATGAGATCACTGCTGTCTATATATCGGAGGAGATGCCTTTCATACGTTTGTCAGCTCATACATCACTGAGAGTAATGTGTGTATGTGTGGGGAAAGAGAGATTTTGCATGTAATGTTGCTTATCAGCACATCTCCACTGAGCTCTGTGAAGTATGCAGGTGACTGATAAAAGATGCTTTTGTTCCCCCCGAGGTTCTATTTGATTTCTTCCTGTTTTTAAGTCTCAGCATTTAATTTAATTAAAACTGACTTAATGTTTTACTTGATTAGCGTAATAATATCGTAAATGAAACAGAGTTAACTGTGATTGTGCTTTAACAGGTGGCGTTTACTCTCCTCCTTGTGCATGAGAGTTAAGGGGCTCATTATGTATGCCCTTGAAGCTTCACTCAACAGAGTGTTTACAGGCCCTACAAAATAAATCACACGCTTATTCATAATAGTCATTGGGGATCTGGTCGGCTCTAAACCTGCCTCTAGTTTCTTTTATGGTCTTGTTGGGTTTTGTGTCTTGCAGTGTATAAGGTTTTCTAACACACTGGAACAAAGCAAAGGCATCACAGTTTAGCTGGTTTTACTAGAAGTGTGTAGTAATGCTAAGCCTAGTTATAGCTATAGAGGCTGATTTTACACTGGTTGAAGTGGTCCTTCCTGTTCTGCTGGATTCTTTCACGGGGGATCACGGAGTGCATCAATAAGCATAGCTAGTGTATTATTAATGACTGGCTAAAAAATATTCCTTCTACGATATTCATAGGGATATTGATAGTCCTTGACTTTCCTTGTGCAGTTTACAAAAGCATATAGTCTTGCATCCTATTACTGGATTTTTAAAAGTTTTTTTCCCTCCCTTCTTTATCATTGAACAGGGAGCCAAGGTTAATGTATTGCATTACATTAACCAATCTAAAGTTAGCCGTCCTCCGATCTAATGGCAAGACTTGATCTGATTTCTAGGGTTCAGTGCGACAGGGTCCTGAGTTCTGGTCATCACCATTGACCTTAGTGACCTTCACAATGTAAAATATATTGATGTGATTTGAGCCTCATCATGCCTGCTCCCCATCCTCTCCACATGAAACCTTAGCACTACGCATTGCATATCTGCTCCTTAGGATACCATAGCATCAGCAGCTTTGGGCTATTTATAGACATTCGATCTATAGAAGAGCAGCTTCACCAGAGCTTGACATATTTCCCCTAATTTTTTTTTCCTAAAGGGATTGATATTTACAAAGCCTGATCCCTGCGCTGAGAAATGGCTGACTTTTGCGTTCCTCCAGAAGGTGTTTGCAGACAAATGTAAATATACAGGACAGTCTTTACATGGCTGAGAAGTGTTCGCATTCTCAAGCGGTTTGTTTGCTTATTTTCTGGCTGTGGGTCATGTTCACATGTGCTCTGTGTCAGCGTAGCTTCACTATAGGGAGAGCGGGAAAAGAAAACATGCATGGAATCTGTCACCACTCCCAGCCTGGGTATTGACACACATTCCGTTATGACGGTGTGCCAGAAAGCTTGTAGACAAGCTGTGTGTGTGTGTGCGCGTCTGAAGTTACGCAGGGCCCTTCCTGTCACTGCAAACCTCAACACCAGAGAGAGAGAGATTGACGATATCACTGTATGATCTACAGCAGCTATCAGCCTACTTATCCCAGCTGGTTCACCTGTATGTAAAATATCTAAAAGGACTCACGCTGTTTGCGCGTCTGTGCACGAGAGACCGAGCAAGATTGAAAGCCACCTTGGCACAAGTTCTAAGGAAACCATGCAGCGTTAGCCTCGCTATGCAGCATATTGGACTTGTACGCCAGTGGAGTTCCCAGCCGGGTGTGATATGCAAATGTCACCGCTTCTGAATCAGTGATTTTTGGCACATTTTTATTATGTTCCGCTGTCCTTTTAATTTACGTCAGATAATTTTCACTTGTATGTGGGGGGCACGTGTAAAATTCTCCCGCAGACAGATTTGAGTTAATCGTAGTGTGCTGATGTGATGGATCACAAGCAGAATGTTACCAGTATATTTATCCAGTCATACAGAGGAATTCTGTAATGAGCTTCACACCACTATGGATGATGGTCACTATTGCTGAGTATAACAAGAACTCTGTCTTCTACAGCACTGCAAGGGTTAAGGCTAGTACAGCATTTTGCACTGCAGATGGATCTGTGCGCCTACTGAACAGAGGAGCTGTACACTGTAGCACAACTGCAGCTCCCCTCCCTCTGTGCACACTCTAGAATGCTGCCAGGCCACTGGGATTTATTTGGCTGTGTGTGTGTGTGTGTGTGTGTGTGTGTGTGTGAGAGAGAGAGAGAGAGAGCGCGTGTGTGTGCGCGTGTGTGTGTGCGTGTGTGTGTGTGTGTGTGTCTGAGGAGAGAGAGACTGAACAAGACAAGAGACCGAGGTGCAGATGGGGATAGATTTAAAAAATGTAGACATGCCTGTGTTTTCAGCCAAAGGAGAAAGGAGAGGAAGGAACAGTGGAGTGGAGATGTTTTGAGGTGCAATCAAATGTGGGATTAAATAATTTTATTTATTTATTTAAAAAAAAAAAAAACTTTAAGACTCAGTTTGGAAGTGCTTTGAGTACTTGGTCTTCTACGGAGGAAGCAGTTTCATGATGAAGCTTGTGTCAGTGGACAGTTAAACCTGCGCTGTCTTCAGCTGGATTGTGTGTGGGAGTTTGGAGGTAGAGACGATGCTGAGTCTTTTGTGGTGATGACAGAAACTGCTGTAAGTAGATAGTTCATTAAAAACTGTTGCTCACTACATTCATTGCATTCTTATCAGCAAAAAATCTGTTTAGTTAGATTCCATTTCATTAGTGGTGTGTGTGTAGGATGTATGCTCATGTAGACCTGTAGTCCAGCTTCATATTGCAATTTTTAAATTTTTATATATATATATATATAAACATTCTGTCATTTTAGCCAACTTTATTATCACTTGTACAGGTCTACAGATGCGTGTACATGGACATATGTGCACACAATGTCACAGTATCCTCTGGGAAGCCGTTCTTCCTGTATCATGCTATGACCTCTTCTGTCAGTTAGGATTTCTGGCACAGTATGCTTCCTAGCTAGTGGACATTAACCAAACGTCAGCAGGGTGACACCCCTAACTGCAAACCACACACACACACACACACACACATCAATCATGGCATGCTTTTCAGAGTGTGCGGATGTGTGAGAGACACATCTGCAGTACTGTACACAATGTGTTAATGTGCACTTGTTTGTACTGTATTCAGCAGGTCAGCTCCATTTTCACTCCTCTTATTGTACAGGTATTGATGCTGCTGTTTCTGTATTATGATTGATCAACATATCTGTTGTTTTGTAGTAGAACATCTGACCAATGAAAGCTTGATTGAAGATGCCTCGTGGTGACATAGTTATTTGGTGTCTGAAGTCATTAATTCTCCTGTAGGTTGGCAGTAAAACCTCATTCTTCTGCTAGGCTCTGTTAAAAGTAGGGCACTTGTTCATTCTCCTCTGTACGTGTGTTGGTAAAATTCGACATCGTAAGCAGTGCAGGTAAAAGGGCTGGTCACACAGTTCTTTAAATGGTAGTGCACCTTATAAAGCATTAGACTGTGACTGTTAATGTAAGCAGTGTAGGTAAATGCTGGCTTAGACAAATTATCAGACCTTCTTGGCTAACTATACAATTTCTCTCTTTTTTTTTTTTTTTTTTTTTTTTTTTTCCCTACTTGTGTGCATCTACTTCAGTGTCCCAAGAGGCTCAGCATCCAAACCCACCAGCAGCAATGGAAGTTATTTTTAGACCAACTCTTTCTTTCAGTGTCGTTACTCAAGGATAATGTTAAACATCACATAATATCCTGTCACAGCCCTTTGTGACTTGGTAAACAGCTTTGCAGAGAGTTTACTCTCATTTACATTTATTCATTTGCAAAGTGCGTTTGTCCACGAGTTGACGAGTTACAGTCCACGCATACAGCTGAGCAGTTAAAGGTTAAGGGCCTGATAGCTAAGGGGATTATACTCACAGTCTTCCCATCATTAGCTCAGAACGTTAACTACTGAATCTCACTATAGTGACTCATGCATAACAAAGACACGCTAACTCACAAACACACAGAAAACTATCGAAAATATCTTTCAAAATGATGCTAGTGTACATCTGTGATCACCCTGAGTCATGCCTTGAGATCACTTTTTGACAGGCAGCCAAGATCCATATGCAAGTGCAATCATTATAATGACTGGGGATATACTGTGATAACTGAAGAGCATTTAATAAATAAAAATAAAAAGAGAGAACCATTTACATGTTGTATATGCTGTAAGGATGTGCTGACATTAAAATTCCCATGAAATTAAAAAAGTCATCTTGGAGTGGTGAACACGTGTGTACCAATCACAAAGTCTCGCCAAGTGAAGTGAAATATTTCAGGCCTTTTTTTTTTCTTGTTTTAATCTTGAAGATTACAGCTCGTGGAAATGAGAGACTGGAAAAATCCAGTATCTCAAAAATATTAGAATAAAAAATTTATAATACAGAAATGTCGACCTGAGAAGACTCTAATCAGCTAATTAACACAAAACACCTTTTTACTCAAAACACCGTTGCTCAGTGGTCCAAAGTCCTCTTTTCAGATGAAAGTAAATTTTGCATTTCATTTGGAAATCAAGGTCCCAGAGTCTGGAGGAAGAGTGGAGAGGCACAGAATCCAAGTTGCTTGAAGTCCTGTGTGAAGTTTCCACAGTCAGTGATGATTTGGGGTGCCATGTCATCTGCTGGTGTTGGTCCACTGTGTTTTCTCAAGTCGAGAGTCAATGCAGCGTCTACCAGGAGATTTTAGAGACTTCATGCTTCCATCTGCTGACAAGCTTTATGGAGATGCTGATTTCCTTTTCCAGCAGGACTTGGCACCTGCCCACAGTGCCAAAACTACTAGTAACTGGTTTGCTGACCATGGTATTACTGTGCTTGATTGGCCAGCCAACTCACCTGACCTGAATTTTGTCAAGAGGAAGATGAGAGACACCAGACCCAACAATACAGATGAGCTGAAGGCGGCTATCAAAGCAACCTGGGCTTCCATAACACCTCAGCAGTGCCACAGGCTGATCGCCTCCATGCCACACCGCATTGATGCAGTCATTCGTGCAAAAGAAGCCCTGACCCAGTATTGAGTGCATAAATTAACATACTTTTCAGAAGGTCGACATTTCTGTGTTATAAATTGTTTATTCTAATATTTTGAAATACTGGATTTTTGATTTCCATGAGCTGTAAGCCGTAATCATCAACATCAACAAAAAAGGCTTGAAATATTTCACTCTATGTGTAATGAATGTAGAATATATGAGAGTTCCACTTTTTGAATTAAATTACGGAAGAAAATGAACTTTTCCACGATATTCTAATTTTTTTGAGATGCACCTGTAATTAGGGGTGTTCAGCTTTCTGCACTTAATTCCTCTCTCGAAACCATCTCTAGTGTGTGTGTGTTGAAAAGATCATATATGACCTCCTCATACATGAAACATTGCAGACTGCACTGGCTATGATGGTCTATATGCTACAAATCAGTAGAATACAGATAATGTATAACGAATACAGATAATGTCAATGTTGTATGACCTGGCGAGGGGTGAGCATTTGCAGCCATGTTTGTGTGTGCCCTCGCAAGTTGTCTTGAAAGCTTGTATCTTTATTTAGTCTTCTTTAACTGCCTAAACAGCAGTCTTTCCCTGCGGGAAGTCTAATACTTTTGCTATCACATTAGGCTTACCGCAGGGGAGAGGGGAGAATATGCTGTGGGACTGTACTAATCCCAGGCCCAGTGCTTGGAAACCACTCTAGGATGGAGGACATAACTAAACATGTTGCAGTGGGACAATGAGTAGTGAGAAATCTATATCCTTTAAACCCTCAGCTATATTATTTAATCGTTTGGCTTAGCTGCAGCTGAGATTCTTTGGATCCTGACCTCCTGTTTCAAAATTCATCAACATACTTTTTTTTTTTTAAATAATGGTTTGTGTTTAATGTTTGTTGGTATTAGCACACCTGTATGCTGCTAAAGCTGTTATGGTTCAAATTATCAATCACTTCATGATTAACATGAGAACGTGTGTTTAGCACTGAGTGTAATATAGATACGTGAAACCATTAGTGACTAGTTAATGGCTATAAACAAGAGACAGTTTGAAGTGATATTTTTTTTCACCTGGTCTTTTTCCAATTTTCAACTGGCCAGTATCTGTGAGTCTGTGCCCATTGCAGCATCCTGTTCTTGGCTGACGGGAGTGGAACCCGATTTGGTCTTCTGCTTTTGTAGCCCATCTACCTCAAGCTTCTGAGATGCTTTTCTGCTCACCTTGGTAGTAAAGAGTGCTTATTTGAGCTACCATAGCCTTCCTGCCAGCACGAGCCAGTCTGACCGTTCTCCACTGACTGCTCGCACGTGGTTGGCTGATTGCATAATTGCATGAATGAGCAGGTGTACAGTTGTTCCTATTAAATTGGCCAGGGAGTGTGTATATTGCAGTATTGTACAGCTAGTAATATGCTGACGTGATAACTCTATCTCCCATCCCATCTGCTTTGTTCTTATTGATGAGCTGATTTGGACAGCTGCCTTTTTTAGGGAGTGCTTGGCCCCAGCCTCTCGTTAGAGCTACACTCAGCTGTCTGATCCATCTGTGTGTGGGCCCAAATGGCTCTGCTTCAGTCTCAGCCTGCAGCCCCCTTAGTGGAGAGAGCTGTCAGCTGACACTTGTGCCAGGCTCCTTCCTACACTGTGGAAATCTCGATTGGCGTAGGTTTTCAGGGAAAACTGAGTGGCCTCACTAAATGCACAACTAAAGCCTTCTGGTTTTCTGGAAATGTGAAAAGCCAAAAGTGCAAGAGGGTGTCTTCTATTTTCTGTCATTTTCTTTAAAATGTAATGAGCAGTATGGTTATTCAGGCAATGTTAGCAGGCCATTTGAGTGTGTTTTTGCTTGAGCATTATGATATGGGACTTCCCACATTAAAATAACATTTTGGTGCTTGGATGGTATTAACAAGTTGCATCTAGTTAAATGAACACCTATTGCACAGTATAAAAGAACTGGATTTAATTGTGCCGTACCACCATTTTCTATTATCGGTGATAATTTAACATGCTGCTGAACTCTCTGAACACCTGGTCCTGTAGAGCAGTATGGACACGTCATCGTGCATCATTATGAGATGCATGTAGTGTAACATGTTTAGTGTAATGTTACTGTTGTTGCATGAAAGCAGCTCCTCTGTGCTGAAGAATTGTATCCTCATTTGGTGAAGGTGGGCACAAATGTTCATGTTTTGTGGTAAATTTGTTTAATCTCGCACTGAAAATGACAGAAATCTAACACTGGATTGGAAGTAAAACAGTTAAATAAATAAAGTTATTGAAAAATATTTGTTATAAAACCATGTGTTACACTTATCAGCACCTCTAGAAATTCTTATGAATAAAATGTAATTGAAGCATTTTATGTTACAAGTTTTTGAGTTCACCTGAGAGACACTTAAGCGGTCATCCAGAGCTTCCTGTTTCACTTGGGTATAAATATGAGGCGAGACAGAGGCCAGACAGAACTCGGTATTGATGGCACAGAAAAAGGCTGGTCTGCTCAGTGGGTGTAGGTGCTATGAGACGCAATTTTCTCACTGAAGGTTACGGAGACAGTTATTTCAGACTTTGCATATCCAGAAAGAGATGCTCTGACATATAATCTGGTATTCACTGTGTGTTACATGAACCACATCGCTGTTGAATGACACAAGGCTTCATCTCAGTGCCTAAAAATGGTGTCCCTAGAATTAAGTTGGGGCATGCCATGGATATATACCAGAATTCAAATGTCGCTAGAGGTAAGATAAAACATAAAAACATACTAATATCCCATTAGCTTTACCCATTACCATTACATTGGTACACCCCTGCTTGAGCAGAATCCTGTTTAATGTAGAGATGCACCGATTGCAATTTTTTTGGCCGATTCCGATTTCCGATTTTTTTGTAAGTGTGACCTGCCGATTCCGATTTTTGCCAATTCTGATTTTCTTTCTAAGAACTATAATTGACAGCATATACAAACAAAAACTACTTTTCTTCAATGCAAAATTTTATTTTCATAATAAAAGAATTATTAAACATTACAATTTCCCCCAAACTGCACTAAGTTACAGGATATTCTCTCACTTAAACAACTCTCAAAATAAAGTGCTCTGTGACTGGAAAGGGTAGAAATAACAATTAACTGAAAATGAGTTGCTTTATATACAGATATCATTTTCCACTATGTTTATAAATTGACCTTTTTCTCTTTTTTTTTTTTTACTCGTCTCACAAAAGTCCAAAGATTACAAGTCTATGAACAAAACTGAAGTGTACAATACTCTTCCAAATATGAATAGGTGCAGTGGCTAATAATTAAATAACAAGTGTAACAAGTAGAATTAGTTACTGCTCCTTTAAGGCGGAACGCTCTCTCTTATTCCCTCACTGATGACTGGGCAGTCAGTAGATGGAGCGCGAGCTATGATCATCGCATGTATGCATGTAAAGCCTGGTTATATTTCTGTTGCTCTTTGCCCTGTTTTATTTATGTTCAGTAACACAGTTGTTAGTGGAGTGTTTTGCAAACTGCCCCATGTGTGCGGGGGATTGACAACGCTGATAATAAAACCACCGTGAAATATCAGATACGTGAGTTTTGCTTACACCTGGCTACAACCATTCAGGCAAGCTATCCGGCCTCTCTGTGTAAAGCGTTACGCAAGGCATCTTTTCTTTGTTGCCAACATACAGTATCTCACAAAAGTGCGTACACCCCTTACATTTTTGTAAATATTTTATTATATCTTTTCATGGGACAACACTGAAGAAATGACACTGCTACAATGTAAAGTAGTGAGTGTACAGCTTGTATAACAGTGAAAATTTGCTGTCCCCTCAAAATAACTCAACACACAGCCATTAATGTCTAAACCGCTGGCAACAAAAGTGAGTACACCCCTAAGTGAAAATGTCCAAATTGGGCCCAAAGTGTCAATATTTTGTGTGGCCACCATTATTTTCCAGCACTGCCTTAACCCTGTTGGGCGTGGAGTTCACCAGAGCTTCACAGGGTGCCACTGGAGTCCTCTTCCACTCCTCCATGACGACATCACAGAGCTGGTGGATGTTAGAGACCTTGCGCTCCTCCACCTTCTGTTTGAGGATGCCCCACAGATGCTCAATAGGATTTAGGTCTGGAGACATGCTTGGCCAGTCCATCACCTTTACCCTCAGCTTCTTTAGCAAGGCAGTGGTCATCTTGGAGGTGTGTTTGGGGTCGTTATCATGTTGGAATACTGCCCTGCGGCCCAGTTTGTTTGCCCTTGGAGGGGATCATGTTCTGCTTCAGTATGTCACAGTACATGTCACAGTACACTCCCCAGTGCCGGCAGCACTCATGCAGCCTCAGACCATGACACTCCCACCACCATGCTTGACTATAGGCAAGACACACTTGTCTTTATACTCCTCACCTGGTTGCCGCCACACACGCTTGACACCATCTGAACCAAATAAGTTTATCTTGGTCTCATCAATTTGATGCAGTGTGCGGCGTATGGTCTGAGCACTGACAGGCTGACCCCCCACCCCTTCAACCTCTGCAGCAATGCTGGCAGCACTCGTACGTCTATTCTGCAAAGCCAACCTCTGGATATGACGCTGAGCACGTGCACTCGGTCGACCATGGCGAGACCTGTTCTGAGTGGAACCTGTCCTGTTAAACCGCTGTATGGTCTTGGCCACCGTGCTGCAGCTCAGTTTCAGGATGTTGGCAATCTTCTTAAAGCCTAGGCCATCTTTATGTAGAGCAACAATTCTTTTTTTCAGATCCTCAGAGTTCTTTGCCATGAGGTGCCATGTTGAACTTCCAGTGACCAGTATGAGAGAATGTGAGAGCGATAACACCAAACTTAACACACCTGCTCCCCATTCACACCTGAGACCTTGTAACACTAACGAGTCACATGACACCGGGGAGGGAAAATGGCTAATTGGGCCCAATTTGGACATTTTCACTTAGGGGTGTACTCACTTTTGTTGCCAGTGGTTTAGACATTAATGGCTGTGTGTTGAGTTATTTTGAGGGGACAGCAAATTTACACTGTTATACAAGCTGTACACTCACTACTTTACACTGTAGCAAAGTGTCATTTCTTCAATGTTGTCCCATAAAAAGATATAATAGAATATTTACAAAAATGTGAGGGGTGTACTCACTTTTGTGAGATACTGTATATCCATGTCATATAGAACACAGGTGAAGCGGATGAGTTTGCAGTACATTCAGTACATTTCCCACACTTCTAGGTTCCCACACTTTTTCACTAGCTGCTGAATTAGGAATTACAGCTGAGTTTTGTTTTTAATTAATAATCCATTTCTCATGCTTCATTGTGCTTTAATGGTCCCCAGAATGAGCTCATTTGGCTAGTGCGCTCACCTCATAGGATACAGAAGCTGACTGAGAGGGAGAGTCCCGTGGATAATTTAGGAGGGGGATGCTTTCTCAGACGCATTCTTTTATAGGCATCATGAGATGCGCAAGTAGAATAAAACTGAATATAAGAATAATGGCTCTCGAGTGACTCAGAACCTTATGTTTGGGAGGTTGTATCATGACTGTGTCACAGGCATCCATGGCCAGGAGTCTAATGAGCATACTTGGTGCAGCTCTGGAGGTGGGAAGGTTGGCATTCCTCTCTCCCCTGACACTTAGAGTGGCACTCGTTAGTCGTGGGAGTCTGTAAGCTCTTTTTGTATACAGAATAGGGTAGCTGGCACTTAGAGATGCAGTGTGGTTGACCTCAACATTCTTAGACGAAGCTTGTGTTAGCTTTCACCCTCACTGTCCACCAGCAAACTATAGTTACTCAAACTATAGCCCGTTCACTTTTATCTATCTTATTTCATCGCCCACATCCACTGGAGGCTGTTAAATTACAGTAAAGTTGTGCAGTATTCTCCTGTTCTCCTGCCAGGGGTTTATTGGTGCTTTGTTGCAGAGATGGCAGAAAGAGACTGGCTAAGTGATTGTGTTTGGGTTAGAGGCGGCCGAGGAATGGACTGCGGTGTGGAATGTCTGCCTGGCAGAACTGCCCACTGAATCCTCACATCCCCACTGCTGAGATGAAGGTCTGAAAACTCATCCATCAGAGAGATGCATGAGCTCTTGTCAGACGAGGCTCTTAGTTAAAGCTCTTTAACAGAACTGCATCCTTTCGCTTTGTTTTTTTCAGCCACAGCTATTCCATTGTCCTGAGGTATGCTGCACTCTGCAGTCGCCAGCTTCCCCCTTAGACTTCTAGCTTGTTTAAACAATGCCAACGGAAGACATTAAGGAAGTGTTTACTAAAGACTTCCTCTTTTGATTATCAACTCATCCATGTGAATTTACAGCAAACTGAAGATTGCAAGGTTTTTGCATGTACAATTGTTCTGATTTGCAAGTATATGGTAATTATTTGCAGTTGGTGAGAGTATGTGGTTTGCTTGGTGTAACTGAAGTCTTGCAGAAGTAGGTTTTGGTTGTCACATTGAATGTACTTGGGAAAGCCCTTTGAAGCATGTGTGAAGATGAGATGAGGATGAGGGATGTCTGTTCATAGATGAACTCTGTGTGTGTGCGTGAAGGACGTTAAGCACCACTTTATACGTGGATATCCTGCCAGGTGCAGTCTTCAGGCCTGGCAAAAATGACACCAGCTCATCCTTTCTGACTGGCCTTAGTGGTCTCTTGGTGGTTTTGACAGGGTGAATGGAGTATTGCCACTTGCAGAGCATCTCATGCTAAAGTCTGTGTTTATCACTTTTCTAAACCATAACAGTGGAATTCTCTTTAACTCATTAAAGTAGCTTGAACCTAATGATCTATAGTAATAATGGCACTGTTATTGTGGGCTTTTACATATTCTGTTGCGTTAGCTGCATTGCAGAAAGGGTGCAAAAATGAACGAATAGATCAATGCTCTCACACATCGTAAATTTAGTACCTAAAAAAAGCTGTGCCTTTTGATTTCATTGCATAGACAATATATCTAAGGGTTTTTTGCCACATTATTCTTTCTTCCCATCAATGTGTAGCACATCAAGGTCATTTAGGCTCTTGGGGAAATCATGCAGTCATGCACTGGCTAATAGGAGCCTAAGGAAAACACAAACACTAGTTTAGAAACATTTTGATGTCGTGCTACTACTGAGATTCAACTGTATTTTAAGGAGTGTAATCCCCTCAGGGTGTGCAGGATGTTAATTTGGATGTAAATCTCACAACTTATGCTTTGCTTGTTCTCTCTTTTTTTTTTTTTTTCTTTTCCTAATGCAGAGTGCAGCAATGGAGGAGACGGTAATATGGGAACAGCACACAGTAACTCTGCACAGGGTGGGTATTGGTACTGTTCTGTTTTTTATTCGATGATGTTTTGAAAGATCCAAGCTCTTGTGTTCCATTGAACCATAATTTGGCTAGTTTAATAAATTGGTCAAGGAAATTATTAAACAGCATTAATGTCTTTAATTGGGAGAACTTGCACTGAATATAAGTAAGGTTTCTGCAGTTTGTCACTGGCAGCATTATTTTCCTTTTTGTTTCAGTCTTCTTTTGCGTCTTAAGGCCTCTTGTCTGTATCGCCATTATTCTATGACCTTTCTCTGCATCTCTTTGACCATCATTGCCTTTACTTTATCTTTATTGCCTCCTATTTTATCTCTCATCCCTTCATTCATTTATTCATTCATCTTCAGTAACTGCTAGGAGAGAGGCAGGAGCACACCCTGGACACCAGTCATTCTTTTTATTTATCTATTCTCCACTCTGTTTTTTCCTAAGTGATACAGTGCCTATAGAAAATCATCATACCCTGTCAAAATCCTTACCTTTTGTCACATTACACCCTGGAAATTCAAATAAATGAAATCTAACTTTTGCCAGCTGTATTTACACATTATAACCCTCGACACCTAAGTGGAAATAACATTTTAAAAAATTCTGAACAATTATTAAAATTTAATTAGTGAAATACTTGGTTTGGATAAGTGATCAGCCCCTTAGAGTAAGCATTACAAAGTTGTGTAACCGAGTGTTGAGTACCGTTCAGAGCATTATTAAGATGTGGAAAGTACAGCCGTGGCCAAAAGTTTTGAGAATGACACAAATATTAATTTTCACAAAGTCTACTGCTTCAGTGTTTTTAGATCTTTTTGTCAGATGTTACTAACTGTTACTGAAGTATAATCACAAGCATTTCATAAGTGTCAATGGCTTTTATTACAAGTTTATGCAAAGAGTCAATATTTGCAGTGTTGACCCTTCTTTTTCAAGACCTCTGCAATTCGCCCTGGCATGCTGTCAATCAACTTCTGGGCCACATCCTGAATGATGGCAGCCCATTCTTGCATAATCAATGCTTGGAGTTTCTCAGAGTTTGTGGGGTTTTGTTTGTCCACCCGCCTCTTGAGGCTTGACCACAAATTCTCGATGGGCTTAAGATCTGGGGAGTTTCCTGGCCATGGACCCAAAATGTTGATGTTTTGTTCCTCGAGCCACTTCGTTATCACTTTTGCCTTGTGGCAAGGTGCCCCATCATGCTGGAAAAGGCATTGTTCGTCACAAACTGTTCTTGGATGGTTGGGAGAAGTTGCTCTCTGAGGATGTTTCTGTACCATTCTTTGTTCATGGCTGTGTTCTTAGGCAAAATTGTGAGTGAGCCCACTCCCTTGGCTGAGAAGCAACCCCACACATGAGTGGTTGCAGGATGCTTTACTGTTGGCATGACACAGGACTGATGGTAGCGCTCACCTTTTCTTCTCCGGACAAGCTTTTTTCCAGATGCCCCAAACAATCAGAAAGGGGATTCATCAGAGAAAATGACATTACCCCAGTCCTCAGCAGTCCAATCCCTGTACTTTTTGCAGAATAGCAGTCTGTCCCTGATGTTTTTCCTGGAGAGAAGTGGCTTCTTTGCTGCCCTTCTTGACACCAGGCCATCCTCCAAAAGTCTTCGCCTTATTGTGCGTGCAGACGCACTCACACCTGCCTGCTGCCATTCCTGAGCAAGCTCTGCACTGATGGTGCCCCGATCCCGCAGCTGAATCAACTTTAGGAGATGGTCCTGGCGCTTGCTGGACTTTCTTGGGCGCCCTGAAGCCTTCTTCACAACAGTTGAATCTCTCTCCTTGAAGGTTTTGATGATCCGATAAATGGTTGATTTAGGTGCAATCTTACTAGCAGCAATATCCTTGCCTGTGAATCCCTTTTTGTGCAAAGCAATGATGGCTGCACGTGTTTCCTTGCAGGTAACCATAGTTAACAGAGGAAGAACAATAATTTCAAGCACCACCCTCCTTTTAAAGCTTCCAGTCTGTTATTCTAACTCAATCAGCATGACAGAGTGATCTCCAGCCTTGTCCTCATTAACACTCTCACCTGTGTTAATGAGAGAATCACTGACATGATGTCAGCTGGTCCTTTTGTGGAAGGGCTGAAATGCAGTGGACATGTTTTTTTGGGATTAAGTTCATTTTCATGGCAAAGAGGGACTTTGAAATTAATTGCAATTCATCTGATCACTCTTCATAACATTCTGGAGTATATGCAAATTGCCATCATAAAAACTGAGGCAGCAGACTTTGTAAAAATTAATATTTGTGTCATTCTCAAAACTTTTGGCCACGGCTGTATATGGCACCACCAACACCTTGCCTAGATCGGGCCGTCCCTCCAAACTGGATGACCGAGCCAGGAGGATATTGATCAGGGAAGCTACCAAGAGGCCAATGGCAACTTTGAAGGTCTTACAAGTCCTTATGGTTGGTCTGTGCATGTGACAACAATCTCACAAGCTTTACACAAAGCTGGCCTGTATGGCAGGGTGGCAAGAAAGAAGCCTCTTCTGAAAAAGCTTTGCAAAAAACCACTTGGAAGATTCTAATGCCATGTGGCAAAAGGTTTTATGGTGAGATGAGACCAAGATTGAACTTTTTGGACTGAACTGCAAGCGTTAAAACTAAACACACTATTGCCTCACAAATTTTAGGCCACTATTGCCTCACAAAGTTTACACAAAACTTGGGACCTAGACCTTTCATCACAAATCTACAGATATACCTTCACTTTTTGACCCCTTCACTTGTCATTCTCGCAGTTTGTTTTTCTAGCATCTGCCCTGAAGAACTCCTCTGCTCACACAAACTAGTCTACAGCATGAGATTCGACTCATGCTGTAGACACTCTAGCATGAGCTTGAGTGGCACTATTATTTCCTACTTTTAAGCTGTAGCTTCTCAATGTATTCATTGTGGAAACTGATGCTGCAATAACGCTAAAAATAGGATTAAAAGTGTAGCCATTGTTGTGAGTACAGAAAAATGAATTGCACCGCTTTAGAGAAAGTTTTCCTTTCTACTTGTAACCATTTGTGCTCCTCTCTGCAGGCTCCAGGGTTTGGGTTTGGAATCGCCATCTCAGGCGGGCGGGACAACCCTCACTTCCAGAGTGGAGAGACATCTATCGTCATCTCTGATGTGCTAAAGGGAGGGCCAGCAGAGGGCCTCTTGCAGTAAGACACACTGCACCACCATATCCTGTTTTCTGGCATAGACCTTCTTCGTTTGTAAACATGCACCACCAGTCAAAAAGTTTTTGACACACTAGATTAAACTGAAATTTTTCACTGTCTTGAACACATTTTAATGAAGGTTTATGGTTGAAATATGTTTCTAAGGCCAAAGTATTTAGTGAAGTTATTGTCCATGTGCATAAATAGTGCTCAGGTTGTTTTTAAGAAAAGCCTCCCGAGTCTTTCATGAAACTTTTGATGACGAGTGTGTGAAATGTCATCAGGAGCACAGTTAATAGTTTAATTGAGTTGTCTTTTCTTTTCACTGCATAATTGCGTATGCTACTTCATTGTGTTAATGTCTGAATTATTATTCTAATGTAGAAAATCCCTTTTGTGAGCAGATTTTTCACTGATAGTGTACATTATTTCTCAAATAACACACACTTAAGCACAAATATAGTCGGTCGACTAAGTTTGAAGTTAAAAGTAAAATTTAATTTTATGTGCAAATCCTACTTGATACTTCACACTTGGCATACACTACAGGACAGACTTTTTTTCTTTCTGGGCACATAATATGATTAGGCGAAAATGGTGCATCAAACACACAGTGACTATGGGCATATAAACAGCAAAGAAATCCCATTATATAATTATATACATTATAATTATATAATTATATACAAATGTGACAGCTAGACATTAGAGATGGCAGTGATCCAGTATCCAGTAAATGCTAGGTCGGATACCAGAGGGAGGGGAAAAGAATGAATCTGATCCAATACTGTAACAAATCTTGCCTGAAATATCACAAACTTGCTTGTAGCACAATGTAACATAAAGCAACTTGAAGTAGGTCATGCAATAATAACAGAAGCCACTCAAGTTACCATCTCACAAATTGCTAGCCTGGCCACCCAGGACAAACTGATTATGCTTCCAGGCTGTCAATCTTTATTCATATCAGACCAACAACCAGAGGAAAAGAAAACACTTCCTACTGACTTTTGCAAAACAACATTTTTCATTTGGCATGTGTGTTAAAAATGTGATGTATTGGTCTGATACAACTGTACTGTAACTATAGCGAGTGATATTCATTCCAGTCAGAAAAACACCACAGATCTTCCACCATTCAGTGAGAAGTAAAAAATAAAGCATGTATTTTTAAGGATGTTTTATTTTTTTAAATAAATTTACTTTAATTAAAGGTTTAATTTCCTCTCATGTTTCAGTGCAAGATTAATCTAATCGACCACAGAGACTTTCTCCTTAACATTTTCAGACCCGTCTACATCAAGAGTGGCAGTAATTCTCCCGCAAGCACAATATGCAGTCACTTAATAGCTAGACGTATCAAGGGATAATCGGCACTAGCCAGACTCAAATAATATCTTTTACATGGCAGTGTGAAGACAAAACATGCCTCATGGCTTAAATGTTGTCCAGCAACGTGCTGACATTTTATCGAGGGCACAGACACGATGTGCAACGTCAGAAATTTCTTTGGAAGAGGATATGGACCATGACTATATGAATGCAGATGTGGTTGGGAGGGGAAGTGGGTTTTATTCTCAGAGTTTCACAAGGACACAGTGCTTTCTTGGGCTTTTTTTATGTTCCTAGCTCTATATCAGTTACTCAGTTACTTCACCATCTCACACAAGACTTGTATAAGTTTTCAGAGTAAAAATCAATAATATTTTAATGTCTGGAGCAAGAACAGAATGCTTAGAATTGATTTGTTTTCCCTCTCACACCAGTACGTCACACCTGTAATCAGTTCTGCTCACGCTCCCAAGCTGGAAGTTCACTTGAGATTTCGATAATATGAAAGTAGGCAAATCAGGGATAAAATTTCCTTTCCTGTAGAGCATGGCTGGCATTAGGCAGTGCTGCCTATTATTTAATTAAGCGTAAATATTGATAATGCTTTCTAATGTTCTCACAGAGAGAATGACAGAGTTGTGATGGTTAACTCCGTCTCCATGGACAATGTGGAGCACGCGTATGCGGTGCAGCAGCTGCGGAAAAGTGGAAAGAATGCAAAAATCGTAAGTTTTAAGTTTTTTCGAGGAAATACTTTTGGAGCCAAACTAAAGATAACTGGCACAAAAAAAACGTTTCATTTGGTTGAACATTGAAATTAGATTTCAGTTACTAACTGAGCACTGTTCCTCTCTCTTTCTTTCCCTCTCAGACCATCAGACGAAAGAGGAAGGTTCAGGTCCCAACTGGGCGTCATGGAGAGCGAGAAACAATGTCTGAGCATGATGAAGATGATGACAGCTATGAAGACGAGATCTATGAAGTACGTAGTGGGCGGAGTGGGTATGGTGGGGGCGGGGCCAACGGCCGACGTAGTGCTAGAGGAGAGAGACAAGGCACAAGAAGGGAGCGGGACAGAGAGCGAAGCGCCTCCAGAGACAGAAGTCTGTCTCCACGCTCAGAGCGCCACTCTGTCTCTTCCAACCTGGCTTCCCGTCCAGCCAAGGTCACACTCGTCAAGTCTCGCAAGAATGAAGGTTGGTTTCACAATGTCAGACTGGCTATTAGTTGCTCTTTATTTGTATTTGAACTAAAATTTTGTGGTTTTGGCTTCTAATTAAAGAATAAAGTATGTTATTAGAGACTAACAAAAAGGAATTGGCAGATGAACAAATGAATATTACTAAATAAATATACTAACATGGCGCGCATTTGTGTGCCTGCTCTTCACTCTCATAAGCAGAATATGGCCTTCGCCTGGCGAGCCACATCTTTGTGAAGGATATCTCTCCCGAGAGCCTGGCTGCCAGGGATGGCAACATCCAGGAAGGTGACGTGGTGCTGAAGGTGAGAGAGCACGACGGCTAGAAATGAGCAGTATGGTAAAATACGATTAGACAAGGATAGAGATGGCCAAGAAGAGAGCATGACATGTTAATTTTCATTAGGTCTTCTGAGATTAAGGACACATTTTGATGCTTTTGCTTAAAATAAACAATAAGAAAACTATTATATCCTGTGTGCCAACTTGGTATGCCTCATAATATTTGTAGGGTGCCTTGTGTAGGGTGCCTTGTGTAGGGTGCCTTGTGTAGGGTGCCTTGTGAAGGTTACAAATGGAAAAAAATGTAAGAAATGTACAATTCAATGGTATACAATGAAATACAAAAATAAAATGCACAGTTGACTTGTGAGCACACATTTTAGAACATTGCAGATGTGACTGTGTTAAGGGTGTGTTTTTAGGTGATTATAACATTTCGTGTGCTGATGAAAATCAGACATGAAAATGGGTCAGAGCAATATCTTTGAAAATTTTACAACGGAGTTGTTATTGGTGTTGAATAAAAAAGGGACCTTGGTCCACAATGTTTTTTCTTTCTCACTGGGATTTCAACCATTTTTGGACACTTTTTTAAAAAATTGTATAGTGGCTACATGGTTGTATAAGAGCACCATTATTTATAGTCTAAAGGACTTTTGGTTATCAACTTTTAAGAAACTCGAATGTGGGATTGTTTATTCTTAGTTCAGAACATGTTGTGTAACATTTGAAGTTCTCCTCATATTCTGGCAGCTCCAGTAAATGTCTGCTCAGAGGAAAACACTCTAGGCTCTGTATGGCTCATGGTGGCCATCAAGAAGGTGTTTTTATGTGGTTGTCAATATTCAGGTATTAAGCACCAGAAATGACGAAATGATGTGCTGCATGCCACAACCGCTCTGCAACAAATGTGGCATGGGTATGTCAGGTACACAGGAAGTGGTGCGTTCATTTCTGTGTTCTTTTTTGCACTGGTTTAGTAAATATAATGTGCAAATATCTGTTCTGAACTCCAGATATATAAACAATATAAACAAACATTACCACTGTATATCATCACACAAAGTTTTGAGCTGAGTTTAATTTTAACCAGTTCCAGAATGCATGCTGCTACTGTATCTGTTTGCGTTTTGAAAATAACTAAGCTCGAACCAACTTCATCCAAATCATTGACTATAACTATAAATGTGTGCCACCTGCTTAACCAGAGTTTGTGTAAAAAGTGTCCTAATGATTTTGTAACTTCTTCTCTTAGATAAATGGCACAGTGACAGAGAACCTCTCCCTGATAGACGCTAAGAAGTTGATTGAAAGGTCGAAGGGCAAGTTGAAGATGGTCGTGCAGAGAGATGAAAGAGCCACGCTGCTCAACATCCCTGATCTGGATGATAGCATCCCCTCAGCCAATGCTTCTGATAGAGATGGTTAGTAAATGCTTTTTTTAGCATTTAATATGTGTCTTGAATGAGTGTTTTATCTGTAGAGTATTCACTTATATTAGTATGCGATTTGTTTTCTGTGAAAGCTAATGTTTTACGGTTTTTGGTGACAGATATTTCAGATATCCACTCAGTAGCGTCTGATCACTCGAACCGATCCCATGACAAGAAGAAGAGCAGTCGCTCTCGCTCCCCGGACCGGCACTCGGAGCCCTCAGACCATTCCAGACATTCCCCTCCACAAATCAGCAATGGCAGGTCTGTGTTCTCGCTCTCGCTCTTTCCTTTCTTCCCTTCGTTTTCCAGTTTTCCTGCTGCTGTTTAGTACTGCGGGAGGTTAAATTTTTTAATACAATTGTTCGTTTGTCCATTAAAAAAACATTTCATATGCATTTTAATTTATTAATTATTCATTCATTATTAATTTATTGATTTAATTTATTAATATTTCGAATCAGATCCACACAATTCTTGGTGCACAGAATTCGGCCAGTGTAAGTGAATCGAATGTGGTTTGAAAGCATCCCAACAGACATTTAAGATGATTTGACTCAAGCACTACCAACTAATCTAACTTTCTTTTCATTATTGTTTGGAGCACTGATGCTATTGCGTAGTAGTGCGTAGTAGGGCTGCAACAACTAATCGATAAAATCGATAATAATGATAATTAAACTAATTGCCAACGAATTTCATTATTGATTAGTTGGGTCTGTGACGTCACTGTGGATTACCCCCGTCAGTGAAGTCACTTCACAGTGGTGAAAAAACGCATTTATATGAATAAAACACATCTGAAAAACAGCGGGAAAAGTGCACGATCCAGGTTGTCTAAAACATGAGGTTGTTTTATATTAAGCGCTTCAAACAAACTTGTAAGTGTATTAACGTGGCTTTGTCGTGTCAGATGCTGCGACAGATGTGCTGTTTAATGTGTTCCAGACATGTTTTCTTCAGCACAGAAATTACATTTTTAAGTTTATATCCTTATCTGTAAATGTTGGAAATTCACACCAGTATTTCCATTTTACATAAGGCCTCGTCCTGACAGCAAGCGAGTCTCCATTAAACTTCACTGAATGAGCGAGAGTCCGCGCATGTGTGTCAATCAAACAGCGCACAATAGAAAGGAAGCGCAATAACTCTGACTAAAATATTCATTTTGATCAAATATGTTGTTTGATGCTATATTTAAAAACAAAAGTAATTGTGTTTTTTTTTTAATGAGAGCAGTAACTGTAATGGGGTTATTACGTGTAATTTTATATAAATTTAAGAAGTGTCATACATTTACTGTATAAAGTAGCATGTTACTGTGTTCAAATGAGTGAATGTGTTTTTTTGTGTGTGCGCACATTTAATACCTTTTTCATAGTCTTCAATTTGCACAATGTTTGATGGACAACACTGGGCAGAATGTGAAATGTTTTTCTCGGGAAAAAAAATACAGAAAATAAAAATTGGACTTTTAATCCAGCTAATCGATTAATCGAAGAAATATTTGACAGATTAATCAATTATCAAAATAATTGTTAGTTGCAGCCCTAGTGCGTAGTGATCAAACTAACTTAACTCCTAATTGATGGGCCATTTCTGTTCGTTGTAAATTTCGAAGTAAATGGGTTAATCCATGAGTTTTGTTTATCCATATATGTTCCTAAATGTGAGGTTGCCATGTAGGGCAGCCGTGGGCTGAATAAGTAAATAAGTAAATAAGTTTTAATTAAGAATTTCTCTCTTCACATGCTCATTCATGGTTGCTTTTTAGCCTGGTTCAGTTTTACCAGGTTGTTAGCAGAGGAGGAAGTGTGTGTTTTAAAGTGTTGAGGCAGTCTCTGTCCTCCTTCCTTCCCCTCTCTCCCTCCCTCTCCTTTTTGCTCTCTCTCCCCTTTCACTCAAGGAAGGCTATTTTCCCAGCTTAGCTGACTGGTCATGTGTGTGCCCTTTAGAAATCTTACATGAACTACAGTTTCAATTTTACACATGTAGGAGAGGAATAAAACTTTAATATAATTGATTGATGATGATAGTAATAATAATAACAACAACAACAACAAGACAAATTTCCTAATGGTAGTAGTCCACACACATCCCCCCAAGATTTTAATGTTATATGTACTTAAATATATGCTTGTGCAGCATTAATGCTGGCAGAAACTGTAAATTCATCTTCATTGAGACAGCAGTGGAAAACTCTGTCTCCAAACAAACCTTCCACCAAAGGTCACAACTTCTATCGACACAGGAACTGCATCAACATAGCTGTAGTGGTGAGAGAAACTTTATTGTATTTTCTCCTGTTTCCTGTTCTATGAAGTACAGGAAGGGAGAAACCTGCCTAGACAAAATTAAGCACAAGTTCACAATTTTTTTTCCGATTGCCCAGCAGTTCCTCAGACATGGTGAGTGAGCTTCCGTTTTCTCTTCCACGATTTGATAGTATTCCAAATAAAGCTAGTAAATAACATCACATTTAACATTTTGATCTGACCATGGTGGTCATCACTACATTTAGTATAACAATAGTGTAGCATAACAATAAACAGAACAGCATTTTTTTTTTTTTTTTTTTTTTGTATGTTTGTTGAAACAGTTGGCATGTGAACACAGCATTACGCTCAATGTCAGTATAATGCCCTTTTTTACTGAACCATACTAATTGCTGGGAAGAATATTCATCAGCATCATGAATTAAACAAGGCCACATGTGGAGTCTGCCTGCAGTAAGACAGGAAAAGGGAGTAAAGGAGAGTTGGGGTTTATTTTAGCGGTCTATAAACACCGCTCTCGCTGTGCCCTCTATGACATTAAAGGTTACTGAATGGTCACAGTCTGGTTCTCTGTGGCCATGTGCTGATTTTTCAAGGGCCATTTTCTCATTTAGCACCCAGGACCAGTGCATACACTGCACCTGGAGTATGTTTGTGTGTGTGTCTCTCTCTTTCTCTCTCCTATCATCCTCTATCACTCCAGATCAGATGGGCTGGTCTAAATATAGCCCAGCAAAGGAGCAGCAAAGCACAGCTGTGACCTTCAAGACTACCTAACTGCTGTAGCCATGCATTGTCCTTGTCTTGTACTCTTCTCTCTCTCTCTCTCTCTCTCTCTCTCTCTCTCTCTCTCTCTCTCTCTCTCTCTCTCTCTTGTGTTTTATTGAGTGTGTACATCGCGTTGATGGTGAGGGAATGGCATGTGTTTTTATGTTGTTTTAGGCCAAAAGGCATGCATTAATCCTTAAATATGCTCAGTGGAAAATTCATACTTGCTGTTTCTTTGCTGCTCATTCAACACTGCTTATTAGTACAGACATATATTAGGTGTATATGCTTTTTAAGCCTTTATGGAGCTTGGGTTTTTGGATGGTATTTTTTATGGTAGCTTGGTATTTTTGATTTACTGGAACTAAGCATCACTTTGCATCTTAATTCAAAACCTCGTCCTTGCGTTTGCAGTCACAGGAGCCGTGATGAGGATCGCATCTCAAAGCCACTCCCTTTGCCTGCTAAAATGGTGGAGGAGACGCATAAAGCACTGGAACAGACCGGGACCAGAGAGGAGAAACAGCTCCCCCCTCTGCCAGGTCAGAGTTCAGAGTAATACCCTGACCCACCTGTCACCAGCATGCTTGTTGCAATTAGTACATTTATGTAATTGTTTATATGAAAGCAAACATTTCAAATGATTGTTTTTACCAGATGAATTTGCTGAGAAGCATTGAAAAGTTTCTAGCTTAAAGATGAGACTGAAGAGGGTCCGTGAACAGTAGTGATGTGTGCAGTATGATTTTTATCAGTTTTGACAATCCCTGCCTGTAGCATCCTGCTGTGTGGTGGCTTGACCTCTTTTAGCAGGGAAGCCTGTGTGTGTGTGTGTGTGTGTGTGTGTGTGTGTGTGTGTGTGTGTGTGTGTGTGTGTGTGTGTGTGTGTGTGTGTGTGTGTGTGTGTGTGTGTGTGTGTGTGTGTTAACATGTTTACTGGTCTTCACAGAACCAAAGCCTGTGTATGCTCAGCCTGGCCAGCCTGATGTGGATTTGCCTGTCAGTCCAGCGGATGCCCCTGTGCCCAGTGTAGCCCATGATGACAGCATATTACGGTACCCTTTTTCCTCTTCGTAATCATGCACAGATTTGAGAAAAACTTGCCAGTTGAAGGGATTATTTATGTTCGGGCTTTATTTCTCCAGACCTAGTATGAAGCTGGTAAAGTTTAAGAAGGGTGAGAGCGTGGGCCTGCGGCTGGCTGGAGGCAATGATGTGGGCATTTTTGTGGCTGGCGTGCTGGAGGACAGTCCTGCTGCTAAAGAAGGCCTCGAGGAGGGAGACCAGATACTCAGGGTGAGACCTCCTGACTGTCTCATGCCCAATACAAATAACTTAACTGAAATGTTTTTGTGAATTTGTAGAGACATGTTACCATTCATTATATACTATATTTTTCGGTAGACTAGAAGTAGACCAGACTTCTGTATCCTGACACACCTTGATGATAGTTTAGCTCTTTTGAATGATGAGTAGATCTTTTTAGTATTCAAGTTTTATACCTACTTTTATGGGTTGTGTGATGGCAGCCTTAGTTTTATGGGGGCTCGATTCCCAAGCTCTGCCTTGCTTGCTGTGTAAATGCTCTTAAACCTACCCTGTACCAAAATGCTTTTACTTTCTTGGTGGTTTCCCCAGTGATATGGGCTGTTCTATTGTCCGGCTGCCAAAATTGCCTTCCTGTGTATGTCTCCCACACTCTGAATCCTTTTACAGAACAGTGACTTTCTCTATAATGCACACTCACTTTATGGGTGTTTTCCATGTTTTTGTGAGTTTAATGTGGCTATTGTATTTTCATTATTTTTAGATTCTTGTTGTCAGATCAGTGATCAAGGACAATCCTTTTGATGTTCTCTCCTTAGGTCAATAATGTAGACTTTGCAAATATCATCCGAGAGGAGGCTGTGCTGTTTCTTCTGGATCTGCCCAAAGGGGATGATGTCACCATTCTGGCCCAGAAAAAGAAAGATGGTGAGGATGTTGACATCATTCACTGTTTTATTTGATTTCCTGTGATCAAATGAGAAATCACTTACTTATTAATCTTTTAATTATCTAGATTAAAAACAGACGTAACAAAGCATCGTTTTCTCCTCTTCTGCACTGAAACATACTCTCTGCTCTCTAGTGTACCGACGAATTGTGGAGTCAGATGTGGGTGACTCGTTTTATATCCGGACTCATTTTGAGTACGAAAAAGAGTCTCCGTACGGCCTGAGCTTTAATAAGGGTGAGGTGTTCCGAGTAGTAGATACCCTTTACAACGGCAAGCTGGGTTCCTGGCTTGCCATTCGAATTGGCAAGAATCACCAGGAGGTGGAAAGGGGCATCATCCCCAACAAGAACAGGTACTGGGTAATCTATAGTAAAAGGATGTAGTAATTTTAGTGACTTTATAATATTACATTATAATAAGTGTTATAATAAATTCAGACTAGGGCTGCAACTATCGATTACTTTCGGGGGGGGGGGGGGGGGGGGGGGGTTCAGTACCTTTTTTTCATTTATTTAAAATCCACAAAAAGAGTGTTACAAATATAAACTTCAGACTAAAACTTTAACACAACTGTTTGTCCACTTATTTATAAACTAATATAAACTAAGTAAACTAATAAGTATAAATAAGTATTTATGCATTATTTTTTATGGATGCACAAAAAAGCACTGATAATTAAACTACAGTCCTATATTAATAATAAAAACTCACTTTCACTGCATCTTATGGTTTCTGTTACTCAATGCCTTTAGGCATATTGTTTTACTTGTGTTTACTTTGATAGTACCGTTTTAATTAGACATTACAGATTTTACTTGTGCTCCCACTGTTCATCACCGCGTCTACGTTTCGAGTGAGGAGCAGCGCGGCCTCGTTACTAATAGCTAATGTTGTTTTCTGTCCTCCAGAGCAGAGCAGCTCTCCAGTGTGCAGTACACACTTCCTAAGACAGCAGGAGGGGACAGGGCAGACTTCTGGAGGTTCCGGGGCCTGAGGAGCTCCAAGAGGAACCTGAGGAAAAGTAGAGAGGATCTCTCCGCTCAGCCTGTTCAGACGAAATTCCCCGCCTATGAGAGAGTAGTACTCAGAGAAGGTGAGCTATGTATGGCCTCTTTATTACTTACTGTTTTTGGCAGAGTATTGATTTATCTTGCAGTGTATCTGTCTTTGTTTATTTTGTCTGTATTTGTATTGTGATGTTTTTTTTTGCACTGACCTGCTTTGTTCTTATTCCTGCATAATTAGCTGGTTTCCTGCGACCTGTAGTAGTGTTTGGTCCCATTGCTGATGTTGCCAGAGAGAAACTTTCAAGGGAGGAACCAGACATCTTTGAGCTCGCCAGTGAGCATGGTTTACATTTTATGATATGCGATATGCATGTATCGTGTACATCAAATATACAGTATAAGCGCAGTTGATTTAAACACCTCATTAATTGTATCTTTCATGGCCTAACACTGTGTCTTGTCTTCAGAGAGTGAGCCTAGAGATGCCGGCACAGACCAGCGCAGTTCTGGAATCATCCGTCTCCATACCATTAAACAGATTATTGATAGAGTGAGTACCTGAGTGCTTACTGCAGCATATAACACTTAGCTGCATATTAACTCTGCAGTCTGGTTCTTTGCTGATCCTATACTAAATGTCCCACTTGGGCTATGTATCCTCTGGTAGGATAAGCATGCAGTGTTGGACATCACCCCTAATGCTGTGGACCGTCTAAACTATGCCCAGTGGTACCCCATCGTGGTATTTCTGAACCCAGACAGCAAACAGGGTGTGAAGAACATGAGGACCAGGCTGTGTCCTGAGTCCAGAAAGAGTGCAAGGAAACTGTATGAGCGTGCTCTCAAACTGAGAAAGAACAACCACCATCTCTTCACCAGTATGTGTAGAGACTGCAGAATTTATCAATTAAATAACCACTTCATTTCTCCTTAGCCTCTGAAAAAAATTTCTAGCAAGTGTCAAATGCTGGCTTTACTACATGATTATTTATTTTAGCAATGATCCAATTAAGATTGATGGCACAGTTGATTTCTCTCTGTCTCTCGCCCTGTCTCGAATTAGCCACTATTAATTTGAACAACATGAATGATGGGTGGTATGGAGCTCTGAAAGAGACCATCCAGCAACAACAGAACCAGCTGGTCTGGGTTTCTGAGGGCAAGGTAAGCCAATCACCAATGGATGTTTTACTTCAGTGCTATAATATAGCTATAATAATTCTTTTTTTCTGAATAGTCATACCTCAAAATGTCTTAAAAGAATAAAAAAAGAAGCCAGGTTGTAGTGTATTGTTTAAAAGGGGTGCATGAGTGCATAATTTGAGAACATTTATTTACTCTTTCAGTGAGGACAAACTTAAATGATTGCATTAAACTTTTTTTTTTTTTTTTTTTTTTTTTTTTTTTTTTTTTTTTTTTTGGTAAAACACACTCCATTGTTAGACAGGAGCAGAAATGACCTCAATAACTGAGTGCAGATTAGTCTGGCTGTTCAGTTGTATTAAGACCCTGAGCTGGTGCTTAAATAATGCTTTTCTTTCAAAGAAATCGAAACTGTGATTTCATAAAAATTGAATTTTATTTACTTAATCTATTAATTTTCTACCTGCATAATTATGTGCTCTGCTCCACCTGATCATTTTCAGGCTGACGGAGCTCCAGAGGATGACCTAGACATCCATGACGACCGCTTGTCCTACCTCTCGGCTCCAGGCAGCGAGTACAGCATGTACAGCACCGACAGCCGTCACACGTCTGACTATGAGGACACAGACACTGAGGGAGGTGCCTATACAGACCAGGAGCTGGATGAGACCCTGAACGATGAGGTGGGCTTACCCAGCGAGCCTGCAATCACCCGCTCTTCAGAGCCTGTGCGAGAGGATCCACCCGTCATCCAAGACGTGCCAGCCTACCCCAGTTACCAACATGCAGCTCCCCAACCTGAGCCCATGAACCGCATTGAGCCTGCTGGATTTAAGATTCCTGCTCCCCAGCAGGTACGGTACATAAGTCATGCCAGCATGCTCTGTGGTGAAGCTTCAGTTTATGAAGGTGTAATTATAAGACATGAAGCTGTTTTGTTGTCTGCAATGATTTTCCAGCATTCATTGGTAGTTCAGAACTGAACTGAAGGTTTAACACATGCACTTGGCATGTGAAATGTTGTTAGCAGGTTGATATGTTGTACATTTACATGCTCTTATTTTGTTAAAAAGAAAATAAAAATTGTGTAATATATTAAAGACCCTATTCAGATGGTATTACTTTTCCAAGGGACACTTGGGTAAATCCACCCTTTGCAATCGACTTATTTTTAACAATTTCAGTGTTGTTTTTTTTCTCTAAGAAATAAAAGATTATCTAATATGAGTAATTTAGATAACATGGACACTTTGATAAATTGGTCACTATGGGTCTCTAAATCCATAGTAATGCCCTCAGAGTGCAACAGTTTTATCATGGAAGGGAAAACAAAATATTTTATTGCAGATATTACCCTTACAAACAAATACCATCCGAATAGATATGTCTGTTGTTGTTTTTTTATCAACCTGTTTCTTAAAAGTTTTCTGTAACTTTAAGGACTTTATTTCCTATTGCTCATGACCACCTTGTGTGCAATAACGCTAACCATCATACTGATTCTTGGGCAGTACTGAGTGTGGTTGATGTAGCAGCCTGGAGGTGTCACACATTAATTAAAGACCTAGTGTTAAAAAAAAAAAAAAAAAAAAAAAACCCATAGAGCAGTTTGTGTGCATATAGGAATGTGCTTTTGGTGGCGTGTGTCTATAACCTATGTGCCCCGTACTCCACAGCAGGCTGAGGCTGCTGTGGCCCTGCCCACCTTCCCCCCTGCAGTGGCATCAGTGCCCCCTGCTGTTGATCCCGCCGCACCACTAGCGGGTACGAAATCCAAGGAGCCAACCGCTCAGGCCGACTCACTTAACCTTCCCGCCCCAGAACCCGAGTCCCAGCCCGATCCTGAGCTCGCTCAGGCCCCAACACACGACCCCCACCAGTCGCTCGCGCCCAGCCCACATCCAAAGGTACCACCGGTAGCATCACCATGAGCTGGACCCGGGCACGGCCCGCTTCAGCCTGGTTCAGTCCCGCTCGCTCACTCTTTTCAAGCTGCCTGTTTCTTGCACAATGCTGTTTCCTTCCACTCTGCTGTCTGCATGTGTACTGTGCCCACCCATGTCTGTGCTGTGTGTGCCTCTGCCACCTCAAGAGTATGGGTGACTGGTACACATGCACCTGATGTGTGAGGGAAAAGGAAGAAGGCCTGGCACATCTGTGTGATCCTAGGAAAGAGGCCTCTCACTATTAGTCTCTTCACTCTCACCTCTCCTACCTTTTGCATGGCTCCTACTGTTGAGATTTCTTTTAGCTTGATCTGTCTGTAGAAGTAGTATTTAAGAGAAGTAGCACAAGTTTTGTCATAGAAGTAGAAGCTGCACCACCAAACACTAGATGTAGTAGAACAAGGAATTGCAAATGGAACATTATCTGATTTGCAAGAATGGTTGTCTGTAGCTGCATGTCAATCTAACCTGCAGACAGTATAAAAGGAAATAATGTAATCTGTTATAGATGATATCATCTTAAATGTTTTTAATGTATAAAAAGAGATTAAGTAGCAAATGCACATACCGTTTCACTCTAAATGCATAATTTAAAGCATTTCATACAATTTTACTGTCTTCAGGCTACAGAAAGTTTGAAAGTAGCTTTTCAGGCATGAATAAGCAATTAATGTTCCCCTAAATCTGTTCAAACTGTTGAAGTCTTCCAGTTGGATACGTAATATTCTTTTGGCTGTCATTACTGAAAGGCTTCTTATCAAATTATTTAGACATGTAGATCTGGATATGTTAAACTGAGATAATCTGCCTGTTAATTGCATAATAACCACAAAGTGTATAAGCTGTTTTTTTCTGCAAAAGAATATGTGCGAGTTTGATGATTGATCTGTTTTGACAGAGCATTTTGTTGATTTTGAACACCTTGTGTGGTTTTGTTTTACAAATATTTCTTTTTTTCCTAATTAGATTTATTTCTCTTCTTGTATATTGGATCAGTTCCAGATCAGTTTAAAGGCATTAGATCTCTTAGGTACTCATTTTGTCTGTGTTTGCTGTTCTGTTCCCAGCAGATGTATAAGAAGGATCTGTACAGTGTGGATGAGCCTGTGCGAGTAAATCACATGATGAAGCCCCAGCAGCCACAATCTATAGCTCCCCCATCCTCTCTGTCCTACAGCCACCAGCCTGTGTACCAGGACAAACAGCCATATCGCGAGTACGACCACCCGCCTTACGGCTATGACGGTGGCGGCTACGCACAACCAAAGCCTCACAACTACAACACGCACCTGCACTATGACAACCGCGTGCCTCATTATGACGACCAGTGGCCCCAGTATGACCAGCAGTCCTCGGCCCAGCCTCCTCCTCCTCCACCTCCAGCTGGGTCAGGCTATCCTCAGGGCCACCAGCCTCCCACTCTGAGCTATGAGCCCCGCTCCCCCTATGAGGATGGACCCACGCGGGACTATAGCCCTCCTCAGCCTCGCTATGATGAGCCACCTGTGGCTTATGATAACCGACCGCCACCACGGCATGGAAAACCAGGGCCTGTTCGCTATGAAGAACCCCCTCCTCCACCTCCCCCGGTTGTATATGATGCCCGCTCTCCTTATGAACCAGAGCCCCATGGCTTCCCCATCAATAATCCGCGCTCCCCCGACCCTCCCAAGCAGTATTACGGAGACGCTTCTCTGAGACCCACATATAACCCAGGGCTACCAAACCGTGGCTACAAACCAGGGCAACATGAACCGCTGAATTCTGACCCTCCAGTTCCTCCTCCTAAACCTGAAGTTATGCTGTCCCCACTGGAGCCAGTACACACTGCAGCTCCTAAACCATTGCCTCCTCCACCCATAGAAGATCCAGAGGAGGAGGATCCTGCCATGAAACCCCAGTCTGTTCTCAATAGGGTCAAGATGTTTGAGAACAAGCGCTCTGTGAGTGTAGACCGAGCCAAGGAGGTTGGAGATGTGCCAGGGATCAGGGTATGTCTTTTTTTTCATGACTTATAAAGCAAAATGGGTTTTTAGCTATTATAAGCTGTAAATTCTTGTATTTCTATTAAGATATACTGTATATAGAAGTCTCACAATTTGGTGTACTGATTAATTGTTCTTGTGGTGTTTGTTATTCTGTCATTTTCTGATGTAGCCAACAGATTTCCCCAAACCTGTGACTGCCCCTGGCCCGGTGTCCAAAGCCAACTCTCTCAACAACCTAGAACAGGAGAAACCTGCATATAGGTAACCAAAACAAGCTGCTTTGTATGCAAGCATGTCATGATGTTTATCCTCTTAAAGGTGTCTTTCAGATGGATATGTGGTTATTAATGGTTTTATACAATGCACTCTGCTTATGTGTTTTAGCTTTTAGCTAATGAGTGAGATGTAGGGCACCAGAAAATTGTCTTAATTTTAATTCTCCCTCATCTTGCCTCTCTACATAGGGCTCCAGAGCCACAGAAACCCCAGTCTCGATTAGGAGATGAGGTGGTTCGTGCCAACCACTACGACCCTGATGAGGATGAGGAGTACTACAGGAAACAGCTGTCCTATTTTGACCGCCGCAGCTTTGACAACAAGGCCGTGACTCAGCCTGTAGTCAATCGCTTCCATGATTTGGCTAAACCTGCACAGCCTCAGCTAGGATACCCTTATAACAGGTATAGACCATAATAAATGTGTATTACATTTGAGAAATTTGAGTGTAGATGGTATACTAGGATGGCAGTTTAGCAGGATAAGGAAATGGTTTTCAGTTCTTATATGTGACAGGATGACTTGTGGTTTTCAGGCAAAACTATTTCCAGATTAATTTCTGATCTGGTCGAGTTTATGATGGTCTTCGGGTGGCACACACAAACGAGTACCATAAACTGTGATATTATTTTTTTACAGTCTGATTCATTCATTCATTGGGGTGTATCTGATTCATTGAATATGCATCTGTATTAATTATATGTTTGAACAACCATGCTACTCAGGACGGAGTCAGGGGAGAAAGTGAGCCCCGTGGATAAGAGATATGAGCCGGTCCCCCAGGTTAACCCTACACCGGCTCCTTATGGTCAGACAGGCCCTGCTGTCCCGCCCACGTCTCTGCCCAAACTCAGCAATGCAGAGGGTAAGAGTTTAAATTCACACACTGAACATCTTTCTTAAGCAGTGTTCACACTAGAAGTGTAATGCAGTGCCAATGTATCTTTACTTTATCTGTATCTTTATCTTTTTAGTGTGCCAAATATCTGCAACTGTACTCTAACACAATTAATTACTTCTATTTCCCAAAATATAAACAAACCAGTAGCCTAATTAAATCCCAATCTCACTGCACACCTCTGTTTACAATCAGATGCCCTATGAACCTTTTTACATGCTTTCCAAAAAAAAAAAAAAAAAAAAAAAAAAACAACTTTAAAATGTGCACCTTCTGTCTATATTTGTATCTGTTTAGAACACATTGTCTATTCAAATCAAATTACTTGTTTGAAGTTTTAAACAATGTTGTTGTTTCTCTCTCGTAATTCACAGTGAACTCTCTCCCAGATCCCCACAGTTCCCCCAAAGGCAAACCCGATTTGTCTACTCTCCGCCCTCCTACCCGGGATGAACCGGTCCAAAGCAACTATCTTCCCCAAAAGTCTCCAGTTAATGGCACCGACATCCCGCCCAAGACTCTGAGTGTCCCTGCTCCCACCAGTTACAACCGCTATGTTCCAAAGCCTTACACAAGCACTGCACGGCCCTTTGAGCGCAAGTTTGAGAGCCCTAAATTCAACCACAACCTTTTGCCCAATGACACCCAGGCCAAGCAAATAGTAGTAAACAACAACCCCAAACCTCACCTCTCACCCCAACCTCTGGACACAGATAGTGGAGTGGACACATTTACTCGCACTATGGACAACAGGCCCAAATATCAGCACAACAATGTCAACGCTATGCCCAAAGCTATCCCTGTCAGGTAAAATGCCTCACCATATGCTCCTCATTACCAGTGTCCCTCACATCCCTGCACTGGCCTCTTTATCAATATCAGTATTGAGTAAATGTTCCCTTTCTCTTTCAGCCCCAATGCAATGGATGATGATGATGATGATGAAGGACACACTGTGGTCGCCACAGCACGGGGCATCTTTAATTGTAACGGCGGAGTATTGAGCTCAATCGAGACAGGTGTGAGTATTATCATCCCCCAGGGAGCCATTCCTGAAAGCGTGGAGCAGGAGATCTACTTTAAAGTGTGCAGAGACAACAGCATCCTACCTCCACTGGACAAGGAGAAAGGTTTGTATCCTTGCGTAATGAAGACATGACAAACTGTATCTCATTCTACTTTAATCATTCTTGATATCCTTAAATAATTAATGCTGATGTGTTTAAAATGGAAGAATAAATCAATCCTGGTGCACTTTGCTGTTATAATGCCTCTGGAAAACATCAGACATTTTCATGCCTTGCTCACTTGTGTTTGTTCATGCAGGTGAAACTCTGCTCAGCCCCCTGGTCATGTGTGGGCCTCATGGTCTGAAGTTCCTGAAGCCAGTGGAGCTGCGCCTGCCACATTGTGCGTCTATGACCCCTGATGGTTGGTCTTTTGCTCTAAAATCCTCCGACTCCTCGTCGGGTATGCTGTCCTTTCTCTGGCCTTCTGGGTTTCTTTGGGTCTTGTGATTGGTGATTATTAGGGATGTATCAATCTAATAGTGTGTCAGTATCAGACTGATGGTGACCTAAAGTGTGGGATCTATATTCAGTCAGACAGAGTTTCCGGTGTGTTGATGGAGGTTCTTCAGTTTGAGGTATTGAGCTAGCTTGCTATCTATGTTATGCGGGTAATGTTTAACTATAGCCATGATGGACTTTTGATGTGACAGCAGCTACAGAGTTACCTATATAGCTCTGAAAGTGTGCATTCACACTTGTCTTTTTTTTTAAAACTACATTTCATGTGTATTCCTATTGGAAGCGGCTGCTAGGAGGGTGAAAGGTGCTGCTGCCGGAAGCACAGTGCAGTACTTATAAAGTTGAAAATATTGTAACTTTAGAGAAAGGCAGAGAGTGATGTAAAACACTTTTTTTTTTTTTTTTTTACCTCCCAATCAGGTCTCAAGTTGGCAGGCAAGCAAGGAAAGACCAACATTGAGAACAGACATTTAGACTTGTTAGTGAGTGAATATATGGAGACTTGCATGTTAAATTGAAAACGTTTCATTGCCAATATTTCTATTTTGAATTATAACTAAAATAAGAACTTGGTTATTTTTGGGACATTCACCGGTACGCGAAGTTACGTCCCATTTTAACTATGGCTGCATACAGTCAAGCAGCTCACCTTTCTCTTAATATTTATTCATGCTTAGCTGGTGAACTCCAATCAAAGACATCTTGTTGTTGTGTATGCAGCATAGTTAACCACATTAGTGAATGGAACAGTATGTATAGTGTACCAACTCGGAGGACCACCACAGTCACCACACCTGTTCAATGTTGTGAATCATGTGATGCTGTCTGACTCAACACTGCTTCTGCACATTAAAGCACGCCGCCATCATGCTTGTGGTGTACTGCATAGCATAGTAACAAAAACTTTCAGAAAGCAGACTCAGTTTTGGATACCAATTGATGCGCAGTGCATTTATATCAGTATTGTATGAAAACTGATTTTTTTATTATTTTTTTTTTTAATTAGGGTTGATACATCCCTGGTGGATATGGTACTGATTCAGCTTGGGTGTCAACTTCGCTATCATTCCATTTCTTTTTCCATTACAGTTTAACTCTTCTGCTCTTCCATATGATGCTTGTAGAGCTAAAAAGAAATGTTTCAGCTGTATAATCATAAAAACCCTGTTGTTGCAAATAGATTTAAACACTGATGGCATTAAAATTAATTTCCAGCAATAAATAAATAAAACAAAAACTAAAATATAAAAAACACACGTTACTTATCCATTTATAACATTTGGGTGTTCTTCCTATATTTAACCATTTAAACCATGGGTTCTCAAACATTTAGTAGCCTGGGACCCCTTTAACTGTTAAAATAAATTCCACAGACCCCCTCAGTGCAGATTTATTTCATGAACATAATCCAGTTATTCAGATATTGGGCTCATTATTTAAATGTATATTATATTATTATTTTATTAGAGCTGTAAGGGGTTTTCCAGAACTTTCCAACCACAGAACATGTCAAAGTTGTCTTTTTTTTCCATTCAATTCATAATGACCATTCAAACCAGCTAATAACTATAAAAGCTCAACAATTATAAATATAATACCAGTATATACAAATGCACTAATAATAATGGTAGGTTTCCACCACTGTAACAAAAAATAATAATAATCAAGCACCCCTGGGTTTGCTTTATGGACTCCTGCAGGTCCCCAGACCTGACTTTGAGAACCACCGATTTGAACATTAAACGCAAAGTGACTCTACAGATTTGTATTCTCTTTGTTTACCTTCTCTCCAGGTGACCCCAAATGCTGGCAGAATAAATCTCTCCCAGGGGACCCCAATTACCTGGTGGGCGCTAACTGTGTGTCTGTACTCATTGACCACTTCTGAAGAGGGCGACAGCTGGTCTGTTACTGAAAGGCAAAGTGTCATTGGAGAACATTATGAAGCCCCCAACACCCCCCCCCCCCTCCTCTTCTCTTCTCTGCTCCCCTCTACAATGGAGTCATTCTTTTCTCTTGTTTTGTGGACCGTTGCAAGACAGAGTTTATAGGACAAGGAGAGCACCTCCTCCTGGTGCTGAATCCCCACAAAACTCATTCTTATTGTTCTTGTTTTGGTGCTTGAAGGCTTGCCAAATATGAAATGGATGGAATAAGAGCTTATAAAAAGAAAAGAATGCATGACCAGTACCACAGACAGACTGAAATAATCCCATTTGACATTTGTCTAAATTGTTTTTAAAATGTTAGAAAAGACCATTTAAATGAAGGAATACAATAAATAATTTGTTTTAAATATTGCAGTTCTGCATCAATGCTCACAAACAAAAAAAAGGTTGCATACCTTTTTTGTTTGTGAAGTCTGTGGTGATGCGTGTTTTGCTTTTGTGGGTGTACATGAGGACTGCTTTGGATCTGCATAATTCTGAGCCTATTTTCTGGGGACTTAAATGAAGAACACTAAAATGTTATGAAGATGTGTTTCTGAAGGATTAGAACTTTTTCGCTCATTGTTGGTCAGCTTACTTCACGGGCTTAAAATGGGCTCTACATTTTGAACAGACCTTTTCTAGTGATGTTTTACCATAGACGAACACACTGGCAAAACTCCTGCTGTCTAGAGATCTATGCATGTGCTACGACTCAGGTCCAGACGCCTGCTACTACGTTCAGAACACCAACTTCCCCATCTTTACACTGCGAGCAGTGATGCCTTACCTACATATTAACATTAATTTAACAAAACCACATGCAAATGTTACTTTTAAGTTGTTGAGTGAAATTATGAAGGATATTTAAATTCTCTCACCATTTGAAACCCAATGTGTTAGTGGATTGGATTTAGCACACCAGTACTCGAGGCTAATGAACAGGTATGCTTTATTTTACTGCTATGCATATGTCAAAAGATATACATAACACTAGGATATGTTTAAATTATAGCTGTATATACCGCTAGCACATGGCCTTGGTTTGCTGTAAATGAACTTTTTGTACATTTTTGTTATTTTGTATAAAAAAAATTAAGATGGGGGCAAAAAAATTCTTAAAAAAAAAAAAAAAAAAAAAAAAAAAAAACAATAGTAAAAACAAAAAATAAAATCACTACATTGGTTATGTTTGTATTACACTAATACCCCTGAGCCTTGGAACTAAACTTAGAAGTAATGGGAAAAAAAAAAAAAAAAAAAAACATTTTTCTACCATCATATACATAAATCTCTACTCAATGGCATTTTTAACAATAAGAACACAAAACATTTTTATTCTTATTTACAGAATAGGAAAGTGCTCGGTTTCAATAATTTAATGACTGTACTTAAGAAGAGGCCGCTGTGGTGAGTGGTCCTGTACTTTGTGATACTGGATGCTGTATTGTGTGCCCTGAAATGTATTTTTGTACTAGTAAACAATTTAATAAGGCACATCAGTACTCTTTTCTTTTGATATAAAACAGCTTCTACCCAATCTGAGTTTCTTTTCTTTATGAGGCTGACATTTCTGTTTTCAGGTGTTTTTTTGTTTATATATATATATATATATATATATATATATATATATATATATATATATATATATATATATATATATATATTCTCTTTTTGCTGCATATTTCTAAATATACCACTGTATTAAATAAATTCATTTTTAATGTTGCATGCTTCTAGTGTCAGCACTGTGAACAACTATAGAACAATTAGTGTATATCCAGTGTGAAACAGGTACAAAGATTGGCTTGACGCTATCTCATGGGGTAATGACCCTCAGCAGTGGATAAAAACGGAGCACAAGCTCCAGTAAAGCTGATAAGTACTTGCATTCAGAAATGAGTTGCATTAGAAAGTCTGTAGGCTTCATTCCCCAAGTCGGCCTTTGCCCTACTTACACCGGCTCCGTCATCATTACTGCTGTGAGCTTGGGGGAAAATCTTTAGGATTTTCTAAGTGGACTTTTCTCAGGGCAATACACTCATCAAACAATTAAATTTAAACCATGTTAGAGTGATACAAGTACATTTATTACTTATAAAACAGAACACACATTATAACAATCATATTAAACATGCTACATTTTATTAATCATTGTCACAGTATGAAAGTTTAACTAAATTACTAAATTAGTCAATGGATATTAAAAACTGACAGATGAAGCCAGGATCCTCCCTGAGATTAGTCTGCAACTAGTTTAGCATTAGCTATTGTTTTTCACAAGGCCACACAAAACCACCTTTCATTTTAAAGATATACTCATATTTTTATATTTCCAGACTTATAGTTTAATGTCTCCTGCAATCACTGAATTATAAATTTCCCGAGTGAGGGAAGTGTATTTCTTTTCAACTAGATCAAGGAAGTAGAGTGGGTCGCGAATGAGCGCTGGATCAAAGCCCTCCTCCACCAGCTTCACCTTTTTCATCTTGAAGGTTCCTGTGAGTTCCAAGGAACTCTGAAAGAGAAATGTGCTTTGATGAAAAATGTGAGCTTGATACAAAGAAAGACTGAAAGCAATGCAATCAGCAGTACTGGGTTATAAACATGGCTTACCTGAATGCGAATGAAACGGGGTCTGGCATAAACTGGTAGGTAGTTGGCTACGACTCTACATGTGTCGATGCCATCAAACTCCTTCCCTTCTTTTAACACAACAGCCGCCATTCCAATCCTCCCCTCATGCCCTTAAGAAGGAATTAAAAATAATTAATTTTGCCAAACCGGCTTTGATAACAATGTGAAACAAACAGAGAGCTGAACAGCTGAGAGTTCAGGGCTCAACAGTGGAAGTCTGGCTCACAGCCTTCGACTCAACCTGCAGAACCTGAAACACTGCACTTCAAATTACACTTGATTTTGCATAATTCCTTTATACACAACTGTAGATTTTACCTTTGACTGTGACGCCATAGACGTTTGCTTCCTCAATGCAGTCCACCATAGTGAGAATATCTGATACTTCAGTTGTGGCTACGTTTTCACCTTTCCATCTGTAAAATTTTCCATCTTCAGATTAATATGATTATTACGCATTTTGGCAGTGATAAGAATCTTTTAGAGTGTGACAATGTATAGGATCTAACGTAGGTTTTCCTTATAAACCAAACTGGTGCTATTTTACCTGAAAGTGTCTCCAACCCGATCCTGAAAGTAGACAAATTTTTCATGGTCGATTTTCAGCAAGTCGCCGCTGTTGAAATAGAGATCGCCTTTAACAAACACATCTCGGAGTCTTTTCTTTTCCGTCTGCTGCTTGTTTCCAGCATAACCAACAAATGGAGACTTAACGGTGATTTTCCCAATCAGCAGTCCAGGCTCACCTGCAAGATCATTAATATCATTCATATTAATATATCTAGGATGCATAAGGATGAATGAAAGGATTCATGTGTACATGGTATGAAATCTTTGCTAATGAACTGAGCAGGATTGACTGACCCGGAGCTGCTGGTACACAAAGTCCGTCTGCGTTCCTCACAGGCTCCTCTTTCTCAATGTCGAACTTGATCAGGGCGTAGGGGAAGAATTTCTAACAGACACCATTTGAAATGAGCTTATTCACAACGTTCTTCACTGTGCTTCTTTTAAATGGGCTCCGAGTTGAATAGTCTTACCTTGTGGAGGAAGTTGACACGGCCTACCACTCCAACTTTTGTGGTGTAGTTAATAAACCCGATGTTTCCCTCTGTGGCAGCATAGAGCTCCCTGACGTAAATATTCCCAAAGCGATTCAAAAATTCATTCCATATGTCGGCTCGTGCACCGTTACCTATAGCAATCTTCACTTTGTGGTCTCGGTCATTATCTCTCTGTAGGAAATAGTGCAAATAGACATTAAAAGCTAACAAAACTTTTGTGTGTTTTGGATATATGATTTATGTCCAGTTCTAATGCTCACGTGCCCAGTGTAGGTGCTTACGGCAGTGGACAGGGGTCAACATGGGCACTAAGACTGGTCTGCTGTAAGCAGCCCCATATGCAGTGCGCACTGTGTGTTCTGACACCTTTCTATCATAGTCAGCATTAACTTTTTCAGCAATCTGTGCTACAGTAGCTCTTCTGTAAGATCGGACCAGACGGACTAGTCTTCGCTCCCCACATGCATTAATAAGCCTAGGGTGCCCATGAGCCTGTCGCCGGTTCACTGGTTGTCCTTCCGTGGACCACTTTTGGTACTAACCACTGCATACCGGGAACACCCCACAAGACCTGCCATTTTGGAGATGCTCTGACCTAGTCGTCTAGTCTTCACAATTTGGCCCTTGTCAAAGTCAGTCAGATCCTTAGTCAGTGGTTTTAATTTTATGGCTGATGTGTGTGTGTGTGTGTGTGTGTGTGTGTGTGAGATATAATATGTCTAGCACGATAATTTAGCTGAAAAGAAACCTAAACATGAATACATGCAGCAGCTCAATTGAGAAAACTCCTCTAAATAGTGCATTATATTACATAGACACAAAATGCTGACCTTTGGTGTATTGCAGAGGTAACGCATTGTTTCTCCAATGTACTGTATCACTGTAACATTATACTTCCTGCAGTCATCCCAGAACCGAGAGGCAGAAAATTTCTTCAGCAGAACTAGAGAATTCCCTAAAACCAGGACAGGAAATGCAAACAATGCACAAGATATAGGATCATACTTTCATTAAGTAAAGAATAAAACATGATGTGTATGGAAAATAATCAACAATGATCTGGTGTGATGCAGCCTGACATGAAATGGAGTTCATTCATTTCCGATAACAGCATGTTCTGAAGTGTTAACTCTTATAACACAGCAATTTGCCAATAATTACAATGTTTTATTTATTAATAAACCACACATCATACCAGTTTGTCCATTTACAGTTACATTTAATGATCTGGAACGTCCACGAAACAAGTTCGTTCCTGTTATTACTTCCATTATAACAGGTATGAACAGTTGAATCCTGAAGACTTTTCTATTAGTCTGTTCCATAACAGACTTATCCTTCGACTGTTACAGTGTTGACACTGGAGGCTCCTTTCTTAAATGTTAAATAAACAGCTCCTCACAGAACACAGCATATCAACAATTACAACCCCAATAACAAAAAAGTTGGGACGCTGTGTAAAATGTAAATTAAAAACAGAATTCAATGATTTGCAAATCTCATAAACCCATATGTTATTCACAATAGAACATAGAAAACATATCAAATGTTTAAACTGAGGAAATGTACCATTTTAAGGAAAAAATAAGGTAATTTTGAATTTGATGGCAGCAACACGTCTCAAAAAAGTTGGGACAGGGCCATGTTTACCACTGTGTATCATCCCCTCTTCTTTTAACAACAATCTGTATATGTCTGGGAACTGAGGAGACCAGTTGCTGGAGTTTTGGGAGAGGAATGTTGTCCCATTCGTGTCTGATACAGGATTCTAGCTGCTCAATAGTTCTGGATCTTCTGTCGTATTTTTCGTTTCATGATGCGCCAAATGTTTTCAATTGGTGAAAGGTCTGGACTGCAGGCTGGCCAGTTCAGCACCCGGACTCTTCTACTATGAAGCCATGCTGTTGTAACAGATGCAGTATGTGGTTTAGCATTGTCTTGCTGAAATATGCAAGGCCTTCTCTGAAAAATACATCATCTGGATGGAAGCATATGTTGCTCTAATACCTGTATATACCTTTCAGCATTGATGGTGCCTTTCCAGATGTGCAAGCTGCCAATTCCATAGGCACTAATGCACCACCATACCATCAGAGATGCAGGCTTTTGAACTGAGCGCTGATAAAAAGCCGGATGGTCCCTTTCCTCTTTAGTTTAGAGGACGCTGCGTCCATGGTTTCCAAAAAAAATTTCAAATTTCGATTCGTCTGACCACAAAACAGTTTTCCACTTTGCCTCAGTTCATTTTAAATGAGTTTTGGCCCAGAGAAGATGGCAGCGTTTCTGGATCATGTTCACATATGGTTTCTTCTTTGCATGATAGAGCTTTGATCTGCATTTGGGGATGGCACGGGGAACTGTGTTTACAGACAATGACTTCTGGAGGTGTTTCTGAGCCCATGGAGTGATTTCCATTACAGAATCATGCCTGATTTTAATGCAGTTCCGCCTGAGGGCCCGAAGATCATGGGCATGCAATATTGATGTTCGCCCTTGTCCCTTGCGCACAGACATTTCTCCAGATTCTCGGAATCTTTTGATAATATTATGTACTGTAGATGATGAGATATTCAAAGTCTTTGCAATTTTACATTGAGGAACATTATTCTGAAATTGTTCCAATTTGTAGATGCAGCTTGGTGAACCTCTGCCCATCTTTACTTCTGAGAGACTCTGCCTCTATATGATACTCTTTTTATACCCAATCATGTTACTGACCTGTTGCCAGTTAACCTAATTAGTTGCAAAATGTTCCTCCAGCTGTTTCTTTTCATTAACACCTACTTTTCCAGCCTTCTGTTGCCCCCATCTAGGGTTGGGTATCGTTTGGGTTTTTTACAATACTGGTGCCAAATCAATACTTTTAAAACTGTACCGGTGCCTAAACGATGCCTGAATCAATACTTTACAAAAAAAAGAGCCACAAAACGACGGTGGATGACATTAAAGAATGGCTTTTTTATTGAAAAAAAATAAATATATTCTTTAAATTGAACAATATATTACAAGTTTAAAGTATACTTAAATACATAAATATAAGTAAATACAAAAATATTGCTTTACCTGACTTATCAGAGTTACTGCTAATAAATAACTTTTCTAATTTATCTATGTCAATCTACATAAACAGCAACCGTTATAACCTAATACCATATTACAAATTACATGTTGGCAAAAAATGTACATGCAGTACGTGATTTATATGCAGTACGTGTTGTCTGCCATGTTCTTCGACTTTTTGTTGCTGTTCCGACTTTTTCTCAGTCGGGAAATTATTTTTCCAATTATTCTGACACCACATGAATGTAGTATAATTTAACCAGCGATGTGCGGTGATGCTTCTTACATCCGTTTCGGAGCACCAGAGGGCAAATATTTCAATCGACAGCTCAGGTATTTAAGTGGCACCGAAATGAGGCACCGAAATCTGCGTGGTGATTCTGCCCGGTACATACCGGTCATATAGGTACTGGTGCCGTATTGGCACCGGGTTTCGGTACCCAACCCTACCCCCATCCCAACTTTTATGAGATGTGTTGCAGCCATCAAATTCAAAATTACCTTATTTTTTTCTTAAAATGGTACATTTCCTCAGTTTAAACATTTGATATGTTTTCTATGGTCTATTGTGAATAACATATGGGTTTGCATATGAGATTTGCAAGTCATTGCATTCTGTTTTTATTTACATTTTACACAGCATCCCAACTTTTTTGGAATTGGGGTTGTACATTTATTTGTTAAACAACAACCCTTTTATCTGATTATTATTAAGCTTAGATTATGTAGCGTGTCTGCCGTACAAGTTGCAGTTTAAGTTGTTGTTATATAAACAATGTAGAATGAAGACATTAATCTAAACCTGTGCTTTGAGCTGCAATACTGTCAGAGTCATACTGTTATAGAAAATGATTCCACACCTTCTTACCAATCAGATGTGAGAATTGTGGTATACACGGTCTTATAAACTATATTTATTTACAGTATAATATACAGTAAATAAATTCCATGAATCCATCCATCTTCCATACCACTTACCACCATCCTACACAGGGTCGCGGGGGAGCCTGGAGCCTATCCCAGGGAACTCAGGGCACAAGGCAGGGGACACCCTAGGCAGAGTGTCAACCTATCGCAGGGCACAATCTCACACATTCACACACTACAGACAATTTAGAGATGCCAATCAGCCTACAGCGCATGTCTTTGGACTGGGGGAGGAAACCGGAGCACCCGGAGGAAACCCCCAAAAGCACGTGGAGGACGTGCAAACTCCACGCACACAAGGCAGAGGCAGGATTCAAACCCCCAACTCCAGAGATGTGAGGCAAACGTGCCCCAGCCACCGTGCCACCCACAACCCCCCAAAATGAGGCAGCATGCAGTAAGAAAATGTACCTCTCTCAATACAGCCGGCGAATCCTATGAGGAAGCCAGCGCTGTGGTACAGAGGCAGGTTGAGGTAAAACACGTCTTCAGATGTGACTCCAGAAACACCCTGGATGAACGAGGCAGCCCAAACTCTCTCATGAGTCACTGTGGCTGCTTTAGGCAGACCTAAACCCAAAGCAAGGCAAATTCAACAAACGAATAAATACAAATGAACATTCTAGCTTCATTTTCAAAGATTGAGATATGGTGACTGTGAACACCATATCACATGATTTTCATACACGTGAAACCATTCAGTGAGTCCTCATGCCCTGTGGTGGGGGGTACTGTCATCCTGGAAGAGACCACTAACATCATCATAAAAATGTTTCCTCAAAGGATAAAGGAGATCAGTCAGTGTAACTTTCTATTGATTTACAGTGACACTTCTTTCTAAGGGGATAAGTGGAGCCAAACCATGTCCAAATGTCACACACAGAATAACACTTCCACCAGTTTTCCTTTCATTTGTCATCTGTCTGTATATAAACAAGAGCTAATAATATTAGGAAATGCTTCTTCAATGTTTCATTAGGTTTGTTTGTGTTTAGAGTAAATCCAGTGTTGTCTGAAAGCATGTAACTGCTGTATAGGTTGTTACCGGTGGTTCCAGATGTGTAGATGTACAGCGCCGTGCTGCTGAATTTAACATTAGCCCTGAGTGATGGAGACAGCGCTTCATCAGGCTCCTGTGTGATGGCCTGAGAGATGGCCTTAATGCCATCTGTGCTGCATGCATCAGTGAGCACATACACGCCGATGCTCTTCTCTTTCAACGCAGGCAAAATTTCTTCAACAGCACCACAGAGCTCTGCAGGAAAACACACAACTCATCAGTTCAACTCTAGTTCAAACAAGTAAATCTCCAGGGTGAATAATGAGATAGACTGTAGCCATATAATCGAGTCAGTTTAACTTGTTTAACGCTGTTATAGGCTTATACGGTCAACTCCAGAATTACTGGCACCCTTCATGAAAATGAGCATGTAACCCAAATAACCCACGCAATGACTTATTTTGAACTTGAACATGTAAGGGCACTGTATAGTTTTGTTTTTTTCAACAAAAATATCTTTCTTAAGGAGTGAAACCTTTTCTGCAAAACCCTGATTCCAAAAGTATCAGCACCCCACACAATTAAAAATATATAACAGCACCTGCAATGTCTAACAAGGTTGGAAACGCTTGTAGAAGATGCTGGACTTAATGCAGAACAAGGTTGTTTACATTCTCTGATTTGTGCATGTGGACTTGTCTCTTCGATTCAGATCACAGTTGTTTTTTTTTTTTTAAAGGTTTCCATATCAGACTAAATCATTTGTTTTAGTCCTTGGAATCATATTTGTGTCAATCTGTATGTACGTCTGGCTCATTACCCTGTTGAATGCTTATCTACGGCCAAGCCTGGACTTCGTGGTAGAGGAATCTAAATTTTGGCCTAAAATTCCCCGACAGTTATCAGAATTCATGATGCTATCAATCTTCACATGAGCCACTGGAGCCCGAGCCGGAAACACCATATTTTATTTTACATTGGGTTTGGGGGCTTTTCCTTCACCCTTAGAGATAAATGTTCTTCAATGGTTCTTTACAGCACCATAGGTTCTGCAAAGAACCTTCTTGTCACAAACCATTTTTCATTGTATAGGGTTCTTGAGTTGAGCTATATGCTTCTTTGGAAATTAAAGAAGTTCTTTATGTTTCATTATAGGTTCTTCAAGGTATCGTCCCTAAACAGGTTAAAGTGAACTCTATAAGGTTCTTTGTGGGATTGGAAAAGGTTCTCCAGGCATCACTGTTAAAAACCATAATTTGGTTCCTTAAAGCACTAACTAAAGGTTTTTTAGAGAACTTATGATAACATGCATCCTTGTGCTGTGAAGAACCACTTTAAAAGCACCAGTAAACAGATGGTTCTCTAAAGAACCTGAGATCAAAAGGTTCTTAGTGCAACTTAAATAGGTTCTCCTATAGCATCAGGATGAAATCACCTTTTTGGTTCTAACTGGAACCCTCAGTTTTAAGTGTGTTGTGTGCAGCCATATTTTTCACCTAATATACAGAAGGTGATCATGGCCAAAATTTTCAGGGGCAACATGCTCGTGTGTCCTCCTCCAGCCAAATGTTCAACTGCTATTATTATTATTTTTTTTTTTTTTCATTATGACCCTGCTTATGTATTTTTATCTGAAATGTAAAGGCTTGTTTTGTGGTGTTTTTTTCCTGTGATGGGATGACAAAAGAAATTCACATGAAATATGATGTTGGTTGTGATTCCCACCACCCATTCATAAATAAATAAACAAACAAACAAACAAACCATCACAGACCCCAGTTGGAGAACTACTGCTGTACACACTGTGTATTGACGCATTCAGTATTTATTTCAGTGGATGAAACTTTTACCTTCGGCTACTATAAGCACGTTTGCACCACAGCAGGAGAAGCAGTGCAGAAGGGATTTGGATCTGATGTTAAAGTTGAGTAAAGCAGTAGCGCAGCCGAGTTTCGCCAGACCGAGCCAGACCCAGATAAAACAAGGCTCATTGCCTAAGAACAAGGCCACAATGTCACCCTCCTTCAGTCCAGCCACCTTCTGCAAAGCACGAGCCACTTTATTACTCTCTCTGTCCACGTCTGAATACGAGTGCGTCTCTCCCATGAAGTGGATGAAGGGTTTGTGTGGATGTTTCCTCACGGCATTGAGAAAACCGTCGAGAATGCTGTAAAAGCGAGCTCTCCTCTTGTAGCGCTCAAGGCGCAACCCGAAGCGCGCAGCGCGCAGTATATAGGCGCAGTCCTGGAGCAAGTATGGACACAGTGTCCTGAGCAAAGCGGGCAGCACACACAGCCCAGCCACAAGCAAAGTCAACCACACGTACATGTCCATGCGAGCAGAGCCGCTGCCCAAAGAAATCTTGTAAGACAATAAAAATGCAGCACTGTGAAATAAGGAAAGAACAAGCGCTCAGATATGAGCCAGACAGATGGGAGTAATCGATCCTTTCCACGAGTTCACTTCGTGGGTTGCCAGATCACACGTCAAATCCACTAGGAAGGAGAATTAGTTTGCAAATTTGTGTTACACATGCAGGATGAGTCAAAACACAAAACGTGTTTGGACTGGGGGAGGAAACCGGAGTACCCGGAGAAAACCCCAAAACACAGGGAGCACGTGCACACTCCACGCACACAGGACAGAGGCGACGACATACGTCTATACATAAAGTCTTGCATTAAAATTCTAGTATGCTACAAAATACCAAACTGACTGACTGATTTAAGGGAACAACACATCATAAGCACAATGCATTTTTGGCTAGTCTTAAATATGTATTTATATCTAATGATTTCTAAATGTTGCTGTGTTGCACATCACCCTGGAATTCATAATGAAGAGGAACAAAGCTCCACTTCTCCTAAACTGAAGAAACAGAATCTTGTAACTGCTTTCGTACCCCTTTAAAAAAAAAAAAAAAGCAACTCAGTTAAATGTTACTAATAAATAAAATACAGTATAATTAAAGTGCAGCACAGTCACAGGTATGCAGTCCAGCAACAGGAAACATGCAGCACTGGCACACACCAGCTTCTTGCTGAATGTTTGTACTTCATAATTATTAAAACATTTTTTAAATTACAACATTTAGCTGCTCAAGAAGGCGAGTGCTAGTCTTGTCTACTTAGATCCTCTATTCCACAGTCTAGGGCAGAGAACACAGAGATATGCAGCACAGATGGAATTAATACTCTACAGCTCTTTGTTTTTAATCGATATAATTTAAGCATCTTTAATATCCAGTTGTTGCACGTGGACAAACACACACTTTGATGTGAACAGGGTAAACTACATGACCCGCTGAAATATCCCCAAGATAAACAGTATATAGAAAACAGCTATTTACACAGATTTGACAGTCTGCAGATTCTCCTGCAATATGGCAACCACATTCTTCAGTTTAAACTTTGAGTGGGTGGAGTTTGTAATGGAATGTACATGTATGTACTATGGTCTAAACGAACTGTTGCTACACAGAGGTGATACTGATATGAATGCATTACAGATTCCTTAAATCCAGTCAAACCACATTCAGCATAATGTGAGTTTAATAAAAAAAAATAATAATAATAAAAAAAAAAAACCCACTGACAATGTGTCTAAATTATATAATATTTTAATATATTTAAAATAGCATGTTAAATACAACTTGCATGCTTTCAAGTATATGACCAGCATTAAGGTTTTTTGGAATATCGACATTTTATGGAGGGTTTTAAACTTTAATTCACAAAAGGCAGTACAAAAACAGTTTAACTAGGAAATCCTGACAATCAAATAACACATCAATATTCAGTCAAATCACAATAAAACTGGTGAACACAGACACACAATATAAAAACTATTTGGACAGACACCATTTTATTTCTGAATCAGAGACATTGGGCTGTCAAACCCACTGTCCTGTTGAGACATTTTGAATTGTGAGAGTAAACTCTTAGGGCACGTTTTACGGCTCATCTCATCCTCTGAGCCTGGGATTGGCTCCCTGCTCTTAGTCATTTTAATGCCTGCGTACTTCTTGGGTTTCACCCCGGATGACTTTTTGGAAATCTCTTTGTAAACAGTTACATCAGAGTTATCACCCATGGTGCTTCCAAAGTCCAGATCATCTACAGCAGGGCCAGTCAATGAGAATGAGTTCCCTGGCTCTGGGGATCTGCTGGGGTAGGAGGAGGTTAGATGAATGTTGTTGGTAAAAGTGGATCCGTTACTGGATAAACTCCAGTCACTCTGGCTATCATCTCTCACAGGTGCCTCTTCAATCAGGAAAGGCTGAACAGCCACCTGAGGAGTAAAACTTTCACTGGTCTTTCCTGCTTCTGTCCGCATCAGGTATTCCTCCCTGCTATGCTTCCTCAGTGTCACATTAACAGAGCCAACAGTACTAAAATGGACACAAGATGAAGCAAAATCACAGGATTTGGGAGGATGAAGGTGGAGTGACCGTGGGGTGGCAGGCTCAGTTACTTCAGGACCTTTAGCAGCATTCGTCTTCACATATTTGAAGTCGGGCTGAGCAGCCTTGCCTGCAGTTTTCATTTTGGCGGTTTGGGCTACAGAGCTGGTCTCAGTGAGGACCTTCATCTGCTGCTGTTGCTCATTCCTGCAGTCTTTATGGGACTCAGTTATGGCAGAATGGCTTTGGCTTGATGCAGCACATGACACTTTGGCAGGATGGTCAACTTTAGAGTTTTCTGTAGAGTTTGATGATGATTCTGTGATACACATATAATGCATTATGACTACTCCAACTACTCCTACTAATAACAACAACAATAATAAGTAAACAAATATAATACTAGTAAACAATCTGTACCTTGTGAATCCTGATTTCTTTGACATTTCTTTTTGGCTACAGGTGTCTCCAGCACTTTGGCCATGGCAGCCAGTTTACTGGCAGCATTGATGATTTTCTTCTCAGCACTGGGTTTTAAAGAGGCAAATAACCAAAATTTGATGAGACGGTGGTAAAAAGGATGTAAAAATTCTGATAGACAGAAAAGAAAAAAAAAAAAAAAAAAAAAAAAAAAAAACAGCCAAGCAGCACAAAGGCTAAAGGAAACTCTTACTCTTACCCACTGGTCTGGCCCCCCTCCTCCAAGAGCTCCTGCAGGCAGGTGAGATAGTACCTGCGCATCCTGCGGGCCGTGTCCTGTCTCTCTCTCAGGACCTCGGCTCTAATCAGCTCAGCTGCTCGCTCTTTGCTCTCCTGCAGGTAGCGCAGCATGTCACCTGCACAACACATCAGTGTTAACTACAGACACAATGCCAACAATGTCAAACAAAACTTTAAAGCAGGACTCTGTAAATAGCAGTGTAAACTAATAAAAGATTGACAGAAATACAGACCTCTTATTTTTTGCACAGCTTTCATATATTGTTCATTCATTTCTTCAAGGCCAGCATGAAGATTTTGTTGACTGACTGCAGCACTGTAACAGATCATAATCCTAAAAATCAACCTTGTATGGAAGGCCAAATGCAGGGAAAAAAGTGTTATATTTTAATCAGACAAAAACATTTTTACAAGCACAAACCCTGACTCCTTGCATGCAGACAATTTGGCCTGCACAACCGCTTTTGCATGGGCTTCCTTCTCTTTTCGCAAAATTTCCTCATGCTCTTCTAAAAAAAATTTTAAAAATAAAAAATAAAAATTACACATTAAATCATAGTATATTACTGACCAACATAAACACATTCACAAACAAGAGAAGGTGCCAATGAAACATAATTTTTATATTTAAGCAAATATTTGGGACATGTGAAAGCTAAAGCAGAGTACTAAGGACCTTTGAGTTTGTGCAGAGTGCTCTTGTGCTCTCGGACTGTGTGCTGGAGCTGACGACAGGCCTTCTCCAGATGCCTCTGAAGCTCCCGAATCTTCTTCTGGAGCCTGCCTACGGTGTCATTACAACTCTTGCTGCTACAGACACTTTCATTCCTTTGGACCAATGAGCCTGCGAAGTACAACATGCAAGTGTTCATTCCATCTGAAAAAATTCATGATCTCAAAGAATAAGAGCAATTCTAGCAGCATGAGTGCACATACTATGTATATGATTGAGCTCCTTTTCATGTTGCTCTTGGGTTTCCTTCAGCACATGCTTCAACTTCTCCTCACTGCTCTGTAGCATAAAATATATAGTCATGTATAGTTTCTATATTACAACATAGAGGTCACACATGAAGAAAATATCATTGTCAGAACAGGTTAATACATTTGCATTTTAAGAAATACTAGAGCATTTTTCAACCTTATCGCTATTCAAAGTATTTACGCATGTATCTGTGCATATGCAATTACAACAGACAACAATTCTAACTTATGATACGATACTATACAGGAAATTCGTTTTCCTGAAACATGCTATGCAAACTGCTGAATTGAGTTTTGAATATACAGTGGGTATAGAAAAGAATCACCCCCCTTTAAAATAATAATTTATTTCATTTGTTTAATCAATTGTTGCTTTTCAGGCTGAAATGAAAACAGACACAGTTTTTTTTTTTTTTTAATCCAGCTGTATTTACTCAGTGCAACTTATAACATCCAACTGAAAGATAGAACACCAACATGTCAGAAAAAAACAAGCAAACAAAATCACTGAGTTGGAAAAAGGATCACCCCCCATCTAAAAATGACTTGTAAACTCAGTCAGGTGTAGCTAATCACCTTCTCAATGGCACACAAAGCCATCTGACTTTCATCTGTGATCAGCTGTGGTCATTTTGATTAGCTCAGCATGAAAAGAGCTTTCATGGAGCATTTTGTAGTGCAACTGAAGCAAACAATCAACTATGGGTGACAGTAACACTGTCAAATGATCTCCGGGATAAAATTGTGGACAGGCACAAGTCAGGAGATGGATACAAAACAATTTCAAAGGCTTTATCAATGCCTAGAAGCACAGTGAAGTCTATTATTAAGAAGTGGAAGATATTTGGTACAACACAGACCCTCCCTGGATCAGGACGTCGCTCCAAACTGGATGAAAGAGCCAGGAGAAAACTGGTCAGAGAGGCTACCAAAGGCCTACAGCAACTCTGAAGCAGTTGCAGGAATTTATGACAGAGTGGTCATTGTGTGCATGTAATAACATCACAAATTCTTCACAAATGTGGCTTGTATGGGAGGGTTGCAAGAAAAAAGCCACCCACGACTGAGTTTTGCCAAAACGCACCTTGAAGATTCTGAGGCCACATGGAAAAAGGTGTTATGGTCAGATGAATTATTTGGCCTCAACACCAAACAATATGTCTGGTGGAAATCCAATACAGCTCACCATCCAAATAACACCATTCCTACAGTAAAGCATGGAGGTGGTAATATGTTATGGGGGTGTTTCTCTGCAGCAGGGACTGGAGCACTTGTCAGGATAGAAGGAAAATTGATGAGGCAAAATACCGTCAAATTCTTGAGGAAAATCTGCTGCCCTCTGCCAGAAAGTTATCAATGGGAAGAAGGTTTAACTTCCAACATGACAATGACCCAAAGCACACAGCAAAACTGACCACACAGTGGTTGAAGGAGAAAAAGGTGAATGTCCTTGCATGGCCTAGTCAGAGCCCAGACTTAAACCCCATTGAAAATCTGTGGAATGACTTGAAGACTGCAGTCCACAAACGGTCACCATCAAATTTAACTGAACTTGAGCAGTTCTGCAAAGAAGAGTGGGCAAATATTGCAAAGTCTAGATGTGCAAAGTTAGTAGAAACATATCCCAACAGACTAAAGGCTGTAATTAAAAAAATAAGGCAAATTAAAGCAAAGGGGTGATCCTTTTTCCAACTCAGTGAATGTTTTTTTAAATTTTTTTTTTTTTTTCCTGACATGTTGGTGTTCTATCTTTCACTTGGATGTTATAAGTTGCACGGAGTAAATATAGCTGGATAAAACAAAAACTGTGTTCGTCATCATTCCAGGCTGAAAAGCAACAAAATGTGATTATTTTAAATATATACACATACATATATACACACACACACACACACACACACACACACCCACCCACTGTAGAATGTGAATTCAAAGCTACAATTACACAAAGTTACATATACTTACCCTAAAGTTTTGGTGTATCCATATATAATCAGACCCAGACATTAGTATTATGCAGTATTAGTAATGTACAGTACAACCTAATTTTTTCCTACTGAAAAAGTAGTTCTATCCCTGAGAGGATGAATTATACAAATGTAGTGCTTCATATGCAAATAAGTCTGACTGAATAATTTATTAAAGCGTTCTACAAAACTACATATTTTTCAGTACAGGGAAACATAATAAAATTATTGTTTATTGTAACTCATATGCTATAGATGTGGTAGATCTAGATTAGGTTAATATGTTTTAGGTTAATAAAGGAGCTGAGCTGAAGAAAGCATTGCCCTTATCTGTACATTGCTTATCTTAGTGGTACAAAACACTGAACCAGACAATACAAACCTTCACCGACTCCTGCTTGGTATTGGCTACAGCTTTGTCCAGTGCCTCTCTGCACAGGTTCCTCAGTCTGACTCTCACACCTCCTTCCCTGCTATCTTGCTCCTCAGCAACTTCTCTCTGCTCCTGGACCTCCTTCAGCACCTCCTTTAACTCGGCCAGCACCTCCTCCATCGATTGCTGCCGTTCTTCCCGCAACCTCAAAAAATAGGTTTGCTTCGTGAGTACTGGTGCAATTTAGCAAACAGTGTGTATATCTGTACATGATAGCAACGCTATGCTTAGTTCAATGTTCATCAGTCATAGGGTCTTTGATCATTACTTGAGCTGTTGCTGACTCCTCCACTCCTGGTCCTTGCTCCGCATGGCTTCCTGTAGATGTGCTTGCCCCTGTCCGAGAGCCTCCTCCCAGGTCTCTTTTATTCTTCTCTCCAGCTGTGCCTGATGCTTTTCCTTTAGGCTCTCTTGGTCCCTCTGGAGTTGCATCTTAAGGCACGAAATCTCTTCCTGCTTCTCGGTGTTCCACAAAGCTCTGGCTGCAGAGAGCTCACCTTTGAGGAGCGCCTTCTGCTCCTCACCGGAATGCTCCAGCTGCGTGTTCAGGCAGTTCACCTGCTCCTGAAGCTCCTGGTTTCTGTGCACATAGTCCTCTAGCTCCTTGCATTTTCTACTCATTGTCTCCTGCCATTTGTCTTCAGCTGCTTTTATTGCTGAGGACATCTGGATGATGCAGATATAAAGTGCCTTTATATCAGCTAATAAATAGGTCTTCTGCTTATTATTTTATTTTTAACTAATACTACCTTTGAATTAATAATGTTAAAGGTTTCTTTTTTCCCCCCCAAGGTGATGATAATGCTGCAGTCTCTTTTGTATGTCAAACGTGTCAATCATGTACAACCAAGTGGCTCTTAATTTGCTTTTCCTTAGATTCTACATTCACCAAAATATAGTCTATATAAAAGAAGCCAGTAGCTTTAATTACACGACATCCTGACACATTCTTTTAATTTAGTCCGAGCTGCTCTGTTGTTGGAATGCAATTTCAGCTTTTTTTTATATTTTATTAACGGCAACCTACCTGCTCCTGAATGTCTTGCTGTTGTAGCGTCTCCCACTGTTCTCTCTCTGACTGCAAACTGGCTTTGTACTCTGGGAGGGAGGACATCTCTTGGAGCCAGCGATTACGAGCCCTAGACACAGCCCTTTCAACCTGCAAAGGGGACAAAGGAGGAAAGAGTGTGGTGATACACTCTTTCCAAGATTCTACACAAACATTATGTTACACAATAACTTATGCTTTTGTGGTCATGGTAAAAGTGCAAAAACAAGGCACTCTGTATTTCGTGACCATTGCTGTAGGCGATAATTTGGCTGCACTATGAGGCATTATTATGTGATGCCCAATCAATTTAACTCCTTTCAAACCATTTAAATCCCTGTAAATTAATTACTATAAATAGAACAACGTACAGTATCTATAATGCATGTAACAAGGGTATTAACGTAAACCTGTGATATGAAATATAGCCAGAACTATTGCACTGTAATAACCGTGCTGTTATAGAAAATCAATCAACATGCTCTAACCATCTAACCAATCTAATCAGATTCAAGGTGGTATCAGTTCTGTTAAACATATGTTGGTTCTATTAATTATATGAAGTTCCATGTGCATCAACTGTCTGACTTAGTTAGTAGGCACAACAAAGTCATTTACATCTTATTCATAACGTATAGTACAATTTTGTCAGCTATATTTTGTTAATAGTTGGAAGAGTTGAAAGAGGTACATAAGCTTAGGAATCATAAGCCAGTGTTATACTAGCAACTTACTCTTTTGCCTGACCAAGAATAGCACTAAATACTGATATAAATTCTGTGTGAAACTGACCTGCAAGGTCATATCCTGTATATGTTTCTGCTGTAGTTCTCTCTCTGTGCCTCTCACCGCCTCTTCCACTGCTTTGGTGAGCTTGCTGTCGGACTCTCGCTTAAGCGCCATCCTCTGGGCACTGAGTCTGTCCTCCAGCTGCTCCAGGGAGAGAAGCTGGTTCACAGAATCCACAGTGTCTGTCTGAGTGGAATCATCCTGTGTTTCTGTAGATTTGGTGTTTTGTTTTTCTTTCATGGCCTCTTCCAGTTTTCGCTCCCACTTCTTTTCCAACTGAGTGTGTGAGATTGAGGACCCATACTCAAGCATACAAACCAACACCGTGCTGACAAAATTGTTTGTAATTTTTCCAAATCCATTATATTTAGTAAATTTGCCACCAACCTCTTGCTGTCCTTCCTGCCAGCTCTTTTTGGCAGAGGCTAGCTGCTTAGTGACCTGCAATTGTATCTCCGTCTCTTTGTCTTTGGTCCACTGAGCTTTAAGCTGGGCAACAGCCTTCTGGTGTTGGGAGGCAAAATCTGCCTTCTGCTTCTCCTGAGCCTCCTCAATCTCCTGTCGTCTCTTTACCTGAGGAACATAAAATAAATGAAATGTTTATTATCCATTTTGGGATATATAAATTAATAAACATGCAATTCAGCTATATGCAATAGATCACCTCACAGTCTTTCAGGTTTCTCTCCTCATCAATTCTGCTCTGAAGGTTTTCCTCAAGTTTATCCTTTTCCTTGCAAACAGAAATGTAACATTCCTGCACAGCTAATACTTCTTGACTTACGTCAGCTAATTTAGATCTGTGTAGAGGATGCACAAGAAAGTCAGTTTATACAACTTGAACCATTAGGAGCATAATTAATATAGTACTTATAACACTGACAAATAGAAAACCTGCACACTAATTAAGAATGAAGATTATTTGGTAGATGTTTTTTATGCATAATTCACTTACTCCAGCTGCTGGATGTGCTGTTGATGCTGGGCAGTAAGCTGCTCAGTGTGAGCTGCGTGTTCCTGGGTGAGTTCTGCACGAACATGTTGAACCACATCATCTCTGTACTGCTGCTGGGTTCTCTCATACCTGAATACACACCACCAATGGTAAATCTAATAAATCATTTCTTACATTTTCCTTTTAAAAGGAGCCACTAACAGCTTACCTCTCTGCAGCCTCCTGTTTCTCCTGGTCCAGCTCCTGAATCATCTCTCTCATCTTGGTGCAGAGCTCAGAATTAGCCGCTTTCACCTTTTCCTCGCTCTGCTTCAGCTCTTTATTTCTCAACTCAAGTGCCTGCCATTGAAATACCAAAGGCCTCATTTAAACACAAAAACAATGAAATCCATGTAGAACAAACAAAGCCATGACCCTTTTATACAAAATATATATATTATCTTTTTTGAAGGTCCCTATTAATGCAAAATCAAATTTGTGGAATTAAAGATTAAAGCCTGGTTGTTATGAATGTTTTATTGAGGAAACCACATATTCCCACATAACACGAGTACAAAAACTAAAAGATTTTGCTGCATATGGACCTCTACTCGCTTCTGGAGTTGCTGTCGTTCCTCTTCCAGTCTTGCTACCTCTTTGTGAGGGGTCATGTTCGATTGCTCCAAAAGCTTTTCTAGGCTGCTTTCCCTCACCTGCAACATTCATGAGTGTACACAGCACACAGTTTATAGTACCACGGACTTATTTTTATATATAACAAATAGTGTGGCACATACATATAAGAGGCAGTCCTCACCACAGAGTCTTTAGCAGTTTTCTCAGCTCCTTGTAGCTGGGTCTGTAGCTCTTCCACATGATTCTGTGAGGTCTGGAGCTCCTTCTGTAAGCGGGAGATCTTCTCCCTTTTTGTTTTCAGTTGCGCTAAACACCGCTGCAGCTCAGTCTTCAGCTCTTTCACAAAGTCCTCCTTAGGCAGGCTAGAGTCCGACAGGACAGGAGTGCTGAAATATAATGAGAAATAACATACCCTTGCTTAAAAAAAAAAAAAAAAAAAGTTCATCTAAATCACATTTGAAACCCTGAATCCAACCATGTTATTAAATGATTTTATGATTTTCTGAGACATCATGCAACACAATTTACCTGTGATTTCTGCCATCTTTCCAGTTCACTTTCTTAATGCCAAGATCTATGTAGGATTCGGAGAGTGGGTTTTCCCAGTTTGGGTTAGAATCAAAACGAACTGCTCCAAGCTTCACAGCAGACTCATACAGGGTGATCTGTTCTTTCAACTCATTTAACTCTTCCTATGGAGAAATGAGGAGCAACTACAAAACTGTAGTCAACATTACTGAGTTTTGGATGATTTGTACAAGTAAGAAGGAGGACTGGTTCACTTACATGCAGCGCTTTGTTCATGTTCTCACTTATGTTACGACTAGACTGTGCCTGCTGTAGTTTTATCTGCATCTGGCTCATCTCTTGTACACACCCTAAAAAAAGACCAACGTGTTTAAAAAAAAAAAAAAAAAAAAAAAAAAGGCAGGATCAGTGAAAATTCTCGGCCATGCCAATGATGTGTTTATCTAAACGCCTACAGAAATCTTACATAAAACCTGTGATGGCCACGAAACACACTGGTTTGTTAGAGTGCTCATTTGAATATCGCAGGCTTCTACAAAGGCTAACAGTAACAGCAATCAACTGCGCAGCCATACCCCATAGGGGACTTCATTTAAATAAATTAGTAAATAAATAAATAAATTATATATAAAATCCACCACATATGGCACACAAAATGACCTTTGAGTTACACTCCTTTTAAGGGTAACTGATAAACCACTCATCCAGGTTATTTAAATTTTGGTGAAATGATTCATCTGAATTAACATTGCACAGAAAAAAAAAAATCTCACACACACACCAGTTTGAAGCAGCTTGGCACACTGCTGTTGGCTCTCTTCCAAACGCTGTGTGAGGGCATTGATGACTGCAGCTCTGTCCACCTGCTCTTCCTCTCTCTGCCTCTCCAGCTGCCTCACCTGCTCCCGCAGCCTCTGGGCCACCTGCACCTGTTATGCACAGGCACGCGCACACACGCACCTTTGCTTATGTGCAACTTGAAACCTAAAGTCCACAAGGGTTTGTAGTGCCCTCTACTGAAAAGTGAGAGCATTCGGTATTTCTAGTTTTGGGATTAGTTTTTCTGACTAATCAAAGGACTTTATCATAATATTACACAAATCAGATAAGCATATATACTGTTAGTGTAGTTAACATCACACAAGGGATTACTGCTCTCTAACACCAAGACCATCACAACATATTGCAAACAAAGTGAACAATAAGGGGTTTTGTAGCTGGTCATCACGCAAACAATGCATACAAAATAATGGACACTTTATTAGGTATATCTACTGTGTAACTAAACCCATTGGCTATTTTATCAGGCAGAACTATCATATAGGTATACAGTTACGGACTATAGACCGCTGCAGGCTAGATACAAGTTGATTGGCGGACCTTCCTCAGAACACCTCTTTGTGCTGGATGGCAAATTGTGCATAGCAGCAGATGGGTCAGTAGCTGTATAAGTGCACCCATTTGGTAAGTTTACCTGATAAAATGACCAATAACGGTCAATAAAATTCAGAAATGAACTAACCTGCTCCTCCAGATTTTGACCATGTGTATCTAATTTTTGCTGTAGGGCAAGCACTCGAGCTTCATGCTGTTCCTTCATGGCAGCCATGTCTCTGTCATGCTGCTCCCGTGCTCGTGTCAGCGTGTCGGAGCGACACAGCTCCATCATCTGCTGCTGCAGACTGTCTACTGCTGCCTCTGCAGCACACTGCCTCTTCATGTTCTACACAAACAAATCAAAACAAGGCTCTTGCTCAGCTACAGGTGCACAGTTTGAGTGCTGTGGGCAAGACATGATTCACAATACTGCATTTTTACCTCTTGTTCTCTCTCTGTAAGGGTCTGAATCTGTCGCTCCAAAGACATGACTTTCGCTTGTAGTCGAGACTCCCTCTCTTTTGCCTCCTCTATGAGATGACTGGACTCCTTCAGTGATAATGTCAGACCATCCTTTTCATCTGGGCAAAAGCGAAGAAAAAAATACAATTCATTAAAAATATTCTTAATATTTAATCACAATTCTACTAGGCTCAGTTTCATCATAATACAGCATCACCTGGATAAAAGTATGTGTGTATATGCATATATAAACAGTAAATAATATATTTTTAAAAAATCACAGTTTCAGTAGTTTAAATATGGATTCTTAAGAGTTTGATAAATGGTCAATATTATTGACTGGCACTTTCTGCTGACAGACTAAATGGATCTCAATATCACCAACCAGATACCAGTATACTCAGTTTCACAGTAAAAATGCTCCAAGAACCTGACAACCCTGGAAATTTCTTCTTGGTGTCCTTCCGATATTAGCTTACCTTTTACAATTGCAAACTGATGCTCAAGATATCTCATTTTACGCCTGCTATCTTCCAGTTTCTGCTCCAGATCCTCAATCTGCCTCAATTGAGCCTTGTTTAAAATCTTCAACTGAGCATATTCCTGGGCATCAATAGTAGCTAGAACACGAAAACATTTGATGTTTAAAATTCCTCACTTACACATTCCAATTTTAATTATCAGTGTTATCAATATATTTGACTTACCTGGTGATGAATCAAGAAAGTCTCTTTGCAGCTGGTCAAAGTGGCCATTTTGATGAGATGATTGAATGTTAAACATATTTGGTTGTCTTGCTGGCTTATGTGGCTGGTAGCTGGCTTTGTAACGGTTGACATCTTGGCTGTCAGTTATTCCATTATCAAATTTCTGGAAATATTACAGAAAAGTTTCATATTAGTTTTATTTAATATTATATACCTACATATACACCATCTACTAACAGCAAAAGCATCCAATATGTATTTACCTGAAAGTGGTTTCTAACATTGGCATGTTCTCCATAGTCTTGGCCATCTGCTCCAGAGTGATGACCTGTGTGTAGGTACGCTTCCTGTTCATAGTCCTCTTCAACAGAGAAGTTGTTGGTACCATTAGATTCTGCTGTTCCAGCAGAGGAGTAGACGCAGTCTCCAGACTCATACTGATAGTTCTGGCCCTGATGTGTATCCCAGCCATGGCTTAAATGCTCCGTCCTACCCTGGAGGTGATGAACATGACCATGGCCATACATATAACCCTGATGATCAGACTGGTCATGGGTATCCCCAGGATTCTTTAAAAATATGAAATATTGTTAGCAGGGTTTTCCTTACCATAGAAAGGCTTAGCATAGTGTTTTTGCAGAGCACCTTAAGCCGAATGAACGTAAAAAGGCACTTATTTTCAATAAATCTCAAACATGTTATTTGGTGAAATGAGTAGAACATTTTCTAGAAACAAAAATGATTAAATATTTAATTTTAACATTTTCTTTGTCTGTAATGAGTGTCTAAATGCACACTACAGTCATACTAACACCTGCATTTAAAGTAATAAACTCACCGTTTCAGCAGGAGGTGGTTGTGGTTCATCAGATTGTCCATTCCAAGCACGCTGTGGTCTAAAATACATAAAAACTATTTATAAATTTCTAAAAGACAAAAATACTGTTAAAAAGCGTTGCTTAGCTAATTGAGAGTAAACCCATTCATGTACCGGTCATTGTCTCTTTGAGGACTGCAAGTTGAGTAGTCCAGCTCTGGTGAGGAGTCGTGACTATCCTCCAGCATATCATCTGGGAGGTCAGTCAAGAGCTTATGCAGCTAGAGGACACAAGTTATTCAGAATTTGTGAGACAATGAATCACAAAATTACATGGTAACTCTTAGACAACACATAGGAAACCATAGCAACTGTCGACAAAAACACCACCACCCAGTTTCTCTACACAAACACATAAACCTGTCATTAGACTACATGGAGGTACTGCTGAAGATTATGTGCCATACTAGAGAATTAAACTGACGTGGCAAAAAAATTGTTAACATAATTTTCATTCATTCATTCACAGGCATAATACAACTGGGAGTTCTGAAAGAATGGAGGGGGAAGGATAAACTTACTCTCCATAAAGAATGCTGAATCAACCTGACGTCTTCCACAGTCGCCTCACACACAAAAACACTTTCATGCTCACGCATTTAGGCTAAACAGAGACGCTGCAGTCACAGAAGTTAGCTGTGACTAAACCATGTGCTTCCAAGTTCCTGTTGTTTAGCCGTACAAAGTCATATGATTAAGCCAACTTAAGGAAATTAAAAAAAAAAAAAAAAAAAAAAAAAAACCTGAACATTTTGTGCACTGTCCTGGCCTGAAGCTTCCCTATTGTCAGGCTCTGACCATACAGTCTGGTTAACTGGTGCAGAAACATTCCCTCCCCTGCAGCGGAGAAAGAAACATTTTACAAAACCTGCTATGCAAATAACCTAGAGTTCGACATTGTATCGGCCCTTAGGAAAACACTTCCTAGATCAGTCAGAAGATCAGACCTAAGCAGTACAGTCCACTGCGCAAAGAAAAATCCTGTACGCTGACAATATTGCTTTGTTTCTTCCAGCTCTCCATTTAGAACAAAAGTCAGTCAGGGAAACGAAGCACATGATGATAGAGTCATAGCAGACACGCCTGACAGCTCTTCACTTCAGCCAATAACGGTTCAGGTCCATCGTTCAGCAAATTTCTTAAGCATGAATCAGAGCCTACATGCATCTGATTGGAAGAATTTGGTCTTTAAACACAAACACACCTCAGGGGTTCTACTAACTGAAAATAAATCAAGTGCATAAAGCAGACACTGTTCATTTAACACATTTACGGGTTGATTATTAGGGTTTCCACTCATTTTTATACTCTATATACAGTGCATGACAACTTGACTTTATGCTGAATAAAAGTGGTTTTTTTGTTTGTTTGTTTTTTTTAAAAGAAGGGGGGGAAGAGAGTAGAGATATCACTATCACCACATCATATACAAGTTAGTGTTGGATAAAATATCAAAAGCTCCAAGTACTTATTCAGTACAATTCAGACCTCTAGCTTTCAGTTACTGATTATTTAACTATGCAAATTACATGTATAATTAAATAGTTAAAACATTATCATTAGTTTATCGCATAATTAATTAAAATAACTGCAGTCATAGGCTACTTGAGGTGGGTTGACGACTGCAATACCAGCTCAAGCAGTTTGCGATGTTAAGTGAGAGGGAGTTGGGGCTTGAACTGATGCACAGAAAATATAGAATACTAAAATGACGTGTTTATCTCAGCCATTAAAACAGATCAAAAAGTTGGTCAATTGGAGCTGCTTTTTAACACAGCAGAGCTGTTTATACAGAATCGGTGTTTAGGGATTAACTCGGATTAACCTGTAACTACATTTTTAAATTAGGTCGTCCATTTAAGTTTAAATCACAGCATGGAGCAAGAGTTAGAAAGCATTTACCATTTAATCGAGCTCATGCTTTCAAATCTGTGTTTCCCCGATTACACAATGTGATTGTTGCCAAAGCTCTGCCATTTTATCTGAACGGACAACGACACAATGTGTGTTACGCTCATATTACACCTCGCTGTTCTGAAACACTCTCAGATTTTGGAAGTTTGTTTCGGGGGCGCGTCTCAAAAAGATTTCTGACAAACTTAACCAGAGCAGCCATTTAACCGACAGATAACACCACGTAGGGCTATAGGCAAAAGGCATCTAACTGAATAGATAATGCAATCATTACACCCTCTCATTTCCTTTGATGGATGATGTTGACAGATTTAATTATTTTATGGCATGTACCACAGCATCAGCATGAAATACAAATCAATTAATAGTTGTTGTTTTTTTTAAATCACCATTTAATTAATTTTGATTGTTTATGTGTACCATTTACTTATTTCATATTGGCACCCTCACCCCATCATATTCTATACCTTCAATCTTTGTTTAAGTAGTGCTGATGGTTTATTATGCCAATATATTAATGAAATGGTGCATACAAGGAATTCATGTGTGCCTCTAGTAAAGCATACAGTGGGGGAAAAAAGTATTTGATCCCCTGCTGATTTTGTACGTTTGTTCACTGACAAAGAAATGATCAGTCTATAATTTTAATGGTAGGTGTATTTTAACAGTGAGAGACAGAATAACAACAAAAAAAATCCAGTAAAATGCATTTCAAATAAGTTATAAATTGACAGCATGACAATGACCCAAAACACACAGCCAAGGCAACAAAGGAGTGGCTCAAGAAGAAGCACATTAAGGTCCTGGAGTGGCCTAGCCAGCCAGTCTGACGTCTGACCTCTGTTATTGCCAACAAGGGTTTTGCCACCAAGTACTAAGTCGAAGGGGTCAAATACTTATTTCCCTCATTAAAATGCAAATCAATTTATAACTTTTTTGAAATGCATTTTTCTGGATTTTTTTGTTGTTATTCTGTCTCTCACTGTTAAAATACAACTACCATTAAAATTATAGACTGATCATTTCTTTATCAGTGGGCAAACGTACAAAATCAGCAGGGGATCAAATACTTTTTTCCCCCACTGTATAAAGTAAACATATTTAGGCTATTTAGCAAAACAACAAATGAATACTCTGTAGCCTGTTTTTTTTTTTTGTTTTTTTTTTTTTTAATGTAATCTACTTTTAAATGAGCTTGCTAACACGATGATAATTAAATACACCAGAGCAGCATCAAAACCTAACATTATAAATTATACGTTGATGCAACTATAAGTTTACAGCAACCCAGTGGGGAAAATGTCAGTAAGCAAATTGTGTTTACAGGACCAACAGTACATTCAAAAAGTACAGGTGAGGAGATGAATTTTTTAATTAATGTTTTTGAGTATATTAATTTTTCCAGAAATAATGAAATATCCAGGAACGGACATGGAAACTGCTATAATTCATATTGTTACACACTGCAATACATACAATGTGAGAAATGTCAGATGGTGACAAGAGTGTTATTTATTTTGTTTTTGCCATTGTGACGCTTTGGTAAAATTAAAATAATGATATTGTGACAACTTTATAATAGTTAGAGAAAATCCTGTATAATCCTCCTTCTGTGATAGAGTAACACAGTTCACACAGACATGAACATGCTGTAGGCTTCATGTTACAACAACAGGCTGCAGTGTGTATTTAACAGCACAGGAGAGTGTTTGGGCTTCTTTGAAGGGGCGTGTGTGTGTATGTATACTAACTGCCATGATGAGGGTTGTGTCTAGAAAGGTGCCAGGCAACATGTTGTGGTAGGAGAATATTAAATTACCTCCTGCTCCCTTGCGTAGTCCTCTTGATCATATTCCTCTTCCTCTTCATGTTGAGTTTGTAAGGCAGCGCTATCAAAATCGATGGACATTGCTAACTAGCGTCTAAAACAGACAAGTAGTCTGCATAACAACCTGGAAGAATGTTAATAACTCAGTTTCTAGTTATTACATGCAGCTTCGTGTTCTTATAGCCATCTCAGAGTCCTACACAATTAGTAATCTGAGCTTTTCCTATTTAACCATAACCCCCGGTTAGCAATAACAATCAATCCCGACTCTCCAGCTAGATTTGCAGGCGGTTAAATAGCAGACAGAGCTATCGCTTACCTCTAATACACGAATAAGATATCCAGACTTAAATTTTCTGTAATTTCATCTCTCTCTTTCAGTCGCTAATGCAGTTTATCTACATAACGGTAGCTGTTAGCGTAGCAGTCAAATCGATGCATTTAGCAAGTAACTAAGCCAACAACAAATAGCCAGCTAGCTAAGCTTTTACACTTAAACATTAACTTAAACCCGTACAGCCTCAGTAACCAAAACCCTACAATTCCTCTCCGAGTGCTCGACTTTATCTCACGTCGACGCTACAGAAGTCGGTAATAAACTCATTAGCTGGTTAGAAACTAGCCACACTACTGTGTCTATGCTAAAATACATTGAAGGCGTCTTTCTTGAAACATGGCGCCCTGAACAGCGGCAAACATCCTGGCAGCTCATTGGCTGGTTGGATGATGACGTCATCCGCAGTCTCGCGTGCGTATGGTTTCTGGATTTCATATACAAGGACTTCCAGCTTTTTTGTTTGTTTGTTTAAGAATGTTTTGTTTGGGTTTGTCACTTTCGAAAAGCAATATGAAAATGAATATTTTCTATGCAACTCAATTATTTTACTTGCCAAGTATTTTATCCATAAACGTAAGGTATTAAAACTTAAGCCCCTTTTTTCTCACTTTCAAAGAGATATTTGGATCTATATTAAAACTTTGTCCACTTCCGGTAACAAAAAAAGCTACTGAAATGCATGATGTGAGAATGTATTTTTGTATAATTTTTTGTTCTTTATTTAATTTTTGTTTTATGGGGAGGGGTGTTGTGATTTATGTACCAGTTTTCATTAATTTCTCTTTGTTTTTCTTTTTCTCTGGTATTTTGCTTTGGCACTGTATTATGTGTGCTTATGAATGAACCCATGGCAAATAAATAAAAAAATAAAAAAAATAAAAAGTATGATATCCCATAAATCTGGGGATCTTTAACTTTCTTTACAACCAGAGACCACCGTTAACTGTAAAATTAATTCCTCAGCTCCCCTCAGTACAGGTTATCAGGGTCATTATGTAAATATGTAAAATAATATTCTGCCTACTTATTTGAAACATATATAATCTTATTCCTGCAACAGTCCATATTAGAGGCAAGTCTACATTATTTATCTGCCCGTTCAGTGACCAGTCAAATTGCTCCTTGGATATCCATCATAGACCTCACGTTTAGAACCAATGCCATAAATCTATTAATACAATGCATGCTTACATTTTCAAACATAAATTTTCACAAACATACATTTCACAGATGTAAATTTTCATTCCTTCTCCCACATACAACATACATTTCAGTTATTTTCTGAAGCAACAAATGCATCCTTTTATTTATTGTTCAAATATGAAACAACAAAACACAAGTTATGACCAGGGGTGAGGTTTCAACTTCAGTGTAGCAGTAATTTAACTGAGATTCTCATGCTATGACTCGACCATCTTAGAGGTACAGTCTTTTTTCTAAACTCACCCAAAATCTTATTTATTTGTGAAAACCAGAAACTTGAGCAATTTGCTTTAATCATTGGTGCCATAGTTCATCTTCCTAAACCTTGGAAAGTGGATCTTTAAGCAAAAACAAATCATGCTTTGACAGTGTTCAACAGATAAACATTCTTCCTTTCTATTACAGAGCATCACCACACCTCTAAAATAAAAGGTAAAAGGTATACCTTTCAAATATTTGCTATAACCAAATGTCAAGACGTTATTAAAATAACACTTTCCAAGATGACTCCAATGACTCTAAAGAAGAGACTCGAAGGATTCAAAACAGCAGATTTTCTTTGGGCATTTCGGTGTTGTTTGGGGCTTATAAAGCTGTTGGGGTTTAAGTATCAGCAGCTGCATAACACAAACTAGCCAGATTAAGCACACACTTCTTGTCATTCAGTGATCAGGGGATTTAAGACCTGAAAGGAGTTTGTGTCTCCGACAGCCCTTTGAGCCATCTGGGTGTTTGGTGAATAGACTGTTTTTCAGGGTCTCGAGTGGTCACTCAAGCCAGTTTACTGACAATGGCCTGGTTGAGTGAATTCAGCTGATTGGTCCATTTGTCTAGGGCTGTATATCGAGCACCGCCTCTCTTCTGGTGATCAAGCTCCAACAGCTGGTTGACCTGGTCAATGCGGCCATTGATTGTACTGAAACATTTCATCAATCACGACATACCAGTAAATAACAAGCTTTCATGTTTCACACAATTTCCACACAGATATATCCTTCCCGATGTATAGGAATATTTGCTTTGTTTTTATATATAAAATATAAATGTCATGACAACTTACTTGTCTAATATGCACTGCACGAGCAAGCTTTCCACATCCACAACATCGATGTTCAGTTCCTGCACAAAAATAGCCACCTAGTCAAGACACAATAATTGAACTTTCGACAACAGACTTAAATTCTACAGAAAACATATTACCTTTGAAATGAAAGGTATGTGTATTCTAGTGTAAGGCTTAATTAATTTGATGAGCACTTGCGTTCTTATGTTCCGTAACAGCTCTAGAGAAAAAATAAAAACAGAAGACGGATGTTCAGTCACATTCACTAAGTGGGGCATCACTTATTTGTATTTGTTCCATTTAGAGTTAGTTACAAGTCAGACTCACCTTCAATATGTTCTCTGATGAAGGGGTCATCCATTATGTTACTGTGATTCGTCTTCAAGATTTTCTCAAACTCTGTGATGTCATTGTTCTGGTAGGCACTGTAATTAAACAAACAAACAAAAAAATTGACAAAACACTACTATGATGTACATCAGAATGACAACTGGCTTTCAGAATGAATGAAGACATTTTGAGAATTATTTCATGATATTAAATTACATGTAACACGAAGTGTAATTATAAGCTCCCTGGACAAAAATTTAAAAAAACAGAAAAAAAAAAAAAAAAAAAAAAAGAGTCACATCCACCTAATAGCACAACGTTAATGGATTGTGCATCTGGACAAACATAACTTGGAATAAAAGCTGAATCTCCATTTGATGACCAAACTCTGAGGTGTATATAACGCACGAATACTAAGATAGTGTTGGGGGAAGTACATCACAGAGTGGCTAAAGGGTATTCTAGTATTTGGTGTGATGAGAGGACATCCGTCCAGTCAAAAGAAGTCACCGTATTTGCTGACGTGCCACAACAAACGCTTCTACGCAAAATGGGATTAGGTTGTGGGTAAAACACAGCCAGCCATGCTGAAGTGCAGCTCAGTAAAGAATAGAGTGAGCTATAATTGAAAGAGATCTCAAGATTTCTTTATTTGTCACATTTACATTACAGCACAGTGAAATTCTTTTTTCATATATCCAAGCTTGTTAGGAAGCTGGGGTCAGAGCACAGGGTCAGCCATGATACAGCGCTCCTGGAGCAGATAGGAATAAGGGCCTTTCTCAAGGGCTTGAACCCCCGACCTTCTGATCAGTAACCCTAGTGCTGATATTACGGCAAGTGTTATGGATTTTTTTTTTTGTCTAGGAAGCTTATGTAATTTGTCTTACTTAATTCATTCTTTATCTTTAAGCTGCCTTACCTTACCAAGTTCGTCATTGCTAGAATTTCTGGATCATTCTTGTAGGGTTTTGCCTAGCCACAAAACATCATTTTAGAAAATCACACCACAAACTGGAAACACAAAGACGCCATGTTGTATTTTTCATTACCTCTTGAGAATCAAATGGGTTTATTCCTGACTTCATCAGCATGTTGGCCAAGACCAAGTACTTTAAACACGTAGTTCGTCTGGGGCTTCCGGATTCATCGTAATTTTTGAATGCTTCAAAAAAGTCTGTGTGCGCCTTCTCAAACTCTCCCTCCCTTAAGTGCATTTTCCCACCACATTCTAGATCAGAGTGTGTGCACACACACAAACACACACACAAACACACACACAAACACACACACAAACACACAAATCAGAAAATGGAGACTGTAATTTAGGTAATCACAGTGAAAGAACATAATTTCTTTGTTATTATTACTGTACGAGTAACCGATTTAGTAAACAAGAAATACAGGGTGTCCCAAAAGTCTCCATACATAGGGAAAATTAACACTATTTAGTTTTTTTTCCCCAAAAAATGTTTCATACTTAGTTACTTAGATAGACTTTAAAAATGCCTTTGACAAAAGAAGAACATACATATTGAAATCATTCTCATGGCTGGAACGAGAAACTGTCACAAAGGTTGCAACAGACATGCATAACACCAGATTCAGTTCATCATGAGTAGGAGACACGACTCTGTGTGCTTACAAAGAAATGGCAGTCATGTAGAGGATATTTTGTAAATAAAGTTACATTTATACAAAAAGTATACATTACATTTGTACAAAAAGTGTTAATCTCTCCTATATACGGAGACTTATGGGACACCCTGTAGATATTAGAGGAAAAATTACCCCGGATGACTCCCATGATGAGTGGATGTGGGATTGCTGACTTGATGTGTAAAGACTGCTCATAGAGAGCTTTCAGCTTCTTGTTGTTTTTTTGAGCGGTGTACATCTGAATTTCCAAAGCGTAAATCTCCAGCAACTGTGTGCCTTTCTTCAGATCATCTTCACCATCATCAGTCTTCACAAAGACAATGGAACAATTACAATCAAATGACACCTCTCATCTAAACTTAAAAGTTTCCACACCTGTGCTCGTTTACCTGGCATGACTGGTGCAACTGCCTGAGAATTTTCTGAAGTTTTCCATACTCTTCTCTCTCCAAGTACAACTTGCCTAACTGGATTGAGCAGAGGAACACATTTATATGTTGGAAATGCAGCAGAATTAGTTCAATTAGTTCACAGAATGTTTATGGATAGGAAGGACACATATATACTTGGATAATAACGTAAAAACTAGTTCTTATAGATTGCGTGGTCTAGGTTTTACTGGTCACGATAAGTGTTTAAGAAATCATCATAAATACCTTTGTATTGGTTTTAAACCACAGCCTGTCATTTTTGGCGTCCTTTAATGCTTCTAGAGTCGTCTCATAAAATTCTTGAAGCAAGTCCATCTGTAACGGGGACGAAACAGGAAATTCACAAACGTTTCTTTTCCACCGAGTTTCTCTGAATTCACAGCATTTCATTTTAAACACATTATTATTACGAATTATTATTATTATTATTATTATTATTGTAATTAAGGAAACTGTAATATTTTAGATCAAGGTTCCCAACTAACTAATTATTTACTGCATTAATTAACATTTTAAAAAATGTTGGACTTAGCTTTTCAAAAACATACGTAATGTTAACAAAGTAAGTTATCACATGTATTAATTTACTTTTGTATAAATATTAATTAAATACATTTGCATTGATGTTTATTCAATCTGACTTTTTAGCACAATTTAATGGAAGAAAATTGAAATAACCGCTTATATCTTAATGTTGATCATTTATTAACTCTGATCTCCAGGTGTAAATACTGGAACATGTTTTTCAGCCTTACTTCAGAATTCTGCCAGTTAATACCCTCAAACATGTTAATTAATGTGTTGGTTCATATTGGTCATTATTGATAAAAATGTACATCCGAATGCAAAAATTGTGCATTCGAATTTAAGATGTGTAGCGAGCACTAGCACCGATTTTAATTAAAATATACTGTTGAAAAAAATATTACCAATGCACTAAATGTTTTTTTAAAAAGAAAAACTCTAGAAAGAATAGTTCTAGTGTCTCAAATAATCCAGTCATAGTCAATAACGTCAGGGATTGAGCCGCTTAAACTGCGTGAGCTGAAGCCAAACAGTGAATGAACACCGTTAAACTGAAGCGCTTTACTAGCGGGTTAATTAACTCACCCAAACGCATCCTATACACATACGAGATTAATCAGATACATACACAACATAAACCTAGTATTACAACTTGCTTCTGCACAAAATGATCGTGGAATGGCTAGGTTTAAATTAAATAATTGATGGCATGAGCATGTATTTATACTGGTCATCAATATTAATAGAAGTGTTAGTTACACTGTTAATGTTATTTAAGGTGCAAAAATGCTAACACTTAAAGAGTTATTCAAGTTAATGAATGTGTTAAATTATGTCAGTTAAGGGAACTGCAAAGCGTTACCATGGAGACAATACCTGTTTGGAGGTTGAAATGTAATCTAGAATGGAGTTGATGGATTTCTCAGAGTAGTTCCTTGTGACAGCACTTCGTATATACGTCAAGAGCTGTTTGTATCGGTTCATCATTTCCGGAAAGTTTGTCTGAATGGGGAAAAAAAAAGATTGCGAGAAAAAGGATCAAATATTCATCAGCCATTATTAAAACATTTTCAAAAATTCCAAAGTCAAGTCCTTGCTTCTTACCAACTTAAAATTGATTTTAATCATCTGTTTTAATGCTTTGAAACCCCATTCTCCTTTTTCACCCTCAAGCTCCAGCACCTAGAGTTCAGACAAGAATGAGGTCATTTCTTTAACAGCAAACTTTACGGGTTGAATATTATATATACACACACACACACAATATATATATATATATACACATACAGTAAATAAATAAACAAGGCTATGGGCAGTGAATCAAATAAAGTAGCTATTGAGCAAAAAAAACAATATGAATGGTAATCACACTGGATTATAACAGAAAAACTATAATAGGTATAAAAAAAAATTAGTGTATGCAAAAGTATTAGTCATGAATATATGTAAGAGATATGTACACTGTATATACACAACAGAAACCAGATTATCCATGGATAATATACAATGTATATACAGATTTATACCATGGTCTGTCTGAATACTCCATTCTGATTGGCTGGAAGGTGTGCGTTCAAACCATATAATGCACAGGTAGTTCCAGTTAGTTTAATCGCCGTTCTAAATTAATGCGCTGCCTATAAACAACTGTAACCATAGTAACACACAGTTGCATACAGTGGCTAAACTCAGAGCTTCATTATTAGTAGAGACGCGGCATAGACGCAGGTAATTCACACACGCACAATCTCTCTCTCTCGCTAATAACCATTTATTATAATCCAATCAAATAAATGGAATCTTATCGCACTATGTATGCTTGTCTCTGTGTATGATTTAGTGCGGGCAGAATTCGAGATCTAACGACCCGTATATAAAATAACGAACAAAAATTAACCGTTATTTTTATCCTTTCAATCAAATTTTGTACGGCAAACATCAACGACAGATTTAACTCGTCAATGCTGGCAAATGACCATGGTATAAGTGAGATAATCCACGGCTAGGTGTGCGTTACATGATTTTAATGCACTCCACGGAGGCAACCACCCACGTCTCGCGTTAAAATCGTGTGATTCACACCTAGCCGTGGATTCTCCCTTACATATAAAGAGAACCTAGGGTATACACTATGAATCTTTCAATTATAAATAAGTGATTATAAATAACTGAGTGCTGCTTTACCTTCTGGAAACTGCTCAAAGCAGCTTTGGGATCATCTTCCTTTAGGGCTTTAGAATTATAGTACTGATTCTCCAGGTCAACATTTGGCTCAGAGTTGCTGTCCTCTGAGTACTCCTGAAATTGAAACAGAGAACAGAGAAACACATCAGCTATGAAGATTATCAAGTGTGTTTTAGCATCTTGCTTGTAAAGTAAGTCCGGGCACACTGTATGTCAGATACATCCACTGCACCGCAAAACTTGCAAACACTTCAAACAAGAACACTTCGATTCGAGTCAAATCCGTCTTGTCAAAACGTAGAGCATCTGTAAAGAGGAGGCAGGATTTTAGTGCCACTAATCAAACATCCTCAATTCCCAACTAAAATTTATAGCAAATCACAGACATACGCAAGAAACCGATTAAGGTTAAATTTTGTGCAACCAAAACATTTACGCATACAGCACATTTTACAGAAACATTTTAGAAACACAATCCAGCTACCCAAACTAGCTGTACTGTTTTAAAACATACTTTAAAAGTACTTTTATTCCAATCGCAGTTTGATTCTAGTTGACATTATTCAAATTTGTTTTCAAATTAGCGATATTTGGATTAAAGCTATTTAATTTAAGTGAACAGTAAAACTGGCTTAAAACTATAAAAGCTAAAACTAGGTTTAGGTGTTTTGTTTTTTCAAGCAAACAAAAACACATTCATAGCATTATATAGACTTCTTCCTATATCCCAGAAGTGGAAAATGGAAATCTAATTCACGTCTGCATGCAAAATGACATCACACGTTACCATTAAATGTCAGGCTTCAAAATTATCGCACGTTTTTAAAAGCTGCTAAAAACATTTATTCACTCCAATGTTTTTTGTTTTTTTTTTAAAGTTGCCTTACTTTTTCCTGCACATTACTTTATATTACTTTAACTGTTGCACTTTCTACTTTCTATTTCTGCAGACCTCTTAGTATATATTTTTAGAGTTTGTTCTTTCTGTCAATACTATTATTAATTTCATTATTATTATTTGCCTATTTTACCATTTTATTTTTGACTAAGGGCAGCAAGACAGCAGGTAAAGTAGCCACCTCACAGCTCCCGGGTTAGACCCCGAGCTCATGCTACTGTCTGTGTGGCGTTTCACATGTTCTCCACGTGCCTGTGTGGCTTTCCTCTGGGTTCTCTGGTTTCCTTCCTTCTCAAAAAAAAAAACAAAAAAAAAACATGTTGGTAGGTAGGCTGGCTACACTGAATTGGCCCTAGGTGTAACCCTGACCAGGATAAAACTGGTTACTGAAGATGGTGAATGAACAATTTTTTTTTAACTGTTCACAACATAAAGCAGTTGAAGCTGCATTTTAAATATATGCAAGGTGAGACAAATAGTGTATAATTGTTGCATAACAATAATAATAAAATTGCAGCATATAGTTCACATCACTGTAGTGGATGCTTTTACTGTCCATGTATCACATTATGTCCGTACATCATCAGTTTACCTCCCAATGTCAGTGTAGTCACTATACTAAATAAAATAATTATTTACTACATTATTATTTCACTTTAGACATGCCGGAGTGATTCAGTGACAGCTCTCTGGCTGCACGGGGCTAGCGAGCTAGCTAGCAGGCGTTTAGCTTGCTGTAATACTGCATACTGTAGCGGCAGATATCGACAAAATGACACAAGACATATTACAAACTTCACGACTATATAACGACAGTTCCTGTTCGTCACACTTTGCTACATAAACAGGGCGAGTAGCTAACTGAACACAAGCGAAGCTAAAACGTTAACAACCATAAGCTAGCTAGGCTAGCGACCCCGTGTGCGGTAGCTGGCTATCCAGTCAGCGAGATAACCTGGATACCTGCTAGCACGCTAACATGTTAGCCTTATTGTCTCACGCTAACTGCACTCAAAGACAAAACATTAGCGATAGTAAGCAGCATGCATATAAATTATGTCAGTTACTTCATTTACCAGGTCATAATCCTCTTCATCGTCGCACATGAAATCATCTTCCATGTCAGACATTTTGACCGGTGAACAGGGCCGAAACACTCCCACAATCCTCCGCGCTTCAAAAATAATCACAGTGTAAGACGTACTGCGCATGCGCAACAGACGTGCCCTTCGCTCTGATCCCTGGTCAGATGTGCGCCATCTCTTATCATAATCAGTGCGCTGCATGAGAGGATGAAACTGCTCCCAGACCTGTTTAACTTCTGCTAGCCACCCAACGCTTTTTTGAATGAAGTCCTCTTCTTCCGTATAGCTGGAAATATGTTCCGGATATGACCGTCACCTGATAAACTGCTCGAGTTTTAAGAAAACAGGTTGTAGAGTATCTGCGAGTATCTGCGAGATATCATCTGTGTCCTAATGGAAGTAAATCCACCGAAAATCAAGGTGCTGCTCAGCGACAACGACAGGTAGGTTAACTCCCCCAAGTAGAGACTCCTCAGTAGGTAAGTCTCCACTGACTTAATGTGCGTATGCAAAAGTAATGCAGTGGAATTGTGTTAAAGTTTCCGTCAATTTTGCTCAGCAATTATGCGATCACTTCATTTCCTGTCAAAGATCTACTCCCGCATAATTGTTTTCTTTTTGAAAATATCATTACAGATTTTTACCATCATGTCTTTCATATAAGTGGGAGAGAATATACAGACAACCGGCTCATATTATCCAGTTTCCTAGCTATAAATCGTGTCATTGGTCTCAGTTAATCCTCACAGCACACTAAGAAGACGGTGCAGAAATAAAGCAATTCATTTCATCAAACTACTAAGAAACAACAATCTATATACTGCACAATCTATATACTGTACAATCTATATACTGTCGACTTCACCCCCCCCCCCACCATACTCCTGTCATATGACATTACAATACACGCACTAGCAGTATTTTCCCTGTTAAACAGTTAAACAGCACTTGTGCATATCCCAGCCCACTAAAACTACACTTTATCTCAATTTATAATCATTAAAATGCATCTCATGCTTGAAACTCTTTCCCATGATTATTATTCACCCCTATGACATATTTTGAATATTCCCAAGTCAGAATTTTCTGACGATCATGGGAAGAAGAAAATTATGCTTTCTTATTCATTTTCTTCATTTTCAGTGTGCTATTGAATGATGGAGCCACTTTGAAAGTATACATATGCTGCCCAAATTGAAGACTGAAAATAAATTATTAATTAAAAAAAAAAAAAAAGTTGATCATTAGAGTCCTTGATGTCCCAATGCCATCAGCACCACAGTTGTCACCCAGGTGTTGATCAGTGCCATGAACAACTGTGCTACTTAAAATGTTTTTCTTCTCTGTCATAGGCTGAAAAGCCCAAAGCAAAGAAAAAGTCTCAATTTGCTGGTAGTCTATTATGCCATTTCTAGTTTTACTATCTCCTTATTAATCTGTTAATACAACACAACATAAGCAAGTGTCCATTCTTAACCAGCATACAACTGTCTTACAACACAACAAGAAAGACAACGGATACACAAAAATACCAGTCTGTTTTTTTTTTGTTTTTTTGTTGGTTTTTTTTCCATTCCTTTTGATAAAAAGTGGCTTATTCTGTAGCCACTGGCATAAGTATTTAGTATAAGAAATGTACACTACCCCAGGATAAACTGTTTGAAATCTTTTGTCAGCCCTTGTATCATGTATCTACCAATTATCAGTAGTAGATTTCAATAAGAGTACCGATGTGCACTACACTAGTAAACCCACACACTAAAAAAAAAAAAAGAAAAGTAAGTAGAAGCTTTGTACAGGTTTTCTTCCAGACAGTATGGAAACAAATGTAACCAAAATATGTGTTTTTGTGACATGTTAACTTGCTCATGTTTCTGGCACTTTTCTGCAAAGTGCCTTCGGTTGAGACAGGATACATTTGAGCAGTTGAGGGTTATAAGGATGTAGGACCCAACAGTGGTAGCTTGGTGGCAGTGCTGGGATTTGACCTAATACTCAATTAGACCTAATACTAGTAGAGTGATATGTACAACCCCAATTCCAAAAAGTTGGGACGCTGTGAAAAATGTAAATAAAAACAGAATGCAATGATTTGCAAATCTCATAAACTCATATTATTCACAATAGAACATAGAAACATATCAAATGTTTAAACTGAGGAAATGTACCATTTTAAGAAAAAAAAAATTGGTAATTTTGAATTTCATGGCCGCAACACGTCTCATAAAAATTGGGACGGGGCAACAAAAGGCTGGAAAAGTAAATGTTACTAAAAAGAAACAGCTGGAGGAACATTTTGCAACTAATTAGATTAATTGGCAACAGGTCAATAACATGACTGGGTATAAAAAGAGTATCTTAGAGAGGCAGAGTCTCCCAGAAGTAAAGATGGGATGGAATCTGGATGGAAGCATATGTTGCTCTAAAACCTGTCTATACATTTCAGTATTGATGGTGCCTTTCCAGATGTGCAAGCTGCCCATTCCATAGCCACTAATGCACCCCCATATCATCAGAGATGCAGGCTTTTGAACTGAGTGCTGACAAAAAGCAGGATGGTCCCTCTCCTCTCCTCCTCCTTTTATACCCAATCATGTTACTGACCTTTTGCCAATTAACCTCCAGCTGTTTCTTTTTAGTAACACTTACTTTTCCAGCCTTTTGTTGCCCCGTCCCAACTTTTTTGAGACGTGTTGCTGCCATCAAATTCAAAATTACCTTATATTTTTCTTAAAATGGTACATTTCCTCAGTTTAAACATTTGATGTGTTTTCTATGGTCTATTGTGAATAACATATGGGCTTATGAGATTTGCAAATTATTGCATTCTCTTTGTATTGACATTTTACACAGCATCCCAACTTTTTTGGAATTGGGGTTGTATATGGCCAAACACACTGGCCCTTATGCAAAAGTACAGTAGGGCCACAAATACAGGGTGAGGGGCCATCAGGATGACTGCTGCATGCTTTGACTCTGCTGCATTCACATCACCTCCTGAACACCTCAAGGATGCAAGAAAGCGAAGAGAGTAAATAGCTTCCTTTTGTATGTGTAAGCTGATTGGCTGCCGCAGGTCCAAAAAGATGTCACACAAACCCTCAATGATTTTTCTTTATTTTTATTTTATTTTGTTTATTTATTGCCACTGCAAAATATACATTTTACTCAACTTGTTACCTTGTGCAAATATGGGCATCTGCAATTATAAGAAAATTTGAACTTGTAAACTTTGGCTTTAGATCTGTGTGATTAGTAGAATTGTAGCTTATTTGTACTTTTTCCATTACAGACTACAGAAACTCAAAAATGCATTTACTGGAAAATATGAAGAAAGTCCTCTGTTTTATGCCTGTGCTCCTGGCAGAGTGAATTTAATAGGTTGGTTATAGTTTATCTCTCACATACGTGCTAGCGATACATAATGTAACTGATTGCACTGATTATATTAGTTTAAATCCATTACAGGCGAACACATTGACTACTGCGGTTATGCCGTCCTCCCTATGGCTATCGAGCAGAATATCCTTGCTGCTGTGTCCGTGAACAACTCTCAGACAATCCAACTGGCCAACACTGACCCCAAATACAAGTAAGTGTACCTGGTTCCAGGGAGAGTCATGTCATAACCTGATGATGGCACTGTTGAATAATTTACTCAATAATTTCTATGGGTTTTTTTTCTACAGGGACTTCACAGTGTCTGTCAGTGAAATCACCATAGACCCAGAGAATCCTCAATGGTATTATTACTTCCTTTGTGGAGTCAAAGGTGTTCAGGTGAGAGAAGCAGATAAAATAGCTCATCCTTAGAGTGCATTTAAAAGTCTAACATTTAACACTATTGATTTGTGTTTTACAATTTTCAACATTTCAGGAACATCTGAGCTTGTCTTCTCTGGCTGGGATTCGGTGTGTTGTAGATGGAACGATTCCAGCTAGTTCAGGCCTGTCTAGTTCCAGCGCTCTGGTGTGCTGTGCTGGCTTGGTCACAATGGAAGCCAACCAAAAGTCTGTCTCCAAAGTAAAGCAGAATCTCTAATCTACACTTTTGGTCATGAATTTCCTATGTTTATGACATTATTAGGTAACACTCTGTGCTTGGGCCTCTATACAAACCATCTATAGACTGAATCATGAAGTTTAAGTTTAAGTTCTTCTCAACATGTCAAAACATGGGATTAGGGACGAGTTGTCAATGTCAATGTCAGGTTTATTTATATAGCACCATTAAAAACAACATAGGTTAACCAAAGTGCTTGACAACAATAGTTACAAAAGCTAAACTAGAAATATCAGATATCAAAAGAAAGCCTAATATTGTAAAAGTCTTTCCATAACAATCATATAACAAATATAAAACTATCTCTACGACTGGTCAAATGTCAAGAAAAAGAAATAAGTTTTTAACTTGGATATAAATATAGTACAAGGATCAGTACTAATGTGTAGAGGCATGCTATTCCAAAGCTTAGGGCCAGCCAGAGCGGAAGCACGATCACCCCTAAGCTTCAATCTAGATCTGGAAACTGTTAGTAGCACTTGATCACATGACCTGAGAGTTCTAGAGGGGTTATAAAAGGATAGGAGCTCCATAAGGTATAAAGGAGCTAGATTGTTAGGAGAATTGTAAACTAGTAGAAGTCTTTTGAAATCAGTTCTGTAGCCAGTGTAGTGAAGCAAGAACTGGGGTAATGTGTTCGCACTTCTGAGTACCTGTCACATCAGGAGCTGGCAGGAGCATTCTGGACTAATTGTAATCGGGCCATAGACGTCTGATTAATACCAGTGTAGAGAGAGTTGCTGTAATCCAGATGAGAAGACATAAGTCACTTTTTGAACATCCTTAACATTTAGAAAAGACAGACCAAAACCATTGATGGTCTATAATGATCTACTAAACATCAAGTGCTATAAAATAAAGCTATCCAAATAAATCAAAAGGGTACTATCCAAAACAAGCTGCAAGTCTGTAGACTTCTGATAAAATATAACAACCATAAAATGAGTCATCCAAATAAGTAAAGAATAAAACATGACAGGAAATGCTGTTGTAGGAAATTTAACAATGGGGTAGTGTGATGCCGCCCCAAATGTGATTATCTTCCAGTAACAGCCCTGAAGTGATTTATTTGTCTTATACCACAGCAGTATGCCAATAATGATTTTTTTTTTTTTTTTTTACTCATTAAAGAAAAGCATGCTGTAATTGTTGTAGAATATCCAAAAATCATGTTTTGTGGAGGGTCTGCCATGCAAGTCCCCATATCTACAGAAATGGTAACATTTTAGAATGAGTGCATTAATTAATCAACACCTTCTGACCAAATAGAACAGAGCATCCAGCAGTGCTCTGGTCTAAATTGAAGAAGGCTGATAGTCTATAGAGTGTGGATAGATTTGTGTCTTTCCATCAATCAGAGATGATGTGGTTTTTATTGCAGCAGTTTTGTGTCACTATTACTTACTCTTTTTCAGCCCAGGTGTATAGTGTGTATTAGTGGAAGACATGTTATACCTCTCAGTGGATCACTGGTTGATCTACTAAATGTCAACATGTAGCAGACTGGGATATTTCCTTTAGGATTCGTTGACAGGCTGGTTGAATCACTCGACAGGTTGTTAACAGTTTGCAGATGGTTTGTTGGCTGTAGGTGGTGTACAGTGTACTATAAATTGTTATAATCATATACAATGTTATCTTTTTTATTTCCACCAGTAGCTAAATGCATAAAATTTACACACGATTAAAATCCTACCTTTTTTTTTTTTGACAGGTATTGTTGGCTGAGACATGTGCCAAATGTGAACGCTATATTGGAACTGAAGGAGGAGGGATGGATCAATCCATATCTTTCCTCGCTGAAGAGGGAACTGTAATGTATTTCATTCTCATCCTTATGCATAGAAAAAAAAAAACATCTTAACAACTCAGAACTTCATAGGCATGCTTTATATATGATGATGTGGTACTGCACATCATCATAACACCTGTTTGTATTTTATTTTCTAGATGAACTGGTTTGGCTTCTTCTTGGTTGGTTTCTTTATTTCTGTTTTCTAATTGTCTGTTTTCTCAACATGGTTATCACTCAAGGCAAAGCTGATCGAGTTCAATCCCCTGAGAAGCACAGATGTGAAGCTCCCAGATGGTGCCGTCTTTGTAATTGCTAACAGTTGCGTGGAGATGAACAAGGCAGCCACGTCACACTTCAACATTAGAGTGGTGGAATGCCGCATTGCTACGAAGGCGAGGAGCTCATCATATTGCACTGCGTTTTATTTTTCATTAAAAAGACAGTGTGGTCTTTGATTAGCTTACTGTACCTTTAAAAGTGAATAAGCTAAATTACATGTACATACTTTTGAAGAAATCCTTAATAAGTCAAATTAAGAGGCAAACTTGTTCACTCTGTTCACAGATACTGGCAAAGGTCAGAGGCCTGGAGTGGAATAGCCTGCAGAAGCTGAGAGAACTGCAGACACAGCTGGGCTCGAGTCTGGACAAGATGCTGGATTTGGTGGAGGAAGTCCTTCACCCCGAGCCCTACACCAGAGAAGAAATTTGCAGGATTCTGGGAATCACCACTCAGCAGTTGTGTGACAATATCCTCAGTGCTAACACACAGCATGGTAAGGGCATACAGGACTTATAGTGAATCTAAGAATCTGGACCTTCTGAGCCTTTCATTCACATGTAGATCAAATACAGTAGTCCCTGTTTCTCTTGTTACTTCAGTGACTCACTTCAGGCTGTACCAGCGGGCCAGGCATGTGTACAGCGAAGCGGCACGTGTGGTGCAGTTCAAGGCTGTGTGTGATTCTGCACCTGCTGATGCTGTTCTGCAGCTTGGTGGGCTAATGAACCAAAGCCATACAAGCTGCAGAGACTTGTATGAGTGTAGCTGCCCAGAGCTGGACCAGCTGGTGGACATTTGTCGGTGAGTGAGAGGAAAACTTCTTACAGTAAGTCTTAAGACTCTTAAGACTTTAACTGAGCAATGTCAAATAATTGGGGGTCAAAGAGTGATGCAACTTTGTATTTATGATGTACTGAAGACTGATACAAAAAGGAATAAGAATTAGGAACATACGTTCACAAATAATAGAAAATAATGGAACATAAATTCAGTTATTCAGCTCTGTAAGGAAACAGATATCCAATGTGAAACAAACAATAATGTGTATTTTTAAATTTCCCATTTAACAATGCATGTCCCAATGAATTAGACCATCTTTTATAATTGTATAACACATTTTATACTACTTTGTCAAATCCCCTTTACATTTTTGGATATCGTCCTGATGGCAGGACAGTGGGAATGTAACTGGGACAAATAGTCCTCCCTTTCATTTCATATCTTCAAAGACCAGTCATTTTTGCATTTATTTTTTTAAATTTCTGCCTCGTTGCCCCCCCTCCCCAAATTGGTTTCCTGTCAATTCCCATCCACTAGCTAACTCTCCCCATCATACAACTACCACCTAGTGAGGGTGAAGGCTAACGTGCTTCCTCCAAGATACATGAAGCCAACCAACCACTTCAAACTCCTGCTCCTGCTGCATCACAGGGCAGTGTAACACACCCGGCGGAACACACTATCTGTCTTCTTCCACACACGAGCTCACAGACACCCGTGATTAGCTAGCGTTGACAGGGGAGAGAGTGTGCCACTCCTCCCACCTAGAGAGCCCAGCCAATTTTGCTCCATTGACTCCCAGCCACAGACACCTGGCATCATCACGATGTGAACATGCAATCTCCAGTAATAGTGTGAATGCTTTTCTGTTGCACCACTCGGGAACCATTTTCAGAAATGACATGAAAAACATTCTTAGTATTTTTCTAATTTTTGTTGAAAAATTCTATAATATTGACATAAGATTAATGTACTGTAGGTGACTGCCCACACTCTGTAACATGGTGTTCTCCACAGGGAGGCTGGTGCAGTGGGTTCCAGGTTAACAGGCGCTGGATGGGGAGGCTGTGCTGTTTCCATGGTACCCACTGAAAGGACGGATTCTTTTCTCCGGACAGTGAAGGAGCGTTACTACATGCCTGATTCTCGACGAGCAGCTCTGGTAAAGCAGAGCCTTTTTGTAACAAGGCCAGGGGGAGGAGCAGCTATTTTTACAGAAGAATAAAAACTGAGGGAGATTTATATATTGGAGGGTTTTTTTTCCTCATGACCAAACTATCAATTTTATTGCTTCCAATCAGGGAAAGCGGTATATATTTCTTCAGATTGTAGGTCTGATTGAAAATAATTTTAGATAATTTGCCTGAATTATGCACTGATTAAAAAGATTGTGGTAGATTGCTGTGTTTCCTGATGTGTAGTTTCTGCATAGTTTATACAGTAAGTCATCTACCAGAATGAGGAACATAAGCTGGTGGATGGTTGCCATGGTACCTTAACTAACTAACTCTCTCAAAATATCACTCTCAACATTAATGTATTCTGTGTATGTATTGTATGCTCACACTAAAGTTAATAAACCCTAAGTAAACAAATCAGAGAGATGGAACAATTTTAGAATGGACATTTTATGTGTCATATAAAAAGTAAAATGAATTGTATAAAATCCATGCATATAAATAAAAACAATAAACAATTTGCATGGTCTTCATTGACAAAATTCACAGCAGGAAATTCTCAAACATTCTTAACATATGTAACATGTTAAATTAAATGAGGCAAATTGTACATCCATATAAACAAAACTCCCTATAATTTTCATAGTTTTAAATAAATAAATAAAAACATAAATATCAGTGTAACATAACCTGTTGATTTAAACATTATTCTGTACATCAGGTATTTGCAGAGTTTGTAACATGGGGAAGAAAACAACAACAAAGCCTTGATGGCAGAGAGATACTGAAATACTGGACAAAAATCAAAAATATACTTCTTTTACTGAGAATCAAATCAAAAAGGCACAAATATTTCCTTTTGTATAAGGACAGTGAAACGAATGCCCGATTTGTTATCCTTTCTGTAGACAGTGTAGTTACTGTACACAGTAAAAGCTTTACCTGTCGGTGGAGGGGGATGAAAGGCACAGCTGTGTAGCCTCTGAACTATAACTTCAATCTTATGCACTTTTGCTCTTTTCATCTTCCTGTGGTCTGCATGCAAACCTGATGCCGACTACAACGTGGTATATGTGCACTAGAGAGGTATAATAAGAAATAAACAGTGTATTCACATGTAGTATTGTTTAGTATGTAAAAATGGTGGTGCGGCTAAGTTTTTTTCCTTAATGCTGTGCCCTACCAATGCTAATAATAATTTACAAACAATCTAGTTTTCTAGTCTAAAACTGACATTGTGCAGTTTATTATAAATCATCAACATTGTGTAACATTAGTAAGGTCATAGGGCAGTAGGGTTAATTCTGTTTACTAATGTTCGATGATTTGACCTTTTAAGTGAAATATGTTACATGCGCAAACCTTTACTACATCCGATGTGTATTTGAAAGAATTTAGCAAAGTTAGAAATGAATCAAAATTGAACAATACAACAAGTTGTCAATTAAGCATTACAATTATTCAAGTAGAGGTATTATTGTATCAGTAAGTGTAAACTCCTTCAATCCTGTCTTAAATAATAACATTGCTTTCAAATGATTTCTTTCTAATTGTGAGACTGTAAGTGTCTAGTAAAACAGACAAGTTGGTCATAGTTTTAAAACTATCTATAAATAATATAAATCCTGAGAGGACTGTTGTAGTTTACCAGTACCTCAGATAATTGCATTGAAATTATGCACACAGTTAACTCGATTGCTCTGCAATATACTGGAAGCATATGAAGGGCTTTGTAGAAATTCTCCAAAAAGGTGAATGTCTGAAGCAACATTTCCACATTTGCATGCTTGTCTCAGTCAGTCGGGGAAATTAAATGAAAACTAAATAGAGTGGAAACTTAGCGCGTTCTCCGAGTCGGTGACTCGCAATTAAATGAAAGTGCACCAAGAGAACAGAGTGCATTTGCATGAACAAGGAAATTAGTTGAGGAAGATAAGGAGTCTTATCTGTGCTTCATTATGCTTGCTCTTTGGAGTCTCTCCTGTGCAATGCTGCTTTTCTTTTAGTGCCACCCCATGTGTATATCTTCTGCTGTTTGACCATCCAGAACTGCTCTCCATATAGCTTTACAGCACTGAGCTTGACTGGAGGGTTCTGTATATCACATTGGGATGATATGAACAATTCAGATTCTAATCGTGTGTGTGTGTGTGTGTGTGTGTGTGTGTGTGTGTGTGTGTGTGTGTGTGTGTGTGTGTGTATATATATATATATATATATATATATATATATATATATATATATATATAGTCATGTATCTAGCACAACCTTTTCATAGAGTACCGACAAGTTCACCTGATGCTGCTCCCTGCTGTTGGACATGACTACAGAGAAATCCCCTTACCTTCACTGAGCTGGGATTTTTCAGCTTGTCCTACATGTTGTATTGTCTGAAAATTGATCAGATTGTGTGTTGTGTCTCTAGGCTGTGTTTGTTTCCATGTCTGGGATTCTCTGTAACTCCAGAATACATAGTCTCTTCAGCAGCTGTTGTGTGGTTCATGTCCGTTTCCTTTGTTGCTATGTTCTCCATCCAACTGGTACTGCTTTTGATTCTCTGTGGAGATGAGCCAGGTAAGGCTGAGGTGGAGGAAGTGGGGACCTTCATGTTCTTGCCAGAGGTAATGAGCTCTCCATATCCCTGCTGGTGGGCGAAGGCGTAGGCAGAGCGGCGGGAACTGGTCCTGCGCACTCGTCTCAGATTCTGCTCCCGAGGCCCCTGCCTCCTGCTGGCCTGCTGAAGCAAGCGCACCTGTAGAGGAGAGGACAGCAGCAGTAACAGCAGTTACTTTTACACTTTCAAACTAAAACACACCACTTCATTTTAAATTTCATATACTTGCTTTGTCAGTTTGTGTAGGATGAAGGTCTGTCCTAAGGAAGCGTATGGCCACAACCGGCATTACACAAACCACCGTCACAAGGAGGATGACAAGCCACACACTTTTTTGATTTAAAGAGTTACGTGCTGTGCCTAGAATAAAACAAAGTACCAGAGTTCTTCAGCCGGCACGCAAGAGATCTAAATATGGAAATCATAACAACAGACTAAGTTCCTCTGTCAGGCAATAAGAGTGGTGTTGTGTTACACTCACCTACAAATGGGAACTGGTTTGGAAAGATTCTGAAGATGCCGTCACTGTTCATTGCAAACAGTATAGCGAAGTACATGGCCAGACTACCCCCTATAAAGAAGTGGTTCACAGCAGTCCAGTAGTTTGTGTCAAGACCAATCTGAAATAGAGACACAGCAACCATCTAAGCATTACCTTCTAAAGCCTGTAATACCTGTAACAGCTATAGGGGACTTCTAGATTTCCTAGAATGTGGTTTATATCAGTAATACACACCCCTGTATATGACAGTTTGAATTCAGCCCTGGTGGTTGTTATAATTGGGGGGCATGGTGGCTTAGTGGTTAGCACCTTTGCCTCACACCTTCAAGGTTGGGGGTCCAAATCCCACCTGGGTACACAGAGCTTGCATATTCTCCCCATGCTTCAGAGGTTTCATCTGGGTACTCCAGTTTCCTCCCACAGGCTGATTGGTATTTCCAAATTGTGTAGAGTGTGTGTGAATGTGTGGGCAATTGTTCCCTGCAATGTATTGGCACCCTGTCCAGGGTGTCCTCCACCTTGTGCCTCAAGCTTCCTGGGATAGTGACACTGTGCAGTATAAGTGGTATGGAAAATGGATCGTTGTCATAATTGGTTTACATTTTGTTTGCAATATTAGACAAGCATGGGAGAGAAGTTAGTCTGATGGTATCAGAGCACCCTGTGTCCTTCAAAGCATGCAGGGACATATATATTGTCTGGAGATTAGATTAGATTGGATTAGATTAAACTTTATTGTCATTGAGCAGAGTACAAGTACAAAGAAAATGAAATGCAGTTAGCATCTAACCAGGAGTGCAAAACAGCAAGTAGGATTAAGTGTGAAGTGCAAAAGAGACAATGAGGTAGGGAGGCTGCTTCCCAAAACTAAATGTATTGGAATGAATGTTACAAAGAACATAAAAATCGCTTTGACTAAAGACATACTGTATCTCTCCCATATGTGTGACTACTAAGTAAGGTTATTACATTTACAATTATATTAATACATATATTGTTTAATTAGGCTGGTCTTGTCTAAAGCCTTGATCAGATCTGAAAATACCACCAATTCTGGTTCATAATTTTTCACGAATAGAGAAAAGGAGGAACAGATGAGATATCTGTGACCCTTGTTTTTTTTCACAAAACAAAAGATGTTCATAAACTATAGCACTTACTATAAACAGAATACATATATGTATGTATAATACTTCTAATACAATCAGTAGAAGAATATTGTCACCTGGACGCTAACCACTATGACCAGTGAGGTTGCTATAGTAACGGCGAAGGATTGCTGATCAGATATGTAGGAGCCGTCATCTCGCACAGCACACAGGAAAGCCCCATAGGGTATGAAGAAGAGGACAAATGAAGTGTACACGCCCTGGATGGTGCACATGAAGAACTTCCGCTTGTTGAACAAGAGATTGAGCTGCCCAGGTTGGTACAAGTTAGGGTAGCGCAGACTGTACTGCTCATTCACATCCTGTCAGAAAGCAAAGAAAGCAGTTTTAAAAAATGTTTACTTTCTCACCATTCTGGAGCTAAGGGAATATTTGCGAGGGTAACTGTAGATTTCTGACCTGGTCAAACAAGCCCATGGCAAGAACAGGCAAAGATGTGTAGACTATATTGAACAGGGTGATGAACCACTGGTCATACACAGTCTATGATACAAAACAAAGAATAAATGATACATATTTTTTGTGATACTTCTGCAGTTAGCATGTACTGGAAAGATTATGGGCTTACTTGTGCAGAGAAGCCACACAGAAACCCGAACCAGAAATGCACCAGCGTGAAAGCAAAGTTCTTGTAGAAGAAGTAGCAGAGGAAGTTGCACATGCGGTGGTAGGACCAACGGCCGTGGACCAGCAGGAGGCGCTGCAGATAGCGAAACTGGGCAAAGGAGTAGTCTGAGGCCAGCACAGCCTGCATGCCCTCCTGCCCACTGATGCCCACACCAATGTGTGCCGCTGGAGAGAACAGAAGTTCACCACAGATCACCTAGGTAACCACTGCTTCAAATATGACACATCTGAATACACTGACACGTGTAAATGCAGTGGCAACCATCATGCTCTTATTAACAGTACAGAGCTTATATTCAATCAGTGTGTTATGATCGGAACTATAACACCGAGATATGTAGTCATACAAAATTCCAAAAAAAAGATACAAATACTAGAGAAATATTAATTAATTGGTTAATTTCGGTTAATGTCATAACTGTCTGATTTTAGATATCTACATGATCGTATCCTACATTTTCCATGCAGCTAGTGTTAGTGTTCATATAAGGTATCTTGTATCATAACTGATTGCATTAGCAGTCTTACTCTTGATCATGCTGACATCATTGGCTCCGTCCCCAATGGCCAGGGTAACAGCTCTTTTATGCCTCTTGACTAGCTCCACCACCTGAGCTTTCTGCAGAGGAGTTACCCTACAGCAGATCACAGTCTTACATAAGCAGGCCACTTCCAACAGGATCTGCTCCAGGTCTGCCTCCAGTGCATGGGCCTGTAGACCAGAGATCACAGATCAGGCTGCTGTGAGACTTGGGATTCAAGCATTTTTCAACACCAGTATGAAATTTAATATGCCCAGCATGGTATCAGTAATGGCTAGCTAACCACATAGCTATTAAGTTGCTTCAGGGATTTCCCTCATGTATATATTTGTCTGTGATTATAAATGTGAGGCAGCCTGGGAAAACCCTTCATATAGTCAAATTTCAACATTTTCTGCTATAGATAGTTCTGAAAACCACAGGCTTTCCTGAATGGAAATTGGTGTCTTATTTGCACATATCACAGAATTCAGCCAGAGCGACATCTGATGTTTTCCCAGACCACCACATAAATTATACTGTATTAATCCACATGGCTGGTTGTTAAACAGAAGGTTAAAGGACCTGAAGACTAATTTAAAATACCCATAGACAGCAGAAATGGTTGAACAAAGACTGAAGCAGCATGCTTTCTATTTTCCAATAAACGGTCCAAACTCAGGGAATCATGCAGTCATACAGATCAATTTCTTAAATCGTTCAGCATTTCTAAGACAAGAACACTACATAAGACTCCTTACCAAGCTATGTCCATTAATGATAAGTGCATATTCTGCAATAATGGTTTCCTCAAATACAGAGTCACTGGCATACATATCAGTCTTTGTCAGATCTTGGCCACTGGTGAACCTCTCTTTGTTAGGACCCATAATTCTCTCTTTGGCATTTCTGAGCATGGAACAATAAGAAGAGTCAGAATAAAGAATTGAAATGCATTTCACAGAATGTTGACTACCCAAGGCAAATAACTGATTAAAAAGTTTTAATCGAGGTGAATAAGCTATGGTGTTAAATGCATAAAGTGTTTCAATACAGCAGTGACAAACTGAAAAATATGTTTGAACATAGTGGTGAAAAGTAACACTGAGAAGACAACTACAAATTTAAGGATTTAGTATTGAGTTTTTAGGGATGTAGCAATCAGACAACCATTAGCTAAATCGATAGTGTGCTGCATGTAAAAACAAGTTTTTAACATTTGAAAAGGTTAAAATACTTGTGCAAGTTACCTGAGCTCCCGCTGAACCTCAAGTGTGGTGTGACCTGAGATTACGAACACCTCATTCATGTCATCTCTCAGCATGTTACAGGAGTAGCCAATATTCATTGCTGTCTCTAAAACAAAAGAAACAAGCTGAAACAGTTATGCTACACTGGGTATTACAAGAACACTGCTACATAAGGATCTGTAACAATTTATCTATTGATGCTGCTCACCTAGTTTGTCCCCAGTGAGAACCCAGATCTTAATATTGGCCAAGGTCAAACAGCTAATAGTTTCTGGCACTCCTTCCTGCAATTTATCTTCTATGGCTGTAGCTCCAAGAAGCTTATGGAGAAAACGAGGCACAGCACGTATTGTTTCAATAGACAGATTTTCATCTTATTCACATAATACATATGCAGATAGGTAACAAATGAAAGAGAAAAAAAGTGGCACTGTTATGCTATGGGGGCATTTATCTAGCATGTTTTGGATCTACTTTTCCCCTTAGAGTGAAGAGTCACTGCAAATCAATACAACGTTCTTCTTTGTACTTTTCCTATGATGAAACATTTCTATCCCTATGGGAGTGGTCTCTCCCAGGATGACAGTGTCCCAATTCACAGGGCACCAGGACACACTGAATTGTTTAATGAGTATAAGCATGATGTAAATCATATGCTATGACCTTCACAGTCAACAGATCTCAACCCAATTAAACACATATGGGAGATTTTGGACTGACGTGTTAGACAGTGCTCTCCACCACCATCATCAAAACACCATTTGAGGGAATATACTTGGCGTTCATCCCTCCAACAAAGTTCCAGGAATGTGTAAAATCGGTGCCAAGGTCCGTTGAAGAACTGTACTAGCAGCTCGTGTCGGTCCAACACTTTATAGCGACACTTCATGTTGGTGTTTACTTAAATTTGTCATCCGTCTATATACGTTATACTGTACATTGGTCTACATCAGAAGTACGTGTCACACAGACACAATCACACATAGAACATACATCCATACACTGCACACATACTGCATGCACACACACACACACACACACACACACACACACACACACACACACAAGCTGTCCATGCAACTGCTCTTACCATCAGACCCTGTTCTATCTCCTCGTAGAGATCCCCGAGTCTCTCTTCTCTGTTCTCAAGTGATGTGCTGGCAAACAGCAGCTTCTTCATCCACTCATCAAACATGTCCTCATCCAAATCCTTATAGGCCAGAGCTAACGTCCTTAATCCCTCACCGGCAAACTCCTTCACCAAAGACAAATTTAATGGCCAGATCAATTGAGTAAAATGACAAAAATCTTATAATCAAACCAAAAAATATTAATCCCATTAGATTAGCTAGAGATTAGCTAGATTAATCTGATATGGTTTTACTGTGCTAAGTATCTAGCAATACATCAATGTACAACATTTGCATATTTCATTTCCTGGATTTATGGCACTATAGAGCATAATTGTGATCCATTCTCTGCTTGCGCAGCATTAAATATAGATTCTACTCTGAAGTGAATGGAGGCTAATTGCTCTTTGAGAAACTGCAGACAGATGACAGAGTGATAATCTGTGGTAAAAGACACCACAGTTTTAAAAAAAAAAGTCTGAAATCTTTTCTTCACCTAAGCACTTTTAAGAAAACTGTGAGAGTTTACAGTAAGGTGCTGTTTTGAGATAAAAACAAAACATTATAAATTAGCTGTGAACATTTCATAAGGTTTAGTTGGATAGTGTTGAGTAGATAAAGTAGAAAAAGCCACTAGAATGAACTCACATTAAGGTGTTCTGAGGTAGTGTACATAAGGTCCTCATTGGATGGGTCTAGCCTGTCAAAAATGATTGTGTCAGCTCCTTTAGAGTAAAGCTTCAGTTGCCCCTTTGGGTTTCTCACTGTATAAAAGAAAGGAATGACCATCTTATTGTGTTCACACAGTCACATTCAATACTACAAAGTAACACAATATGTCAAGCAAAATATAAAAACAAGACTAGATAAGCACATTTATTTTGGACATTAGAGAAGATTGGACATTAGAGAAGTCATCACCATAGTAAGTACTGATGAACTGATTTGAAAATTGCTGGTTGACACCAATAGCTGATATTTTATAAAATATAGTTTGATGGGTCTGATTCCTTTTTTTTTTTTTTTTTACTAAAATTAAATATGGTTGCATTGCACATACAAGGTTAAAAAGGTATTTATAGCTTTCCCTTACATTCCTCTAACTGAACGTGCATCTCTGATATGTAGAAAAAAAATTCCACATATATGTAAATGATAATTACTGTATTTTGGATATGGCAGGCAACTCCAGGATTACAAATAAAAATGGATTCAAAAGACAATCATTACATTAGTATTCTGTATTTCTCTCAAATTCAGGGTAACTTTTCTCAGTCACAAATTAAACCCAACAGTTCTCGTTTAAAACTTGAAAATGGCATTGTGAAATTTTAAACTAAATAATCATCTTCAGAAACCCCTTTATCCTGGTCAGGGCTGGGGTGGACACGAGGCAGTAATACACAATTCACATACACAGTACAAGCAGGTTTTTGGGAGGTGGGGAAAAACCAGAGAACCCAAAAAAAAAAGATCATGGAGAAATCAGAGAGGATTGGACCCAGGACCCTGGAACTGTGGGGCAGCATTGCAATGCGCTGTGCCACCATGCTACCCCAAATCATCACGGTATTCTGTATACATTACAGGCAGACGGCTGATGATCTGCTGAGCCTTATTTGCCTCCTAGTCTCCTTATTTGATGAATATTTGTCTGAGTTGGTAAATTGGTGTTCCATGTTTTTGGTGTACTGATGTCAGGAGTGACTTCCACACATAAATTTCAACAGTGTGATTCAGTCAGTCAGCCAGCAGTGGTCCAGCAACAAAATACCTGAATGTCTTTGCTATTGTGTACATGGGTAAATGAAACAGGGCTCACCAATAACACTCATTCTCTTCCGAACATTGTTGAAATCCAGTATTGCCAGAAGCTGGTAGGTGACGGGTTGGCCCATCTCATACAGGGTAATGGTCTCTGGTGTTCTGGCTCGAAATACAAAGCCAAAATTGCGAGCTGCAGTAACCAAGGCTCCTTCATCTGGTGACTGAGCCTGATACACCAGCTCCCCTATAGATTTCAGAGGAAAAGATACAAAAAGGCTTTAGGACTGCTAGGCTCTCCTTCACTAAGTTTTAAAATATAGACTACAAGAACACTTACACTAGCAGCCAGTTACTAAAACAATCTTTGTTGATCATGAAGCGTTTACCTTCGCTCCTCTCTTCAGGCATGACTGTATGACACAGAGCTAGCAACCTGAAAAATTCCTGCACCAACGGCTCCTCCAGTTTAATGGCTTCCACCAGGCTGCTGTCATAGAAACGAAACTTCCTGTCCATTAGCAGGTTGAAGGAGAAATCCACGCATGGAGTTTTCTAAACAGTGAGGGTAAAAAAGGGGGGCGACTCAGTATCCCTTCAGAGGTGCACTGCCTTAAATTGTGTCATGGATTTTGATCAGACATTATATTACATTGTAAATTGTACCTCTGTGATATCCACTTTGTGTCCAAACTCATCATATACATCACCTATACACAGATAAATACCAGTCAGCAAAGTAAAGCATGACTGTTTAAGGTAAATTATTTGTGTGAGAGTGGAGCGTGAAATCTGAAAGCATACTCACCATAAGTCTTGCCATTGATGGAGCATTTATTGAAGACCATTATGTTCTGAGTGAGAGTCCCTGTTTTATCTGAGAAGATGAACTCCACTTGGCCCAGCTCCTCGTTCAGGGTGGTGGTTCTTGCCTCAGCCGGAGTGTCCTTAGAACTGTAGTACATCTTCCGGTCCCAGTTTATGAAATAACTGTGGCCTAGACGCAGTACCTCAACACTGCAGAGAGTAAAAGCGCCCAGTTGCAAGTAAAACTATGAATTTACACTCACTGTCCACTTTAATAGGAACACATCTACCTTTGTTCATGTATGCAATTATCCAATCAGAAAATCATATGACAGCGACACAATGCATACAATCATGCAGATAATCATACACCATCAAAACTGCACATTTGAAAATTGGAAAAATGTCATCTGGTCTTTTTCTAATCTTCAACTGTCCAGTTTTGGTGATCCTGTGCCCACCGTAGCCTCAGATTTCTGTTCTTGGCTGACAGGACTGGAACCTGATGTTGTCTTCTGATGTAGCCCATCTACCTCAAGGATTTATGTGTTGTGCGTTCTGAAATCCCTTCTGCTCACTACATTTGTGAGTGGTTATTTGAGTTACTGTAGCCTTCCTGTCAGCTCAACTCAGTCTGGCCATTCTCTTTTCAAGGCATTTCTCCCCACAGAGCTGCCACTTACTTTTTTCACTTAGTTTACTAAGTTTTTTTCCACATCCATTCTGTAAAAACTCTATATACTGTTGTGCATTAAAATTCCTGGAAATCAGCAGTTTCCTAAATACTCAAACCAGTCTGTTTGGCACCAACATCCATGCCACGATGAAAGTCACGGAGACCACATTTTTCCAAAATCTGAACATTAACTAGTTCCTGTTTTCGAACACTGCTGTTTAAAATAGCAAACATGTCGGTTGTTTCTTTACCTTTGAGTGCAGGTGAGGACACGTTCGAATTGCACATGGTGCAGTTGCAGTTGGAGGCCGTGGAGAAGCAGATCTGCGACCTACTAAAGAAGCAGGCCCAGCTGCGTGAACGGAGAGCCGCGCTAGAGACGTCTCGCACTGACGCTCACAAAAGCACGGTAAGTTTACGGCGTTATACAATCACTCCCACCATCTCTACTCCGTGCGTTTCTCTGCACAGGGGCCATGCACGCAGGACGCAACCAGCCCAGGTCTCCTTCACTCCGGCGCCGACACACCACGGACCTTGGGTCCACCAGCAGCGGAAGGTGCGGGCCAGACGCCGGGCGAGGACCTCTCCCCCTCTGCCGCCCCCAGTCTTCGAGATCTCCACCAGGAACCGCTTCGCCCCTCTCCGCGAAACCAAACCCAACGCCGTGATCATCTGAGACTCCATTGTTCGAAACGTCCACGTCACCTCAACTAAAGGTAAGGTTCGCACCCACTGTTTTTCTGGCACTCGTGTTCTTGATGTCGCTGTGCAGGTACCCGCAATCCTGAAGGATGCCAAGAACATCGGAGCTGTCGTGCTGCACGTGGGGGTGAACGACATCAGGCTGCAGCAGACAGAAATCCTGAAGAGGGACTTCAGCAGCCTGATAGAGACCTGATAGTACGCAACACATCGCCCACGACGAAGATCATCGTGTCTGGACCTCTCCCCACATACAGACGTGGACTTGAAAGGTTCAGTAGACTTTTCGCTTTAAACGAATGGTTAATTACATGGTGTAATGAACAAAAACTGCTCTTTATACATAACTGGAATCTTTTCTGGGAGCGTCCTAGATTGTTCCGCACCGATGGCCTGCACCCCAGCAGACTCGGAGCGGATCTCCTCTCAGACAACATCTCCAAGACACTACACACAATATGACTCGTAAGTACAACTTCAAATAACAATAACAGCTATGATAGTCAATGTTCGAATTACTTAAATGACAAGACGACATCTGTAGTTTATCCTATAGAGACTGTGTCTATTCCCCGAGCTGAACAAATATGTAGAAATTTTCAGAAAATTTGTTTGAGTAACCTAATTAACATAAAATTAGACCATACTGAACGCACAGCCAGCACCTTTGATCTGAAGCTAGGACTGTTAAATGTTCGATCTCTTATGTCTAAAGCACTTATTGTTAATGAAACCATTACCGATCAGGAGTTTAATATAATGTGTTTAACAGAAACATGGATTAAACCAAACGAGTGCATAGTACTAAATGAAGCCAGTCCTCCTGGATATAGTTATATACATCAGCCCTGTCTAACTGGCAGAGGAGGAGGTGTCACACTCATTTATAATGAAAATCTAGGCGTCACAAAAAAACCTAGCCATAAGTTTAACTCCTCTGAAGTTCTTCATATTAGTATAACAAATGTAACCACAAAAAATAAGTCTATCGAGTCGATTCCACTTATTATTATTTACAGACCCCCAGGGCCATATTCTGAATTCCTTGGTGAATTTGCAGATTTTATCTCGAACCTGGTTGTTTCTCTAGATAAAGCATTAATTGTTGGTGACTTTAATATTCATTTTGATAACCCGGAAGATCCTCTGAGAACAGCGGTTGTGTCTATTTTAGATTCAGTAGGGGTCAATCAGAATGTAATAGGACCTACTCATAATGGTGGTCACACTCTTGACATTATACTAACATACGGATTAAATATAGAAAATATAGTCACATTTCCGCAGTCTGAAGCTGTCTCCGATCATTATCTCATCTCTAAATTGCGCATTGATCATAACATATGCACCCTGCCACGCTACTGTGTCAAACGTACATTCACATCAGCTACTGCGCAGAGTTTTATCAATAACCTCCCAGAGATATCAATTATGATTCAATCACCATCTGATCCCATAGAACTTGATCAGGCGACTGAAAGCTTACAGTCAATGTTCCGCTACACGTTAGACAAGGTAGCTCCACTTTAAAGAAAAATAATTAGAGAAAAAAAGCTAGCACCCTGGTATAATGATCGTACCTTAAAACAGATCCCTCGACAATTAAAACATAAGTGGCATCTGTAATATAATGCAAGGGAAGGGCTGGATGCATGCACCAGGGAAAAGTCAGTTTATTAGGGATAACCAAAAATAATGGAACACAAAAGCATGGGAGTCAAACAATAAAACAATAATGCAAAAAAAAAGGTCAGGCATTAATCCACAAAAGAACGAGGCATTAATCCACAACAGAACAAGGCATTAATCCACAACAGAATGAGGCATTAATCCACACATGAACGAGGCATAATCCACACCAGAATGAGGCATTAATCCACACATGAACGAGGCATAATCCACACAAGAACGAGGCATAAATCCACAAAAGAACAAGGCATTAATCCACACAATAATGAGGCAAGAGTCCAAGGTCCAGGAAACGCCAAGGCAGTGAAAAAACAACGAACATCCATTCACATAGTTAAATCTACTCTAATACTCTGCGCCGAAGCGGATGCGAGAAGTGGTTTAAATACATGAATGGGGACGAGCAGTACCTGAACACACCTGAAACTAATAATGGCAATAAACAATGAACCAGTGAACATACAGAGGCGGAGACATGACGTAACCCAAAAACAAAAGAGTACATGGTGATATAAACAAAACTAGAGTCTGTGAATGGAGATGAGGAATGAGGAAGTATGCTACTCGCGAGCTTTCACGAGTAGCGCAGAGGGAGCGATTCTAACAGAGCCCCCCACCAAAGGCGCTTCTCCCAAAGCGCCAAAAGTTCCAACCACTCTGGCGGACATGGGCCCCTGGGCAGGATACTAATGTCTGCTCCCCAGGACCCGAGGCTGGCATTGTCCATTGTTCTGATGCTAGAGTGGAGTGTGGTTGGCTGCAGGCGCGAGCTGAGTGGGTCTGGCCGTCCCGTCGGCCACAGACGAGAACTTGGCCTGGAAACTGGATGGGAAGTTGGCTTGGTACTTGGCGTGAGACTTGGACTGGAAACTGACTTGGCGCTGGGCTTGGCGCTGGGCTTGGCGCTGGGCTTGGTGCGGCACTTGGCCTGGTGTTTGGCCTGATGCTTGGCTTGGTGCTTGACCTGGTGCTTGACCTGGTGCTTGACCTGGTGCTTGGCCTGGAACCTGGACTGGAACCTGGCTTGGCACCTGGACTGGAAACGGGACTGGAAACAGGACTGGAACCCGACTTGGCGCCTGGACTGGAAACGGGACTGGAAACAAGACTGGAACCCGACTTGGCGCCTGGACCGGAAACGGGACTGGAACCTGACTTGGCGCCTGGACTGGAAACAGAACTGGAAACAGAACTGGAAACCGACTTGGCACCTGGACTGGAACTCGACTTGGCACCTGGATTGGAAACAGGACTAGAAACTGAGCTGGAGACTAAACTAGAAACTGGACTGGAACCTAAACTAGAAACAGGACTGGAAACTAGACTGGAAACTAAACTAGAAACTGGACTGGAACCTAAACTGGATTCTGGACTGGAAACTGGACTTGAAACTGGACTGGAAACTGAACTGGAAACTGGACTAGATTCTGGGCTGGAAACTAGACTGGAAACTGGACTGGATATTAAACTAGAAGCTGGACTGAAAACTAGACTGGATTCTGGACTGGATACGGGACTGGAAACTGGACTGGATTTTGGACTGGCTGCAGGATTGGATTATGGCCTGGATTCTGGACTGGGAACTGGATTGAAAACAGGACTGGAACATGACCTGGAAACTAAACTAGAAACTGGATTGGGACCTAAACAGGAACCTGGACAGGAACCCGGACTGGGAACGGACTCTGGATGTGACTTTGGGCCTGAACTGAGGCATGGGCTAAGGCATGGGTTGGAACATGACTCTAGATTGGGACATGTACCTGGACTGGGACATGGACTTGGATATGGGTTAGGACAGAAACCTGGACCTGGACTAGAACATGGACTTGGATTAGAACATGGAAAGGGACTAGGGTAGGAACCTGGATCTGGACTTGGACATGGACTTGGACTAGGACATGGAAAGGAGGTCATCCCGTGGACCTCCGGCAGGAACTTGGCTTGGGCGGAGGTCATCCCATGGACCTCCGGCAGGAACATGGCTTGGGCGGAGGTCATCCCGTGGGCCTCCGGCAGGAACGTGGCTTGAGCAGAGGTCATCCTGTGGACCTCCGGCAGGAACGTGGCTTGGGCGGAGGTCCCCTCGTGGACCTCCGGCAGAAACGTGGCTTGGGCGGAGGTCCCCTCGTGGACCTCTGATGGGAGCAGGACATGAGCGGAGGTCCCCTCATGGACCTCCGGCGGGAGCAGGACAGGAGCGGAGGTCCCCTCGCGGACCTCCGGCGGGAGCAGGACAGGAGCGGAGGTCCCCTCGTGGACCCCCGACGGGAACAGGGCTGGAGCAGACATCTCCTCGTGGACCCCCGACAGGAACAGGGCTGGAGCGGAGGTCTCCTCATGGACCCCTGGTCTGAGCTCCGCTGCGGAGACCTCCTGCTGGGTCTCCGGCTGGAGCCCGGGGCTGGAGGTTGCCACGTTAACCTCCAGAGGGGGCTCCGCTGAGGAGACCTCCTGTTGGGTCTCCGGCTGGGTCTCTGGCTGGAGCTCAGGGCTGGAGGTTGCCACATTAACCTCCAGAGGGCACTCCGCTGGGGAGACCTCCTGCCGGGTCTCCGGCTGGAGCTCGGGGCTAGAGGTTGCCACGTTAACCTCCAGAGGGCGCTCTGCTGGGGAGACCTCCTGCTGGGTCTCCGGCTGGAGCTCGGGGCTGGAGGTCGCCTGGTTAACCTCCAGGTGGAGCTCCGCTGCGGAGACCTCCTGCTGGGTCTCCAGCTGGAGCTCGGGGCTGGAGATTGCCAGGTTAACCTCCAGATGGAGCCCCGCTGAGGAGGCCTCCTGCTGGGTCTCCGGCTGGAGCTCTGGGGGTACCCGCTTATGGAGCCGTTTATGGACACGCCAGCTGTCCTTAAAACAGTTCTGCGAGTAGAAGTAGGAACTCCCTTTTCCCTGTTTTCGACAGGTGGGGCACTGTAGACTGGCCTGCCGGGTGCAGCCCTCGGTTGCGCACTCCTGGGTCCGGGGCTGAGGGGTGCAGGCCGCCACGTTGGCCCACTCCCTCTCATAGTGCTCAAGGAACGACTGGCTGGGCCGATCGGACAGGCGGCTCCTCCCCAAGAAATTTTTGAGGTCAGGCTTGAATTCAGCACTCCCGAATACCTGGATTAGTAGATCCACAAAGCCAGAAACCTTATCTAGCCTTGTGGACCCACTGGCAAGGTGAAGCTCCGCCCACTGGCGAGTGGAACCAACCAGGCGGGACAGGAGGAACCCCAACCACTGTTCTTCGTTGGGCTTGGGGTCCTCCAAACTGAGAAAATATATTTGGGCCTGCAACAAAAAACACTGGGGCCAAGTGGAGAAGCCATCATAGGCCTCCGGGGGATAAATAAAGGTCCATTGGGAAAAAGAAACTGAATCGAGGAGAGGAACAGAAAATTTGGCACGGCAGGCCCGAAATTTCCCCACTGCATCCATGTTTAGGCGGAGTATTCTGTTATGTAACGCAAGGGAAGGGCTGGATGCATGCACTGGGGAAAAGTCAGTTTATCAGGGATAACCAAAAATAATGGAACACAAACGCATGGGAGGCAAACAGTCAAACAATAATGCAAAAAAAAAAGGTCAGGCATTAATCCACAAAAGAACGAGGCATTAATCCACAACAGAACGAGGCATTAATCCACAACAGAACGAGGCATTAATCCAAACAAGAATGAGGCATTAATCCACAAAAGAACGAGGCATAAATCCACAAAAGAACGAGGCATAAATCCACAAAAGAATGAGGTATAATCCACACATGAACGAGGCATAATACACACAAGAACGAGGCATAAATCTACAAAAGAACGAGGCATTAATCCACACAATAACGAGGCAAGAGTCCAAGGTCCAGGAAAAGCCAGGGCAGTGAAAAAACAACGAACATCCATTCACATAGTTAAATCTACTCTAATACTCCGCGCCGAAGCGGACGCGAGAAGTGGTTTAAATATATGAATGGGGACGAGCAGTAACTGGACACACCTGAAACTAATAATGACAATAAACAATGAACCAATGAACATACAGAGGCGGAGACATGACGTAACCCAAAAACAAAAGAGCATATGGTGATATAAACAAAACTAGAGTCTGTGAATGGATATGAGGAATGCGGAAGTATGCTACTCGCGAGCTTTCACAAGTAGCGCAGAGGGAGCGATTCTAACAGTGTCAAACCAAATTGGTAGTATTTCAAATAGAATGGAAGGAGAGCCTCCTGAACTATAGGAAATCTCTTAGTGCTGCTAGATCAGTCTATCTCTCTACCTTATTTGAAGATAACAAAAATAATCCTAGATTCTTATTTAATATTTTAGCCAAATTAACTAGGAATAAAACCACCACAGAAACAGGCACACAATCATTATATAGCAGTGATGATTTCATGAGTTTTTTTATTGGCAAAATTTAAAATATTAGACAAAAAATTCAGACAATTAATTTAAAACCAGACAGCGTTACTAACCCGGTAGATAATAATATAGCAATATCAGATCAACGATTAGAATGCTTTACTCCCCTTAGAGAGTCCGAACTTATTTCATTAATTTCTTGATCAACATCATCAACTTGTATACTAGATCCCTTACCTACATGTTTCTTCAAACAGATTATTCCAGAAATAATCAAACCCCTTCTAAAAATAATCAACTCTTCCTTTAGCACTGGCTATGTATCTAAATCATTTAAACTAGCAGTTATCAAACCCCTGATTAAAAAACCTGACCTTGACCCCTGTCAATTGTCCAGCTATAGGCCAATATCAAATCTCCCCTTTATCTCCAAGATCTTAGAAAAGGTTGTAGCACAGCAGTTATGTTTGTACCTAAATAGGAATAACATTCATGAAATATATCAGTCAGGATTTAGGCTTCATCATAGCACAGAGACAGCACTGGTTAAAGTGGTAAATGACCTACTGCTGGCCTCTGATCAGGGTTGTGTCTCCATGCTTGTGTTGCTTGACCTTAGTGCAGCTTTTGATACAACTGATCATACTATTCTCCTTGATAGACTAGAAAACGTTGTTGGCATTAAGGGAACGGCCCTCTCCTGGTTCTTATTTGACTGACCGTTATCAGTTCGTAGATGTAAATGGTGAATTCTCTATGCATACTGAGGTAGAGTTTGGTGTTCCGCAAGGTTCTGTTTTAGGCCCACTGCTTTTTTCTTTATATATGCTACCTCTGGGTCAAATTACTCGTAAACATGGAATTAGCTCCCACTGTTATGCTGATGACACACAGTATGTTTCAGCAAATCCAGATGACAAACACGAGTTTAATAAAGTTGAGATATGTGTAAAGGACATTAGGCAGTGGACACTTATTAACTTCCTCTTACTAAATTCTGACAAGCATTTATAAGACAGAAGTACTTATACTAGGACCACATGCAGCTAGAAGTAAGTTTTCTGATTCCATAGTAACTCTGGATAGCCTTTCTGCTTCATCATGTGCATCAGTAAAAGACCTTGGTGTGATTATTGACTCCAGTCTTTCCTTTGACGCCCACATAGATATTACTAGGATAGCCTTCTTTCACCTCAGAAATATTGCTAAGATAAGAAATATATTGTCACTACATGATGCAGAAAAATTAGTCCATGCTTTCGTCACCTCTAGGTTGGATTATTGTAATGCCTTACTGTCTGGATGTTCCAGTAGGAGCATAAACAAACTCCAGTTAGTCCAGAATGCAGCTGCAAGAGTCCTTACTAGAACTAGAAGATATGACTACATCACCCCTGTCTTATACACACTGCATTGGCTCCCAGTGAAAGTTCGCATTGATTATAAAATACTACTATTGACTTATAAAGTGCTAAATGGCTTCGTGCCACAGTACCTAAGCGAACTTTTGGTCTTTTATGATCCGCCACACCTACTTCGATCAAAAGGTGCAGGCTATTTGTTGGTACCTTGAATAGTGAAGGCTACAGCAGGGGGAAGAGCTTTCTCTTACAAAGCCCCACAGTTATGGAACAGCCTTCCAATTAGTGTTCAGGACTCAGACACAGTCTCAGTGTTTAAGTCCAGGCTGAAAATATATTTGTTTAGTCAAGCCTTTCGTGAATAGTTTTTTCCTTAGGTAAAGGAGCAGATCTAGAGGTCTCACGGGCATAGTGTGTTGTGGTGAACTGGGATGTTTCGATGCTGCCCCCCCACTTTCATGCGTTCACCCAGGTTTGTTGATGGTGGGGTGGCTGGCCGCCTTATGTCCCAGGGAGCCCTCATGTCTGTGTTACCTTTTGGCTCTCCCTTTTAGTTATGCTGTTATAGCTAGTCTTGCCGGAGTACCTACTTTCACTCACGCAAAGTACACTGTCCTTAACCAATACGGTCCATAAGCATACCTAATTCTCTCTCTCTCTCTCTCTCTCTCCCTCTCCCCCTCTGTCGAGCTACACATGATACACCTGAGATGCCAGTGATCCCAACCCCTTCTGCTCTCTGGACCTGCCTGATCCATCCTCATGCCCTACTTCTGGTTGGAGATCTCATCAATTGGAAGTCACATGCTGCTGCTGAGGATGGCCCCACACGGTGCAGCCTAGGGATCATTGGGATTGCTGAGAATAGTGCCGCTTGGAAGCCATGGGGATGGCTTTGGACCCCAATTCATATGAACAGTTATGCTATGATGGTTGGGACTGCGATTGCCACGAACAGTTAGCACTCGGGTCTCCATCGGTGAACAGTGGTGAGGTTCAACAAAACGGACTTTGTGTAGAAACTGTAATGAATTCTCATGGTTTCACAACTGCTATTTGACCATGTACTACTGGTACACTTATAGAACGGATTTATTTATTTATAATTGCACTATCCGGTGTTACCCAAATGAGGATGGGTTCCCCTTTGAGTCTGGTTCCTCTCAAGGTTTCTTCCTCATATTGTCTCAGGGAGTTTTTCCTTGCCACCGACGCCACTGGTTTGCTCATTGGGGATAAATTCATAAATTTAAAATATATGTCCTGAATTTATATACTTCTGTAAAGCTGCTTTGGGACAATGTCCATTGTTAAAAGCACTATACAAATAAACTGAACTTGAACTTGAACTTAACTGTAGCTCTTGACCTGTATATGCATGAATTTATCCATCGCGCTGCTGCCACATAATTGGCTGATTGGATAATTGAATGAATGTGCAGGTGTACAGGTGTGGTCAGTGACAGTGAGTGTATTTGTGGCATGCTTCTTTGACTGTAATGCTTTCAGAAGGTATTGTAATGTCATTTCAGCCATTAGTTCAGTAGCCAGAGTTCAGTGAAATCTTCTTAGTTTAATGCTGAAATTATCAGAGTATATATACAGAAAAGGAGGAAGAGTTAGATCAATGCTTGACTTAACAAGGAACAGAGGGCTTATTGTGTCAGAACAGGGACAGGGACTTCTGTGTACTCAGATAAGAAGATATACAGGCTATCAGAGCGAGAGAGAGAGAGAGAGAGAGAGAGAGAGAGAGAGAGAGAGAGAGAGAGAGAGAGAGAGAGAGAACAGAGAGAGTGCATGCCTAAGTTATGTGGAACTTCAGATACCCATCTTGCCTTGCTGCATGGGAAGTCATTATTCTATTTGGTAGGTTCTAGTGTAATTTTTTTATAATCCAAAAATCTGGGAGGATACTGACCACCTATTTACCGTACCACTACAGGCTATATGGAGGCTGCACCAGATGTGAAAACTGCTGCTCTAAAACAAAACAAAGCCACCTTACTGTAAGCATTCCTTATGTATAATCCCAATTCTGAAAAAGTTGGGACAGTATGGAAAATGCAAAATAACAAACAAAAAGAGTCATCTGAAAATTCGATTCACCCTGTACTATATTGAAAACACATTATTAACAGATTACTTGATGTTTTACTTTGTGAATTTAATGTATTTTTGAAAATATACACTCATTTCAAATCTGATGACTGTAACACACTTCAAAAAAGTTGGGAAAGTCGACTGTTTACCGCTGTGTAACATCACCTTTTCTTTTAATAACACATATTAAGTGTTTGGGCACTGAAGACACCAGTTGGTTAAGTTTAGCAAGCGGAATTTTCCCCCATTCATTCATTATGCATTTCTTCAGGTGCGCAACTGTACGTGGCCTTCGTTGTCTTATTTTGCGCTTCATAATGCGCCACACATTCTCAATCAGAGACAGGTCAGGACTGCAGGCAGGCCATTCTAGCACCCGTACTCTCTGCTTACGCAACCATGTGCTTGTAATCCAGGCAGAATGTGGTTTGGTGTTGTCCTGCTCTGGATGGCAGCATATATTGCCCCAAAATGTGTAAATATCTTTCTGCATTAATGATGCCCTCACAGATGTGCAAGTTACCCATGCCATGGGCACTGACACACCCCCATACCATGACAGACGCTGGCTTTTGGACCTGACGCTGATAACAGCTTGGATGGTCCTTTTCCTCTTTGGCCTGGAGAACACGACGGCTGTTTTGTCCAAAAACTATTTGAAATGTTGACTCATCGGACCACAAAACACGATTCCACTGTGCTACTGTCCATCTCAGATGAGACCGAGCCCAGAGAAGTCGCCGGCGCTTCTAAACAGTGTTGATGTATGGCTTCTGCTTTGAATAGTTAAGCCTTAACTTGCATCTGTGGATGCAGCATTGAATGGTGTTAACTGACAAACGTTTATCAAAGTATTCCCGAGCCCATGTCAGGATATCCATTACAGACTCATGACGGTTTTTAAGACAATGACGTCTGAGGGATCGGAGATCACGCGCATTCAGAAGTGGTTTTCGGCCTCGCCCTTTACACACCAACATCTGACCAGATTCCTTGAATCTTTTAATTATATTGTGCACTGTAGAAGGTGAAATGCCCAAAATCCTACCGATTTGTCTTTGGGGAATGTTGTTCTCAAAGTGTTGGATTATTCGCTGACGCATCTGTTGGCAGATTGGCGAGCCTCGACCCATTCTTGCTCTTGAAGGACTAGGCCTTTTTTGGAGGCTCCTTATATACTATGATTAGACAATTGCTTCATCTGTTTCACATCACCTTCTTATTTCAACTTGTCACATCGCTATTTGTCCTAAATTGCCCCGTCCCAACTTTTTTGGAACGTGTTGCATACATCAATTTCATCAATATCTTCAAAAAACTATGCTTTATACGTTTTTGTTTAAATACAAGCCAAAGTACATTTACAAATCATTCCTCTTTGTTTTTATTTGCATTTTCAATACTGTCCCAACTTTTTCAGAATTGGGGTCGTACATTTTTGCAGATGCTTTTATCCAAAGCAACTTACTGAGCTGAACAGATGAAAGCTACCAGGATTTGAACCCACAACCTTCATATCAGTAGCCCAGAGCCTTTAATCCCTGAAACACAACTGCCACACCACCACTTACCTAACATAAAGAGAGATGGGAACAACAGTGTTGAGGATGATGATGTAAGACCAGAAAGTGAGGAATCCAGATAAGACAACACTGCCTAGTAGTTCATCCCAAAGCAGGTATGCCCAGAAGTTTTTCCCAACTTTTTGCTCCCAGATGGTGTTCCCTATAGCCAGAATGATCCCCATGCAAATAAGGAATCCAAAGATCTGTAAACCACAAGAAACTATATCAACTCTTTCTTTACTAAAAAACGAAAAAGACTCAGCAGACATAAAATGAACTCATGTCTAGAACTATGAGTAATTCAAATGCAACATGCGGACAAAACCCAGCATGTAAAGTACTCACCCACAGTACTAAAGTGTTCATCAACTTGTCAATGCTGGTCCTTTTGAATTTTGTCCTCCCACAGTTCTGCATTAGCTTGGTTTGGAGCCCTTAGGACAAAAAAAAAAAAAAAAACCACACACCCACAATTGTGCAATACAAATAACCATGAGGAATTAAAAGGAGCATGGTTACTCCATTTTAGGTACACACCACCAACCATTATTACAATGATCACAAAAAAGAAAATACCAGCAAAGATGACCAGGCCAAAGCACCACTCAGTGTTTCTGAGCACACACCCTCTCAGCAGCATTTTCTCGTTGTCCAGTGGATACTTATTGTCTTTCCAATACAGAGTCCCAGTGAATCTATCCAGTTTATTGTTAGGAGGCTCACATATAACTTCTCCTGATAAACAGAAAGATAATTGTAAAAACACAATGTTAAATCAGTAAACTGCCAGGCATTGTATAGGTACAAACAATATAAATGTACACAGTGGTATAACTGTGATCTTTAATGTCTGATTATGCACCTAAATTAAGCTTTAAAGATACATTACATTCACTTTTCTATGTACAGAAGAGATCCCTTCAGGGTACCACCCAAGTGACAAGCATTTATATCCTGAAAGCTAGTTATACCTTAATGTATGAGATTTTCCTTCATGTATTACCTTTTTACTAAGGTGTATGCTTGCTAATTTACATACATATGACATATATAAACACATACATGTAGCCATACAAGCACACACAACTTAAAAAGGTTCAGGGGTCTACAGTATTTTACAGTGGCTTGCAGATGTTTATCAAATTCAAAAGTGCACTGAAGTAATTCACTGATATGGCACCTTCACAGTAGTTCAAGCATACACTTGCCAGTACTAGGCACACACTAAATCTAATCAATGTGAGAAAGAGAATAGCTGTTTCGTGTGAGCTCATCTTAAGAGTACATCTGTAATGAAAGTGCACTACTCATGAAATACCATCGAACTCTGCAAGCTTGGCAACATCTGCTCCGAGGTCTGAGGTTACAGTCAAAGCCTGGCGCACCTTCAGGTTTGTTTCTCTGTTAGAACCAAAATCCATAGAGAAGCTTTTTTTTTACATAGATGATGGGAGTATAATAACCATAAAACAGAAGCTGGAAGACATTAGACACTAAATCCTTCAACAATGATTAATGTGTCTTGCTAGCATACTCTTACCCATCTAACTCTGCTGTCTCAATATAGCACAGCCCATAGGGCTCACTGCTGGAGAGCAGGAGCAGATCAGCCTATTGATCCCACAAAAAAAACAGAGAAAAGAGTGGATAAATCAATCAAGCACTTCAGTAAGGCTTCCACAGTGGCACTCCTGATGACACTCGTCATATAAGTCCATATGAGACACATTAGTGGTCCATTTGCCCATTTGCAATGCTATAGTAATATCTCAGGCAGGAGTTGATTCCATTTATATTTGACATGAATGCTAAATAACATAATCAAAGGTATTCATTTCATATCCATTGAATATTCTTTTTTTTTTTTTTTAAGAACATTTCTGAAAGACAGACACTTACAGCAACAAACTGGTTGTTCTCAAGTTTTATAATGTCTCCAACTCTAACATTCATCCATTTCTCATTTTGTAGCCTGCAGAATAAAAAAAGACATAACACATTTCCTCTAGGAAATTTCCTCTAGGACTCATCACACTTTTTGTGTATTACGTATCTTAGTTGCTAACAGGATGAAGAGCATTAAAACAGATGACTTACATTCCCTTGATGAGTACCTGAGACTGGCGTGTGTTGACTTGTTGATCACTTTTATGGCGGAACTGTAACACAACAGTTACAACAATTACAACACAAGGTACATAAAGGAACTGAACTAAAGTGAAAAATTACTTGTAATGAAAATGTAATTAATCTAAGGAAGTTACACATAAGTGCAATTGAAGTGTACTACAAAATGTTTTGTAGAGAAATTGGTCAAGAAGGGTTTTGTTTTATCTACAATAAATTATAGGTTAAATGGAATTTTAAATGATAAGTATTAAGATAAAAATGTGGTCTGTAAAGGGGGGGGGGAATCCTTTCTACAGTGCTCAGGGAAATAAAACGATATAATCAATATGTTATATACTACAATATTATATAATAGGATGCTGTGGAAAACACTGTGGTTTATCATGTGCCCAGCAAGGTATGACTAACGTTCATTCATTCATCTTCAGTAACCATCAGCGGTGGATCTGGAGCCTAACCCAGGAACACTGGGCATGAGGCTGGAACACACCATAGATGGGAAGCCAGTCCATCGCATGGCACCATGCACACACACACACACGCACATACACACACATGTTCACACCTTGGGGCAATTTAACTTAGTCAATTCAACATTACAGCTTGTTTTTGGTGGTTGGAGGAAACCCACATGGACACAGGGAGAATATGCGAGATTAACACAGAGATTAACTCGAGCTCAGAACTGAACGGAGGACCCTGGGGCTGTGGAGCAGCAATGCTACCTGCTGTGTCACAAATGAGCGCTGCCTATGCCTAATGTGAAATGGGATTCTAATGCATAATCTAATCGTTCACATTTTCTTGATTTTTTTTTCACTCTATCCAACCACTTTTCATACAGCGTAAACAAAATGTGTACATATATAAGCAATCAACGAAAAGCACAAAATGACAAAACTCAGCATGTCAGCACACAGAACAGATGCTCACATAGTCATCAGTAGCATCTTTTACAGCGGTGATAGTCAGTACCAACACCAAAGGCACAATAGTGGTGAACCAGGACAGAGAGGAGATCTCCGGGATTAGCTTTTAACACAGAACCAAACAGAAACATTAGTTCAGCAAGAGTTTAATAATTATCTAATAGACTGTATACAAGAATTTAAAGCAGATAAAACTGGGTCTCTCAAGACCAGGGGTTGAGAATCACTGTTTTAATTACAATAAAAATGGTTTAAGTTGTAAAAATGTTCCAAACAAAGGAAATATACCTGTAAAATAAGCAGAACTAAGAAGTATGCGTTGGCAAACCGCTGAAACTGCTCAAACAAGTTAATAGGTAGAAAGGTATAGAAGGTATACTTCGCTGTCTTGATGTGATTGTCCTGGAGAAGAACAAAATGTCATAACAGTGTAAAATGTCACTGTTGATATGATACTTCATAATATAATAAAAGTAATTTTTTTATCACTTTTTATTATGTACTTAATTACTCAAATGCAATAAAAACAAAAATCTGTGATTTGTCAAGTCTCTTGAAACTTTAATTAACTGACAAAAGTACAAAGAAAAGATATTCAGTGTTTTCACTGACCAACTTAATTGTATTTTGTAAATATAAACAAATTTAGAATTTGATGCCTTCAACACACTCAAAAAAAGTTGTGACAGAGACAAAATAAGACTTAAAAGTTAAATAGAATATTCAAGTAACACCATTTTGGAGGATCAGGTTAATTGGTAACAGGGGAGGATATCAGGATTGGGCATAAAAGGAGCATCCACCGAAAGCTCAGTCTTTGCAAGCAAGGATGGGTCGTGGCTCACCACTTTGTGCCAAACTTCGTGAGAGAATTGTCAGTCAGTTCAAAAAGAACATTGCTCAATACAAGATTGCAAAGAATTTAGGTCTTTCACCATCTGCAGTGCATAATATTGTGAAAACATTCAGGGAATCCGGAGAAATCTCATCGTGTAAAGGGCAAGGCTGGAAACCACTGTTGAATGTGCGAGACCTTCAAGCCCTCAGGCGGCACTGCCTGAGAAATCATCATGCTACTGTGATAAATATAACCACATGGGCTTGGGAGTACTTCGGAAAACCGTTGTCACTTAACACAGAGCGTCGCTGCATCCAGAAATACAACCTGAAACCCTATTACGCAAGGAGGAAGCCACACATCAACTCTATGCAGAAACGCCCTGAGTTCCCTGGGCCCGAGCTCATCTCAGATGGACTGAAAGGCAGTGGAAACATGTGCCATGGTCAGTCCACGTTTCAGCTTGTTTTCGGGAAAAATGGACGTCGTGTTCTCCGTGCCAAAGATGAAAAAGACCAACCAGACTGTTAGAAGCGAAAGATACAAAAGCCAGCATCTGTGATAGTATGGGGGTGCATCAGTGCCCACGGCATGGGTGACTTGCATATGTGTGAAGGTACCATTGACACGGAGGTGAATATTGGGATTTTAGAGAGACATATGCTGCCATCAAGGCAACGTCTTTTCCCAGGAAGTCCATGGTTATTTCAGCAGGACAATGCCAGGCATCATTCTGCACATGCTACAACAGCGTGGCTTCGTAGACACAGAGTGCGTGTGCTTAACTGGCCTGCCAGCAGTCCAGATCTGTCTCCTATGGCGCATCATGAAGAGGAGACTCAGACAATGGTGACCAAGGACAGTTGAGCAGCTGAAGTCTTGTATCAAGCAAGAATGGGCAAAAATTCCACTTGCAAAACTGTAACAATTTGTATTATTAGTATCCTCAGTTCCCAAATGATTAAAAAGTGTAATAAAAAGGAGGGTGATGTAACACAGTGGTAAACATGCTTCTGTCCCAACTTTTTTTGAGTGTGCTGAAGGCATCATATTCTAAATTTGTTTATATTTACAAAATACAATTAAGTTGGTCAGTGAAAACATTGAATATCTTTTCTTTGTACTTTTGTCAGTTAATTAAAGTTTCAAGAGACTTGACAAATCACAGATTTGTGTTTTTATTACATTTTAGAAATAATCCCAACTTTTATGGAAATGGGGTTAATATACAGTATGTGGCTGTTTCTATGAATGCTGGAGTATATCTATCTGTATCTATATATCTATATCATACACTACAACAAAAATGTACACACCCCTGTTCAATATCATTAAAATGTCAGAAAATTGCAAATCATTTCAGGTTAATTCCACTTTATTTGTATTTTGTCAAAGAAAAGAATGATTAAAGCACATTAAACTAAAAATGGAAAACACAAATATGTGGCTTTTTAAATTGTAATAAAGTGTCCAAACAGTAAAAGCAAGTTGAACAAAAGTCAGTACACCGGTTACTAGATTTAATTTGTTCACTTTTGTAATATTTTGTTTGTCCACCTTTGTTGCTTAAAACTCCCACCTTGTGCATGAATCCATTGTAGCATAAATCTGTGGAGAGATATTCTGTCATTCTTCACTGTTGATTCTTTTCAGCTTTTCTTTGCTGGAGGAGTTATACTTCTCTACTTTCTGCTTTAAGACTCTCAAACATGCTTTATAGGATTGAGCTCAGCTGGTATACTTGTTTTTATTTTTCCTTTTTCTTCTTTAAAGCCTCTTGTGTGCTTTTGCAGTGTGTTTAGGATTGTTTTCATGTTAGAACATTTATTTCCTGCCGAGTCTTTACATTCAGTATAAGTCCCATATTAAAACACTTCATCTCCCATGTTTCGGAGTTGGCACTATACAGTGATGGCGATAGTCTTGGCCTGGGCCACTCCAAACATGCTGGACCCCATCTGATCCAAGCAAGTTTATCTTAGTTTCATCAGAACAGACAATATGCTGTCAATATTACTCATACTTCTTCTCATGTTGTCTGGCAAACCTTAGTCTTGTAGTCGTGTGCTGATTTGTTATAAATGGTTTTCTTCTCGTGTAATGTAAAGTTCAGTACATTGTCAGGGATAATTTCTGAGGATAAACCTTGTGCTAAGCTGCAGATACTGGCTCTGTTTGGTCTGTTTTTCAGTGTAAGATTGGGTAAACGTGGAATGCACACAGTCAAAGACGGTTGCTGTGGCTTTGCTGTGGCTCTTTTAATACTTCCTAATAACTGCCACAATAACTGTGTATTAGCTTATATTTAGTAGTTTACCAATATTCTTGTACTGCTTTCCATCTTTGCGAAGTTTTATTATCTGGCATCTTAATATGTCAGACAATTCTTTGCCATGTGGAGGCATAATAGATTAAACACAGCACATAAAAGGCTTATATATGTTACATTTTAACTGGAAATTGCATCACACAGTGTACTCACTTTTGTTTTACAGAGTTCTACTTATCTTTTACTGATTGTAAGAACATCTATCCATATACCATTGTGCATGTTTAGAGTTTTCACTAGGCATACAGATAAAAAAGACAGATTTTCATCAGATGGAAAATAACTTACAGCGTAACTGAACTTCTCATTGTAGTCACGGTCATTGGCTCTAACATGGCGTTCCTCCTCTTAAACAAATAAAATAATTGAGAAAAAAAACAGTATATTATTAGGATTGTATTTTCTAATAAAGAAAAATGCACTTTAGGGCAAACCTTCTGTCATTGTTTCAACTGTCTCACATTTAACCCATCTCTCATAGGTTTTGTACTAACCTACCATGAGTCTTAGTTACAATCTGCACTTTACTTCAGTCAGGTAATTACAAAGGAGATGTCCAAGAATTCAAATTCTTGGTCTTCTGCAGTGATTATATAAAAAGGGATGGAGTTGCTAGGAAACCCCTGTTCACTACACAACCAACATCCATTACAACATGCTTTAAACTTGTTTTAAACTTCTCCCAATCACAAACTCCCAAGGGTTTGCATGCCTATAAGCAGTACTTTTATTACAGAACCCATAAACAGACAAATAGGAATAAACAATGTTTCATCTTTTAAAAGTTCGCTCTTAATACTCTTTGTACACTTTGTACTCTTTATACTTCTCTCTACTCCCACGAACCCATGCAGCACTACCTTGTCCAGGCGCTTTGGAGCGCGGGTTCCAGCCTCCTCTCCATGGCACTAACGTCCACAGCCATCTCTCCGCCATTGTCTGCCTGCACTGTCATTCTTATACAGCACAAACAAGGTTCATCAATCAGCCAATAAACCCATTTCAAGCTGTCCTAATCAGAACACTCCAATTCCCACTGTATACCACCTAGGTGCATCATTACACTCTAATCATACCAATCATCTGAGCACATTTATATGTGTGGCATCAGCATTTCTCTTGGGCAGGTAATTACACTAATACTAAACTCGCTTCAGTGTTCACTTTGGAATGTAACGGACATTGCCTGCACTTGCCTGAATGTCTAATAGACAGAGACGTGTTATCCTTAGCCATTGCTGTGGAATTCCAGAACCCAGGGGGCGTAAAGCAATTACCATAAGACTATGGCTAATCATTGAGAAGCTGTGAACAGCAGGGTGCTGGGCTGTCTAGCCTTATAAGTGCACCGCTTTGCCATTATAGAGGTAAAGAAAACAAAATGTTAACTCAATAATTTGCATCCTACAAGCACATGCAAGATGTAATCTCAAACACAAAAACTATAGTTATAAAAATCCTCATGCAGGCCAAAGTGGAATTTTAAGTGAAGTAAAAATAACTAATACTTTTAACAATACAACTGGGATACAGCAATGACTCTGTATCGGTTTGAATTTAGCAAATCTGACTTACATTTTCTGCTGACTATCACACAATGCCAAGACCTATCCTCTAAAATGCTTTAATAGGAATCCTGCTAGAGAGATCTTAAAATATAAACAGTCTCATATTACACTGCAACCTCTAAACTGTGGCACTATGCTCCGGTTCCTCCACATTTACCCCTTTAGAATGGGAACAACATCATTTTAAGTTCATATAGCTACTCTATAGTTCCTATTGATAGTCTAAAATATAAATATAGGTTTGGAAGATGGGTGAATAATTTCTGAATTACGGCTCACCCCAAGCAAACACTCAGTACAATAGGAAATGGAATTACTCTTTCAGAGCAGGTGCCACCAAGTGTTAATTTTTAAAGAGGGTTTAGTTGGACTCGTCTGATCTGTTTACACCTTTGGTTAGTATTGGTTACTGAATCCATAGTACAGACATAATCAACTGCACAGTCCTGATAACAATTTATAATATAACAGACAGATCATGAAATATTAATTTATAGCCAGTATCCGATGCATACTACCAACATCTAGATTGGATTGTGGCATCAATTTTGCACATGTAAATAAGGGACCAAATAATCCACCTAAATTAGTGTAATTTGACTAATATAACATAAAGCTTCTGTTTTGTACCCCTTCCTATATAATAAAACAGGGAAATGTAACATGTCTACTGTATATGATGAACATATCAGTAAGCAGCACATTTTCCTCACAAATAAATGTCTAATAAAAGCAAAAAAAAATAAAAAATTTAACTCTTAATTTAAGCTTCAAAAGCAAAACAAGCAATAATAATTTTCAAAAGCTGACAGACTTTTTTCTCCTTGCATTTCATATCCAAACATGAAACAAAGTAGTATCAGTTCTCACCAAGTACAAACCCACAGTGAGTGAGCCAACAAAAATGAAACTCAGAGAACCAGAATATTACCTGCAGGTTTGACCTTTATGTCCATTTCTGTCCTAAGGCACAAGACATCCAAAACAGTGACCGCCAAGTAGCCTCAAGGTAATACGTGTAAAAGCAAACACGTGTATACATTCTTGTTCCAGTGTGTGAAGGGTGAATAACTTAATGATCTCTGGTTTACACAAGGTCACAAAGACAAAGCGTTGCATCATTGGAGAGTTCCTGTTACTTATTCCCTCCCACCATTAAGAAATGCGCGGGCATGCACAGGGGCATGTAGAGATGCAGACACACACACACACACACACACACACACACACACACACACACACACACGATCACACAAAAATATCCCAAAAGAAGACTCTCCAGCTTATCTCTGCAGAGCAGCACAGCACGCAATGAATAGCTGGTCAGTAGTATTCATAGATGCGTTCTACATGTGCCTTGTTTGATAAGGATTGATTAAAGATGTGGCTGTATATCATGAGATTTTGCATTTGAATGTGTATCGGAGAGTCAGGAGCGACATCCTCAGAAAGTGGATGGCACAAAGGTTTCCAGGCAACAAGATCTGAGAGTAAGTGACCTCAACTAAAACAGACAGATATCTGTCTGTTTTAGTTTATATATATATAAATATATATATATATATATATATATATATATATATATATATATATATATATATATATATATATATATATATAGTTAGGGTTTGTAGTCCGGTGTTTTTGTTGAGGTCATTTCCTCATTTCCTCTCAGGTCTTATACAGGTTACACAGTCTAAACATTTCATTCTGAGGAGAATTAACTGCCCAAGACAAAAATCATACTAACTATACCTAATTCAACCACAACAATTTACACTTTTACAAGTATGCATTACAGTGAAATCAACATAGTTATTAATATTAGCTCTTACCAATGCAAATGTTCTTCTTCCAAATCGCCATAACATCAGACTACATCCAACAGTTCCCAAGGACTTCTCTAGAGAATAACATCTTTGTCATTGGATGATAAAACTCAGGAGAAAAATATAAATGAACATAACATAAAACATAAAAATTCGAGAACATAACAACAGAAAGTCTCTGCTTGTAATTTAGTTATTAATTAATCTGTAATTAGCATGAAATATTCACAGAGTGAAACTAACAGAAAGGTAATGAGTTACAAGAGTGAAGAATGTAAGTCTGGACACACTGACGAGTCCTGGGAGTTTAAGAGGTTAAGTGACTGAATCATTTCGAACAAAACCAAGCCAACAATTTCTCGACATTCAGCAATGGGTAAACAAAAACAGAAACAGCTCCATCCATCTGGAGGGCATCCAGAGTGTGTGAGATATTTAACATCAAACGCTGATTATTATTATGTCGTATAATTGTCCTTTAGAGATGTACTCTACTCAGGCTGTTTGTAATGTCTGGCCCACACTGGAGAGCTCGTCCTAATGAGAACCCAGTGGAACTGCAGCCATTGGAAACCCAGTGACTCTCCAAGAGCAGCGGTCCCTCAGGGAACTCTGCAGGCCTGGGAGTAAACAGGTAAGTAAACACATAAGGCCAGTAAGGATTTCAAGGCAGCCATTTCATGTGATACAGTGACTTTGCATTACTAAGTTTGGATGTGATGCAAAGGTAGACATATAGACGAGCAATACATAAAGTATATAGCGTGTGTGTGTGTGTGTGTGTGTGTGTGTGTGTGTGTGTGTGTGTGTGTGTACTGTACTGTACTGTATACACACATACAATTTAGTATACAAAGAGGAATCCCTTTTTTTTATATAAAGCAGAGAGTAATATGAATCACAGTAACATAGAGTTAACCAAACAGGCTTATTGGGCATCTCTCATCATTCCCTTTAGTGTTTTAATAGTCTATGGCTATTCAAAAACATGTCAATTGACTTGCTTTAAAGCATTTGTACGTTATGATGTCTTCTTTTACAAGACTGCATCTGCCATCCTTATTGACACATCCATTTCAGAAGTTCACAATATAAGCTAATCTAGTAACCATGCTAGGTAGTTTAACAGCGTCATGGTCATCTAACGGTCGTTTTCGAACATAAACAAAGCCGTGGTGTTAATTTAAATAACATTCATCTCCATTCAGGTGAAGCTCTTCACATATAATTTGTGAAGGCACCCATAGCAGGCAGTTGTGCAGTTTTAACCGCTCTTAATTTTTTCAGTTATTTCGCTTTGCTAGCTTGGAGGAGTATGTATATGTACATGTATATAGATGTACCTGCTGTACTCAGCCTCTTCAGCATCAAACACATAAGGAGCGTGCAGGCGAATAACGCAGTTCCTCAGCACAGCCTCGTCTACACTGAATTCATCATGCTCTACTGCCGCCGAGCGTATCGCCTACGATTCCCGTTTCCACCGTGGAACCATGAATTTACACACAGATTTACACCACACAGAATAACATAAAGAGAAAGCAAGGCGTTTTTTACCGAAAACATGCTCCATTCACGCGCAGACACGCGGTTGGTGTGAGAGAGCTGCTGCTCCTGTGTCTTTATCCACAGATACAAGTGGAGTACAAGCCAGAGACTCTCCCTCTCTCTCTCTCTCTCTCTCTCACTCACACACACACACACTCACGCGAGCATTTGTCTTACTGTCCTTGTAAGGACCTGGAAAAAAAAACAAACAATAAAAACCATCACATAAATTCTAATGGTTTCCACTAGACATAACATGCCACCAATAGAAGGCAACAAATGACCAGTAGAGACCCACAGGGACCACTATAGTTTGTATTAAAAACCAATACAATTCCCATTATAACCATTAAAACCTTTACAAATTCTATGAGGATGTCAATTTTTTTTCAGCAGGGTGTTAATTGACATAATTATATATATATATATATATATATATATATATATATATATATATATATATATATATATATATATATATATATATATATATATATAATATGACATAATAATTTACAGATGCATTATTTGCTTTCAGAATGTTGATGGAGAAGTACAGAGAGGGTCAGAAAGAGCTGCATTGTGTCTTTGTAGATTTAGAGAAAGCGTATGACGGTGCCAAGAGAGGAGCTGTGGTATTGTATGAGGAGGTCTGGAGTGGCAGAGAAGTATGTTAGAGTGGTGCAGGATATGTATGAGAGCAGTAGGACAGTGGTAAGGTGTGCGGTAGGTGTGACAGAGGAGTTCACGGTGAAGGTGGGACTGCATCAAGGATCGGCTCTGAGCCCCTTCTTGTTTGCCGTGGTGATGGACAGGCTGACAGATGAGGCCAGACATGAATCTCCATGGACTATGATGTTTGCGGATGACATTGTGATCTGTAGTGAGAGCAGGGAGCAGGTGGAGGAAACTCTAGAGAGGTGGAGGTTTCCTCTGGAAGGAATGAAGGTTAGTCGCAGAAAGACAGAATACATGTGTGTGAATGAGAGGGATCCAAGTGGAACAATGAGGTTACAGGGAGAAGAGGTAAAGAAGGTGCAGGATTTTAAGTACTTCGGGTCAACAGTCCAGAGCAACGGGGAGTGTGGAAAAGAGGTGAAGAAGCGTGTGCAGGCAGGTTGGAATGGGTGGAGAAAAGTGTCAGGTCTGTTGTGTGATAAAAGACTACCAGCAAGAATGAAAGGAAAGGTGTACAGGACAGTAGTGAGACCAGCGATGTTGTGTGGTTTGGAGACAGTTGCACTGAGGAAAAGACAGGAGGAAGAGTTAGAGGTAGCAGAGCTGAAGATGTTGAGGTTCTCTTTGGGAGTGACGAGGATGGATAGGATCAGGAATGAGTACATCAGGGGGATAGCACATGTGAGATGTTTTGGAGACAAAGTTAGAGAGGCCAGGTTGAGATGGTTTGGACATGTTCAGAGGAGGGAGAGTGAATATATCGGTAAAAGGATGCTGAGGTTAGAGCTGCCAGGCAGGAGGCCGAGAGGAAGACCAAAGAGGAGGTTTATGGATGTAGTGAAGGAGGACATGAAGGTAGTCGGTCTGAGAGAAGAGGATGCAGGGGATAGGGCTAGATGGAGGCAGATGATTCGCTGTGGCAACCCCTGAAGGGAACAGCCGAAAGGAAAAGAAGAAGAATATGACATAATTATATACAGATAATTTAACATTGAACTGAATCTGCAGTTATGTAATAAAAAAATTTTAAAAAAACGGAGCCCGGCCAAAACGTCCCTTAAAGTTCAAAACTGTCAGACATTTGGTCCCAACCAAGATATAACCCTAACCACCACACCCCCCACCCACCCACCCACCCCTTTGCCGCCCCCCAACACACACACACACACACACACACACACACACAGACTTACCTTCAATGGCCCATGTTGTTTCTGTCAAAGAAAGCAGCACAATTTCCCTATAGACCATGACTAATAACAAATGAGTTACAATAACAAATAGCTCTCACTCTTTAGTCTTCTATGCCATGACTTAAAGGAAAAATCCACCCTGAACCACACTGAACATATTTATATTTATATTTATATAGAAATTATGTGCTTATATATATGAATTCACCCCATATTTTACCTAGAACCATGGGTATTACCAGAATATTTTATATATATATATATATATATATATAAGGGTAGAAAATGTTACATTTTAGTAGTGTTTTTTTTTCCAGTGCGGTTTTTACTTATTCTGTTCATACTGAATGTGATAAAAGACTGACTATGAATTTTAAAAATAATGAAGATTTCCTAAATCATACTATTGTTTTTTAATGGTGTAAGAAATGAATGTTGTACTATTATAAGCCAACTTCTTAATATATTGCAATTTGTACTCCGATCATACAATATTAGAATATGCTGATACTGAATTTGTAGCCTTTTCAGGTCCTGTTAATGTCAATAAAATGGTTTTAATAATATTATAGTCTTAATAATGATATAAAAATGATATAAATATTTTTCCTTCACATGTAGGCCTAAATAATGAACCTTTTAGATTTCAGAAATGTGTTGAGGTACAGTTTTTGTTTTATTAAATTCAAAAACAGTCCTAATATATCCGAATGCACCCTATATATTAAGGGTAAGGGTACCACCCCACACCTACAAGGAAAGGTACAGTTTAGTACGCTTTTTTTGTTGTTGATTGACAGTGTACAATCAACAGCTCATTTGAAAATCTATAGGCACAGGCTACAACAAATGGAGATGAAATCAGTCTTCTACATATATATATATATATATATATAGCATGTAATTCCATACCTAAAATTCAACTGCATTCGCCTAGTTTATGCACAAAAGGGTCACGGACTAGACTTTTACTTGTTCTTCAGTAAATATCTCCATCTACTGGGGACATATTATAACTTCAACATTGAATCAAGAATCAACGCCCCTTTGCTGTCTGGGACACATTTTGTGTATCTCAAAAAATTAGAATATCATGGAAAAGTTCATTTTTTTCCCGTAATTTAATTTAATTTAATTTAAAAAGTGGAACTTTCATATGTTCTAGATTCATTACACATAAAGTGAAATATTTCAAGCCTTTTTTTTTTGCTGAAATATTTCAGCACACCTTGAGTCAACTGAGTTTTGATTTTGGAGAGCACTCGGCCGCGCGCTCTCAAAGCACGCTCCACCTTTAATATAGTGGGCGTGGCTAACTTTCTCCAAAATAAGACCAATAGAGATTTAAGGTGAAAATATTCCAATAGTCAGAAGAAAAAAAAGATTGCAGAAGTTACGGAAGTCCTAAGTGACCATGCATTATTATTATTTTTTTCTTGTTTTCTCGTGATTTCGACTTAATTTTTCTGTGTACTCGACATTCATCGTCCTGAAGTCAATGGGTTTTTTGAACGGCTTGTTCTTGATTAACAAAACGTGTAAGAATCAGAAACTTTTGTTGGTCACAGAGCTTAATTTCTGCAATAATCTAAAAACCAATTGCCGAGGGAACCAGGGTGATGCTAACTTCCGGACTGGCCTACAAAAATATAAAATATTTTTTAAATATTTTTAAAAATATATTTATTTATATATATATATATATATATATATATATATATATATATATATATATATATATATATATATATATATATATATTTTTTTTTTAATTACGTCGTGAGAAAACAGCTTTTGGTTATGTCAAGATCACGAGAAAACAACAAAGAAAAAATGACTAATTCATGGCCGTTTAGGGCTTCCGAAAGAAGCCCTAAACGGAGTGATTCCAGACGAAAAAAAAAACTGCAACAGAAAAATGAGCAAAAAAACAAAAAATAAAGCAAAATGAGTGTAAATCAGAAATAATACTTTTTTGGAAAAATATTATTTTTTAAATTCTCATTATTTTCATTTGAAAAATATTTTTCATTTTGTGAATTAATATTTTGTTAATTGATTTTATTATTTTATTTTAAACTTTTGTCACAAAATTAACGGCTCTTTAGTTCTATATAAGAACCGGCTCCCTAAAAGAGCCGGTTCAAAGAGTCGACTCGTTCGCGAATGACAATGTAATTACAAGTACAGTAAAAGTACTGAGAGCAAAGTAAACAGGAACTGAGTGGAGCTGCACAGGTTGTGAGACCAGCCTGTCCCCATTACAGCCCATACACGGTAAGTGGGCATTACATTTGACATTCTAGACTAATCTATTTTTATGTAAAATAATACTACTACTAATAATGATTATTATTATAACGAAGAGGGTTAAGTATTGAAGCTTACGTGGAAGTCGGGTATTATGTAGTGTTCATTTGTGTCCAGCTTTACTAATAAACACTATAGGTCTTGGGTAAACACCAGTGTTTTTTTGTTTTTTATTTGCTTTGTCATTACGTAACAGCAAATACCGCAACACAATGGCTGTGCATTACGATTCAGCTCATATTCCAGATGCCCTGTGTCGACTGCAGAATGTATGGCTGTTTTCTAAGATCCGTGCCTGCCTCCCCTTACAGCGTGACGTAGTAACGTGATGTATCAAACACAGCTAGCAGACTGCTAACGGTTACTGTTGCTGGTTTAAAAATGGACACGAGCCGCGAGTAATGCACAGGAAGCTGGGGAACAGCAGGGGGAAGAATGAATTAGGGTTCGAAAAGGTTGTGAGTCTAAATCAATAGGCTTTGCTGACTTTCTAATATGTTGTGTGGACAAAATAATAACTGAAATGACCACAGCACTTCTTGCTTCATGTGTATGTATATATATATATATATATATATGTGTGCCTGAAGCAAGAAGTGCTTTAACCTGCTCATATATAGGCTATACAACTCCAGACCTGCATGCCATGGATGTTCTTCATTTTGACTTTCCAAATCATGGTGACTCAGCATGCAAGCACAAGTGTGGGAACCCGCATTCCTGAGCCACACACCGATTAAACATGTTGCAGTCTTCCAGATGAATAAAGACTCCCGTGTAATGAAACCTGATCCTCTTTATAAAATCTAAACAGGAAAACAACATGCCCTTTTCTCTGCTCAGCTCCTACACTCTGTACTTTGTCTTCATCCAGAACATGTGCTTACTGTCTTTGCACTTTCTTTTTTTTCTTTTTTAGATCAAATTACAGGACTATGGCAGCTACTTTAACTTCAAAAGTAGCTCAGGTTAGAAAATGTAATGGACTGCTGTACTCTGTGAGGTCCCAATTCCACACCAGCAATGGATTGTCCTCCAAGGAGCATTATAAGGTCGTGGTGCTTGGAGGTGGCAGTGGTGGTATTACGATGGGTGCCCGTATGAAAAGGAAAGTTGGCGCAGAGCATGTGGCTATTGTGGAGCCTAGCGAGGTACGGTGTTCTACAGCCTTTCCTCCGTCGTATACACTTACATTCTTTTGAAAATACCTGGAAATATAATACATTTTCTCATGTGATAGACGATTTTATCCAAAGTGACTTAAAAGTAGGGCAGATTACAGTCAAAGACTATGGCTGAGCAGATTACACTTAAGAGCCTTAACCCTAAAATGGCTCTCTGGAAATACTGGGATTTGAATGACAGTAAAATTAAGTGGGCAGTGGCTGGGTCCTTATTAAGTAGTGGTTTATTGGCGGGGTGATGTGGAAGACAATATCATATTCTGATACTTAGACATTTTCACAATACATAATATGAAACATGGTGTTTAGGCTTGATAACAAATTGCCAGGAAAACAGTGGTGCCACATTTTTTATTTTTTTTTTTAAGTGGAAAACTGGGTTTAATTATGCTTTTAGGGCCTTTTCAAAATAATTTTTTATTTAAAAAACATTTTATGAGTGGAGTTATAACAGTACTGATGATACCCATGATATGACAGAACAACCTAATGAGACATTTATCACAATATCCACTTCTTTTTGCCCTGCCCTAGATAGCACTCGTCAGTCAGGGGAAAAGAGGAATTTTTATAGCAGCTGTCGAGTGTTCAACTTGGTTAAAATTAGATGCATAAAATACTCACTAAATTAGAATAACTTTTTTTAAAAAAAAGGTTTTGTAATGTTTTACGATTTGCCTGTAACATACAGTATAATTGTGTAGAAGTGAGTAGAATAGAACCTGTATTAGTGGTTGTGATATGACTCATCTCAGTATTTTTATTACTGTTGCAGATGCATTATTATCAGCCCATGTGGACATTAGTTGGGGCAGGGGCTAAAACTGTTAGTGCTTCTGGACGTTCCACTGCCAGTGTGATGCCCTCTGGAGTCAAATGGGTCAAGTCCAGAGTCATGAAGATTGACCCTAAAAACAACACTGTCTTCACAGAGTACGGGAAAGAAGTGAGAAAAATCATTGTAACTAAGATTAACACATCTAACAGTAAGGAGGAACCATGATATTGCTGGGAGGTTTTTATTGCGTAATTGCTGTTGTTAAGCAGTAAGGACTGTAGGTGTGGCTGGTCAACGGCATTTACTGGAACTGTGCTGGAAAGGAAATTAGTAACTGGGAATAGATATGATTTTACACTCTAAACAATGTTTTAATCATTTTGAGAAACATGAACAGCTGATAAACTCTGCCACAGTGTGTGTACACAGCATGCAATTCATTGTGTATTATATCTCTTTTAGATTTCCTATGACTACCTGATTGTAGCACTGGGCCTCCAGTTGCAGTATGAGAAGGTACTTTTTCTACTAGAGAAAATACAGTATAGGAAGTATTTTTATCTCTTTTCATTCTAACAGAGTTAGTTGTTAATGATGCAAGTTAAATTTAAAACACAAAAGTTTTAGTTTGCATAATTACTCTGTATATTTCAATGCAAGCATGTTTAATACGGCTGGAAATTATACAGCACAGTAACATCACATGATATACTTAAAGTCCATATTCAAGCACGTAGTAAACACACATTGTGTTAGTACTAATATACAACCCCAATTCCAAAAAAGTTGGGACGCTGTGTAAAATATAAATAAAAACAGAATGCAATGATTTGCAAATCTCATAAACCCATATGTTATTCACAATAGAACATAAAAAACATATCAAATGTTTAAACTGAGGAAATGTACCATTTTAAGGAAAAAATAAGGTAATTTTGAATTTGATGGCAGCAACACTTCTCAAAAAAGTAGGGACCACTGTTTACCACTGTGTATCATCCCCTCTTCTTTTAACAACAATCCGTATATGTCTGGGAACTGAGGAGACCAGTTGCTGGAGTTTTGGGAGAGGAATGTTGTCCCATTCGTGTCTGATACAGGATTCTAGCTGCTCAACAGTCCTGGGTCTGCTTTGTCATATTTTTCATTTCATGATGTGCCAAATGTTTTCAATTGGTGAAAGGTCTGGACTGCAGGCCGGCCAGTTCAGCACCCGGACTCTTCTACTACGAAGCCATGCTGTTGTAATAGATGCAGTATGTGGTTTAACATTGTCTTGCTGAAATATGCAAGGCCTTCCCTGAAAAAGACATCGTCTGGATGGAAGCATATGTTGCTCTAAAACCTGTATATACCTTTCAGCATTGATGGTGCCTTTCCAGCTGCCCATTCCATAGGCACTAATGCACCCCTATACCATCAGAGATGCAGGCTTTTGAACTGAGCGCTGATGTCAAGCCGGATGGTCCCTCTCCTCTTTAGTCCAGAGGACGTGGCGTCCATGATTTCCAAAAACAATTTCAAATTCGATTCGTCTGACCACAGAACAGTTTTCCACTTTGCCTCAGTCCATTTTAAATGAGCTTTGGCCCAGAGAAAATGGGTGCATTTCTGGATCATGTTGGGATGGCACGGGGAACTGTGTTCACAGACAATGAGTTCTGGAGGTGTTTCTGAGCCCATGCAGTGATTTCCATTACAGAATCATGCCTGCTTTTAATGCAGTTCCGCCTGAGGGCCTGAAGATCATGGGCATGCAATATTGATTTTCGCCCTTGTCCGTAGCACACAGACATTTCTCCAGATTCTCGGAATCTTTTGATGATATTATGTACTGTAGATGATGAGATATTCAAGTCTTTGCAATTTTACGTTGAGGAACATTATTCTGAAATTGTTCCACAATTTGTAGATGCAGTTTGTTGCAGATTGGTGAACCTCTGCCCATCTTTAGTTCTGAGAGACTCTGCCTCTCTAAGATACTCTTTTTATACCCATTCATGTTACTGACCTGTTGCCAATTAACCTTATTAGTTGGAAAAAGCTGTTTCTTTTTAGTAACACTTACTTTTCCAGCCTTTTGTTGTCCCCGTCCCAACCTTTTTGAGATGTGTTGCGGCCATCAAATTCAAAATTACCTAATTTTTTTCTTAATACATTTCCTCAGTTTAAACATTTGATATGTTTTTTATGATTTTGAATAGCATACGGGTTTATGACATTTGCAAATCATTGCATTCTATTTTTATTTACATTTTACACAGCGTCCCAACTTTTTTGGAATCGGGGTTGTATTTTGCATACCCATCTTATTTCACATATCCAAAACTCCAGTATTGGTTAGGTCTTAGTTTAATATTCTATTTATTAGCAAGCAAAACACATCTATGTACTAACCCATTTTCCATAAAAGTTGGGATTTTTTTCTAAAATGCAATAAAAGCAAAAATCTGTGATTTGTCAAGTCTCTTGAAATTTTAATTAACTGTCAAAAGTACAAAGAAAAGACATTCAATGTTTTCACTGTTCAACTTAATTGTATTTTGTAAATATAAACAAATTTAGAATTTGATGGCTTCAACACACTCAAAATAAAATGTGGAACAGAGGCATGTTTACCACTGTGTTACCCTTCCTTTTAATTACACATTTTAATCATTTGGGAACTGAGGATACTAATAATACAAATTGTTACAGTTTTGCAAGTGGAATTTTTGCCCATCCTTGCTTGATACAAGACTTCAGCTGCTCAACAGTCCTTGGTCACCATTGTCTGAGTCTCCTCTTCATGATGCGCCATAGGAGACAGATCTGGACTGCTGGCAGGCCAGTCAAGCACACGCACTCTTTGTCTACGAAGCCACGCTGTTGTAGCACGTGCAGAATGATGCCTGGCATTGTCTTGCTGAAATAACCATGGACTTCCTGGGAAAAGACGTTGCCTTGATGGCAGCATATGTCTCTCTAAAATCCCAATATTCACCTCCGTGTCAATGGTACCTTCACACATATGCAAGTCACCCATTCCGTGGGCACTGATGCACCCCCATATCATCACAGATGCTGGCTTTTGTACCTTTTGTTTCTAACAGTCTGGTTGGTCTTTTTCATCTTTGGCACGGAGAACTCGACATCCGTTTTTCCCGAAAACAATCTGAAACGTGGACTCATCTGACCCCAGCACACGTTTCCACTGCCTTTCAGTCCATCTGAGATGAGCTCAGGGCCCAGAGAACTCAGGGCGTTTCTGCATAGAGTTGATGTGTGGCTTCCTCCTTGCATAACAGAGTTTTGGGTTGCATTTCTGGATGCAGTGGCAGAATGTGTTAAGTGACAACGGTTTTCCGAAGTACTCCCAAGCCCATGTGGTTATATTTATCACAGTAGCATGATGATTTCACATGCAATGCCGCCTGAGGGCTTGAAGGTCACACACATTCAACAGTAGTTTCCAGCCTTGCCCTTCACGCAATGAGATTTCTCCGGATTCCCTGAATCTTTTCATAATATTATGCACTGTAGATGGTGAAAGACCTAAATTCTTTGCAATCTTGCGTTGAGCAATGTTCGTTTTGAACTGACTGACAATTCTCTCACAAAGTTTGGCACAAAGTGGTGAGCCACGACCCATCCTTGTTTGCAAAGACTGAGCTTTTGGTGGATGCTCCTTTTATGCCCAATCCTGATACCCTCCCCTGTTACCAATTAACCCGATCCTCCAAAATGGTGTTACTTAAATATTCTATAAACTTTTCAGTCTTATTTTGCCTCTGTCCCAACTGTTTTTGAGTGTTTTGAAGGCATCAAATTCTAAATTTGTTTATATTTACAAAATGCAATTAAGTTGGTCAGTGAAAACATTGAATGTCTTTTCTTTGTACTTTCAGCTAAAGTTTCAAGAGACTTGACAAATCACATATTTTTGTTTTTATTGCATTTGAGAAAAAATCCCAACTTTTATGGAAATGGGGTTAGTAAGATACAGTGCACACCTTAATAAGACATTGAATGCTCTTTTAATAATATAAAATGATTTGATGATAATCTTATATCTCATGTTATGGCATTAGTTGTAAAATCTTCATATTTTAAGACCACTTTAGTCCACTGTAAAAATATAGCTTATATTAATTTCTACTGACAAATCTGATCAGTATTTCAAGACTTAAAGCTATTTGACTACTGATTGGATTTTTGTCGGATTTCAGATTAAAGGACTTCCAGAAGGTTTTGAACATCCACAGATTGGATCAAATTATTCACTGGAAACAGTAGAGAAGACATGGAAAGCATTACAGAACTTCAAGGAGGGAAATGCTGTTTTTTCCTTTCCCAACACTCCTGTGAAGTGTGCAGGAGCTCCTCAGAAGATCATGTACCTTTCTGATTCCTTCATGAGAAAGGTATTTATAGATGGGTACAGTGGGGGAAAAAAGTATTTGATCCCCTGCTGATTTTGTACGTTTGTTCACTGACAAAGAAATGATCAGTCTATAATTTTAATGGTAGGTGTATTTTAACAGTGAGAGACAGAATAACAACAAAAAAATTCCAGAAAAACGCATTTCAAAAAAGTTATAAATTGATTTGCATTTTAATGAGGGAAATAAGTATTTGACCCCTTCGACTTAATACTTGGTGGCAAAACCCTTGTTGACAATCACAGAGGTCAGACGTTTCTTGTAGTTGGCCACCAGGTTTGCACACATCTCAGGAGGGATTTTGTCCCACTCCTCTTTGCAGATCCTCTCCAAGTCATTAAGGTCATTTTCAATGCCCTGGCTGAGGGAAGGAGGTTCTCACCCAAGATTTGGTACATGGCCCCATCCATCGTCCCTTTGATGCGGTGCAGTTGTCCTGTCCCCTTAGCAGAAAAACACCCCCAAAGCATAATGATCCCACCTCCATGTTTGATGGTGGGGATGGTGTTATGACTTGGGATCATAGGCAGCATTCCTCCTCCTCCAAACACGGCGAGTTGAGTTGATGCCAAAGAGATCTGACCACACCTGACCACAACACTTTCACCCAGTTGTCCTCTGAATCATTCAGGCAAACTTCAGATGGGCCTGTACATGTGCTTTCTTGGGCAGGGGGACCTTGCGGGCGCTGCAGGATTTCAGTCCTTCACGGCGTAGTGTGTTACCAATTGTTTTCTTGGTGACTATGGTCCCAGCTGCCTTGAGATCATTAACAAGATCCTCCCGTGTAGTTCTGGGCTGATTCCTCACCGTTCTCATGATCATTGAAACTCCACGAGGTGAGATCTTGCATGGAGCCCCAGACCGAGAGAGACTGATAGTTTCTTCCATTTGCGAATAACTGTTGTCACCTTCTCACCAAGCTGCTTGGCGATGGTCTTGTAGCCCATTCCAGCCTTATGTATGTCTACAATCTTGTCCCTGATATCCTTGGACAGCTCTTTGGTCTTGGCCATTGTGGAGAGTTTGGAATCTGATTGATTGATTGCTTCTGTGGACAGGAGTCTTTTTACAGGTAACAAACTGAGATTAGGAGCACTCCCTTTAAGAGAGTGCTCCTAATCTCAACTCATTACCTGTGTAAAAGACACCTGGGAGCCAGAAATCTTGCTAATTGATAGGGGATCAAATACATATTTCACTCATTAAAATGCAAATCAATTTATAACTTTTTTGAAATGAGTTTTTCTGGATTTTTTTTGTTGTCATTCTGTCTCTCACTGTTAAAATACACCTACCATTAAAATTATAGACTGATCATTTCTTTGTCAGTGGGCAAACGTACAAAATCAGCAGGGGATCAAATACTTTTTTCCCCCACTGTATATGTGGAGAAAATAGATGAAGAAAGTAATCAGTGTAGTTTCAATGTTAAAGGAAGATAATGTTTATTTAATAAAATTGGATTAAATTAACTCAATACCAGTTGAAATCTGAACATGAACACTTTCGTTAATAATGACACTCTCGAATTTTGTTTTGTAAGACAGGAAAACGGTCGAAAGCCAACATCATTTACAACACATCATTGCCAGTGTTGTTTGGAGTTAAGAAATATGCCGATGCACTCTGGGAAATTGTGAAAAATCGTGACCTGAATGTAAACCTCAGACACAACCTTATAGAGGTCCGAGCAGACAAGCAGGAAGCGGTATTCGAGAACCTTGATAAACCTGGAGAAACAAAGGTTTTTGAGGTGAGCAGTCCATGTTGCTTGATTCAACACAAGAGTCACTATGTGTTGGTTTATTCACTTTTAAAATGTCTTGTCCATTATTTGAATAGTATGAGATGCTCCATGTTACCCCTCCTATGGGACCACCACCAGTGCTTAAGGGTTCCTCGTTGGAGGATGAAAGCGGCTGGCTTGATGTAAATAAAGACACCCTTCAGCACAAGAAGTACACTAATGTGTTTGGAATTGGGGACTGCACCAATCTTCCAACTTCCAAAACTGCAGCTGCTGTGGGTAAGCCATAGATAAATACTTCTAGCTCAGTAAATCATGCTCCTCTGTATCTGTCTGTTTTATCACATTAATCACTGGGTTTAGACGATAGACTTGCATATGAGAGTAATAAGAGAAGTGTGAATGAATGGGCATCATTATTTCAAATCGTAGGACAAAGTCAGATTTTTTTTAGTCCGTTAGTAGATGTTAAAAATGAACTGAGAAGGCATAGCTAATTCTGCACAGTGATTCATAATGTTTTTTTCTTATAGCTGCACAATCAAGTGTGCTTGATAGGACCATTACCAAAGTGATGAAGAATGACAAGCCTGATAAAAAGGTGAGCATGAATGAGTTGAACAGTAAGCCTCTGTTTAAGCAACTTGTCCTAATTCACCAGTCATGGCTATATAAATTCACTTTGAAATGTTTTTTTTACCTCCTCACAGTACGACGGCTACACCTCTTGCCCTCTGGTCACAAGCTACAAGATGGTCATCTTGGCTGAGTTTGACTATAGTGGACAACCTCTGGAGACCTTCCCAGTAGATCAGAGTAAAGAAAGCAGAATCATGTATCATATGAAAGCTGACATAATGCCCCATCTATACTGGCATGGTCTCCTCAAGTGAGTCCTGTTCGCTCAATTTTAGATGACCTTGTGACCTTGTGTTGTCTTCTGTGAGATTTTCGGCTCTAATTTATTGTTTTTATTCTTAAAGGGGACTATGGGGAGGCCCAGGACCATACAGAAAAATCATGCACCTTGGGATGAAATAGAGGCTGCCAGAAATCAGTCAGAAGGAATAGGCACTGCTTACATTAACTCATTAATCACATTCTACTCAGCCTTTGTGTTTACAGTCTACCCTTCAAACATGTTATACACAATTGGTGTGAATGTATATAAAACATTTGTGCAAATTACCATTTTCTTAAATCATTTTTAGTTCAGGTAAAACAGGATACACATGATAAATGTTAGACATTGGTTTGAGTTTTTGTTCAGAAGACATAAATAGCAGAATAACATTGCTGTATAAAGTTATTATTATTTTTAAACCATATGGGTATATCCTAGAAAATGTACACTATAAGGGTTGGTTATTTCTAGTCTTTTAGGTGACAGTGTGACTATTTCATATGTGAACATTTTGCTGTAAATCGCTTTTTAACTATGTTTTTTATGAAACTTAGATGATTGGTGCTTAAAGCCAGCATATCACAGCACTGTTGAAATCTTTAATCTGGTTGGTCTGAAGGTGTTTATTAATTTTCTACAACAGAAGCTCTGATTGTTGTGCTGGCTGTAATTAAAATCACAGGTTTATATTAACATTCTTGTTATAATAGGTTTTACTGTTTCTATAGTACACCTTTCACGGACTTGTATGACAGATACACCACATAAACATTAAAAATCTTGTGTAATGATTGATATGAGGTTTCCTGTAAGGAGACCCTTTTTTAGCATTTGTGAAAGGAGTCTCCATTGTCAGGGCTTTGTAACGATCAGAGATAAGGCAATTATTTTAAGTTCTTGAACATGTGAAAGACTTCAGGACAGAGTGCTTTCCTGGTAACATGATTTTTTTTTATCGTATTACCTTCAAAAAACAAAATAAAAACAACAACAAAAGTGAGGGAAAAACTGTACTGTTCTACCGTATGTGATAACAGGAACTAACTTGTTTAAACATAACAATCAACTCGTGTTCTTTAATAAATAGCCGATCAGTATTCTTAGCATTGGAAAATTGTTGCTGTATAAGAGGAATAAATCATGACTCGGCAGCATGGTGGCGCAGCGTTGCCACCTCACAGCTCGGGTTACTGTCTGTACAGAGTTTCATGTTCTCCCCGTGTCTGGATGGGTTTCCTCTGGGTTCTTTGGTTTCCTCCTACAGTCCAAAAACATGCAGGTAAGTTGGCTACAATAAATTTCTCGTAGTGCGAATGTGTGTGTGCATGATGCTCTATGATGGACCCGGCATCCTCTCGGGTGAATTCTCTTACCTTGCCCCCAGAACCACCATCCAGTCGTTATAAATGAATGAACGAATAAATGAATGAACGTATTACTCCTCACATAATTCACTTTTGGTACTTTACTCAAAACCTACAGTTTGTTCATTATGTCAAAGTGAATATTTAAAACCTGCTGTCACATAACTTCTCTTTGGTCAGTAGTGATTTTTTCAGCCAGGAAAATAAAAACTTCTGAGGAAGTATCTTTAATCTGACAGCTCAAAAGAACTCAAGCATTCAGGCATTATTACTGTGAATGATGAAATTATAATAAAATGATATGCACAAACAGCATTGGTTGACATCTTAACAGTACGATAGTGATGTTTAATTTAAATTTAATTAAAATTTATTAAAAAGTTATTGAATTTATTGAACTGGTCGCTTCTATGTGTTGATGCGACTATATACATACATACATACATACATATATGTATGTATGTATGTGTGTGTGTGTGTGTGATATATATATATATATACACACACACGTACACACATATATATATATATATACATATATATATATATATATATATATATATATATATACATACATATATATACATACATATATATATATATATATATGTATGTATATATATGTATGTATATATATATATATGTATATATATATATATATGTGTATATATATATATATATATATACACATATATATATATATATACACATATATATATATATATATATAAAACATTACTCATATACGTATTATTAGCATGTGTTAATACATCACAGTGTAAACATGAGTAGCTTGTGTGTGTCTCTCAGAGCTGGGCTGATGTGAAGTTTTGCTCATGCGCAAGACGCACCGTTCATTATCATCCGGGTTCTTTCAAGAGTGTCTCGATGAGGAGGCGGGAAATGGCGTCCCAAGAAGCAGTGGGAGAGGTATGTGTCGTTCCGTGACTCATACTGGACAGACGCGTGAAGGACAGAGACTTTTCTAGCGGTCTCCGTCGTCGTGGCTCCATCCACAGCCACTGCAGGATTGTACTGGAGTAACACTTGGCATGTAAGTAACGCGCTAAATGGTGGAGAGTTTTCGGCAGCGCTCGCGCTGTCGTGCAGAAAAGCGTAACCGTGCGCCACGGCTGCAGTGTGCTTTCAAATCTCGCGTCTTCACGCCTTTTGCAATGTTCGTGTGTAGCCAGAAGACAGCTCGTTAGATTCGGCGTGATGCAAAGCCGCCGTTTTCCCGAGAAATAAATCCGCTAGCGAAATTCTAGACGTGTCCGTGAGTGCTGTTTGTTGCCCCGGCGCGAGGTTGAACATGACAAAGCTCTGCGCTGCGCGAGCGGCAGCCAGCAAATGTCGCTACACAGCTGGAATTTGAACAGCCAACTAATCGCTAGCCGATTAGCATTAGCAGCGTCGCTATTTCAAACATGGACTCGGAAAATGTATTGTCGAGTAATTCTTTCGTTCGTGGACGTTTAAGTAACGACTCAGCGCATATTAAGAAAACACTTCGCCGATTAGCAGAGACCACGTGATAAACAAACCATTGTTTTTTTTAAACGTTAATGGCTAACGCAGGCTAATTACGCTGCGAGCTAACAGCTAACTAGCTCACAAATCATGTTATTCATTAAGTCGCTAGCTAGCGGTATTGCGAGCTCACGTACTTCGTTCGAGTTTTGTTGTTATGCACGGTAACCGAGCCTTGTTGTTTGGTATACAGTATTAAAACAACCCGAGCGAGTCACAGTTGCCTGAATACATCATTAGCTTTAGCATCATACAGGCAAGTAGCTAGATGCTAACCAAGGAGACATGTTTTCACCCCGCCCACTTTGTCCGCTGGTCGGGTGCCAGTCGGTTGTTATGCTGCTGTTCTGATTTTACTTTTACTACACACCAATAATAACTGATACATTTAATGACCTCCTGGGTATTAAAGGAAAACTCCACACTCGAACCCAACACATTTTACTGATATGGAAATATTTGCGATGTGCTTAGCGATCCTAATTTGTTAGTTGGTTTTGTATTTTTGTTAATTTGGGGGGGAAGTTAGCGGTGGTTTTTTTTTTTTTTTTTTTTTTGCCGCGCTGACGTCACAGGGGGAGATTGCTAGGACCGTTATAATGGTGTTTTAAAATATATAATATACAGTGGAGTTTGATAGGAGGGAAAATATAAAATAGCTTAAATGTATGTGGTAAAGGTCAGGTTTCACCGTTGGCTCTGAAAAACGTTTCTTTTCTCACCCGGCGCGTTCAACAATGTGCAGCGTCCTATGAGAAATTATTGGAGATACTAAACATTAAGTATTGAGAAGTAGTGGAGACACCAAATGATGGGCTTCAAGCAGTCCCTCCAGGATCTTACGAGCGCAGCAATTAACACAAAATCAAGAAAGTTACGCAATGTTCAGAAGGTCTTGGAAGTTTTCAGAATTAGTACAGATTTTCCACAGATTTGCGCCAAGACGCCATGTGACGTTGTCACAACGTGCATTCAACTAAAGCCCTCTTCAATTCACATGTTGAGCATGAGTGCAGCTAAAAAAGAAGTCTCATTTCTCATGAGAAAATCTCATGAGAAATGAAAATGAAATGACAGTCTCATGGGGGGACAGTGGTAGCTCAGTGGTTAAGAAGTTGGGCTACTGATCGGAAGGTCGTGAGTTTAAATCCCAGTACCGCCTCACTGTCGCGCACTTGAGCAAGACCCTTAACCCTCAACTGCTCCCTGGGCACCGCAACAAAAATGGCTGCCCACTGCTCCGGGTGTGTGTTCACAGTTTATAGTGTGTGTGTTCACTGCTCAAAACTCCTAATGTGTGTGCACTAACTTGGATGGGTTAAATGCAGAGGACAAATTCCAAGTATGGGTTACCATACGTTGGCCTTCACATGTCACTTTACTTTACACTCACTTTACCAACAAACATCACTGTGAAAGACTGTGCAAAACAATTTCGTGCAATTTTGCCAATTCAAGTAGTTTTCAGCAAAAAAAAAACGCTCAAAAAACTTGCAAGTTGCATCACAAATTTTGGAAAAAGCCGCAGCAAAATCAAGCATTTTTGGCCGCAACAATCACAAAAAATACCCTGACAAAAAAACAAGTGAAATCCTGTACATACAGTCCAAGTTACAAAATGCAGTGCGGATAAACGACGAGTTGAGCCGAGTCAACCAAAGGTTGCAATTTGAAATTTCCGACCTCCGACTAAGTAAAAAACTAAACCAAAGAAAACAACCCCTCAACTCTGTATTCGTACTCAAGAACCCCGGGACGGTTTCTTTAACCCTGAGTTCAGCAAGTGATGTTAAATCATCATGACTGCTCACAGCATGAACAGTAAACAAAGTAGCACCATTAGCTTGTTAAAGCCATAGCTTCGACTATACAGTTCACCGTTTTCAAGAGATAAATATACATCACAGTTAGCTGGCTAGATTTTTGCAAACAAAAGAGGAACACGGAGACGTCTGTATTTTTCCCCCACTTTGTAGCTCCAGGAGGTCAAAAATGATGTATTTCTGAGATCTGACTATTTACTTCTGCAGTGCATTATCATGAAAGTCGAAGCTTTGGAAGCGTAACAGTTTGAGCAGGTAATCAGACAGAATTGTGGGTAACAAATGAAATGTTAAACAAAATGAAAATTGACCAACATGATGATGATAAAAAGTTTCAACTAGAAAAAGTCAGCTCAGAATTTAATTCCTAGAATAAACAACAACAACAACAACAATTTAATACATTTAACAGGGTGGATGTTTCCTTTAATAAAATAGAATATTTCAGTTTGGTGATCTTACTGTCTTGCAGTCTTACATGTGACTTCTGGGACAATGAGGCTGAGAGTGCGCAAAGCATCTCAGCAGCCGAGCGCCACCCCACCTGTCCGCACCACCAAGGCCAAGAGGAAGCACTCTGAAGTGGAGCACACCAGGTCCTCCGGAGGAGCCACCATGCAGAAGAGTGACACTGGCATCTTCTCCACCATCAAGAGATTCATTAGGGGCAATGCTGTCAAGGTGTGTTAGGACTGTTTCACCATTACCACTTTTGTATATACAGCTCACATGCAGGTCATTGGAATGAGGAAAGTACAGTTTTTTCGTTCTTTTCCTTTAAGATGTTTAATGATTTAAAATCTGCCCACTCCATTCACATTAGGTGGAGCAGTGTACCCCTGCTAAGAGGAGCCGTGTGGATTGTGACTCGGACAGTAACTTGATCACATCCACCCCACCCACTGGGAACCTGTCCAGCAGAGCTAACCCTAGAACTCGCAGAAAAGGTCCTGCCAATGGAGGTGAGTTAGAGTACTGTACAGTATTTATCTCGCACAAAGTTTTGCCCTGAAACACGACTAATTTAAACTTAATTGGCTTTACAGTATTATACCATATGAAGATACATTTCTTCAAGTACTAAACATAGGTAAACTAATGTGTAAAACACAATGTTCTTAGTTAAACTGATCACAGATTTTCCATAAAGGCTGTGTATGTATAATTCAGGTAATGCATTCAATCAGGGGTATTGAAGTAAAATTTGTAAAGGTCTAATTACAATTTACAATACAATTTCTGGCTTGTGGTCCGGTTAAGCAACTGTCATAACTGGTTGGTGACAACAGTTAATGCTTAACCATTAGTGACAATTTCATGGCTGTAAATAGGAAATTTGAAGAGGTTTTGTTTCATAGAGGTGCTTCATGTTGACTAACACCAAGGAACTTGACACAGGTAGAATAAACATGTTGTTCTTTGTCCAATAGTCTTTAAACATTTTGTTTTGTTTTCTTTAAACAAGCCATGTCGTCTGTTTGTTAAGAAAATGTTCCTTTTTTCTGACCTAATGTCTCTAGCCCTGTAACTTTTTTCTGGTCCAATGAGCTGCCTCAACTAAGTAATTTACTTAAATGTATGCAATCTGATAAACTGCAAAGAGGATGTGCTCCAGAATCCATGCAGGTTCCAGTTTACAAAACTAGAGTAGCCAAATGACAGCTTGTTTTCTTTTGTACAGTTATTGGCTCTGTTATGCAAAAAAAAATTTAAGTTCAGTCCACTGAATTATGAGCTGTTCACTCTCTTCTCTTCAGACACCATGGCATGTCAGAGTAAACTAGTGAATCCCAATGGGAAGTTGGAGGTGCAGACTGAAGCCCCCAGCAGTCCACCTCGCACCACTCTGCTAGGAACCATCTTCTCTCCTGTTTTCAACTTCTTCTCACCAGCCAACAAAAATGGTAATTGGTCAGATACATACCATACATTCTGCATCAATATCTAACGAAACATAAATGCTTTTAGATATAGAGACTGTTATAAATATTCATTTATAACAACAGGAATGTCAGACAATCATTTCAAAATCAGAGTCTAGAGCTCCTCATAGCTCTACCACTAGCCGACTAACTAACTGTGAAAATGGCACAGTTGACAAACTTGATCAAAATACTGCACATTGCAAGTTATGTATTACAAATCAGTCATAGAACTCTTACTACTAGTACAAAATGCTGTTATTTACATTTAAACAGAAATAATTGAGCCAAATTCAAACATATTATGTTTATTCATGAATACAAATATTTACTGATGACACTACGAGGTAAAAGGCTTCTTTTACCTCGTAGTGTCATCAGTAAATATTTGTACCTTGGCATTTGACTCCTGTTTAGAATAGTGATCCACAGTGTGTTCAGCAGTTGCAGAGAAAATTATGTTGGTCTTGCAGTGACTATTAAGCTTACTGTATTCATGTGTAATAATGAGTAAACAATATGTTAGAATTTGGCGCGATAATTTCTGTTTAAATGCAAGTAATGGCATTTTGTACTAGTAGTAGAAGTTCTATGACTGAATGTACTGTATTTGTGAATGTATTTATTGAGGTTGGGGCAAGGGGAAAAAAAGTTAATTCACATTTTCTTCTGTCCTGATCGGTCATTGTTGGCGTTTGTGAGTACTTGTGCTCAACCATATTTTGGAACCAACTTTACATATAATGGTTTAATTCACCTCGTGTATATATATATAAAATATTATATATATATAAATAAATATAAATTTTTATCCTACCAAACCTACATTGTGTTTTTTTTCTTATGCAGCAGTTCTAAACCATGAACTGGTTCTGAAGTTCGTTTAGTATTCGCGTCAATATAAGTGCTTGTTTTATTTTACTTTTTAGCCTTTTTTTCAAATGCCACAGCTTTTAAATAATTTTTCTGTTTTCCATTAGCTACGTCAGGCTCAGACTCCCCGGGGCAGGCAGTCGAGGCAGAGGAGATTGTAAAGCAGCTGGACATGGAACAGCTGGAGGAGACCCCTACTAGCACTACCACAGACAGTAGCAGAGACATCACATTTGACCCAGCACTAAACCCAAGACCTCTGCTGCCCACAGATACAGCTGAGGAGGAGGGTGAGATCGTCACTGAGGCAGACATGCCACCTTTGACAGGTGAAAAAGTGCAAAAAGAAAAATCCCCTTCTTTAAACATAAACAATGCAATCAATGGCTAGACCATCAATTAGTTTTGAATAGAAAATAAAAGATATGTCTAAAGTAAACCAGAGCTATTTTATCTTTTCTGATAGTTGTTGGATCCAACAACAATTACCCTGATGTTCCAACCTCGCCCCCTGCAGAGGGGACATATGAAGAAGACTGGGAGGTTTTTGATCCGTAAGTGGGGAAAACAATCAATCAGTGATGCATCTTAGTTGCCTCTAAATTGCCCACTGTGCTCATGTGTCTAATTTCTGTGACTCCCATAGCTATTTCTTCATTAAGCATGTTCCACCATTGACTGAGGAGCAGCTTACCCGAAAGCCAGCACTTCCACTAAAGACCAGGAGTACTCCAGAGTTCTCTCTCGTCCTGGATCTGGTGAGTTTAGACTAACAGGATCACCATTTTAGAATAATCATCTTTTTATTTGTGATTATTTTGGAATTTTATTATATTATGGCTTTACAAAAAATATTACTAGCTAAACTTTAAGAACAACAGCTTAAAAATTTCTGAATTTTTTAAACCTGGGATGCATTTTTGTGGTTTATAATTCAATATTTTCAGTTTATGGTGGTTTCCCAAAATTCCTGCCAAATTTGGTTGAAACCAGTTGGATGTATTTGTCTAAGTATTTGAATTACAGGCCATTTTGAGGACTAAACTACTTGTCCAGATATGGATTTTTGATATAGGTGTATAAACTATTAACTGAGCATGACTGTTACGCACACAAATGCAGTCATCATTTTATATCTGTTATTTATGCCTTTTAAAACTAATGCTTGATTTAGTTGTAACAAAATAGCATCTGATATGTGATGATTTTATCGTGTTATTAGCTATTTAAATGTTTTACTTTTGCTGCAAGAAACTTTTCATTGTCTATTGCTGTCCCATGTTTTATGCAGTGAAATTGCAGGGGCAATTAACTGGTAATTTCAGCAGGGAATGGTTGAGTTTGGTTTGACAATCTTGGGGTTATTTGTTGATGCAGTACTTTTATATTTTAGGATGAGACATTGGTCCACTGCAGCTTGAATGAGCTGGAGGATGCAGCACTGACATTTCCTGTGCTTTTCCAAGATGTCATTTACCAGGTAAAATTGTGTATTGTAATTTTTTTTTCTGTCTTTAATTATTTGCAGCAAAAAAAACCCAACAAAACAAAATTTGTGATCGCATATGCAACCCCATTATTAGATTAGATTAGATTAGATTCAACTTTATTGTCATTACACATGTATAAATACAAGGTAACGAAATGCAGTTTAGCATCCAATCAGAAGTGCAAGAGCAGCAAGTGCAATATATACAGTATGTGCAGTTATGTACAGATAAGTTAAATGAGCAGTTATGTACAGATAAGGGCAATGTAACAGGTGGGAATAAATAAGTTAGCAGTGTAAGAGGTGGGGATAAATTAGCATTAATATACAGTAAATATACAGATGAAGTATGGGCAAAATATACAAATGTTCTATATTAAAGGGCAAATATACAGGTGTAGTATGGACAAATATACAGATGTGTTTTTATATATATATATATATATATATGACAGAGAGAGAGAGGGTTCAGCGGGGGACAGAGTTCAGTAGGGAAACAGCTATGGGGAAGAAGCTGTTCCTAAACCTGCTGGTTTTGGTCTGATTATTGTGAAATCCTTAAATTAATTCTAGTGCAACTAGTAGCCATCAGAGTCACATAATTAGTGAATTGGAGTTCAATTGTTACGTGATCTCAACATAAATACGTCTGTTCCTGAAAGGCCCCAGATAACATACCTAAACAAATATATAAAATATATCATGAAGACCAAGGAGCTATCAAAACCAGTCAGAGACAAGTTCTGTCATCGTATCAATCAAGGTTTAGTTTAAAAAATAAATAAATAAAAAAATTGAACATCCTGCAGAGTACCATTGAATCCGTTATTTTAAAAAATGGAAATAATATAGCACAGCCGTGACACTGTGGAGGTGGTAGGAGGATCCATGGCTCAGATGTGAGAAGCTGTTCATGGACAACCATAAGCCAGACACTCCAAAAAGCTGGGCTTTATCGATGAGTGATCAGAAGAAAGCCAACTTGTATGAGATCCCATTTAGAGACTCTGTAATACATGGAAAATGCTTATCTGGTCTAATTGGACCAAATTTGAATGTATTGGCCATGGCACAAAGTGCTGCATTTGACAGAACCCCAACAATGCTCAGCACCCTGAGACACCATCCACATAGTGAAGCTCGGTGGTGGTAGCATCATGTTGCGCAATTTCTATTCATCAGCACGGACAGGGAATCTGACTTCGGATATTAGAAATGTTGTTAATCAAATGGTAAATCGGGTGAATACTTATGCAAGGCACTGAAACATTCCTTGTTCTATTATTAGACTCGTGTTCTCTCTACTTTTGAGTATCTGCCTTCCAATATTCATGTTTAAGTGCTGCGAAGAAATATTTCTTTACTTTAATTTGGCTATATTGTGACAGAATAAAAAATAAGGGTTGGAAATGTCGCTACTAGCTACAGATACGTCATTCTGATGAGAAGTAGAATTTACAAAGGTTTAAACATGTACTGAACACTCCTGGCATTGCTGGTTGTTAGTAACATGCAATGTATTGTAAGTTTGCTGGTTCTTTTGTAATATGATTGAGCTGACCTTGTATACAAATATTTTTCCTTTTCTTTTTAAGGTATATGTACGGTTGCGGCCGTTCTTCAGAGAGTTCCTGGAACGTATGTCCCAAATTTATGAGGTAAGAGTCCCAACATGTATCCATGTGTGGATAGTACTTTCTACAAATAGTTTAATTAATAATGTACATTGCTACATATAATCGATTATGAAGTAACTAAATGATTAGGTATGATGGGGTTATAGGTATGTGAATTTGTATTTGTGGAGAAATAGGACAATGAAGCAGTTACCGTTGAGTGTAAATTATGTCCCCCATTGTTTCTGGGTCAAAATTTTTAAGTGTTCCTCTGTTTTCCAAGTAATGTAAAACAAGAGATTAAGATATTAAAAAATCAGAGGGCATTTGTAAAGCCTAAGGGTATGCATACAAATTATTACAGAATATTTATATCACATTAACAGAAAATGAAATATTTTTATACATTGTTTTTGTTTTCACTGTTCTTCTATTATTATATTAACACATTATATTATGTGACCTTTTTTTTTTTTTTCTATGATAATTGAGAATGTACAGATCCTGATGTGTCTCATAGGTTGAAACAAGTTGTAAATTAATAAATAAATTATATTTTGTTTGAAGGGGGTGCAGCATTTTGCACTTAACTGTATTGTCAAGGCTGGACACGGGAATGGGTGTATGAATAAATGAAGTGCCTCATTTTCAGATGTATTGATTGGCCATTGATGACTTATGTCTTTCACAGATTATTCTTTTTACTGCTTCCAAGAAAGTGTATGCTGACAAGCTGTTGAACATTCTGGATCCTAAGAAACAGCTGGTTAGGTCTGTGGCTTTCACACACGTGTTACCTTGTCTTCATTATGTGCTGTTCTTTTTTATAAGGCTTTTTGCCACTTGAGCCTTTTAACGTAAAACCTTGCCTTTGTTATTAAGTTCATGGTGTATTGTAATGTAATAATCACTTATTCTGTTTATGTGATTAGGCACAGATTGTTCCGTGAGCATTGCGTATGCGTCCAAGGAAACTACATCAAAGACCTTAACATACTTGGGAGAGATCTGTCCAAAACTATAATAATTGATAACTCGCCTCAAGCCTTTGCATACCAGGTTAGTCGGCTTGCTTGTTTACTTGTTTTTGTTTGTATTTGGGAGAATCTGACACTCAGAGTGTGTCTCGTTTTTGCAGCTGTCCAATGGTATCCCCATTGAGAGCTGGTTTGTGGACAAGAATGACAATGAGCTCCTGAAGCTGGTCCCATTCTTGGAGAAGCTGGTGGAATTGGTATGTGTATGTGTGTGCTTAAAGGGATGGACCTTTCTGTTTTGTAAATTGCTATTGATGTGGGGGCATAATTTTATTTTATTTTTTTACTGATCTGCTGTGCTGTTTATCATTTCTTAGTGGATAAGTGGATCATTTAATGATGTCTATAACTTTTTATGCAGAATGAAGATGTTCGGCCACACATAAGAGAGAAGTTTCGCTTGCACGACCTCTTACCCCCGGACTGAAGCGTCTTGACTCTTGCAGATCTACCTGACTGTTTTAGTAAATTGGATTTTTCAAAATGGGGGTGGGGGGGACAGAAATGTACACAACTCTGAACTCTAATGAGGATTTCAACTACCATTTTACTTTTGCCGACTATGTTTTATGTGGAAATGGGGGTGGGTTATCAACAATTTTAAAGGAATGACTTTCGAGTATGCATACATTTTATATAAATACATAAATATAATTGTAATTGAAGGAAAGAACAAAATTCCTCAGCTCTGACTGCCTAGCCACAGATATTTGTAAGGCTTGGCAATGGAAGAGACTCTAAACAAGTTGCTGTTCCATTTCTGCCTAATTTGAACTTCATGTAAAGTGCTGTGGAGAAGAGGACTGATGTCACTCCTTTTGGTGCTCAAGGGGACACTGCCCTCACTAGCCATCGATCTTTCAACTGGAATGGCCAGTTACTTATGGTTTCATAAACATATAAATATATACATATTCAGTTGTGTGTATATGTATATATAACATTTGTACATATGTATTTTTCCTGTCAGGTTTGTAAAACGTTCCTTTTGCTCTTGAGTTTAACATGCATTCCTTTTAGTTGGAAGGCTTGTTTGATAGATATGCTGACTTTTTATTGATTTTTACTATAGGTTTGAAGTTTTATTTTTAAACAGCTTCTCTTATTCTTTGTTTTATAAATGCTTTTAGACTGGTTTAAAAAAAAAAAAAAAAAAATGAAAAGAAAAGAAAAAAGCAACCACATCCAGTCATCTGTAAGATGCGTAGCATAATGATGGGGGGTGGGGTGGGTGGGTGTCAATAATGTAAATCAAAAAACTGTCTTTACTGCCTCTTGTGTATTATTCGCTGATATTATGACAAATGAATCAAGGCATTTGGTTTATGACTGCTTTCACTTCGTATGTTCTTTGGGGAGTTTTAATGTTTTTATTCAATTGTTAGTTTGTTTTATATGCCAAGTATAGGTAAAATGTAAAATACTCTATGTGCTTTTGATTGCTTTTTCTGTGAAAATAATGCCTGGTCTCTTTAAGAAATGTCTGGTAATTGTAGCACCAGCACATGGACTAGCCTGATCGCTGCACATGCGTCATATTCAGTGTTTTCTCTAGCCAATTCAATCTTGCTTTTGAACACAGTCCACTGTTTTAGGAATCATGTACAATTCTACCTCTCCTTGAAGGGTAGACCCTGCATTTCATTCAGTGTTACCCCAATGTTTTTTTCTATGGACATTAATACATTATTTTTATGTACCAGCACGACTGAAATGACTTTTTTTTTTTTTTTTTTTTTTTTTTTAAACTTTAATTGCTGTGTCAGGTAAGGGCTTATTGGTTTTTTTTCTCCATTTTTCCTCTGAAAATGAATTTAGATTGTGGAGAACCTGCTTCAGACCTGCTCATCGTAATTTGAGTATTTTTTGCATACTCTTCTCATTGTCCACAAAATATTTCACAACCCATTTTTAACACCTACATAGTTTTCAGCAGTATCTAACTTGTCATAACATGGTGAATAAGTTAGTAAAAAATATCTTGGAACATATATCCAATATCTGATCCCATGAGTTGAGCTATATGGTTCTTTGGAGAGTGAAGAAGTTCATTATAGGTTCTTCACAGAAGTGTATTGGTTCTTCAAGGTATCATCCCTTAACAGGTGAAAGTGAACTCTATAAGGTTCCTTGTGGGACTGGAAAAGGTTCTTCTGGCATCACTCTTAAGAGCCTTACTTTGGTTCCTTATTTTTTTGAGAACTTATGATAACATGGTTTCTTGTGGCACTTCTGTGAAGAACCATTTCTGGGTTCTTTAAAGCACCAGCAAATAGATGGTTCTCTAAAGAGCTTGAGAGGGTTCTCCTATGGCATCAGGATATAAAACCCTTTTTGGTTCCAATTGCAACCTTTATTTTTAAGAATGTAGGTTTAGTTGCCTGTGTGTTTGCATTTTTTGAAGATGGTTGTCATCTTAAGATAAGTAATGTTCTTTGCATTGTGCATTATTATTTGTTTTGAATCATGAGGATGCAGCGGAGTTTAAGGTGCTTAGCCCATAAACTGAGACCTGCATTTAAATTGCCTAATTTGTACATTCAGTGGTAATATTTAGGAAATCTGGCTCACAAATGATTCAAGACAAACTTGCGTGCATAAAAGGTTAGAACAATGGTACGGTACTTCTAAGTAACAAAGAGGGTGCAATATTGTTGTGGGCTCGCTTAACATAGTGTGAAAACACAACAACATTTTGACAAATGAGCTATTGCACTTGTGCAATAAATGCATAGAGACTTGTAATTTCAGCGAGGTTCTGCATGGGAGATACACCCAAATAATGGCTTCTAAAATTAAAGTCTTTGATACAGCGGCGCAGCAGATAGTGTTGTCGTCTCACAGCTCCAGGGTCAGTGGTTTAATCCTGAGCTCAGGTTAATATCTACGTGGAGTTTTGTGTGGCTTTTTATTCTCTTTCCTACATCGTTTCCTCCCACCAAAACACGTCGATAGATGAATTGTCAAAATTGCTTCTGCAATAACGGTGACTGACGATGAATGAATAAATACAGCAAAGCATGCCTTTAGCTGTAGGATTACATTTTTTGAAAGTAATGTTTTTGTTTCTTCCCATATTCATGTCTGAAGAAACTCATAGTTATTTACTGACTGAATTCAAGTAAAATCAGAAAAAGAACAAATGTCCTTTTTTCAGGAGACTGTATTTTAAAGATAAGTTTGTAAAATCCAAATAAGCTTGCTTTACAGATCTTTACTGGAAAGGGTTTAAATGCTTTCATGCTTGTTCAATGAACCATAAACAATTATTGCACATGCACCTGTGGAACAGTCCTTAAGACACCAACAGTTTACAGGCGGTAGGCAATTAAGTTCACAGGTACAATAACTTGGGACACTAAAGAGACCTTTCTACTGACTCTGAAAAACACCAGAAGAAAGATACCTATGATGCATGATCACCTGCGTGAACATGCCATAGGCCTGCTGCAGGGAGGCATGCGGACTGCAGATGTGGCCAGAGCAATAAACTGCAATCTCCATAACGTAAGACGCCTAAGACAGTGCTACAGGGAGACAGGAAGGACAGCTGATTGTCCTTGCAGTGGCAAACCATGTGTAACCATGTGTCCCCCCAGACTTGCAAATGCCTTGGTGGAAGAGTGGGGTAACATCTCACAGCAAGCACTGATGCAGTCTATGAGGATGAGATGCAATGTAGTACTTAAAGCAGCTGGTGGCCACACCAGATATTGACTGTCACCCCCCTTTGTTCAGGGACTCATTATTCCATTTCTGTTTGTCAGATGTCTGTGAAACTTATCAGTTTATGTCTCAGTTGTTGAATCTTTTCATGTTAAAATAAATATTTACACATGTTAAGAAATTTGTTGGAAATAAAAGCGATCAGTAAAAGTTGAATGTGAGAGGATGTTTCTTTTTCTTTTTCTTTTTTTTTTTTGCTGAGTTTAGTTATTAAACATTTTGGCAAAAAGTCAGAATGTCCCACTTTCAGTGTAACAATGTCAAGACTCATCATGGTTACATCTCACTGCTGTAGAAGCTTGCACTTTTCTAGGTAAAAGATGCACAGGTAAAACCCCAGTGACAAGGAAAATTACAGTTTGGTACATTTATTTCTGAGTGTGTACACGTGTGTATGTATGTATGTATGTATGTATCTATGTATGTATTTATGGACACTTACCAGCCATTTTATTATTAATACCTGTACACCTGCTCATTCATGCAGTTACCCAATCAACCAATCATCTGGCAGCAGTTATTGGCTTATTAGATAACTGCATGAATTATCAAGTGTACAGGTATTTATTTCTATTAAAGTAGCTGGTGATATACTTTTAAATGAACACATTATATTTAGGGGGGGCACGGTGGTTAGCACACTTGCCTCACACCTCCGGTGTTGGGGGTTCGAATCTCGCCTCTGCATTGTGTGTGCGCAGAATTTGTATGTTCTCCCCGTGCTTTGGGGGTTTCCTCAAGGCACTCCGGCTTCCTCTCCCAGTCCAAAGACATGCATTGTAGTCCATAGTGTGTGAATGTGTGTGCGATGGGTGCCCCCCCCCCGTGCAAGATGTGTTGTAGGCTGATTGGCATCATTTCCGAGTTTGGCATTTCCATAGCATGTGAGTGGGTGTGCAGTTGTGCCCTGAGTTCCCTGGGATAGGCTCCAGTCTCCCCCATGACCCTGTGTAGGATAAGCGGTATGGAGAATGGATGGATGGAATATTTAACTTATGTGAGGAAAGGCTCATAAAAAGGTTGTGTCTCTAAGCAATCTAAGTCTCTAACTAAAATGTATATTTTTCTTTAAACAATAGCACCCTACTGAAAAAACAATTAGAAACCATAACAGAAATTTGAATGGTTTCTGCTACAAATACCATTACAAACCATCAGGTAACCATTAAAACCATTAATTACCATTACCATCATTGGTTCTTAATGGTATCCACTAGACATAACATGCCACCAACAGAAATTACCAGTAGAGACACACAGGGACCATTACAATTTCCATTAAAACCAATACAATTCCTATTATAACCATTAACACCATTACAAATTTTGAGGGTTTCTGTTGTTTTTTTTCTTCGACAGGGCAAGCAGTAACTTTAGTTCCAACCATTTATTTAACTTTAGAAGAAAAACAGTTGAGTCTGATAACACTGTATAAACATAAAATGGTCTCCAGTCCAACTGGTGGCAGTAATGTACCATGACTCTGCTTAACAACCGTCGCTAAGAACAACAGAGAAAGAAGAGGGGGCCTCTTCAATTTTTTTTTACAGCTTTTTATCCTGACACTAAATTACAGGTTAATCACTGAGAAGGAGGTGAGATCATAGCGACCGTACGAGCGGCTCGATGTCTAAAGACAGTCGGCATGATGGTCGTCGGCGCGGCGGCGCTCAGCACCGGGCCGGGCAGAGAGCAGCTCAGAGCGGGGACGCCAGAGAGAGATCCGGCAGTAACAGCTCCAGCTCGTCACACGGAGGAGGTAAAGGCAGGAGCACCTCCATCAACGCTGCACTGAAGGTAACGCTGGCATCACTTTCCCTCTGAGCTAGCTGCGAGGGTTTGGGTATACAACAAGACATTTGGGCTTGGGTTAAACGTTACACTAGCCGGGTGTTTAGGTTAATGTTCAAAAAGTTGAGGATTTAGCTTAGTCTGGCGAACACAGTGAGAGTTAATTAACTACAGAGTGAACTCGCCAGGTGTTTACTTAGCATTTGTGTGTATACAGCTTTATTCTCTGCCCATTCAAAAGCTTTGTAATTGTATTGGACTTGTATTAATGTGGTTTGTGGTCATGCAGTAATAATGGAGTCAGGAATACTGGAAAATCTACTTAGTCACTAGTTTATCATACACTCCTGCCCTGTAGTTCATCGTACACTCCTGCCTTGTAGTTTATCAAACACTCCTGCCTTGTAGTTTATCAAACACTCTTGCCTTGTAGTTTATCAAACACTCTTGCCTTGTGGTTTATCAAACACTCTTGCCTTGTGGTTTATCAAACACTCTTGCCTTGTGGTTTATCAAACACTCTTGCCTTGTGGTTTATCAAACACTCTTGCCTTGTGGTTTATCAAACACTCTTGCCTTGTGGTTTATCAAACACTCTTGCCTTGTGGTTTATCAAACACTCTTGCCTTGTGGTTTATCAAACACTCTTGCCTTGTGGTTTATCAAACACTCTTGCCTTGTGGTTTATCAAACACTCTTGCCTTGTGGTTTATCAAACACTCTTGCCTTGTGGTTTATCAAACACTCTTGCCTTGTGGTTTATCAAACACTCTTGCCTTGTGGTTTATCAAACACTCTTGCCTTGTGGTTTATCAAACACTTCTTGTCTTGTAGTTTGTCATACACTTCTTGTCTTGTAGTTTGTCATACACTTCTTGTCTTGTAGTTTGTCGTACACTCTTGCCTTGTAGTTTGTCGTACACTCTTGCCTTGTAGTTTGTCGTACACTCTTGCCTTGTAGTTTGTCGTACACTCTTGCCTTGTAGTTTGTCGTACACTCTTGCCTTGTAGTTTGTCGTACACTCTTGCCTTGTAGTTTGTCGTACACTCTTGCCTTGTAGTTTGTCGTACACTCCTGCCTTGTAGTGTATCGTATTCTCCTGCCTTGTGGCCTTGGTGCACTTTTTTTTTCCTTTCTTTTTTTTTTTTTTTTTTTGCTCAGGTTGCCTTTGTTTTATGTTGTATTTTATTTGAAGATCTAAAACTATTTAGTATGAGATACACAAAAACAGACAAAATCTGGATGGGGCAAATACTTTTTCACAGCACTGTACGTGATGCATATTCAAAAAGTTGCTAGTCGTTTCCTGGATGACATCATGGACTAATTTGCATATTCAGTGGGTTGTTGTGACCATTTGCATATCTTTACAAACAGTACATGAAGGTTTTCAGAAGACAATTAGAATAGAACAGAGTGGAGTTTTCTCAGAGTAGAAAATCATATTGCAACTTATTTTATAGAAATAAGGCTTTAGTAATGGTACCACAAATGAACTATTTTTGTATTTTAAAACTAGATAATTTCTATCAAGAATGCATACCAGAAGATGGAGTGGTAGTTAGTATTTGGGAAAGAGATGGTTACAGATGGAATAAAACTCTTTTATTACCTGTAAATATCACCAAGAAGAGAGTTTAAAATGAAGAACAAAGTGTACAGGTGGACAGTGATGATCTGTGATTGTTTGGGACATCAGCTTTCAGGCTTTACACATGGTAACTGAACCTGCTCTCTCTTAACTTGCATAACTAGCAGCTATGATGTGAGCTGGAGAGTCGTATTGAGTGCAGGGCAGTTACTAAAAACCTGCTAGGGGTCTAAAAAAGGTCACCAAATCAAGTGACAAAGTTGCTAATTTGGCAACACTGCCTGGGACTGAAATGTACTGTATTGGTATTACATGTCATGAATCTATGCTAAATAGCCCATTATACTGAAGTGGTGGAAAAAGATGTAATTGCATAAGTATTCACCCCACATTAGTTGAAAACCCCTAAATTAGCTCTGGTGCAACCAGTTTTTATCAGAAGTCACATAATAAGTGGCCTGGAGTGTACCTGTGTGCAAATAAAGTGTTCCTTGACCTCAATATAAATATACCTGTGCATGGAAGAACCCAGAGTTTGTTAGAAAACATACATAAACAAACATCATGAAGACCAAGGAGCTGTCAAAATAAGTCTAGAACAAAGTTCTAAAGAAGTATCAATCAGGGTTTGGTTATTAATAAATATCCCAAACATCTCACAGAGCACTATTTAAAAAATGGAAGGAATATGGTGCAACCATGACTCTGCGTAGATAAGGAAGGCATCAGTTTGAGAAACAACCAAAAGGGCAAGGGTTACTTGGAACATCATGATACTACCAACATGCTTCACTTTTTTACAAATTATATAGATTTTCCCCAACTTCAGTATGAAATTCACTATGAAATGTGGAAGAGTTTAAGGGGGGGTGCATACTTGTATCAGACACCATGTTTGGTAGTTGCATGGTACTGTGTGGTGCTGGTGCAAGTGTATAGAGACTGTAGCTCATTTGTTTTCATGCACAGTGTGTGGTATTTGTCCTCTATCCCTTTGTCAGTGTCTGTTTCTGACCACAGCAACGCTGATGGTTAGATGTTTTATACTGAGGTGTTTGGTAGCTCCAGCAACAGTGTTGTGCCCGATGCACTCTCCCATTGTAATACCTGCTGCAATGTTAGAGCCACTTAGATAAGAAAGTAGAGAAAGCATATTAGAACAGGCTTGTAATTTAATTATATAATATATATATATATATATATATATATATACACACACACAGTATCTCACAAGTGCGTACACCCCTCACATCCTTGTAAATATTTTATTATATCTTTTCATGGGACAACACTGAAGAAATGACACTTTGCTACAATGTAAAGTAATGAGTGTACAGCTTGTATAACAGTGTAAATTTGCTGTCGCCTCAAAATAACTCACACAGCCATTAATGTCTAAACCGCTGGCAACAAAAGTGAGTACACCCCTAAGTGAAAATGTCCAAATTGGGCCCAAAGTGTCAATATTTTGTGTGGCCACCATTATTTTCCAGCATTGCCTTAACCCTGTTGGGCATGGAGTTCACCAGAGCTTCACAGGTTGCCATTGGAGTCCTCTTCCACTCCCCCATGACGAAATCACAGAGCTGGTGGATGTTGGAGACCTTGTGCTCCTCCACCTTCCGTTTGAGGATGCCCCACAGATGCCCAATAGGGTTTAGGTCTGGAGACATGCTTGGCCAGTCCATCACCTTTACCCTCAGCTTCTTTAGCAAGGCAGTGGTCGTCTTGGAGGTGTGTTTGGGGTCATTATCATGTTGGAATACTGCCCTGCGGCCCAATTTCCGAAGGGAGGGGATCATGCTCTGCTTCAGTATGTCACAGTACATGTTGGCATTCATGGTTTCCTCAATGAACTCGTGCAGCCCCAGACCATGACACTCCCACCACCATGCTTGACTGTAGGCAAGACACACTTGTCTTTGTACTCCTCACCTGGTTGCCACCACACACGCTTGACACCATCTGAACCAAATAATTTTATCTTGGTCTCATCAGACCACAGGAAATGGTTCCAGTAATCCATGTCCTTAGTCTGCTTGTCTTCAGCAAACTGTCTGTGGGCTTTCTTGTGCATCATCTTTAGAAGAGGCTTCCTTCTGGGACGACAGCCATGCAGACCAATTTGATGCAGTATGCAGCGTATGGTCTGAGCACTGACAGGCTGACCCCCCCACCCCTTCAACCTCTGCAGCAATGCTGGCAGCACTCATACGTCTATTCTGCAAAGCCAACCTCTGGATATGATGCTGAGCACGTGCACTCAACTTCTTTGGTCGACCATGGCGAGGCCTGTTCTGAATGGAACCTGTCCTGTTAAACCGCTGTATGGTCTTGGCCACCGTGCTGCAGCTCAGTTTCAGGGTGTTGGCAATCTTCTTATAGCCTAGGCCATCTTTATGTAGAGCAACAATTCTTTTTTTCAGATCCTCAGAGAGTTCTTTGCCATGAGGTGCCATGTTGAACTTCCAGTGACCAGTATGAGAGAATGTGAGAGCGATAACACCAAATTTAACACACCTGCTCCCCATTCACACTTGAGACCTTGTAACACTAACGAGTCACATGACACCGGGGAGGGAAAATATATATATATATATATATGACCATGAATGTTTATAATACATGAACATGTGTGCTGTACATATCTTTTGGGTGTAGGAAAATAACCTTGCGGAAACTCGCTTGTCCTACATTTGATCTCAGCGATGTGTAAAAGTGTTAGTACAGACATCATCCAGTGAAAGTGATCATTTACAGATACAGTTTAAGATTATTTTATTTACAGACTTGCTGTCTCTCTCTTATTACCTGCATCAGCTCGACAGTAATGGGGTCTACTCTGTTAGCCCCAGACCTGTCAGTTGGACTCTTAATTATTAGAGGTAGTGGATTTTACAGATTATTATTTTAACCGATTAATCAACCAAAGGTTTTTAAAATTGATACTGATTGAAAACATAAGACTCAAAGTAAAATATAGCTTAACATTATTACAAAAATAAACAGTAATGACTGTACCATGACAATGTATTGTACTTTTTAAAAATGAAATAAATAAATAAATAAATATTAACTATTAATAAATATTCAAGTAAATAAGAGATATACAGTCAAACTGAACCAAAAAGTCCAAATAAAAATAGAGACCTCCAAAATGAATCAAAAATAACACAACAAAATTTGTCAGTGATGGTTTTTATTTCATCTTCAGAGGCTGCTATCGTACTCTCGTTTTTGCTGATAACCACTATAGTCTGTCTTTCTTTCTTTCTTTCTTCCTGCAAAAAAGGTTATCCAACACCTATCACCTAGTGTGGAAAAACTAATTGCCCCCTTAAACTTAAAATCTGGTTGTGCCACCTTTAGCAGCAATAACTGCAACCAAACACTTCCAATAACTGGAGATCAGTCTTTCACTTACTCCTAGGACTAGGATTTACTCCTATGCTTTGGATCATTGTCTTGCTGCATAATAAACACTTTTGGACTGAAGACCAGACATTCTACTTTACGATTTTCTGGTAGAGAGCAGAATTCATGTTTCCCTCAATATATTTGCAAGTTGCCCAGGCCCTGAAGCTGCAAACATCCCCACACCATAACACTTCCACCACCATGCTTGACCGTAGGTATGATGTTCTTTTTGTAACGAGACCCCTGTATTCCAAACAGTTCCACTTTCGACTCATAAGTCCACAGAACATTCTCCCAAAAGGTTTGAGGATCATCAAGGTATGTTTTGGCAAAATTCAGGTGAGCCTTAATGTTCTTCTGGGTTAGCAGTGGTTTTCGCCTTGCCACCCTTCCATGGATGCCATTTTTGCCCAGTTTCTTTCTGATAGTGGAGTCATGAACCGTGACCTTCTTCCTCATAATTTCTGGAATTTCTTTCAATTTTGGTATAGTGTGTTACTGGGTAAGACCTTTTAACCAACTTCATGCTGTTGAAAAAATTCTATTTAAGTGATGATTTGATTGAACAGGGTTTGCAGTAATCAGGCCTGGTTGAGTCTAGTCCAGCTGAACCCCGTTATGAATGCAGTTTCATAGATTTGGGGAATTAGTAACTACGGGGGCAAATACATTTTCACACAGGCCCAGTTGGTATTGGGTAACTTTTTTGCTTCAATAAATAACGTTATCATTTAAAAACTGTATTTTGTGTTTACTCAGGTTGCCTTTGTTTTATCTTGGATTAGTTTTAATTTCTGAAACAATTTAGTATGAGATTTACACAAAAACAGAAGAAATCAGGATGGGGCAAATACTTTTTCACAGCACTGTATAATATAAACTAAGCATGAAAAGTTTTGGAAGACAGTTTGATAGTGTGCATTTCACCTTTGTATGTATGGAGACTTTTGGGACACCCTGTAGTTTGAATTGTGTATGGCTGAGGTTATAAACTAAAATATTAGCGTTCAATATTCCGTATGTCTAGGATAATTTCTTTTTGCATCAGAGGGGCTGACCAAACCTTATGCCTAGCCTCACTAAACACCAAACTCTTAAAAGTGCTGAATTGCTGTACTGCTCACACTGCACATGCTTTATCACTTCTGGTGTTGAAGATTGCACCCTTTTTTTCATGCCCACTCATCTGTTGCCCTCCTCCCTCCAGTGGCATCGTTGTGGTTCACCTTGTGTCAGCATGGCTTTGTTTACATGCCCCTGTCCAGCATGAGTCATGTGCTGCTAAGTCCAATTAGATGCAGTGTGTGTGTGTGTGTGTGTGTTCCTGACACATTGACACACATAGACTGAGCCCTCCAGCAGCAAGTGGGCCGGTGTGTCATGTACACATGACTGCACACAGAGAGATGAGAGAGAGAAAAAGAGCGAGCAAGCTTTCTGTTTTTCTGCTGTTTGAGCAGGCACTGTGCGGCAGAGAGAGAGAGAGAGGTAATTTAAGAGAACAGCAGATGACAGCAGAGAGGCAGTTTGCAGCAGTAGTGGATGCGGTGTTGGTCTGGCAGGGACAGTGCGCGCTCAGCAGGGCATACGCGCAGTATTTATAGGCTCAGCTCCGCTTTAACAGAGGAGCATGCAGCACCCTCTACTATCCTGATTGGTGGAGAAGCCGATACAGCTGGCAGAGCGGCTATTTTGGTCCTGCTGTCAAATGACGATGTCACCCTGCGCGTGCAGTGGTTACGATGCCAGCTAGGGGTGAGCGGGTCGCGTGAAGTTTGCGGCAAAAGTATGTCAGTGCCGAATGAGGACAAGGAACCTGCTTACAGACTCTACTTCTACTCTGTATGTACCTTCAGATCCTGTTTCTCGCTGTGCTTTTCTCTTTCTGTCATGCTCTGCATGCCTCTGTGCTTAGACCTGTTTATAGACGCGAAACCTTATCCCTGCTGCCTCTGTCACCACTCAGTCCACTGCCTTTCTGTGTGCTGTGCGTGTGCATCGAGGCTCTTAACAAGAGGCACTCGCTTCCTTGTAGGTGTCACTTTATTTTATAGTGGAGAACTTGAGCATATAGAAATGGGAAAATGAAAATTGTTGCCACGTGCATGAATCTAGGCCATTTTTTGGTTTGTTATATGGCAAGTAATTGTTTTAGGCAGCTGCTCGAAACAATTAGATCAACAGCGGCTGTATGTTTATGTAACGTAACTGGCAAAAGCCCAAGTAAGAAAAATAGCTGCATGATTAATCATATTGTAATTGTAATAAATAGGCTTGTGGGGTATTGATTTTTACCTGCTTGCGATCTACAATTTTAAGCAATTGGCAAAAAAGGTTTAATCATCCAGAACTGATCGTCTGAAAAAACATGAGAAAACAAGTACTTCTGCCATTTCCAGTTCAATGAGAGTAGAATAGAGCGTTATTAGCAGCTGTGCAGTCAGGAACTGCTTACTGGCAGTGGCAATTGTGAAAACCCACCTAGATGGAGGATTTTTAGGTGATGTAGGCACAGTAGCGCAGTAAGGAGTAGGAAAACCTATAACAGTAAATTTCATTTAATTACTTTCTAATGATCATCACCATTAACATTTGTCAAGTGTTGGGTTTGAGAATCTAGTCTTCATTCATTTATTTCATTTATTTATTTATTTTTTGTATTTGACTGAAAACGGTTATTGGTTTCTCCATTTAATTAACCTTACACCGCACTGCTGTTGAATTCTTAAATGTGATTTATCAGAAGGTGTTAATTAATGTTCTTTAACATCACGGCTCTGCCGACAACATGACCCGCTGTAATTCAAATGATGTACGTTTATGTAAATAAATCCACTCATTCTAATATGTTATCTTTTCTGTAGTAACAGCTCTTTCACAGGGTCTTGTATGATGGACACTGCACAATATCTGTATTATCTAAAGCTAATAATAAATGTGTAAACAAACTTATTATTTAACAAATACAAGTATAATTGTTGATGTGCTCTTACAGGACACTTGTAATCTTTGGCAATTCGTGGTGGTATAAGAGGAATTAAACACTGTGGTGTGCCGTTATAGATGACGATACCTCATTGTGGATTATTTTCCTATTATAGCACACCCCATTATTTTTTATTCTTTACTAGAGATGGCACAGATTCGATACCCAGTATCCGTATCGGAGAAAACGTATCTTATATTTATCCTGTAACAAATGATAATGATTGGAATTAGATTTGGAAAATTTTTAATTTGATTATTTTTTGGAAATTGAAATGTTTACATGTCAAGAGATTTGATTGTACTTTCTTTGCTTAGGATTAATTTATGCTTTATACTTTATTATATTTACAGTGTAAGTGATTTTTGAGTGAAAGAGGTTAACTGTGAAGTGATGCACTTTATTTAAAAAAAAAAATATTTTAAAGCTATTTGTAGTTTTTAAAGACAACAGTATCGGACGGGTATCTGTATCTGCTGATACTCGAGGTTGCGGTATCGGAAAAGAAAAAAGAGGTATTGTGCCATCTCTCTTCCTTACATAACCACCTGTGAAATTGACGAAATAACAAAAGTGTCAGTGTGTGAGTTTAAAGCATAACTGTTAATTGGGCAGCTGTGAAGCCGATGTGACATCAGGTGCAGCTGGAATTCAAACCGACACACATTCTGTCTGTGTATTTTTAAATAGAATAAAATATGAAGGTTTGTGCTTTATATAGGTTAATTATGTTATAATGTACAAGCTAACATTTCTTCATATATTTTACAAAACAATTAACATGTATGAAGATTGAGATTAAATAGTTAATTCGTCTATTTATTGTTTTGCTTATTGTTTATAGTATGTTTGAAAGTTCACTTAATGTGACTAAGGAGCTTGAACGCTTTATGGGTTAAAGGCACTTAGGCGTAAAATACAGCCTACAATATCAAAGAAAAGCGTGTTTTCTGATTATTTAAAATAATGTGCGATAAAACTTCCCAAACTGGCTAAAATATTGTTACGAATCAATACTGAGCAAAAATAATCTTGATAATTTCAGCCATTTTAGCCATTATCCTGTAGTCCTAGCAGCTGCCCTGTGATGTCTGCCAAAGCCCAGGAAATCATGACTAAATATTTACTGTTGACCAGCGACCTGGCAGGCAGCGTGGCTATACTTCTCTCTCCGCACAATATCGTTTCCTGTGCCTTTCCAAATCATTGACACTGTTTTTGTTTGCTCTGCTCTGAGAGTATAATGAGAAAGAAAAGCAGTGAACAGAGCTTGGAATGAAGATGATGCTTTGCTGCTCTAAAGTAGGTCAGTTGCGTATATATGAAAGCCCAGGGACATCCAGATTGTAGCAGGCCAGTGACTGTGGGCTCTTTCTGCTTGTGTGAGACCTAATGAATCAAATATATGCAAATACACGTTTGGACTGGTTTTCATTGAAGAATTTCAGCTGAGGACGTCTTAGTAAGTATATTACTAAGCAGAGTGGTTGTTTGCTTGATTGCTGGTTGCCAGCTGCCCTAAAGGGAACAATAAGAAATGAGTCTAGCATAATGCTGTGTTATGAAAAGCTTATGAGTGACAGAATCATTGTGATCCAGTCACGACATCAAGGACCATACAGTAGATGAGTCACTTTTCAGCCTGCATTGTACTGTACAATATTATACCAAAGCAATGTTTAATTCTTAAATCTGATCGGTAAAAACATGTTGATTAATTTTCTATAACCGCACACAGCTCTGACAGTAGTGCTTTGCAGTGATGTATTATATATTAACCATGTATTTATATTAATGTGCTTGGTCTAATAAGTTATTGCTTGTATAGTAACAGCTTTTTCACAGGGATGTGTATGGTGGACGCTCCACATAATCTGATCCTAATAATAATAATAATTAATAATAATAATAATAATGTGTTATTCAACAAAGAAAAAAGTATGGTTGTTGATGTGGTGAAGATTTCTGGAAGGGGTGTTTGTTTAACATTTATGTGGGTGTCAGTGATTTGTCATGGTCAGTAGGGGTGGGCGATATGACAAACATCATATGATTCTTGAAGATGTTTCTATGCTACATGATATCATGATGGTTTTGTTCTTTTAGCAATAGTTGTTGCATTAAAAAAAAAAAAAAAAAACCTGTCAAATAATTTGTTACCAGACAATTGTGTATTTGTTTATTTTACCATTTATTTTGTCATTTATCATATATTTGATCATTTATCAGCTGTTTCCGCTCAGTTTGTAAATATATTTTAAAAAAATGAATGACAACATCTACAGTATCTCAGAAAGGCATATAAGTGACATAATTTATTATGATATTGATGTTATATCATCATATCGCTCAGCCCTAAGGGTCACTTTTCTGCCACAGGAGAGTCTTCAGGACTGTGCGCTTTATGGTTTCTCAGTAACATGGATGAGAGTTGCCAGAATGATGTAGCGTAAATGATAGCAGGAACTAATAGAATAGAATCCTGTCTCTGCTGTGCCACTGCATTCGATGTTGATAAATCAACAGAGCTCCAGCAGCACACACACTCTGACAGAGTTACGTGGAGTCAACATGGACAATTCTAAAACAGAGTGATGCACGCTAAGTGTGTGTGTGTAATGGGACAAGCGTGTTTTCAATGAAGCACAGTTTTGTTTTTTGTTTTGTTTCTTTTTTTTTTTTCTTTGACATTCTAAAAGCACAACGAAATTTAATGGCAACTTCCTTACTGGAAGCAAATTAGCAAATGGATTACCAAAGCTGCAATGTGGTCATTAGCAATGATGTTCCACAACATGAAATATAACTACAGTGCCCTACACTAATATTGGCACCCAGATAAATATGAGCAAAGAAGGCTGTGAAAAATCGTCTTTATTTTTTAACCTTTTGTCAACAAAAATTTTTGTTAAATATAGTTGTGTAACAATTATTGGCACCCCTATGAATTCATATGAGAAAAATATATTTGAAGCATATTCCCATTGTTATTTGACTTTTTTTTTTTTTTTTTTTTTTTTTTTAGTACACCTGAGTGACTAGGAACAGGAAATTGTTCAACCATGACTTCCTGTTTCACAGGGGTATATAAATGAGGTAATGCATAGGCCAAATTCCCTTAGTCATTCATAACAATGAGTAAGACCAAGGAATAGGCGAAAGGTTGTTGAGCTTCACAAAATGGGAAGTGGCTATAAGAAAAGAGCACAAGCATTGAAAATGCCCATTTCCACCATCAGGGCAATAATGAAGAAATTCCTGTCAACTGGAAATGTTATGAATCAACATGGAATTGCACGTGTGTCCATATTGTCTCAACGCACTGTGAAGAGGATGGTTCAAGTGGCCAAAAAATCTCCAGGGATCCCAGCTGGAGAATTGCAGAAGTTAGTTGCATCTTGGGGTCAGAAAGTCTCCAAAACTACAATCTGAGGTCACCTACATCACCACAAGTTGTTTGGAAGGGTTTCAAGAAAAAAGCCTCTACTCTCATTCAAAAACAAACTCAAGTGTCTTCAGTTTGCCAGACAGCTTTTTGGCAATAAACACCAGAGGTGGTTTTGGTGCACACAGAGAGGTAGCCATATGGAAAAGTACCTCATGCCCACGGTCAAATATGGTGGTGGCTCTTTAATGTTTTGGGGCTGTTTTTCTGCCAGAAGACCTGGACATTCCGTTAGGATACATGGGATCATGATCTCTATCAGATATCAACAGATATTAAATGAAAACCTGCCTGCCTCTGCCAGAAAGCTGAAAATGGGCCGTGGCTGGATCTTCCAGCAGGACAATGATCCAAAACATACATCAAAATCAACACACAAATGGTTTACTGACCACAAAATCGAGGTTCTGCCATGGCCATTCCAGTCCCCTGACTGAAACCCATAGAAAACCTGTGGGGTGAACTGAAGAGGAGAGTCCACCAGCGTGGACCTCGAAATTTGAAGGATCTGGATTGGTTCTGTATGGAGGAATGGTCTCAGATCCCTTGCCATGTATTCTCCAACCTCATCAGGCATTATAGGAGAAGACTCAGAGCTGTTAGCTTGGCAAAGGGAGGTAGCACAAAGTATTTACTAAAAGGGTGCCAATAATTGTTGCACACCTACATTTAACAAATATATTTTTGTTTTGATTAACCTGTTTTGTTTGATATCATGAGAGCAGATTATTTTTTTTGAATTTTTTTAAACAAAAGATCAAAAGGTTAACCAATAAAGACAATTTTTCACAGCCTTCTTTTCTCATATTTACCAAGGGTGCCAATATTAGTGGAGGGCACTGTATAAACAGTTTATAATATTGTATATAAGGAAGAAAAGGAATAATTCCCTTTAAGAGGAATATAATACTTTGGGACATGTGGAAATGTGAAAATAATCAACTTGGGCTATAACAGTGATTCACGTCATCTTCTATTCCTTACTTATCATGCGTATATAGGTTATTGTAATACTTGAAGAGATTTAATATGTAATGTGTATTATGATATTTATGTTTGCTAACTAAGTGCCTGCAGTAAAAAAATTAAAATAACTTGTTTTTAAAAAATTCTGAAAAATTAAAAACGGACAAGTGGTGCGTGCATATGTATTCACCTGCTTTGCTATGAAGCCCCTAAATAAGATCTGGTGCAACCAATTACCTTCAGAAGTCACATTTTAGTCGCAATGAGTTCAATTAAAGTCCACCTGTGTGCAATCTAAGTGTCACATGATCTCAGTATATATACACCTGTTCTGAAAGGCCCCAGAGTCTGCAACACCACTGAGCAAGGGGCACCACCAAGCAAACGGCACCATGAAGACCAAGGAACTCTCCTAACAGTTCAGGGACAAAGTTGTGGAGAAGTACATATCAGGGTTTGGTTATAAAAAAAATATCCGAAACTTCCCACGGAGCACCATTAAATCCATTACTGAAAAATGGAAAGAATATGGCACCACAACAAACCTGCCAAGAGAGGGCTGCTCACCAAATCTCACGGACCAGGCAAGGAGGGCATTAATCAGAGAGGCAACAAAGAAGCCAAAGATAACCTTGAAGGAGCTGCAAAGCTCCACAGCAGAGATTGGAATATATGTCCATTGGTCCACTTTAAGCCGTACACTCCACAGAGATGGGCTTTATGGAAGAGTGGCCAAAGAAATAAGCAAACACGTTTGCTGTTCGCCAAAAGGCATTTGGGAGACTCCCCAAACATATGGAAAAAGGTAGTCTGGTCAGATGAGACTAAAATTTAGCTTTATGGCCATCAAGGAAAACGCTATGTCTGACGCAAACCCAATACCTCTCATCACCCCGAGAACACCATCCCCACAGTGAAGAATGGTAGTGGCAGCATCATGCTGTGGGGATGGTTTTCATCGGCATGGACTGGAAAACTGGTCAGAATTGAAGGAATGATGAATGGGGCTAAATACAGGGAAATTCTTGAGGGGAAACTTGTTTCAGTCTTCCAGAGATTTGAGACTGGGATGGAGTTTCACCTTCCATGGACATGACCCTAAGCATACTGCTAAAGCAACACTCGAGTGGTTTAAGGGGAAACCTTTAAATGTCTTGGAATGGCCTAGTCAAAGCCCAGACCTCAATCCAATTTGAGAATCTGTGGTATGACATAAAGATTGCTGTACACCAGCGGAACCCATCCAACTTGAAGGAGCTGGAGCAGCTTTGCCTTGAAGAATGGGCAAAACCCCAGTGGCTAGATGTGCCAAGCTTTTAGAGACGTACCCCAAGAGACTTGCACCTGTAATTGCTGCAAAAGGTGGCTCTACAAAGTATTGTCTTTGGCGGGGTGAATAGTTATGCACACTCAAGTTTTCTGGGTTTTTTTTTTTTTTTTTTTTTGTGTTATTTCTTGTTTGTTTCACAATAAAAATATTTTGCATCTTCAAAGTGGTAGGCATGTTGTGTAAATCAAATGATTCAAACTCCCCAACAAACCGTTTTAATTCCAGGGCAACAAAATAGGAAAAATGCCAAGGGGAATGAATACTTTTGCAAGGCACTGTATTGTCTACAAAAATGGAAACGGAAAAGGAGTTGAAATGAATCGTTTGCAAGCAAACTATCAATTATTCAGCTAGTCATTACCATGTGTTAGACAAAAGCAGTAACAATAACCTTGAATGTATTGTATAAATATAATTTAAGTGAAATTATACAGTGGTGCTTGAAAATTTCTGAACCCTTTGGAATTTTCTATATTTCTGCATAAATATGACCTAAAACATCATCAGATTTTCACATAAGTCCTAAAAGTAGACAAAGAGAACCCAATTAAATAAATGAGAAACAAAAATATTATACCTGGTCATTTATTTATTGAGGAAAATGATCCAATATTACATATCTGTGAGTGGCAAAAGTATGTGAACCTCTAGGCTTAGCAGTTAATTTTGAGGTGAAATTAGAGTCCGGTGTTTTCAGAGGGATTACAATCAGGTGTGAGTGAGCACCCTGTTTTATTTAAAGACCAGGGATCTATCAAAGTCTGATCTTCACAACACGTTTGTGGAATTATATCATGGCATGAACAAATGAGATTTCTGCGGACCTCAGAAGAAGAGCTGTTTATACTCCTCAGGCTGGAAAGGGTTACACAACCATCTCTAAAGAGTTTGGACTCCACCAATCCACCGTCAGACAGATTGAGTACAAATGGAGGAAATTCAAGACCTTGGAGAAAGGAAAACATTGCATTTCAGCATAAGAGCCTTATTAAATCTGTGAGACATGGTGGTGGTAGTATCATGGTTTGAGCCTGTTTTGCTGCATCTGGGCCTGGACGGCTTGCCATCATTGATGGAACAATGAATTCTGAATTATACCATCGAATTCTAAAGGAAAATGTTGGTACATCAATCCGTGAACTCAATCTCAAGAGAAATTGGTACATGCAGCAAGACAATGACCCTAAACACACAAGTCGTTCTACCAAAGAATGGTTAAAGAAGAATAAAGTTCATGTTTTGGAATGACCAAGTCAAAGTCCTGACCTTAATCCAGTAGAGATGTCATGGAAGAACCTGAAGCAATCAGTTCATGCGAGGAAACCCACCAACATCCCAGAGTTAAAGCTGTTCTGTACTGAGAAATGGGCTAAAATTCCTCCAAGCCGATGTGCAGGACTGATCAACAGTTACCTGGAAATGTTTAGCTGCAGTTATTGCTGCACAGTGGGGTCAAACCTGATACTGAAAGCAAAGATTCACATGCTTTTGCCACTCGTAGATATGTAATATTGGATAATTATCCTCAATATATAAATGACCAAGTATTACATTTTTGTCTCTTTTGGTTAATTGGGTTCTCTTTATATATATTTTAGGACTTGTGTGAAAATCTGATGTTTTAGGTCATATTTATGCAGAAATTTAGAAAATTCTAAACTTTCATGCACCACTGTAATTGTTTTCAATGACTGCTTTGCTTTGCCCGCATTGCAGTTAGTGGATTGCATTACTGATGCTGAATACTAAAAGAACCATTAACAGAATGGCTGGCTTCTCAAAATGCCTCTTTATGCTTATGGAGTGCAAAACAGTTTGGCTTTTGTCATGCATTCATGGATTTCTGACCCATACTGAGATATGATGTTAGAGAGAGGAGATGAGAGTGAGAGAGAGCACTGTACAATTGGAACTGACACCCTTGCATTGTTACAGAAAAGGTGTAAAGTAGATTGATTTGTGTAATTATAAAGCACACACTGTGTGCCTGTTATACATCCAGTGCTGAGAAGATTTCTCCCTAATTAAAGTGTTTTTCATGCAGGAAACATGCGAAAATGTCCTCGTCCACAGCGTGAGTGTGAGACGTTCCTGACAGGCTCTGTTATGAGTGCTTTCTATTTGTAGGTGGTATTGTGAAACGGAAAACAGTCGGGTGTCTCCCTCGCCCTGTGCCGAGCTCACAGAAAGCCACCCGCCCACACACACACGCTAGCTGAAATGAAGTGTTCTGAGCTGAGCACTTCACTGGCATTCCATGTTCACTGTTATAGTTAAGTCAGTGATCATCAACCTATTTATAAACCGGACTGCATGTATTAATCCCTACTGTGTACATCTGTGTGTATTAGTCACCTATTGAAGTGTTTACATAATTGAGAGAGTTAGTACATTTTGATGCTGTGAATCTCAGTATTTGCAACTAGATGTGATGTAAGAGTGGAGATTTTGCAGACTAGGTGGTGCTTGGGGGGGTGAGGGTTGTTAAGTAAGGAGTCACTCCATGAAAACTGCACCCATTCAAATGTATATAAATCCATCTATCCATCCATGCATTTTCTGTACCGTTTATCCTACACAGTTTCACGGAGAGCCTGGAGCCCAAGTCAGGGGACTTGAGGCACAAGACGGGGTACACACTGGACGAGGTGCCAACCCATCACAGGGGACAATCACACACACACGCACACTACAGACAAATTTCGTAATGCCAAGCAACCTACAATGCATTTCTTTGAACTGTGGGAGGAATCCAGAGTTTTTCAAAATTACTGCAGATTTTCCACAGGTTTGGCCCAAGACGTGTCATGTGACGGCATCACAACGCGCATTCCATCAAAGCTCTCTTCGATTCACGTGTGTCAAACATGAGTACAGCTAAAAGGTCTCATTTACCAACAAACATCACTGCGAAAGACCGGGGAAAACAATTTCGTGCAACTGCAATTTCGCCAATTCAAGTAGTTTTCCGCAAAAAAAAAGCACAAAATCTCTGCAAATTGCATCACAAATTTTGAAAAAAGCCGCAGCAAACAAACAAACATTTTTGGCTGCAACAATCACAATTCGAAATCATATATGGACAGTCTAGGTATTGTGATAAGATATTTTTTTTACGATTTTTAACGATATTTTTATCTGAAATATTTTATTCTTGTTATACCACAGCAATTTGCCAACAAATATTTAAAAAAAAAAATAATTTATTAAAGAATGACACATTCATAATTGTATTTAATGTTGTGTAACATTGGCGAGACAAGTTAGTTCTTTTTATCACTTGCCTTATAACAGCTTGTCATGTTAAAAAGAAACTACAAAGCACAAACTCCTCTGTCCTGAAGAATGCATTGTGGGGGAAAACTTAATGACTGTTACAAAGTGCTGACACTGGAGACTCTAAATGTTCTTACTTAAATGTTAAGGAAAACATCTCCTTACAGAAATCTCCATATCAGTGATTACAATTCTTTGTTACATTACAGCGCATTTGTTAAAATCTGTTTATTAGCAGTGTTGCTCTATGTGGAGAGTCCCTGTGAATGGGCTGTTTCCATAGAAACTATAACATATTAGAACAAGTGCATTAGTATAATCCTGTGGTTAGCACGTTTGCCTCCTATCTCGACATATTAAATGTGCGTTACGTACAATAGTTTTGGACTATTTGTAACTTGACGTGCCTGCTTTGGTTTGCATAACCTTAAAAGATGACCGATACTTAATTGTAGGAAATTGTTCTTTTCTTTAGATATTAATAGGTCACGGGGGCACTGTAGCTTAGTGGTTAACACGTTTGCCCTGTGTGTGTGGAGTTTGCATGTTCTCCCTGTGCTTAGGGGGTTTTCCTCCAGGTACTCCGGTTTCCTCCCCCAGTCCAAAGACATGCATTGTAGGCTGATTGGAATTTGCAAATTGGTGTAGTGTGCGAGATTGTGCCCTCGCAATGGTTTGGCGCCCCGTCCACGGTGTCCCCTGCCTTGTGCCCCGAGTTCCCTGGGATAGTCTCCAAGCTGCTGTGTAGGATAAGCGGTGTGGATGGATGGATTAATAGGTCACAGCGTTGTTTAAGGGGTTTAATCGGCTCACAAGCTTAAATAATATCAAAAAATACTGTTGAATAAAAAGAACACATAGACAGAAAGCAATTTAATTGATATTTTGAAAAAGTCAGCAGTGCACCAATTCACCATGAGTGTATTACAACAGTGAAACCGTGACACCCTAGCAAGCATATCACCGGCAGAAAACAGAGCAGAAATGGCTTTACATGACGAGAATTTTTAATTGTGCTACTAGCAGTACCTGTTTTCTAACTGTAGATAATGAGTGAATGTAATGTTCTATTAAAGAAAAAGGAAAAAAATTATTTGCATGCTGCAGGCTGCTCAGGGCTAAGACCTCGCTGTAACTTTTACGTTTCAGGATACGTGAGGTTTGAACAGATCTGTGAATGTTCTTGCTAACTCTTCAGTTTACATGTTGCTGTTTTGCAGGCCTCCTTCCAGCGCTCCAACAGCCATGACAAGGTGAGGAAGATTGTAGCAGAGGAGGGACGCGCTGCTCGCAACCTCATTGCCTGGAGTGTGCCTCTAGAGAGCAAGGAGGAGGAGGGCAAATACACACACACAAACGGTATATTCTCAAGCAAAACACATGAAATACACATTCTCACATTTACAGAATAACATCGCTGATTACCTGCTGAGCTCCCACTACTACAGTCTGCATTTGCAAAGCAAATGCACTGTACATAGGGCTGGGCAAAATGATGATAGAATATGAATATTGTGATAAATTACAGAGAATATGACTATCAGTAGCACTTTAATAACACTGTCACACACCACTGTGACTGTAATACATAGCCGACTTGATTTTTTTTATACTCGTGGCTTTATTCTTCTTCCTTTGTCATGTTAAATGATTAATTTTTGTCTTTAAACCCATCATTTCACTTATTTGTGTTTAATGTTAAACTACTCTTTTCTCACTGTTGCATTATCTCAGTCCCTCCAGGATTTTTCAATTTTACAATCACAGAAATTAACGCAAAAACTCCGCAATATTCTGAGGAGCGTGCAATTTTTCAAAATTACCGCAGATTTTCTGCAGATTTGGGCCAAGACGCTTCATGTGACGTCATCACAATGCGCATTCAGGCAAAGCCCTCTTTGATTCACGTGTCGAACATGAGTACGGCTAAAAATGTTTAATTGACCAACAAACATTATTGCAAAAGACCGTGCAAAACAATTTTGTGCAATTGCAATTGCACCAATTCAAATAGTTTTCTGCAAAAAAAAAAAAAAAAAAGGTTTAAAAAAAGAAACCTACGCAATTTGCATCACAAAATTTCAAAAATGCCAAATCACACAAAAAACCACCATGAAATCCTGTGCAGACTGATAGCTATCAGTACCTTTACGTGCACATTTATTAAATAGTGGTATACACTGTTTTATACTATACACTCACTGGTCACTTTTTTCTGTACAGGAACACCTTTAAATTAGTACATTCATGCAGATATTAGCAATTAGTGATATAAGCAAATCACGTGGCAGCAGCACAATGCATAAAATCATGCACATACTGGTCAAGGGCTTCAGATAATGTTTACATCAGACATCAAAATGGGGGGAAAATGTGATCTCGGTGACATTGAAGTGATAGTTGACGATTGGAACAATGTTGCCTGGTCTTTTTACAATCTTAAGCTGTCTAGTATTGTGGATCCTATGCCCACTGTAGCCTCAGATTACTGTATTTGGCTGACAGGAGTAGAATCTGATCTGGACTTCTGCTGTTGTAGCCCATCTACCTCAAGGTTCGACATTTTGTGGGTTCTGTGATGCTTCTCTGCTCACCATGGTTGAAAACGGTGGTTATTTGAGTTACCATAGCCTTCCTGTCAGCTGCTCACTGGATGTTATTTGTTTCTCGCAAGAATAGATCCTGTTGTGCATGAATACTTAAACCAACCCATTTGTTGCCATGGTCAAGTTCACTTAGATCACATGTTTTTTTTTTTTTTTTTTTTTTTTTTTTTCCCCCATTCTGATGTGTGACATGAGCATTAACTGAAGCTCTTGACCTGTATCTGCACAAATGTATACAGTGCTCTGATGCCACATGATTGGCTGATTGAATACTTGCACAAATATACAGGCATTCCTAATAAAGTGGTCGGTGATGGTATATAGTGTATTCTGAAAATATCTTCAAGTTTTATATAATATTATTACCAAATGTTTTTGCTTACCTGGTGCTATAGACTGTCATTGTTTTCACGTCTTTTTTTTTTTGGGATATTATGAGTGTGTGTACAGGCTGTCCCAGATTCACTCTCTCTTCTTCTGAATCGTCTTCATAGGCCCCCTTTTATCATTTCATTTTATCAGTTAATTCAGTGTATAAAAGCCTACAAGCACAGGTTTTTATATGTATTCTGACCAACATGTGCATGAACTGAGCGCAGTCCTGAATAAGCGATGAAGCTCATCCTTGATCAGAGAATGTTTTGAAGTCACTCTCTTGACATCCAGATTACTTCCTTGTCTCTTTGATGCACTCCTCATTTACATCCTTCATCTAAGCATTATTAGTCATTTTCACTCTTGACAGCCCATTGGATTCTGGTTCTTATGTTATCTTGCTCATTAAAGATAGTTGGATATGTTTAGATATGGCTAATCGTTACTGCTGGCTGTGTAACTACTGCATATGGTAAATTATATTATATAATGATCCTTCACTCTTTTAATGCCTGCAGACATTCTCAAGTGCTCTCAGTGCTGTATACTCCTTCATCCTTTTCATATAGACCTCCTACTCAAGTTTCCAGTGAAGATTAAATGCTGGTTAGGTTCCGTTTACGTGCACATTTATTCATTTGTGGACACTTTTATGCAAAATGCCTCTGAATTGAAGCGGACAGCTATTTATTTATCTGTTTATTTATTTATTTATTTAAAGTTAAGTTTATGTACATACAGTCATTAGAAATAATCGAAAACCATAATAAGAAATAAACCTTAAATTTAAGTAGATATTTTAGGTAAGGCTTAAAGGCATGTCCAGGTAACACACAGTCGGGAGCGACAAGGGCCAGTGGTAGCTCAGTGGGTGACCTACCACGGTTTCCTACCCCAGTCCAAAGACGTGTTGTAGGCTGATTGGCATCTCTAAATTGTGAATGTGATTGTGCCCTGAAAATGGGTTGGAACCCTGTCTTGGGTGTCCCCAGCCTTGTGCCCCAAGTCCCCTGGGATAGGCTTCAGGCTCCCCGCGACCCTGTGTAGGATAAGTGGTACAGAAAATGGATGGATGGATTTGCTTTAGTTCAATCAACATACACACACATTAGTTCTATTAAATATATAATATTGACCATATAGTTTGCTGTAGAATGTAAATGCATAATGAACATTGAAGTTATCAATCATATCACTAACATGAACTAGTTAACTTGCTGCTAGTTCAAGTGCAACAGTGGTCAACAAAATGGACGATGAAGTCTTGTCAGTATTTTCATTACAGTTTGCCTCACAGTCAAAAATATCAGTGGTCTGTTTTCACAGTTTGGGTTATGAATGTCCTCTTGAAGCATTTGCTTTGTAAACACCAGAATTCTAATTAGAGACATGCTTTTCACACTGTGCATTTCCCTAAAGCAAATTTTGAGTAATGACAAAAAAAAGGTGATTTTTTTTTTATGCTTAACATATGCAATTTGCTTAATACTTACAGGAAAGTCAAAGGCTCACAACAACAGCAATGCAAGAGCCCAGCGAATCAATTCTGGACAACATAGGAACAAAAAACAGGTAGGAATTCTGGTACATAGGCTTCATGTGAAATGTGAGCCTGTTCACCACTAGACGGAAGCAAAGACCAGCTTTCTGTGGGCCGAGTCTAGTCTAGGCGAGGATATGCTTCATTATATTTTATAAGGTTTTTTTTTCTGTGAAGTTAGTCTTGGTAGGGTAATAGTAAAAGTTGCTCTGTGTGTGTGTGTGTGTGTGTGTGTGTGTTGGTTTAGCCTGTTGGGCTGGACTGCAAAGCTGCAGCAGGATCCATGCTGGAGAAAGGAGCCGATAAGAGCCCGACTAAAGCCAGGCAGCCACGCAAAGTAGATCTGAGGGCCCGTTATTGGGCCTTCCTGTTCGATAACTTGCGCCGGGCTGTCGATGAGATCTACGTCACATGTGAATCAGACCAGAGCGTTGTGGAGTGTAAGGTAGGAGCCTAATGACCTCTCTGCCACAAAGGTTTCACATGGTAACTTTTCAGTGAGTGGTGAATTGTCAAATCCAGGCACCCTGACTTGGTACAAATAGACATTCAGAACGAGCTGAAAATCTTTAGACACATTTTAATAAGATTTTATGCTTCCTTTCTTTCTTATCTATTAATCTGTTCCCTGCTTTGGATCAGAGGGAAATGTGTACGTTTGCCTAGTTTTCTATTTAGTCTGGGAAAAACAAGAAACATTTGCTGAGGGTAATTTGAGAAGAAGCAGGACTGGAAATGTGTTCACAAAAATTGTTCATTCATTGGTCAGAAGTGATGGGGGCAGAAAAGGTAAACACACATCAACTGTGCAAAGAGATGGAGCCGATGATAAGGAAACAAGTAAATGTTTATTTGTGTTATTATTTCAGTAATATTTTTTGTGAAGGGTATCCAGCAGTTGTTATGATATGTTCTTCAGCCTACACATCCAGAATGTTTCTGCAGTACTCCAGCATGTACTCAAGCAGCCCACAAAAACAAAAAAAAAAAACACCTCAGGTTTGATTTACTTCCTGTATTTGAGTCATGCTGAATGATGTTCATGCTGCAGTCAAACTGTGCTGTTTCACTTGGAAGTGGACCCCGTGAGCGTTTCTTGCAAGCAGCCCCCGGACCAGTAGTTTTGGTCACACTCGCACAAGCAAACGTCACCACCAGGATGATAAATTCACCAGGGTTTGATTCGCACGTGCTAAATACTGCATATCTGAAAACACCCATTTCATTATAATTCAATCATATTTGAAAAATTCCTTAAAACTCGACCAGCCAAAAACTTGTCACTGACCCAAAGATAACCCAGTGCTGTAAGAAATATTCCTTGAGAAAGTTTTGCACTGCCCTGCCAAAGCTAATCCGCCAAGAAGGGAGTGCTGCCTAATTTCTTTGGCATTTTCATGTTTTTTTTCTGCCCAGTGCTGGGTCACTGAGAGGAAAGTCTGGCTGACCTCTCAATAAAGATTCCTGATAACCCTGTCTCTACTCTTCAGGAATGTGGATTGGGCTTTGGCAGTCAACAGTCAATCAGATTTACTACTTCCCCATGGTCACGGAGGAAATGATGTCAGATACTGGAATGGCTCCGAGAGTAAACTTCTTGATAGGAATTGCCCTTTTCAGACCCAATAGGACTTGGCTGTGAAAACAAGAGCAAGAATGGCACAGCAGTTGTTTCACTCTGTGACCAGTAGAGGGAAATGAAGGGTTGAGCCAGCTGGGTTTTTGTCGAGTTTCCCTCCTCCTTTCAACATTCCTTTTGTTTTCTGGTTTGTGTCAGAGAGGGCTTTGAAGGTGCGCTGGTGAGAGAATTATCACTGGCTGCTCTCTAGGGCCTTCCTGGAGGGAGTGCAGATTGATGACGGTGTGTAAACAAAGTTCCCCCCTACTCCTCCCCCATTTCTGTGTGTGTGTGTGTGTGTGTGTGTGTGTGTGTTTGTGTGTGTGTGTGTGTGTGTGTGTGTGTGTGTGTGTGTGTGTGTGTGTGTGTATGTATGTATGTATGTATATGTGTGTGGAGAGAGCAAGCCCAGAGCCTCAAAGTGAGGGGTCTATCAGATGACGTCTGATAACACTGTTTTAAACAGAACAGGGAGCCCTGGCGTTGTTCTTACTTTGGCCTTACAGAAGTAGGGGCAAAAGCAGGAACATGTACTGCTGTTAGCTAAGCTAACACACACACACACACACACACACACACACACACACACACACACACACACACACACACACCAGTCAGCCACACAAACATTCCTACAGTGCTTTGGTTGTCTCGCCAGGCCCATGTTACCCTGCGGCAGCTGCACATCGAGCCAGCTAATATAGTGCGGTGTGCACTGGCATGGCCATGCCTCCACACAGCATGCCATGTGTTTACTCTGGCTGGTACACAGAGCTGTAGTGCTTGATTAGTGTTCCTGCTGCGTATTCCTCTGTGTTCCGAGTCTTAGATTGGCGTGTAATCTCGAATCATGGTGAATATGGTTCAGATGAGGACTAGTGGTGAGTGTCGCTGAATGCGACCCCTTGTGGTCTGCTCATTGACAGTAGCTCTGTGTGTGTCAACCATGCAGAACTTTGCCGGGTGCACCCGCTCTACTGGCCACACTCCTCCGTATGTACTGTGAATCTAGTAAACGCAGTATAAGGAGAGAGCAGTCTTACGGAGGTCCTTTTGCCTTCTGCATGTATACTACATATAAACACACATTTCATCCTCCTGTTGTACCTTGACTTCAGTTCAGCTGCAACACAGTAACTCTAATGTGAACCCCTTGATGAGTGAATTGTCTAGCCAGTGGTAAGATGGACAGCGTGCAGGTTTGCAGTTCCTGGTTTGGCGATTATAGTGAAGTGTAGGGATGTAACTGAATACAAATACATTATTCAGAATGAACAGATGATGTGTCTTAAACAGATACAATTAGGATGTGCACTGTTTTGCTAGAAAGGTTAGAGTGCACTTCGGGACTAGACTCAAGTCTAGTCACAACAAAATAGTGGGAGGCAACAAAAAAGTTGCGCGCCATTATGGGATGCATATACACTATATGAATATATGGAAATACACTACATGGCCAAAAGTATGTGGACACCTGACCATCATAGCCCTGTGTGTTTGTTTAAACATCCTATTCCAAAACTATGGGCATTAATATGGATTTAGCCCCCCTTTGCTACTGAAACAGCCTCCACTCTTCTAGGAAGGCCTTCCACTGGATTTTGAAAAGTAGCTGTGGAGATTTCTGCTGATTCAGCCGTAAGAGCGTTACTGATGTTAGATAAGAAGGTTTGGCATGCAGTCAGAGTTCAGTTCATCCCAAAGGTGTTCAGTAGGGTTGAGGTCAGAGTTCTGTGCAAGCCACTTGAGATTCACACCAGCCTTGTCAAACTATGTCTTTATGGACCTCGCACAGGGGCTTTGTCATGCTGGAACAGGTTTGGGCCCCTTAGTTCCAGTGAAGGGGAAATCATACTGCTACAACTTATAAAGACATTCTAGACAATTGTGCGTTTCCAACTTTGTGGCAACAGTTTCTGGAAGACCCACATATAGGTGTGATGGTCAGGTGTCCATAAACATTTCACCATATGCTGTAGAACCAGCTAACATCATTACAAAAATATTGTAGGCGGGGCAAAGAAAAGTAATGACTGCATAAACGGGATTTAAAACACAGTTATGAAATTGTGATAGCTTAGGCTGAGGAATTGTCTAAGCCGGAATTGGCAGAGCGTATCGACTCTGCTCTACGGCATTACTACTTTTTCCAGTGTTTCCGGCATAATAGTAGGGTTCCGGGGGGGGGGGGGGGAAACAAAAAAAAAACCCCACGAACATTCTGATATTTGGAGCACTAAAGAGATAGAGATGGTGCCGTTCTGTTACACCCCTAGTGCAGTAATTCTCAAACATGTTGCACATACTTTTTATTGAACGTCATCCAGATTCACTATTTAACACTATTCATTTATTAGGCTCATTATTCAAATGAGTACAACAATATCGTGGCTAGTAGACTTTTTTTTTGTTGTTGTTCCTGAACTTTACAGCAACAGAACACATGAGGTCCAATTTGATAAGAATAAATATAATAAATTAATAAAAGTGAGTTGTGATTTCCACCAGTGTAACAAAAATTTTCAAAATGCTTTTTTTACGGACACCTGGGGATCCCCAGACCCCAATTTGAACACAACCAGTATAGTGTGGTGATAAAATCTCAACCAATGAGATACCATGACTTTACATAATTGATGATAAGGTCACAAAGTTTTTATTTCTTTTTGTGTACATCTGTAAAATACACCAAAGGTGTGTATTTAACAGGTTTTTCTACTTTTCCCAACAGAAAGGCTACAAGCAAAGTGAAATAAAAATACCAACTAAATAATTTAACATTTGCACCAACACATTTGTTTGACATTTTATGTGATTGGGTTAGCAACAGCTTAATCTATAAAAGTTAATAAAAACATGTTCTGGATCTAAAAATGATTGAGATTGGGTGAGACGAGCTAATATTCTGAAGCTTATTGATGTGGGACATGAATACGATTGGGATTAGCTGGAACTGGCATCATTTAAGGCATCTTGTTTTTATATTAATACAATTAATACAACAAAGGGTTTTTCTTTCCCCATCTGCACCAAATACCAGAATTCTTGGCACCAGAAAACTGGAAACATGCCCTTTCACTACCAAAAGTTCCTTTTGTGTGATTTTTGGTACATAACCAAGACTTTTGCCAACAAGAATGAATGATATGAGGCTAGCAGTACTGTTTGTCTACATGTGTGGCATCAGCAACAAACACCAATAAAAGCTTATCATTTGCTTAATTTCTTGTTATTTGTGTGATCTACAATTTTAAAAAAAATCAAAACGGTGTGGAAATGTTCTACTGAGGCTATTGAGGCCTTGTGGAATGCACAACACTTCTCACCTTGAGGCGGCGGATAGGCTACAACAGCAGCAGACCATATCGAGTTTCACTCCTGTCTGTCAAGAACATGAATCTGAGCCAACAGTTGTCTGTTGAGAGATGGTTTTCTGCTCACCATGATTGTAGTGTAGTTATTTGTGTTACTGTAGCATTCCTGGATGTTTTTTGTCTTTCACGCCATTCTGCGTAAACTCTAGAGAATCCCAGGAAGTCAACAGTTTCTGAGAAAATAGCCTGTCTGGCACCAACAACCTTAGTCAAAGCTCATTCTTATGTTTGATGTGAGCACTTGCTGAATCTCTTGACTTTTATCTGCATGATTTTAGGCATTGCACTACTGCCTTATGATTGGCTGATTGGATAATTGCATGAATGAGCAGGTGTACAGGTGTTCCTGTTAAAGAGGCCAGTGAATGTATATTGATGTATGATTGTTACTGATAATATACAACCTACCCCAGCCCTGTAGTATTGTGCTGCATCACCTCATGATATTTTTTTTCCCCATAACGTCCCAGTCTTCTGTTTTAAAGCTGTGCTAGTACACTTAGTTAATCCTCCTGGCTCTCCAGTGAGTTTCAGTAGATATTGTTGATGCAGTAGAGGGCACTGAGCCAGTGCTGTATGCGTTTGCTCTTTCAGTGGCTTGATTGTTACAGCAAGATGATTTATCCTTATATTCTAATAACGCCCACATCTTTAACCTGCAGCCCCACAACTAATTACTTCTTATCAGGCCTTTCTTTAATCCCAAGCTCTGATTTATACCACCACTGCCTATGACGTGGCTTCTTTGTGTGTGTGAGAGTGAGAGAGAGAGAGAGAGAGAGAGAAAGAGAAAGAATGAGAGAAAGAGGGCATTCACGACTATGCATATTGTATACAAGAAGAGTCTGTACTGTGTAAAAAAAAAAAAAAAAAAAAAAAAACCCTGCAATTTCTACAGTATAGTCCTGTATTCAAATCACTATGATATTTTAAATATGTTTTCCAGTTTGAGACTATAGCTAGCTGGAAATTCTGGGAAAATGTTTAGTTTTGTGAATTATACTCTTAGTATGATTTCAGTATTGTTAATTGTATAAAACTAGGCTCCAAAAGCACTGAAACAGCACAGTACGATTTTTCCTTTTTTCTTTCTTTTTTTACCCTTTTTTTTTTTTTTTTTTTTTTTTTTTTTTTAAATAAATGTCCCCACCACTGGATGGTGGAAATTAAGCTTTTGCTTTGAGATTCTACTTAGTGTGATGTATCTTAAGAACATGTGGTTGAATGTTTGTAGGATTTGTATGGAATTGTCATTGTAACCAGGAGATGAAGTGAAATTGATCTAAACAGGGTCAAGGTCACAGCAAGGTCAGATGTCTGAAACAGCTACAGTTGATGGCAGCAGAGGCATCTCTTTTGACGCCATTGTTGTCGAGTCCTGCTTGTTCATTATTCATTCATCCAAATTTTGACAAAACATCATAGCTTATATAATAATATTATTCATATAATAATAATAATGCATCGTAGCTTATGTAATATTACGTTATAGCTTATACAATATTATTGCAAAAACCAGTCCCTCCAGGATTTTGCGGCTGCAGAAATGAATGCAAAATTGAAGCAAACTCCGCAATATTTGGAGGAACTTGCAATTTTTCAAAATTACCTCAGATTTTCTGCAGATTTGGGCCAAGACGCAGCATGTGACATCATCGCAACGTGCGTTCAGTCGAAGCCCTCTTCAATTCATGTGCATCGTACACGTGTACAGCTAAAAAAGTCTCATTTACCGACAAACATTGCTGCAAAAGACCGTGCAAAATAATTTTGTCCAACTGCAATTTCGCCAATTCACGTAGTGCAAAAAAGCCACAGCAAAATCAAGCATTTTTGCCCACAATCTCAAAAAATCTGTGAAATCCTGTACGGACAGTATGAATACAAAAAGTTTAAACCAGGGGTAAGACTATAGGAAACTTGGCATGAGACCTCTTAGCCTGCTCAGCTATGTGGACGTTAGATAACTGATTTGTAACAGGATTAGCTTAAAAATGTATTATGTTGTTTTGTTTGTTTTGTATGTTTTTTAAACTGCTTACTGCACATTACTGCAGAATCACCTAAAATATACCATCAACATACCAACCATTTTAGTAGTCAGTGCAAGCAGCTGTGGTTATTATGTCCATTTGTATCTGAGTCCTGTGAAGCCTTTTGAAGCATAGCTTGTCAAAGTCATCATTCCCTGTAAGCATGACCACTGCTACCCTGTGTGCCAGCCCTGAATTCTACAGCACACATCTTTCACTGGCCTCAGTCCTCTATTAACCAAATGTGCCATGGAGCTTTCCTCTGAATTACTCCTCCCTTCAGCCCACCCATCAGTCTCACACATGTCCGTTTCATGGCAGCTTTGCCCTCCTTCTGCCTGCCAGTCCTTCTTATGTATTCATTGGTGCTTCTGGACATTTACCTGCACTGCATGTCTGTTCACACTTATAGTCTGACTCTCAGATGGGGATTAGAGTTGGTCTTAATTTTGGACTAACTATCGTTTTGTCAGGATGGTCTCTGTTTGGCAGTTGTGTTTACGGCACTAGGCTAGTCCTGAAAGTCTGTAAATGTTCACTAGTTTCTCTATATGGCTCAGAGGATTAATGTTCAGCTTTGCAGCCACACTGGCTCAGATGTCATGTCTTTCAGGACAGGTTTGGCAGAAGTTCTTGTGCTAGGCCGGGGTTGAAGGTCTGAAGTAATCCATGCTGGAGCAGGAATCCACGCTGAACTCTTGCTGCACGGCTTTGTTTAGGCTCAGGGATTCCCCAGAGTCGCCCTCCCTCCTGCGGATCGAATGTCACGCAGACAATGAGATGCCGTCATCTGCCTCGCTCCCTTCGCCAGTAACTAGAAATGATTAGAGCCTCAATCAGATTTGCCAGCTCTCTCTTGCTAAACTAATTGGTAATTTCAGCTGCACCTCTTGTGGGGGACCAGCGAGGCAGCAAAGAGGGGTGGTGTTTTTTCCCTCCTTCCCCTTTGTCCTCTCTTGTCCTTTGTGAATGGAGTGATTCCTTGACTCTGCTCCAGTGACTGTGACCCTTCTTCGATGCCCGAGCCTGTTTGTCTGTAGGAGCTGGAGGAGGTGGGGCGAGGTTTAGGGTTACAGGAGCCCCTATGTTGGCCTGAAGATCAAGACCTCCACTGGGGCTCTGCTGTGACTTTGTGTCCTGTCTCTCCTGACTGGCTTCAGTGAAAGGCCTTTCAGATCAGCTGCAAAGGTCTGTGTTTCTGTCCCACGAAAAGCCGAGCTCAGATTTACTTGGGACAGGGTGCTGAGGTGGAAAGTCTCGATTGGTGGTGGTGGTGTGGATTTTTCACTTTTTGGGACAGTTTAAAATGTGTCTTGCTCAGTACATACTCACTAAAGCACCAAGTGGTTGATGTAAATGCTGATATTGACAAAGCAGTGATGTAGATAACTATCTACATAGATAAAATGCATATATTGGATTGTAATTAAGACCCTTTTTGGAAGTGAGAATAACACATTCAGAACTCTACACATAAACACTGCTGAAACATTTATCAAAGGTAAAATAAATGTATCAAAATGTAAACATTGATTATTATTTATTTTTTTAAATTTTTTTTATTACATTTATGTAGTGTTTTTTTTTTCCTGAAATAAACATGAAAAAATGCCTCTTTAAAATGTTGAAAGTTAATAATAAAGTTATTTTTGTAAGTAATTTGAATGTATTTGAACCAGAATGGATTAGTTGATTTTCAAAAATGTTTAATGCTTGCTGCATTTAACTTATTTCACTCCCATAACTGTTGCACTTTAGCATGAATGGGCATCGTTAATCTGCTGTAAAGTAAATGTGTGGGGCTTACCTGCTGTATAGTGAATGGAGCGTGGTTAATCTGCTGTAAAGTGAACGGAGCGTGGTTAACCTGCTGTATAGTGAATGGAGCGTGGTTAATCTGCTGTAAAGTGAATGGAGCGTGGTTAATCTGCTGTAAAGTGAATGGAGCGTGGTTAATCTGCTGTAAAGTGAATGGAGCGTGGTTAATCTGCTGTAAAGTGAATGGAGCGTGGTTAATCTGCTGTAAAGTGAATGGAGCGTGGTTAATCTGCTGTAAAGTGAATGGAGCGTGGTTAATCTGCTGTAAAGTGAATGGAGCGTGGTTAATCTGCTGTAAAGTGAATGGGCGTGGTTAATCTGCTGTAAAGTGAATGGGCGTGGTTAATCTGCTGTAAAGTGAATGGGCGTGGTTAATCTGCTGTAAAGTGAATGGGCGTGGTTAATCTGCTGTAAAGTGAATGGGCGTGGTTAATCTGCTGTAAAGTGAATGGGCGTGGTTAATCTGCTGTAAAGTGAATGGGCGTGGTTAATCTGCTGTAAAGTGAATGGGCGTGGTTAATCTGCTGTAAAGTGAATGGGTGGGGCTTACCTGCTGTATAGTGAATGGAGCGTGGTTAATCCGCTGTATAGTGAATGGAGCGTGGTTAATCCGCTGTAAAGTGAATGGAGCGTGGTTAATCCGCTGTAAAGTGAATGGGCGTGGTTAATCCGCTGTAAAGTGAATGGGGCGTGGTTAACCTGCTGTATGGTGAATGGGGCGTGGTTAACCTGCTGTATGGTGAATGGAGCGTGGTTAACCTGCTGTATGGTGAATGGAGCGTGGTTAACCTGCTGTATGGTGAATGGAGCGTGGTTAACCTGCTGTATGGTGAATGGAGCGTGGTTAACCTGCTGTAAGGTGAATGGGCGTGGTTAACCTGCTTTAAAGTGAATGGAGAGTGGTTAACCTGCTTTAAAGTGAATGGAGAGTGGTTAACCTGCTTTAAAGTGAATGGAGCGTGGTTAACCTGCTGTATGGTGAATGGAGCGTGGTTAACCTGCTGTATGGTGAATGGAGCGTGGTTAACCTGCTGTATGGTGAATGGAGCGTGGTTAACCTGCTGTATGGTGAATGGAGCGTGGTTAACCTGCTGTATGGTGAATGGAGCGTGGTTAACCTGCTGTATGGTGAATGGAGCGTGGTTAACCTGCTGTATGGTGAATGGAGCGTGGTTAACCTGCTGTATGGTGAATGGAGCGTGGTTAACCTGCTGTATGGTGAATGGAGCGTGGTTAACCTGCTGTATGGTGAATGGAGCGTGGTTAACCTGCTGTAAGGTGAATGGGCGTGGTTAATCTGCTGTAAAGTGAATGGAGAGTGGTTAACCTGCTGTAAAGTGAATGGAGCGTGGTTAATCTGCTGTAAAGTGAATGGAGCGTGGTTAATCTGCTGTAAAGTGAATGGAGCGTGGTTAATCTGCTGTATAGTGAATGGAGCGTGGTTAACCTGCTGTATAGTGAATGGAGCGTGGTTAACCTGCTGTATAGTGAATGGAGCGTGGTTAACCTGCTGTAAAGTGAATGGGGCGTGGTTAACCTGCTGTATAGTGAATGGGGCGTGGTTAACCTGCTGTATAGTGAATGGGGCGTGGTTAACCTGCTGTATAGTGAATGGGGCGTGGTTAACCTGCTGTATGGTGAATGGGGCGTGGTTAACCTGCTGTATGGTGAATGGGGCGTGGTTAACCTGCTGTATGGTGAATGGGGCGTGGTTAACCTGCTGTATGGTGAATGGGGCGTGGTTAACCTGCTGTATAGTGAATGGGGCGTGGTTAACCCGCTGTATAGTGAATGGGGCGTGGTTAACCCGCTGTATAGTGAATGGGGCGTGGTTAACCCGCTGTAAAGTGAATGGGGCGTGGTTAACCCGCTGTATAGTGAATGGGGCGTGGTTAACCCGCTGTATAGTGAATGGGGCGTGGTTAACCCGCTGTATAGTGAATGGGGCGTGGTTAACCCGCTGTAAAGTGAATGGGGCGTGGTTAATCTGCTGTAAAGTGAATGGGGCGTGGTTAACCTGCTGTATAGTGAATGGGTGGGTATATGTAAATATATTTAGTTTCTTTGAAGTTGAGGAAACAAGAAATTGAAAAATGGCTGTTTTTTGTATCTTGGTTTCCATAAATCAACCTTGTGGACTGGGGAGTGAGGTAGTGAGTGGTACATTTTGAAACATTAACAGTGGTTACAAATTATATTCGTCTCTTTTATTTCAGAAAACCTAGGAAAATTCGGGTTTCCATGATGTGGGCATTTTAAAAACCTATTTCGTTTATGAAGGGTCTGATAAACTGCAGTGTCTTTATTGGCAATTGTCCTTCCCCAAAAAAACCCTAATATGGGTGTTATATATCTGTATCGGTCAACCACCATGAATGAGTAAATCTGTGTTTCCTCACTGTAATGATGCACTACTTCTCCTGAACCATGAGTCACATTTTTCCTAATCATAAATAAACTGAAGCATCAGTTATCTTTCACTTGTGTCTGTTTTATTTTAGGAAGTTCTGATGATGTTGGACAACTATGTACGGGACTTTAAAGCTCTCATTGACTGGATCCAGCTGCAGGAGAAGCTGGAGAAAACCGACGCCCAAAACAGGTGATCTGTTCTACATATGCACATTGGGGACTCTTTTACATCAGTGTTCCAGTTGCAGTGGATCAATAGGAACAGCTGTAATTTAAGGGGATCCGCCAGTTTATTGGTTTCTCTTTAACTGAATGGCTGAAATTACCACAACACCAACACAATACATTGATTAAGGTATAAACCTGAGCTTTTAAGTTGCTCCCCAGTTTAGCACAGACTCCATATTGATCATGTTTTGCACACACACTTTTTTCCCCACAGTATGGAGTATAATTTACACTTTATTGGTGAGTGAAAAATGATCACTACATGGATTTAAGCAGCTTTAAATTCCAGCAATCAGGTTTTACAAATTTGCAGTTAATATTTTATTTCTAGGTTAAAACATCCATTATGGGAAGATTGTTTAGTGTAATATGAAATAATGCCTGAATTTGTGATGATCTTACCAGGCCTACTTCTTTGGCATGGGAAGTTCGCAAGATGTCCCCCGGACGCCATGTCATGCCCAGTCCTTCAAAAGACAGACTTGTTCCATCTCCCAGTGTTCGCCGCACCCTCAATTTTGGGTAAGCCTTTTTACTTCTGTGCTGAATCCAAACCACTGCTTTTTCACCACAAAAAGACCAACTCATGATTAGAGTTTAACCACAAGTCATTATCCCGGTCCTACTTCCCACTAATTGAGACCATGTTCTCGCTTAGCAAACAATGTCTAATGCCTGATGTGGGGAAACTCCACTTCCTACATTAACGCTTGATATTTGTCTCGCTCCATTAGTGTGTGTGTGGTTTTTACTGGTAGTGTAAAAGGGAAAGGATTGATAATTCAATTAAACGGGTACTGAATAGCTAAATTAAGAAATCAATAGCAGATATGATACATAGAGAGCCCCGGCCTAAGGCTGGAGAGAAGATATGCATTGTCTGGAAGAGCTGTGAGATCGATCTGTGAGGCCCAAGCGTTTGTTTAATGTGATTTTTTTTATTTTTTTTCCCCGGGTTTTTCCGCGGCTTCTCGCAGAGACAGTAGGAGGTGCAGATATGAGTGTGGTTGAAGACTGCTGAAGCATGAAGTTCAATACCTGCATTACACTGTAATCAGATGCCTCAGGAAATGGATATTGATCAAGCGGTGAGGCTGTTAGGCTGACCTGGTAGCTGTTGTCTGAATCCTCTCTCCTCACTGATACAGGATGTTGTGAGTGTGTGATGTGCTCTTGTTACCACTGACTGGTCTAGGGGCAGAGGGTCCAAGTGGCCATCTCCTTACCCTGTCATTAGTCCCATAAACTGATTACAGTTTAGTGAAACGGACAGCGGTGCGCAAAATTCAAGTTGATTGTTATTGTCAGGCCCTCCATATAAACATATACAGTGGTACATATTATGTCTCCATGACCATAGAGCAACATAGAGAAACACTATACACATGCCTACGTAAAATGTAAATAGTGAAAGACGAGCCATGTACACAGCTTCTTTTTTTTTTTTTTTTTATTACACAGGACAGTACAGTAACTACATAGTAATAACAGAGGCAGCACGAGGACTAACAACATGACACAACTGTAAAAGACGGTGCAAATAGCCTGTGAATATAACTGTAAACAAAATTACATGAATATATGTGCAGAAACCTTTTCAGGAATCCAGAAATTTTTCAGGAATTTGAGGCATTTTTCCAACAGTGAAACAAACACTGGTTTTAGTTTCTCAGCTGTAGTTACAGAAACCTTTTTGCAGGTAATTTTCCCTGTCTTGATTGGTCAAATGCAAATATTCCCAACCCTGGTCATGAAGTACCCCTGTCTTGCACATTTTCAGCTAATAAACAGCCCTAATTAAACAACCCATATTCAGCTAATTAGCAGCACTTTCTGGGTTGAAGTGGGAGTGTTAGAGTATTAAAACACTAAAATGTGCAGGACCAGGGTTGGGAAATTCACGGAATGTCTAACCCTCTTCCCTGGGCATTTAAATAAAAGAACTTGCATTCAGCGAACAAGCGGAAAAGCTTGCTTTGTGTTTTCACGTGTTTTCAAGTGGTGAGTCAAAGATGTCATGACAATGTGTATTGTAGATTGAAATTTATAAATTATAAAATTGCACTACAATGTAAATGCACCCTCAACAGTGGTCCTTAAGTCCAGTTGAGTACCTTAATAATGTTCCTCCAATAACATCACCTATGGGTACCACCCCAGGGACAAGCATTTGGACCTTTTTTTTGAGAGTGTATTATACATATAGTATATGAACCATATTGTATACCTACACATATTATAAACACAGTGTGTATGTGTGTATGTAGGTATGTATGTATATGTGTATATATATGTATATATAAATTAGGGCTGGGCGGTATGACGGTATATACCGTTACCGCGGAATAAAATGTCTACCGTTACAGATTTTTCTATTCCGTGTATAGCGCGAATTGTAAGTAAGTGGGCGTGGTTAACTTTGTGCGTAGTGCTCCTGCACGTGAGAACGATCGAGAAGCTGTACATAAGAGAAGTTGTGAGAGGAAAAACATGGAGAAAGATAAGCATGCTGGTGAAGAAGTCCCACAAACCAATCCTGAGCAGGAGGAGGGACTTGTTATGAAAAGAGGCGCGACATCGGTGGTATGGACGTGGTTCGGGTTTACAAAATCTGACAAAGAGCAGAAAAATGTTATTTGCAAACTGTGTCGCGTGAATGTTCCCGCTAGCAGCGGTAGCACAAGTAACCTGTTTTATCATCTTAAAATTAAATGATGTCAAAGCATACAATTGATTTACAGTTGATTTACCAGAATGACTATTTTTGTTACGTGATATATATTGTTACCATGAAATAAAATTACTCATTCCGTGCAGTAGATTTTTGGTCATACCGCCCACCCCAAATAAATAAATAAATAGATAGATAGGTTGATAGATTGATAGATTGATTGATTGATTGATTGATTGATTTACCAGTGTCACTGCTTTGTAAACAAATAGTAGAACAAAGTAGCACAACGTCAGTCTTAACTGAAATGTAGATTTTTTTTTTTTTTGCTGTGAATTGCTGCATGTGGTGGAAATGCAGAGTTCCAGAGCTCTCTTGTTCCCCAAAAGTTGTCAGAGCATTGATGGAAACTGATGGAAAATATCAGTTGATGCCTATATCATTGAAATGCTTGAACAGGTTGTTTGTGTGTTGTACAGGGGTCCTCCTCCCACTCTTGCTGTAGCGTGCCTTTCTCACTCCGGACACAGCTATGCTGACCGGGTGAAGTGCTCTCAGGCCCTGCCCGTGCCCAACCAGAGCGCTTCAGTTCCTACAGAGAAGCCAGGTCAGCTGCAGATATCCAAACTTCATACTGGTAACACAAAATTCACTTATGAATGCAAACCTTGTTAGTACATTTTATGTTACTGTATGATCAATATACTTTTTAATCAATTATGGGTTCTTATGATGTGTTAGTCATTATGTCCTTCTGATTGATCTGCTTTGTGTGCATGTCTGGTGTTTATCACCAGGCAAAAAAGATGCTGAGGGCTGGGAGACAGTGCAACGGGGCCGCTCCATGAAGCCTCGTGCCGTTGCGATGGTGGCCAAGGTCAGTCCTGTGCTGGCCCATGTCAGCCCCAAAGATGCGAGCTGTAAGGAGAACCAGCAGCTGCAGGACAAAGCACGGAGACCAGAGGAGCAGCCTGGGGACAGCAAGCTCATCTCCCCAGAGCAAAACCCAGAGTGTGAGAAGGCCTCTGTCCTCGAGGTAGTGACGTCAACCAGCAGCCCCCACCCATCAATAATTCAGGAGCAGAAGGAAGAGTTGAGGGAACTGTAACGTTAGAGTTTATCTGCCCTCTCTGTTTGTGTTTTGGGCTGTTCACAGACACACAGTCCAGACAGGGCCGTATCAGTTGATCAGGCATTGATTTTTGTACATACGTTGCGAGACCACAGAGTTAGAAATATCATGTGAGGCCTTATGCGATATGTATAGATTCTGTGTTATGCACTGCACCTACGCATGCATGTCTAGCCACAAGTGTTAGTTTAATTAAATTAATGTTAGCATGTTTGTGATTTTGATTGTGTTGCCGCATATTTCATGTCTGTTGCATGTAACTGCATTTTTTTTCCCCAGCACGTTGTGTTTCCTCAGCTGCATGTTTTATTACTTATGTTGTTCACATGTCTGATCATCATCTTCCATGAAGGTCCCTGGGAAGAATGCAGACAATGTGCTTGTTTGTAAATGTGTATGTAAATGTGTGTGTGTGTGTTTGTGTGTTGATGCAGCCCCCATCAGACAGTGACCAAGAGTCTAGCCAGTGTGTGCCACCCCCTATATCAGAGTCCCCTCCAGCTCCTTCTTCCCCTGAAACCCCAACTCCAGCTCTAGCTCCTCCTCCATCATCTCTCAAGTCGGAGGAGCCTGGAGCTGGACTGGTTGGAGGGGAGCAGGAGCCGGCGGGGGCAGCATGCCGGGTCACGTCACCATCTGCTGCTGAAGAAGGAGCAGCAGTGACAGCAGCAGCGACCTATATTCCCTTGGCAGAAGTGAAACTGGAGAGCTTGCTGGACCCCACAGAGCTTTCCACCGTGAGTGCTGAGAGACACAGGCCGGGGCACAGCTCTCGCCTAAACAGCGTCAATCCCAAAAACCTCTAGCCACAGCACCATAACCACCCCCTCTTACCAAGCTCTGCATAGTCAGCGTCATGTATGTGCACGTCTGTGGCCACAGAAGGCTTCTCTGTGGCTTTTAGAGGGCACTAGTGTCACACACTTAGCTGTTAGTTTTATGGTTGTTAGATAGGGTTGTTTGGCCAGATTAGGAGAGGCATTTTTGCTCTCTGACTGATCCCCAATGTTGATGCGTACGTGTGGGAGGTGCCTGGGGCGTCCAAATACTAGGTGGTGGTATAGACTACCAGAAGTTTGGACACACTAAAGTGAATATATATTTTGCATTTTCTTCAAGACATTTTAATAAAGGCTTTTTTGTAAAGTTGTTTGTAAATAGTGAAGGTAATGCCCTTTTCTGAATCAAAATACATACAGTACTGTGCAAAAGTTTTAGGCATTTAAGCATTTAAGAATGCTTTCAAAAATAGACATGTTAAATATTTATCAAAAAAATCAACATCAAATCAATATTTAGTGTGACCACCTTTGCCTTCAAAACTTCATCAATTCTTCTAGGTACACTTACACACAGTTTTTGAAGGAACTCGGCATGTAGGTTGGCCTAAACATCTTGGATAACTAACCACAGTTCTTCTGTGGATTTAAGCAGCCTCAGTTGCTTCTCTCTCTTCATGTAATCCCAGACAGATTCGATGATGTTGAGATCAGGGCTCTGTGGGGGCCATACCATCACTTCCAGGACTAATTGTTCTTCTCTACACTGAAGATAGTTCTTAATGACTTTCACTGTATGTTTGGGGTCGTTGTCATGCTGCAGAATAAATTTGGGGCCAATCGGATGCCTCCCTGATGGTATTGCATGATGGAGACCATTAATTCTGACCAAATCCATTTGCAGGAATGCAGCCCCAAACTTGCAAGGAACCTCCTCCATGCTTCACTGTTGCCTGCAGACACTCATTTGTGTACCACTCTCCAGTCCTACGGCAAACAAACTGCCTTCTGCTACAGCCAAACATGTCAAATTTTGACTCATCAGTCCAGAGCACCTGCTGCCATTTTTCTGCACCCCAGTTACTGTGTTTTTGTACATAGTTGAGTCACTTGGCCCTGTTTCGATTTTGGAGGTATGGCTTTTTGGCTGCAAGTCTTCCATGAAGGCCACTTCTGACCAGACTTCTCCGGACAGTAGATGGGTGTACCAGGGTCCCATTGGTTTCTGCCAGGTCTGAGCTGATGGCACTGCTGGACATCTTCTGATTGTGAAGGGAAGTAAGCCTGATGTGTGTCTGATCTGCTGCAGTAAGTTTCCTTGGCCGACCACTGCGTCTACGGTCCTCAACGTTGCCCGTTTCTTTGTGCTTCTTCAAAAGCGCTTGGACAGCACATCTGGAAACCTCTTGAAATTTCTCCCTCGGAGACCTTGCTGATGCAGTATAACTACTTTCTGTCTTGTTGCTGTGCTCAGTCTTGTCATGGTGTATGACTTTGACAGTAAACTGTCTTCAGCAACCTCACCTTGTTAGTGGAGTTTGGCTGTTCCTTACCCAGTTTTATTCCTCCTACACAGCTGTCTCTGTTTCAGTTAATTATTGTGTTTCAACCTACATATTGAATTGATGATCATTAGCACCTGTTTGGTATAATTGTTTAATTATTCACCTGACTATATGCCTACAAAATCCCTGACTTTGTGCAAGTGTACCTGGAAGAATTGATGCTGGTTTGAAGGCAAAGGGTGGTCACACCTAATATTGATTTTGATGTAGAGTTTTCTTCTGTTCACTCAGTTTGCATTTTTGTTAACTGATAAATATAAACTATTAACATGTCTATTTTTGAAAGCATTCTTACTCTACAGCATTTTTTCACACCTGCCTTAAGCTTTTGCACAGTACTGTATGTCAAAATAAGTAGATTTAATTCCCCAAAAGTACTTTTTATTTACAACTCAGGAAAAGTAGCCAACAAGTGTTCAGCCTGTTTGAGAAATTTAAAAACCCTCCTGGTTAAGAAGATACCAAGTGTGTGCAAAATACAATCTGGGTTACTGTTAATAATTTCAAATATGAAATAGTTTTGATTTGTTTAACAGTTTTCTTGGTCATGGCAAAATTCCATATGTGATGTTTGATACAGTTAATTATTCTAAAATAACAGTAAGAATCCTTCTATGAGCATTTGTGTCCAAACCTTGGATTGGTATTATACATTTAATATGAAATCCCCTGATGAACCTGGATAAGAGTACTAAGTACAGTGTAGAAGTCCAATGGTAAATGGAGATGTGTATCCAGCAATTCCAGATTTGCTGGAATACCTGTGCAAAGACATCTAACAAGTGTCTAAACAAGTTCCACTGTTTTTCTAAGATTGCTATGGTAGCGTCAATGAGTACGAACTGCGGTCTAACAAAAACTTGGCTTGCCTGGTCTTGTTAGCATAGTAGTGTTGATTCACAGGCACTTGAACAAGCTGAAGTTTCAGACTTCTTTCTGTAACAGACTTTGTCCAGAGACCTCTGACCTGCCAATCCATTATGATATTTAAAGGATTTACAAAAGAAAACCCTACAAAAGCTGAGCTCTTACTACTTAACGAGAGTAAAATGACATCCCATTGGATGAGAATATGTTTGCTGAGTGTATGTCAAGTGCATGCTATCATCACTTTACTGTGTTTAATTCCTTAAAGTTATACAGGCATGTGTTCAGTCAGTAATATTTGCTGGGTAGCTGTTCTCCCTCACTATACCTTGTGTTGCCTTTCTGGTGCATGTAACCTCTCAGGGGTTAATTAAGGCTTAAGCCTCCCTCCTCTCTGCCTGAGCTACTGTCATCCATTTCTCAACAGCACACCAAAAACCTGTCTGAAACGATAGAGATGGATGGCACATAAATGACCTTGGGGGAGTGCTATCTAAGACCAGATCATAGAGGAACCTGGTCTTGCTGCTACAGAGGTCCAGACACCACCTCTCTAGGTGGCTGAGATAAGCCCAGCTCTGTTTAGACTCCTGCCTGAGACTAACAGGCGCAGTGTTGAGAGAAATCTCTCTCTCATTATGCTCATTAGGATGAAGTGTCACACTGATCCCAGTGTTGCTAGGTCTCCATCGTCCTGCATGGGTGCTCCGAAACTGACACTTGGCATACTGCTCACTCGCCAGTTTAAGAAGCTAAGGTCAAATGCTAGGGTTCAACTGGGATTCTTTTACAAAATATTTCAATAATTTGCTAATCATCGAGTGTAATGCAGACTCACAGGTGCATTAAGACAGGCTCGGGCTACTGATCAGAAGCTTGCGAGTTCAAATCTTGGCACTGCCAAGCTGCCACGGTTGGGCCCTTTAGCAAGGCTTTGTAACCTTCATCTGCTCAGCTTAATCTTAAATCATTTTGGATTAAACGTGTCTGCCAACTGATTAAACGTAAATGGAAATGTACCTCAAAGGAAAATACCTCACTCTGTATGAAATAGCTGCTGATGTGGACTTGCTCATTTTAAACCGACATTAACTTAGTAATATCAGTTCACTGGGTAAGAGATGAACACTATTGTAAAGTATAAACAGTAAGTCTTTGCCTAGTATAGGCTTCAGTCACTTCCTCATAGTGGATGTCTCATGCATGACTTCAGTATGCTTCCCTGTGTGTGGTTTTTGTGATTGATTGTGTTTATGGTGCCTGCCTGTGTTTTGACTTTAATTTGAATCATGTTCATTTCATTGAGTGATTTATTTATTTTTTTCTCCCTGGTGCCTTTTTTAATACAGCACTGCATAGTATCAAAATATCAGAGTACATACTGTAATTGTTCCTTACATTCAGATTAATGGGTTTGTGCTTGTGGCATGCTTGGAGAGACTTGGTGTGGTCAACTTGGCAGTGCTGGTTTGACTTGTGCTGCAATGTGTGAATGATTTTTCATGCCCCGTGTTCAGCCCCAATCCATGGCTGAAGTGCTGGCTAAGAAGGAGGAGCTGGCCGATCGGCTGGAGAAGGCTAACGAGGAGGCCATCGCCAGTGCCATCGCTGAGGAGGAGCAGCTCACCAGGGAGATCCAGGCCGAGAACAATGAACTGGAGAGGGACAACGACAGTGATTTTTCAGTGAGGAAACCAGCACACCTCACTTTGTCCAAACTTTTTAGCTCTGTGTGTGTGTGTGTGTGTGTGTGTGTGTGTGTGTGTGTGTGTGTGTGTGTGTGTGTGTGTGTGTGTGTGTGTGTGTGTAATTATTTTTACAAAATATTTCTTTATTATTATTTTTTTTACTAATTTTATTTTTAACATAGGTTGGCATCGGAAGCGGAGGTTGTGGACTCAACTTAGACTGGAGTGAGGTGTTGGCTGACTATGATGGTACTGCTTTTGTTTCCTAAAGTGACAGTAGTCTGTCTGTGTGTGATAGCATGTGTTTTGACTTGCTGTTTCTCATGATGTGTGCAGCGCGAGAACCATGGCGTCAGAGCACCTCATGGGGGGACATGGTTGAGGAGGAGCCAGCTAGGCCTCCTGGCCATGGCATCCACATGCATGAGAAGCTCTCCTCACCATCACGCAAAAGGTACTGTGGTCCTTTGCATGGTTTACAGATAAAATAGTGCCTGTCAGTTTCACATATCAGCCATCTCTTAGTGTGAGTAAGCAGGTGGCATAAATCAGAGGAGTTTTGGAGTAATGATTTTGCCTATATATTGCTATGTCGATAAAAATGTCTTTTAACTAGAGTAACGATTGTATTAATATTTTACACTCTCTAAACTGCCCTCTTTGGGAGCTATGTTTTAAGAGTAAATTAAGTATTTGTGTCTGAGCACCTTTCTGGAGAAGTAACATTTTGTGCAGCAGGTGGAAAAATTTTTAAATGCGCCTTTTGTTTGTTGGCAGAACCATCGCGGAGTCCAAGAAGAAACATGAAGAAAAGCAGCTTAAAGCTCAGCAGCTGCGAGACAAGCTGAGAGAGGAGAAGAGCCACAAGCTGCAAAAACTTTTAGAGAGAGTGAGTCTCAACTACTTCTTGTCCTGATGTCGAAGGATGATTACACCAGAATACGACAGCAACATAACCTGGGTCAGCTATTTTAGCAAAATAGGGCGGTGAGGCCGTAAGGTCAAACGAGTACATGACACTGAAATCATTTTCATCAGCCGCTCTTGAACTGGTTTGTTTTCGTTTCTTCCATTCTATGTGAGACGAGGGAAACTTGAAACAATCTTGTATATTTACACGTCAGTGCCTGAAGGTGAATATTAACATGTGATATGCTCTTTAGAGAGCAGGTGTGAAGAATACAAGCATGTGATGACAGAAGCTGCGAGGGCTTGGGAGAGTTGTTTTTGGATCACGATTTGAATGCAGCCCTCCCTGCCTATACTCTGTCTGTCTCTCTCTCTCTCTCTCTCTCTCTCTCTCTCTCTCTCTCTCTCTCTCTCTCTCTAAATATCATGTACACCGATCAGCCATAACATTAAAGCCACTGACAGGTGAAGTGAATAACATTTGATAATCTCGTTACAGTGGCACCTGTTAAGGGGTGGGATATATTAGACAGCAAGTGAACAGTCAGTTCTCGAAGTTGATGTTTTGGAATCAGGAAAAATGGGCAAGCATAAGGATCTGAGTGACTTTAATAAGGGCCAAATTGTGATGTCTAGACTACTGGGTCAGGGCATCTCCAAAACGGCAGGTCTTGTTTGGTGTTCCCAGTATGCAGTGGTTAGTACCAAAAGTGGTCCAAAGAAGGACAACTGGTGAATTGGCAACAGGGTCATGGGTACCCAAGGCTCACTGATGCACATGGGGAGTGAAGACTAGCCTGTCTGGTCCGATCCCACGGAAGAGCTACTGTAGCACAAATTGCTTAAAAAGTTAATGCTACCTATGATAGAAAGGTGTCAGAGGCAGCTTTGCAGCTTGCTGTGTATGGGGCTGTGTAGCAGCAGACCAGTCAGAGTGCCCATGCTGACCCCTATCCACCGCCAAAAGCACTTACAATGGGCACGTGAGCATCAGAACTGGTCCATGGAGCAATGGTAGAAGGTGGCCTGGTCTAATGAATCACATTTTCTTTTACATCCTGTGGATGACCAGGTATGTGTGTGTTGCTTACCTGGGGAAGAGATGGCACTAGGATGCACTGGGTGGAGGAAGGCAAGCCAGCGGAGGCAGTGTGATGCTCTGGGCAATGTTCTGCTGGGAAACCGTGGGTCCTGGCATTCATGTGGATGTTACTTTGACACGTACCACCTCCTTAAACGTTGCTGCAGACCAAGTACACCCCTCCATGGCAACGGTATTTCCTAATGGCAGTGGCCTCTTTCAGCAGGATAATACACCCTGTCACACTGCAAAAATAATTCAGGAATGGTTTGAGGAACAGGACAAAGAGTTCAAGGTGTTGACTTGGCCTCCAAATTCCCCAGATCTCAATCCAGTCGAGCATCTGTGGGATGTGCCGGACATACAAGTCCAATACATCGAGGCCCCACCTTGCAATTTACAGGACTTAAAGGATCTGCTGCTAACGTCTTGGTGCCAGATACCACAGCACACCTTCAGAGGTCTTGTAGAGTCCATGCCTCAGCGGGTCAGAGCTGTTTTGGTGACACAAGGGGGAACTACACGATATTAGACAGGTGGTTTTAATGTTATGGCTGATCAGTGTATACCATGAGTCCTGATTACATCTTCACGCATCATCATTTGAGATTTTACTTTACATTTACAGCAATTGGAAGATGCTCTTATCCAGAGCGACTTATAGAAGTACTTTGTAGTCTCCATTAAGAACACGTATCTGTCAAGCTAAAGCCTTTTTAGGGAGGAGTTAGTACAACAAGAAAAACACACAAGTTGTTTTTTTGTTTGTTTTTTTAGTTAGTGCTCATTTAAGTACTTTGTGAAGAGGTGGGTTCTCAGTGTTCATTTAAAACCAATATTCAGACAGCCAGGGAAAGTACATTCCACCACAGAGAAGTTTTTTTTTTTTTTGTTGTTTTTTTTTTAAAAGTGGGAAGAGTCTTTTACCATTTGTCCCACCCCTGATCTGCAGGAGAAGGAGGTGAGGAAGTGGAAAGAAGAGCTGCTAGACCAGAGGAGGAGGATGATGGAGGAGAAGCTGCTCCATGCAGAGTTCAAGCGGGAGCTGCAGCTCCAGGCCATTGTGAAAAAGGCACAGGAAGAGGAGGCAAAGGTGAGGATGTCACAGGCCTTTTAGGGTGGCTTGGTAGTGCAACATGTAGTGTTCCTTCATCACAGCTCCAGGGTTTATTCCTGAGCTCGGGTTGCTGTTTGTATGCATGTTTTTTTTTGTGTGTCTATGTGGGATTCTGCTCCTGTTCACTCCCACAGTGTCTGTGTGTGTCTGTGTGTGTCTGTGTGTGTCTGTGTGTGTGTGTGTGTGTGTGTGTCCTTTAATGGAACCTCTTCCCATCTTTGCTGTATTCCCACCTTGTATATAAAGTTTCTAAGATTAGCTCACAAAGTTACCATCGCCCTGACTAGGATAAAATAATTAATGATGATTAATGGAATAATCTTAAACATAAATGGTGGTCACTTTTGTAGGTGAATGAAATTGCATTCATAAACACACTGGAGGCTCAGAATAAGAGGCATGATGTGCTGGCCAAGCTGAACGAGTATGAACAGCGACTCAATGAGCTGCAGGAGGAACGGCAGAGAAGGCAAGAGGAGAAGCAGGCCAGAGACGAAGCTGTGCAGGTTGGATGCCTTTTTATTTATTTATTTATTTATTTATTTTTTAGACTCTACTATACATGTTAGCTTTTAATACTTTGATACATGTACTTCCTCAGTGTACTTTCCTTTCCCTCTAGTCTTACTTTCTTTTATTCTCTCATATAAATCATGATGACCTGTTTTTGTGTATTGTGTAACAGGAGCGTAAGCGTGCTCTAGAGGCAGAGCGGCAGGCGCGGGTGGAGGAGCTCTTGATGAAGAGAAGAGAGCAGGAGGCACGGATAGAGCAGCACCGGCAGGAGAAGGAGAGGGCGAGGGGGGATGCGGCCCGTGAGAGAGCAAGGTGCGAACCAGTACCCAGGGCCCGTCAGCTGCATGCTGTCTGACTGTTCATGTGTTCACTGGTTTTAATGTAGCAATTCTCTCCTACAGCGTAAAAAAGTTTCCTTTAACAGTGTCATTAAAAGAAAACCCCTTTCACACCTATCCATTATATTTAAGTTGTTATATTTAAAAGTAATGTAAATAGTTACAAGTGCAAAGTTTGTGTTGAGAACTGTAATGTTAAATAATTAAATGTCTTGGAGCTCAGTAGGGGAGTATTTAGGTCGGGCTAGCGGAGTAAACTACTGGGGGGATAAAAGCTCCTCGTATTCATATCATGTTTATGAGCATCATCTTTGTCCTGTGAGCTTCGAACTTGCACCCTACAAGCTCACGACTGCGTCACTAGTAGAAGTGCAGCTTTTTTTTTTTTTTTTTCAGATCCCAATCCTGACGCACACCTCTAGTCTCAACCAGATACCCGGCAAGATTAAAATCCCTTTAAAATCTCTCGTATCTCGTATCATATCTCATATCCGTTTTTGTAATAATTTAAAACACATCATCTGTTCAATCCATATAAAGTATTCATCTTCAGTTACATCACAACAAATGCAATGTGGCCACATGAATCCCTGAACACCTCCACAAGTGTTCTGAGTGATCGGATCACATTCGACCCTGTTCACACCTGTATTTTATGCTGTCTACTTGTGATCCACTACTTGCGTGTTGAATGTCTGTGCTGATGTGTTTGAGCTGTTTATGGCCCTGATCAGACTTTGTATTAACAGTGATCAAACACAAGGCAACACACATGTTTTTATTGCTGCTCTTAGAAAGTTTTGTTAGCATCGACATGGGCATTTTAGCTTTTATTTTACTTGTTTACCAAATGGAAGTAAGATGTGCATTTCCTTCCTCAGACCTCAGTTTTATGGTTGCAATGTTTAATTTAGCTTGTTTTTTCCCCCTTTAAAACCACTGCACTTTTTAGAATGGTGGCCGTGTCCTGGCTCTTTTGTGGATGAAAAAGTGAGGGATAGTGTGAGATTAGAGCACCAGGATCGACCACTCATCAGTGGAAAAAGGTCTTCATCTAATACTGTGTATTGTGTGTGTGTTCTCTGCAGAGATCGTGAGGAGCGCCTGGCTGCCCTGAGTGCTGCTCAGCAGGAGGCCATGGAAGAGCTGCAGAAGAAGATTCAAATGAAGGCAACTTGTTTCAGTTTCCTTCCATATCAACAGTGCTATTTCTATTCAGGATGTAATCCTGCTTCTGTCCTCGGTTCTGACGCGTACTGCTCTTCTTTTCTCTTCTTATGCACACTGCACACAGCATGACGAGAGCAGCCGCAGACACATGGAGCAGATCGAGCAGAGGAAAGAGAAGGCGGCCGAGCTGAGCAGCGGCAGACACGCCAACACTGACTATGCTCCCAAACTCACTCCCTACGAGCGCAAGAAACAATGCTCCCTTTGCGGTGTTGTGGTGAGAGACTCACTTCACAGTTACACATTTCCAAGACATTTCGAGTTTTCTATGTTGTACCACAGCTATGTTCAATACTCAATTCTGAATGGCCAGAAGGTGTTGATTAGTTTTCTGTAACAGCAGCTCTGAAAACAAATCACAGGTTTATGTTAATGCACTCATTCTAATACGTTACTGTTTCTATAGTAACAGGTCGTTCATACGTATGGTGGAAGCGCCACATAATCTAAACCTTACAGTAAACAGATTTTTTTTTAAAAGTTTAATTTAGCAGAAAAATGATTGTTGGTACAATGAAGCTTTCTGTAAGGATTCGCTTATTTAACATTTATGGAAGGAGTCTCCAGTGTCAGTGTTTTGTAACAGTCAGAGATAAAGCTGTAACTTTTTTACTGTGTTTTCTGACACAGTACAGACATCAGGGGAGAGGATATAACACTTAGGTTTTTCGGTAATAAGCTGTATTTTTTTTTTTTTTCCTCGTATTACCTTAAAAGTCCACATGAAATCAAAATTGAAGTTTTGTGGCTTTTAGTATGAATACGTTAGCCTTAAGGTTATCTATAAGCTAGTGTGCTCCAAAACAATGATGTATGCATTCAAAATTTACAGTCTCTCTCTGCCATCAATACAGATCAACAATTTTGATGACCTCATTCTGCACTGCAGCTTCTCGTCAGATTTTCTGTCCAATCAAAGGCTCTCGAGAATCTGAAGTGTCCCGGCCCCAACATTATAAAAATCACCTTGCACAAATTGGGTTGGAAATGTGTCTTTAGATGTTCGAACGTGCCATTATTATTATTATTATTATTATTATTATTATTATTATTATTAATAGAATTAGCATTGTTATTGCTTGGGCTCATGTCCATGATACCAACTGTCAAGTACGGCTTGAACCCCGGGCTTTGAGGTAATCTAAACACTATTAGCTATTTTAAAAAGGGTGGGGAGCCACTCGATATGTCCCGCCCTGACTTCCTGTTTCAGTGGAAATTACGTCAACACGTCAACTCACTTCACGGGGACTTTAACGAGAGAGGAAAAACAAGAGGCTGAAAAGAGAACAACTGTTTATAGCTGCTACAACATAAGTGATAACAGGAGCTTGTTATCACTTACGTAACTATAAACTCATAAAACTTAATGCGTCGTTCTGTAATTAATAAAAAATGTAATCATTGGCAAATAGCTGTGGTATAAGAGGTATAAAACATAATAAACCACCCACTGTTATTTATTTTCATATAACCACACACCCCACAGGGTTTTATTCTTTACTTATGTAAATGTAATTTTATGTTTAAAGAAAAAAAAAAATTCTTCTCATGTTTAAACTCCGCTTTCATGGATGCTTTCTGGTGGTTGTTTTACCAGGCAGTGTCCTGAAAAGTGCTGAGTCCAGGGCACTTGGGAAGATGTCGGAAGAGAAGGCATTCAAATGAGCATTTAACTGCATTAATTAAACATGAACTTTGGTTGGAGATTTATGACTGGTCATGAACATGCTTTCCCGGTGACAGGCAGCAAATCAGCATGCAGGCACATTTATCTGAGGCAGGCCCGGCTTTCACGGCAACGAGGGCCAGACACCTTGGGGCTTCAAACAGACATGAGATTAAGCGCTCGGGGAGAATGAAATCTTGTTAAAATGTCAGATGACCTTGGCCAGTCAGTGACTCCAGCCATCATCTTTAGGTCAGTGGGAAGCACTCTGCTTAATGACATTAAACACAGGCCATCGTGCTTGGGCTCACATCCAAAACCGAGAGACAAACAATGCCAGTTGTCTTATGATGGTCCTCCTATACCTGCATCTCTACTTTGTCATCAGTTTCACTTTCTATAATCAGTTTTATGGAATTATGAGTGAAATCATTTTTTTTAATAGCAGACCAGTTTAAAAGGGTGAGAATTGCCCATGTCAATGAAAGCTCAAGTGTTGAAATGTAATCCAAGCGCCTGAGGCTCAAAATGGCGGTAAAGTTTAAACAGCTTTTTTGGATCTCTCTGTGCCTTTATGCACATACTGTCTTGATGTTCCAGCTTTTATTGGATGTATTATGCTACTTTGCAGATGTCAGTCATGATTTGGGGATTAGATTTTACTTTGAAGTGAGCTTCTGATTGTAACAATCGGTTTGTTATCCGAGAACCGTGACAGTACGGTGAAGAACATGCTAACATATTGCGAGCTTGATGCCGTTGTTGTTGTTGAAGACATTGGTATCTCTTGCCCACCTGGCTTCCTTTTTAATCGTTTTCCTGTGACTGACCTTCGACCCGTGTGTTTGTAGATCACCTCCGAGGTGCACCTGTTCAGTCACACCAAGGGCAAAAGGCACCAGCAGGCAGTGAGGGAGAGCAGCAGCATCCAGGGAAGAGAGCTGTCAGATGAGGAGGTGGTAAGTAGACAGTCTAAACTGTGAGACTACACAATTACACAATCACCTAACACAATTCTCACACATAATCTCACAAAACATAGTACATCATCTAATGCGAAGCTTAAATGTAAACGAACATGTCTCGCTAATGTTTCTTGTGTCTGTGGGGCAATAAATGACTGAGTTCAGTGACACAGTGGAAGGGTGAGATCACCCCTTGTCCCTGTACGTCTTTGTTAACAAAGTGCCTGTCTTGTGGATGCTTCTCGTTAAACACGGACCCACTCACTGCAATATGAGATTGCGTTTTGCACTGGGGTCTTTGTAGAGCTGACAACTGTTGGTGCTATATGCTGCACCTTTGGCCTCCACATCTCCTTCATTTTTTCTCTTCTTTTTTTCCCCCCCAATGAGTCATTTTTAATGTCTGACTTGTTACCGCTACCCTTTTCTTCTACCTGACAGAGCGGTAAACAAGAACAAAGCAATTTCTCGAAAGCATTAATATGTTTAAAGTCTGACAGATACATGAAGTCTAAATTAAACAAGGTAATGGATTAAATTGGCTTCTGTATAATTCAAAATTATTTCTTTCCATAACCAACTTCAAACTATGATTTAGTTCTATTAAAGGAATTATGGAGTGCAATGTAGAACAGTGAAGGAAAATTGCACAGGGAGAGAATTATTACAGAAAGTTGGCACTGTAAAATTATTAATCAGGCCTGTTCTGTGTTCTAATTAGAAACAAAAATGTTACTCCTGGAAATCACATTAAAGTTTTTTTTTTTTTAATTGCCTGCGTTTTTTATTTGCAGTGTGTGAAGGCAGTCTGGCTGGGAACTTGTTTGGATACTTTTATCATAGGCCTTTAGCCTTCCATATTTATGTCTCTTCCCATTTTGGTGTGCCGTATTTCATTCATGCAACCGCTACCTATTTTCCAGTCGAGGCTTCCATAACTCTTACCGTTGTGAAAGATTTTTAATTAAAATTAAGACGGTTGGCTGAACCGTGTAGAGGTCACAGCATAGTTTCTCTGTGGAAGCGGCACCTCCACAGCCCTCTGTCCTCGTATTTGGTCACATTTTGTCTTTTTAAGGACTCGTGGATTAAATTGAAAATAAGGTGATTATCAACAGGGACGGATCGATGGGCCTGGGGAACGCTCGCAGCTGCCATTGCTCTCCTTACTTACTTTTATTGGTCGTCATCTGTCGTGCTTTAACATAATATACGGCAACCAATATGACCAACCATTTACTGTTTATCCTTGACACCCAACTAAAAAAAACTTCCGAAGGATTGTACCTGGCTTGATTTGATTATTGTATGTCATTTATGCTCTTTTTGGTTGAAGACCTGACTATCCACACCTATCAAAACAAATACAAAAACTGGGAACTGATGCCACTGAGATACTATCACTTAAAATTGTGTTTGTATGTGGAGGGGGGGGGGTAAGAGAGGGCAAAATAGAGAGCATGCCACCTGATACACCATATATTCACCTTGAACCAGTATGACATGTAGCTGTCTGTCTGACATCGGGGGAAGGCCTTCCTGTGCCATCCATTGTGTGACACAAAGGAGTGGAGGATGGGAGGGTCATATGAATGTGACACTGGGAGGATGTATGGGCCCTGAGCAGGTCATGTCGGTGTGATGTTTGGAGTAGTCTCCCATTTCTTCCATTACCTACAGAAAACACTATGTGGTATTGTCAGGCAGTTCTTGCTCCAGGCACCTCTCTCTCACCAATTCTCTCTCTTGCCCCACTATTGTCTCTCAGGTGCAACAAAACACCTGTCTATCTCACAACTTCCTCTGCTCGATCATTCGCCTGCCAGAATGTCTGAAAGTTCTGTCCAGAAGGCGCCCAAAAAAGATTTTCATATTAAAAGTTGTACCGCTACATTCACTTATTTTATAATAATAATAATAATAATAATAATAATAATAATAATAATGTTTATTTTTAGAGCACCTTTCTACACACTCAAGGTTGCTTTACAATTAGAAAGCACAAATATTTTTTTTCTTTTTTTACAAAGAATATATTGTTTTTTATGAACAACTTGACCATCGATCAGTTTTCTTTTATGTATTTTACTCCAGTCTGTGCCGAATGATTTGTTTGGCTTCCTTAATTTGATTTGTGTAGTTTACTTTAGTTATGCTCTGTAGTAAAAGCTTAGTCCAGCAGTAGATTCACTGCAGAGCTAGTTCTGAGGTTCTCCTCCAAACAGTGCTCTGATATAATCTCAAGATGGTGCATGTCTTTGAGGTGTTACAGAAACAATCCCATTAATGGCGCAGCAGGAGAAGTAGATCGCCTTTCAGAGAGATTACTCACCAGATGCCTCTCTGGCCAGTGGGATCCAATGGTTATGACTGCAAGGCTCAACTCTTGCTCCCAGGGGGATCTGGAGTGTCCTGCCCCCCCCCCCCCCCACACACACACACACACACACACACACACACACTTTCTCTCTCTCTTACCCACAAGCTCATTTATTTACACTGCTAGAAAATTAATAAGTTTGCAAATGTAGTTCGGTGAGCTAACTTGCTATGTTTTTTCTCCAAACCCATTAATAACATGAGCATGCATGATTGCGAGTTTACAGAGTTTATGGATTAATAGAGTAGCATCAGTATAGGGGATCACTTATGTAAGGAATTCAAGACAACAAGGCATGCAGTTATAGGAAAATAATCAACAGCAGGGTGGTGTGATGCGACCTGACATGTGGTGGAGTTACTATTACAACCACAAAGTTGATTATTTTCCAATGACATTGGCACTACCCATACATTTAGCTGTTCTGGAACGTCCATGACAAGTTAGTTCCTGTTGTCACTTGAGTTATAGCAGCTATCAACGGTCATATCCTCACCAGCCTCTCTTTTTCTCCTGAAGTTAATAATCTAAATAACGCAGCTTATGTTACTGAGAAACAGCGAATCTCAGACTCCTCTGTCCCGGAGATTTTCCCATGGTGGAGAACTCACTGACCGTTACAAAGCACTGACATCTTCCATAAAATGTTAAATAAACACCACCTTACAGAAAGCTACACCATATCATCATTTATGTTTTTGTTAAATAACACATTTTTAAATCTGTTTATCATTACCTTAGGTTGTGTAGTATCTGCCAGTGGGTCCCTGTGAATGAGCTGTTACTATAGAAACAGTAACATTTTAGAATGAGTGCATTAATATAAACATGCTGGCACTACTGTCAGAGCTGCTGTTATAGAAAATTAATCAACACCTTCTGCCCAGTCAGATTAGAGAATTCAACAGCACTGTCGTATAATAGAAGAATAAGCGTGCACGCAAGTACTGAATACATTGAAACTTACTTGTTATTAATAATGATTATTAATGTAATCTAAATATATCCAGTTTACACACCATTTCTTAACTTCCAAATACCTGTTCGGTATATTTTTGTGTTCAGTTTGACTGTTTCAGTGATTACCATCTTTTTACCTGACAGAGACTAGTGCACTATAAAATAGAATACAATTAAGAGAATTTTTTATTAAATGATCTCCGTATACGCTGTGCATTGGAGCCAGTGATTGAGAGCATAATTATAGTTCCTAATCCTTAATTAGCCTGCGCAGTTCCAGAAACTGTTATTAAGGATAGTTAATGATTAGTAATTACCTGTGTTCGCTACTTATATGCACACACATTACAGATTAGTTCATAGGTTACAAGTGACGCCCTGTACCTACACGTTACCACACTTATAAGCAGTGTAAACTGTGTCAGAGGAATTTTGCACAGGGGTTTTGAGTAAGAGATTACTGCACTGACTTAAAGATTTCAGAAGTCTGACCATGCCAACTTCTTTCCCATATTTCACCTGTGCGATAAGAACGGACATTGTGTTCCCTGCAGTAAAACTACCTGGAATGGCAGCAGAACGGGTGGGTGGAGGCTCTGAATGCAAACCCTTCTCTATCCCCTCTATCTGTCCATTCTCTGAGGTGCTGGATGACAGGATAATTGGATAATTGCATTCTGGCACATGCGTCATTTAAATTGAGTTACATCCGTCTTTCTTCCCATGGATGTATCAGCATTATCTGAGTAGACCCAGTGGTGTCTAGATGGGAAGTTATATCTCTCTTTCAGCTTTTCCGCTGCCCTCACACTGCAGGCGAAGGGGGAGATGCAGGAGTACTTACTGTGCACAATGCCCAACTGATAACACCTGTGCTTTCAGCTCACCTTTACTCCTAGAACTTAAAGGGTGTGCATTGTACAGAGACTCCTTAGATACTGTACGTATAGTTCATCTTTGGCAGGCTGCTCTGTTAATGTTAAGATCCCTTGAGTATAGCTAGGTTGCCTCTCATGGCCTCCATGTTTGAATGACAAGGTATCAGATTTTAGGTGTGCTGTGAGGGGATTTGCCGTCTTTATAGCCAAGTACTTACATGTAAAAATATAATAATAATAATGATTTTTTTTTATCAAACATTGATGTTAAATGTTTGATAAAACTAGTGTTGCACTTGAACAGTCAAATGATTGGTATGGTACTCCAGTTGGCAGTTTTTAAAAAATCTCTGAAGTATTTTGTTTTATTATTAGGGGTCCAAGCATTTTTCATCAAACATCTTCATCGATGGTCTTAGTTTTCTTCTGTGCGAACATCAAACTGGGTCAGTTGGCGTCATTTCCTCCGCTGCTCGCATGCCTGATCAGCCTGATGGTAGCACTGTAGCACAGTATTTTATTTTTGCCACATTTCTCAAGAATCCTAGATACATCATCCCCAGTTCTAGTACTCTCTATATTCTGAAAATCTAAACAATTATCTTAATATTTGTAAACAATATGGCCATACATGCCAATCAATCCTAGCAGGGCTTGAAATTAATTTACTGCAACAGCTGTAACTCATGATTGGTTTTATGGATTTGAATGAAACTCGAAAACCCCACTCAGGAGAAGTTTCTGATGATATGTGCAATGTTGGAGTTGTTGTCATCCATAGGGGGTGGGGTTAAGTTCAGATAACTGATACTTTTCTGGATTCTTGATGATGACCTGATTTAAAAACATGGGCATCATCCAGTTAGTTCGCAGCAGGCTTTTCACAGATTGGATGAGGATGAACAGGCTTGAACATTTTTTGCATCTTTGGTCTATTTTGTCTTTTTTTTGGTCCTCTATACCACTTGGCAAGAACTGGCCACTGTGGGCACTATTTGTAAAGACTGCTTGGACCCCACAGATCACTGCTTGTCAATATGTCATTATTCTTATTATTTTCAACAGCATTATGTTAAGTGTTGATATTTCAGAGTTCCTTTACTGGCTTCAGTATCATATCAGTTAATCACATCCCCCAACTAAAGCCGAAATACAACATAAAAGCACTAAACTGTATTGATACACAGAGCATTACATAAGCAAATAGCAGCAAATTTGTGCATTATAATACTGTATGTATTGCTAAAGAGAGTCAATGAGTTATTTCCTAAAGGACAGTAGAACAGCACAAGACCATCCAGTCGGGTCTGTCAGTAGGGTAGTGTGGTCTTCTTTCTGACTACCCAAATGTTGAACCTCTCTAATTGTTTATTTTGCACTTTGCTTGCTTAGCAATTTTGGAAAATTAAAATTTTTTTTACACTAAGATAGGAAGTGGGGGACTGATTGAAAGCTGAGGAGTTTTAATGTCAGTGTAAATATATTGCCAAAGTGTCCACATGCTTCCCAAACAGCAGGCTATGAGTTTATTCACTGGTTAAAAAAAAAAAAAAAAGGTAAAAACTGGATAGAAACTGTTGTAGTTGTCTTATTTGAGCACAAAAAATATATACATATATTTTTGTTCCCAAATAAGATTAAATTGACTCATTTTGGGAGTAAAAAAAATGGATAGGGGAGAAGATACATGGTTTTATGAAGCACATACTATTCTAGAGCAACATACAGGTCCACACAGAGTTTGCAACTGGTGAAGGATCTCTGGGTGCCTCAACATTGTGTTTAGAGGTCTAGTGGGCAGGCATGTTCAAACCCCAGTTTTGCCCATAAGTAAACATTTCATTTTCGTGACCAGTTTGCTGTAGGCAACTCTCCCCGTGCACTTTCACAGCACAGGTCTGAAATCATTTTAAGATCTAAGCGTGTGGTTTTTTTGGTGCCAGACTGTTACCTTCCACACCTGAGGGACAAAGCTTGTATCCAATAACTGTCGAAAGAGTCCTGTCAGCACATACCCAGATGAACAGAGCATTCCCTCAGAACGTAGTCTTTCAGTTCACACCGCCCAGAAGACTCC